>OX439002.1:23454901-24654901 GCA_949316495.1 Amphiduros pacificus
TGAATATAGGGTCTCCTGGAACACAGGGATCTCGTGGTCAGCCAGGACAGCCTGGAACAGCAGGAGAATCAGGACCTAGGGGCCCCGCTGGACCCTCTGGCCAACCGGGCAGTCCTGGTCCATCTGGGGATGCTGGACCTCAGGGTGCTGCAGGTGAGAGAGGACCAACAGGTTTAACGGGACCAGCAGGGGAAAGAGGAGAACGGGGTTCATCTGGCCAACAGGGACAAAGAGGTTCTCCAGGTTCTGCAGGGCAACCAGGGTTACCAGGGGAAAGAGGTGCACAAGGAGAAAGAGGTGCACAAGGAGAAAGAGGTCCTGATGGAGCACCAGGTTCTCAAGGCCAACCTGGAGAAATAGGTCCAGCTGGTCCTTCTGGGCAGCCTGGACCATCTGGTCAGCCTGGTCCAGCTGGGGAGCCTGGGCCGTCAGGAACACCAGGAAGTCCTGGGAGAGATGGGTCACCAGGTAAATGACTTGTTCTTGTCGTGTATAATTTACATACCATTTTGATACTGAAATATAATTAAATATATCACCGTAAAACAGCCAAATACACGCTGGCGAATAAGATTTTTTGGGAAAACATTAAAAAACTAAAAATTACAGGAAATCGAGGTCCAGATGGAGCTCCAGGTCAACCTGGAGAAAGAGGTGCACCAGGTCCAGATGGTGCGCCAGGTGAAAGAGGCTCTCCCGGAGAACGAGGAACAGATGGCCAGCCTGGAACCCCAGGACAGGCAGGGGAAAGGGGCTCCCCAGGTGCTTCTGGAAGTCCAGGGCAACCTGGATTAAGTGGATCTCCTGGTTCTCCTGGTGCTTCTGGGGAAAGAGGAGCGCAAGGAGAGATAGGTGAGCCTGGAGAACGTGGACCTTCAGGTCAAGCTGGAACTCCAGGAGAGATTGGAGAACCTGGATCAGTGGGTAGACCAGGACCAAGGGGTGAACCTGGGCAGGCTGGTGAGCAAGGACTAAGAGGTGATCAGGGATTACAAGGTCCAGCTGGAGAAAGAGGACCGGCAGGACAGCCAGGTATGCCATGTGTACTATCTCTTATCAGGTGTACTCTTTCGAAAAGTATGTTAACCGTATATAATAGCAAGAACATTATAAAATATTGTTTCTTGTACGTTTGTATACTCTGAATTTACATTCATTTGATTAATTTACGCAGATTTTAGTTGATATTGCTCAGTTATTCAATACGAAATTAAAATGTACGTTGGTTGCATCTTGCAAGATTTTGATTTCATATTAATAATATTAATTAATAATATTAACATGATTTCATGTTTCAAGCATATAAAATAAACACAACGAATATTTCATCAGGATGTGAATAATTGTATAATGCAAATTTCAATTAGTTGAAACGACAATGATTCTTTTGTTAAAAAAACACATTTCAGAATAATTGATTCAGTAAAATATTCCACGCAGGGGTAGGAATGAGGACATGCCATATTCTATGTAATATCTACTGAATACAAACATACGCGAAATAACAATGGCATTGGACACTTTCGATTTCAAAAGATTATTCCATATGTCGATTCACAAATACTGAATGCCACATTTAAGATTGTAATTACTAATTTCAAATTGGTTAAGTGATTTGTTACTAGATATTTTCAAACATTGTATGATCAGTAACTAATCAAATACAGGTGCATTTTAATTGACCATCTTTATAAATATCTTTATATATATTAAGTAATTATGGTAATATTTTCAATTTTTAAGGTCCCTCTGGACAGCCAGGAATAACAGGTGAACGAGGTGAAAGAGGTCCCTCCGGTTTACCAGGGCCTGCTGGGCCAGCTGGAACTCAAGGTGGAGCTGGTTTGGCAGGAACCCCTGGCACCGCTGGAGCACCGGGAGAGAGAGGAGAACGTGGCCCGTCTGGTCAGCCTGGGCCATCCGGTGCACCCGGTGAAAGAGGAGAGAGAGGGCCATCAGGACAATCTGGTTCTCCTGGGCCTGCTGGAGCACCTGGGGAGAGGGGAACTCCAGGACAACGAGGCCAGGCTGGTGAACGAGGTCCTCAGGGGGAAACTGGACAATCTGGAACACCAGGTGAGCGTGGTCCAGCTGGTCCAATAGGCCCATCAGGGCAACCAGGACCGCAAGGGCAGCCAGGGGAGCGAGGAAGCCCTGGAATCCCAGGAGTTGGCACACCAGGACTTCCAGGAGAGGCTGGACAACCAGGATCTCCTGGAACGCCAGGTCTAAGAGGAGAATCTGGTACCCAAGGTCAACCAGGTCCAAGTGGTCAACCAGGTGAATCCGGACAAAGAGGAGAGCAAGGGCCAGCCGGAGCACGTGGGGAAAATGGGCAACCCGGAGAGCCAGGTGGGACCCATTCTTCAAAGACTTGACATTCATTTGATGTTTTACAATCTATCATAACTAGGTGCTAGATATTATTTGACAAAGATATGCAATATTTTGATTCATCAATTTCATTTATGTTCAGATTATGTTCTAATTTGATGATTTATTTGTCATAATTTGTTGTCTTTTGCATTCACTCTCATTTAACAATGGTGTTTCTAAGCCAGATCAAGAACTTGTATCATCCAATGTAAGGTTCTTAAACTTATGTTCATGCTTTTGTCAGGGGAAATAAAATGTAAATGTCATCGAAAATACTTACAGGATCACCAGGCAGTATAGGATCCCCTGGATTACAAGGGGAAAGGGGTCCTACTGGGCAGCCTGGATCTCCTGGACAATCTGGACAACCAGGTGCACCTGGGGAAAGAGGTACCCAAGGTCCAGCTGGTGAATCTGGACCAAGAGGTGCCCAAGGTGAACGTGGACCATCTGGCCAACCAGGAACCCCTGGTCAAATAGGAGAAAGAGGTTCTCCAGGTCAAGCTGGCCCAAGTGGGCCAATGGGCCCTGCAGGGCCTGCTGGGGAGCAAGGATCTAGGGGTGAGGCAGGCCTCCCAGGAACACCTGGATCGCAAGGTATGAGAAAGAGATTACATTTTAGACATATGTGCTTTGCAGTTTGTGTATATCTAGTTATACTGTATATAAATTATGACTCAAAAGTTCTATTGCAGAAGCCAAGAATGATATATTAATCATAAAAAGGAGACCTCATTATGGTGGATGATATAAATCTCCCCTTATCATTGTTTTGATTTTATTATGATATTATTTGCTAATATGACATGACAAAATATGTCTCCATTACATAACACTGAAAATCCTGTTTTGTTTTTAAATTGGTAAATAATTAAACAAATCAAAAGCAAAAGAATATTATGACAATGATATAGATTTACAGTTTGATTTTATATTAACCAAAATGTTTACAGAGTTTACAGTGTTTGCTACACAATATACGAGCATGAATATAACTTGACTTTCAACATACATTCCATTCATTGGTAGGCCAGAGAGGAACGATAGGACAGCCAGGAACACAAGGTGAAAGAGGACAAGCAGGTCAACCTGGTGCCCCTGGTGAGAGAGGTCAACAAGGTGAACGTGGGCAAAGTGGAACACCTGGGGAACGTGGTGCACCTGGACCAGGTGGAAGTCCAGGTGAAGCTGGATCACGAGGACCACAGGGACCTGCAGGCACTCGAGGGTCGCCAGGGTCCCAAGGTATCCCCGGTGAAAGAGGACAAGCTGGATCACCTGGTGGGCCTGGTGAAAGAGGACCAGCAGGAGCGCCAGGAAGAGATGGCTCCCCTGGAGAATCAGGACCACAAGGGCAACAGGGTTCTCCAGGAGCAGCGGGAGCACAGGGTGAACGTGGTCTCCCAGGAACACCTGGGCAACCTGGAGAACAAGGTCCTCAAGGATCTCAAGGAACATCAGGTCAATAACATTTCTAGGGCAAATCTATATTTCAGTGCTCATTTAAGGTGTTATATCCAAAATTCTCTCTCTTTGATTTCCCCTTCTTTTGTTTAAATCAGGTCAACCTGGAACAGACGGACAGCCAGGAGGACCTGGAGAAAGAGGTCCTGCCGGTCCAATAGGTCAGCCCGGATCTCCAGGTACTAGGGGGCAACCTGGTGAAAGGGGAACTCCAGGGTCACCAGGCACACAGGGGCAAAGAGGGGAGGCAGGACTATCTGGAACTCCAGGGCAGTCAGGTTCTCCAGGTCAACGTGGGCAACGGGGATCTCCAGGAAGTGATGGACAGAGGGGCTTACCAGGTCCTGCAGGTCCAATTGGAACACCAGGCCAAACTGGTGAAAGTGGACCCCGAGGAGAACCGGGACTACCTGGGACAGCTGGTACACCGGGTAAGTATACATAATTGTCATTTCTTTGAAAAATTAAATTAGAATATTTTCCTGTATGATGAGTTGAAAGAAATATTTGTGAAGTAATGCTTTACCTTATGTAATCCAGGGAGAAGAGGAGAACAAGGATCTGCTGGGGCACCAGGAGAGCGTGGCCAACCTGGATTATCAGGACCACAAGGTCAATCTGGCTTACCTGGTGAAAGAGGTTCGGACGGTTCTCCTGGTTTACCTGGAGAAAGGGGAGGGCGTGGTCAAAGTGGTCAATCTGGTTCCAATGGCCAGCCAGGAACCCAAGGTGAACGAGGTCAACAAGGTGCCCGGGGGCAACCGGGAAGTGCCGGTACACCAGGAACACCTGGAGCACCTGGTGAAAGAGGCCCAAGTGGATTACCCGGACCAAGTGGTCAACCAGGATCACCAGGAGAATCAGGCCAGCCAGGAAGTGCAGGAGAAAGAGGTCCACAGGGTTTGCCAGGTGAAAGAGGAACACCAGGCACAGATGGGGAACCAGGGCAACCTGGAAGTTCTGGGCCTGCTGGGCCACAAGGCCCGAGTGGTAGTCCTGGCCCACAAGGTGAATCAGGTCTGAGAGGTGACCCAGGGGAGAGAGGACAGCCTGGAGAGGCAGGATCTCCAGGAGAGCCTGGTAAATATTTTCTTTTTCAATAACAAGCTAGCTCTATCAGCTAATTAGAAGTCATTTTTCATTCAACATATGCAAAATTTGAATTGCCCAAAATTGCTTAATTGTAGGGCCTGATGGATCTCCCGGTTTACCTGGACAAGCAGGTGAGAGAGGTTCACCAGGACAACCAGGTCAACCTGGTTCGTCTGGTCCACAAGGAGCACCAGGAGAGAGAGGACAACCTGGACAACCTGGTGAACAAGGATCCCAAGGAGAAAGAGGAGAGTCTGGACAACCAGGGCAACCTGGACAACCAGGTGCACGTGGGGAAATTGGACAAAGTGGTCCTGTTGGCCCAATTGGGTCCCCAGGTACTCAAGGTGAACAAGGACTGCGTGGTGAACAAGGACCTGCTGGTGAGAGAGGAACACCAGGTAGCCCAGGTGAAGCAGGTAGAGATGGAAGCCCTGGTCAACCTGGTCCTGCAGGACCATCTGGACAACCTGGTGCTCCAGGAGAAAGAGGTCAAGCAGGATCACCTGGAGCCCCAGGTGAAAGAGGACAAGCAGGACCAAGAGGGCAGGCTGGTACATCTGGATCGCCAGGAGAAAGAGGACCAACAGGTTTACCAGGGCCAGTTGGGCCTTCAGGTCCAAGTGGATCTCAAGGTGAGGCAGGAAGCAGGGGAGAATCTGGCTTACCAGGAACTCCTGGGTCATCTGGGGAAAGAGGGGAGCCAGGCCAGCCTGGTACACCTGGTCGTCCAGGGCCAGATGGTAACCCGGGCACCCAAGGTTCACCTGGTCAAAGAGGTGAGCCTGGAACACCAGGGACACCAGGGACACCAGGTCTTCAAGGTGAAAGAGGAAGAGCTGGCACATCAGGGCAACCAGGGACACCAGGGGAACAAGGCCCACAGGGAATCTCTGGTTCAGTTGGCTTCCCTGGTTCACCTGGTACCAATGGTCTGCCAGGTCAGGCTGGTGAAAGAGGAGAAAGAGGTCAACCAGGCACTGCAGGAACACCTGGTAAGTATTCCACAGAAAGGGAAACCTAGATTAGGGAACCGCATTATTGCTGATAGATACAAAATATAAGTTACGTTTCAATTAAATGTATTGAAGTATTGAATGTGCTACAATATATCCCTTTTGTTGACTATAACTGAATGATAAATGAAAAGAATTATAAATTATTGCATTATCAGGACAACCAGGTTCCATTGGACCAGCGGGACCAGCAGGTCAGAGGGGATCTCCTGGCCCTGTTGGGAATCCAGGTGAGCAGGGCCCTCGTGGTGCTCCAGGAGAGCCTGGTAGGTCTGCACAGAGAGGTGAACAAGGTGCAGCAGGACTACCTGGTCTTATGGGTCTTCCCGGTCAGGCTGGAACTATTGGGTCCCAAGGACAAATGGGAGAACCTGGAAGACCAGGGGAGCCCGGAAGAGATGGTGAGCCAGGTGCCCCAGGGGAGAGGGGTGCTGCTGGAAGTCCTGGGCCTGACGGACAAGCAGGGCAGGATGGACAACCCGGAGAAAGGGGAGAAAGAGGGCCAGCTGGAGAACCTGGACCAAGAGGACAGGACGGACAGCCTGGCCAGCCTGGAGAGAGAGGTGAATACAGTGGATAGAATTGATATCATTTTGTTGGTTTATATGCAAGGGATAACCGATATCCCCTTCTCTATTTTCTACCAACCCCAAATATAAATCAATTCAATCGATAGCATAAATCAGTTCCAACAATTTGATTTGTTATGTTTTAGGTAAAGCAGATATAATTTATAAACTATTAGTGTTTGACAATCTGGCCGTATTTTGTAAAGTATAATTTGATGAATCTGGACAATTCCATCTTTCCCATTAATTCCAACAATTATACCTTTAACAATATCATTTGAAGGTTTCGTATTCTATTCATACATGTTTAGAATCAATATATTGGACTAAACCAAATTTATACAGTCAACCTTTTATCAATGAGATTAATTGGATGAATCTGGGCAATTACATTTTTGGCTATTTTCTATAAATTATTATGAAAATAGGTTGTGTCTGAACAATTCATTCCAAGCTTATGTTATATAAATTAGAGTTAATTTTATGACGAATACTAGTGTAAATAGCCAAGCTCATGTTATTTTAAAAATTAGAAAGGTATTCGTGGAATGGGAGTCCTGTTATTGTTATGTGTATAGGGTACCCACATCTACCTCCTGCCCTTCCCTCTCATGTACATCACTCAACTTTTGACCCATTGTCTCTCAGTACATTTTGTATTTCTGCTCTTTGAGGCTTCATGCCGCATCAAAGCATAACTATGTAGACATTATGTGAGCACTGAAGGATGCTATGTCCTTCCAAAAGAATGAAATATCAAAACTTGAATATTAACTTGTAATATAACTAAATTTTAGGAACACCAGGGCTAAGCGGGCCTGCTGGTTTGCCTGGTGAGAGGGGTCCTCAGGGGCCACAAGGATCTATTGGTCAACCAGGGTTGCCTGGGTCTCAAGGAACCAGAGGTGAATCAGGAACAAGAGGTCAAAGGGGACAGGATGGACAGGCTGGAGAGAGGGGAACACCTGGCACACCAGGTTCACCTGGATTACCAGGGGAAAGAGGACCACAGGGTCAACCGGGACCATCTGGGCAAACTGGACCACTCGGACCAGCTGGTTCACCTGGGTTAGCTGGTGAGCCAGGTACACGAGGGGAACCAGGTCCATCAGGTCAACCGGGACGGCCAGGTACACAAGGAGAAAGAGGTCTCCTAGGACCTGCAGGACAACCTGGTTCTCCAGGTCCTGCTGGATTATCTGGGCCCAACGGAGAAAGAGGTCAACCAGGAACAAGTGGTGAAAGAGGACAACCTGGAGAACCTGGTATGACATTACTTAAATGGTATTCACAAATCAGTACTCTACTATAATGTAAATGAATGACAGGTATTGGTGATAATCGGATAATAACATTGGTCAATTGATTTATTTCCTCAAAACATAATTCTTTAGATTTAATAGATGAGAGAAACTATATATTCACCTGCAGAACTTACATCTGAATCAGAAATTAAGCAATTTAGAAAGTCGTACCAAAAGGTTGCATTCATTTGTCAGCCTCTGAAGTTGCCCAATAAAATATTGATTGTCACGCTTCAAATATCGTTCATATTATCCGATTATCAAGCTTCATAAATCGAGAACATATTTTTTTATGGAAACAAGGAAGATAAATAAGCATTTTATAACATTAACAGGAACACCAGGAAGCCCTGGATCACAAGGCCAGCCTGGAGAGAGAGGCCCGGCTGGTGCCATTGGACCCACAGGGCCAATTGGGCAGCCTGGTGAGGCAGGCCAGAGAGGGTCAGATGGTGAGCCAGGACCAAGGGGTGAAGCAGGCCTACCAGGTAATGCAGGATCTCCAGGGACTCCTGGGCAGAGAGGAGAGAGGGGACCAGCCGGACAAAGTGGGCCCAGTGGGCCAGCCGGACCACAAGGTGAACAAGGTTCACAAGGAACACCAGGTGAACGTGGCTTACCAGGAGAATCGGGTCAGCCAGGGCAGCCTGGAACCTCTGGCGAAAGTGGACCACGTGGCCCACAAGGTCCAATTGGCCAACCTGGAGCAGCAGGTGAAAGGGGTCAGCCTGGCACACCAGGTGAGAGAGGGGAGACGGGACTTCAAGGTGAAAGAGGACTTCCAGGAGAACCTGGACGACCTGGTGAATCCGGATTAGCTGGAACAATCGGGTCACAAGGATATCCAGGCCCAGCAGGAACACCAGGGGAGGCTGGACAGCGTGGTGAACCAGGTGAACGTGGACAAGCAGGCTCACCAGGTACGTTATGGCTGTTTCAGAAGTGATCTAAAATGATAGACAGGGACACTTAGAATAGGTTAGATGTATGAAATAGACCAAACGTTTAATCAATCTAATATAAACGTACCACACAACTGACACTGGCCAGTTGTCCAGTCATTTCTCTACTGGTTTATAAAAGGCTAGAAGGTTTCTCTGCTTGTTTAATGAAGGTAGAGTAAAATCTTGTGGAATAAAATTGTGAAATTTTCCGGCATATTAGCATGCAATTATCCTACAGCTCCTGCAATGCCACAACCGTTTTCGTGAACATGTGAATTTCAAAAGCAATTTGGAATGGATCTTTTATAATTTAAGGGGCTGAAAAGTATATTATTGATATATTAATTGCTAGTTTGTGAGGAATTTTCTTTGCTCCCCCCCCTCCACCTCTTGGAGCTTAATATGACATAGTGCAAGAATTCCAGACCTTATAAGATTTCATATCTTATAAGAATCATAATGACAAAATCCATTTACCGTTCAAGACGTGGATCAGTCGTAGCATAGATTAATGTACCAAAATAGTTTCAATTTACATCAAGTGAGAGTCTTCCTTTCCATCCAAAAGAAATAAAAAGTATCGTGTAAAAAGTACGACATAAAATGTTTTGTGTAAAAATATGTATTATTGTGTAAAGGTATGATACTAAAAAGTATGATATTTGGTCATAATGGCCCATTATTTTTCAATTTGTTTAGGTGGCCTGCACATTAAACAATATGACATTTGATTCCATCTGACTAGTATTATATATTTATAGTCAATTTTACTTCTTAATGTTGGAACAGCATGTATACATCACTTTCGGAATGGAACTCGAAATTAGGCTATATGATACCAGCTGGCATCTCTTGCACCCTAACATTATTATTGGCTATTTGGAATGGCTATTTCAATATGGTATATGATGACTTAAATTTTGCATTTAACTCACAGGGTCATCAGGCCCACGCGGCCAAGATGGATTACCAGGGGAAAGAGGAAATCCAGGTCCAATTGGATCTCCAGGATTTCCTGGACCCAGCGGTGAACCTGGGCCATCTGGTTCACCTGGTGAACCAGGCGCTCCAGGTGAACGAGGTCAATCAGGCCAAGCTGGTACACCTGGAACACAGGGCCTTCCCGGAGAAAGAGGTCCTCAAGGACCTATTGGTCCAGGAGGACTACCAGGACCTGCAGGTGAATCAGGTACGAGAGGTCTGCAGGGTGAGAGGGGACCTAACGGACAACCTGGACAACCAGGATCACAAGGTCCTGCAGGCACCCCTGGAGAGCGAGGTCAAACTGGATTTCCTGGTCTTCCTGGGGAATCTGGGTTACGTGGCACAGATGGTACACCTGGGGAGAGAGGACCTCAAGGAGAAAGAGGAGAAGCAGGACAACCTGGACAAGCTGGTCAGCCTGGAGAGAGTGGACCCTCTGGTTCTATGGGGCCAGCTGGCCAACCTGGGCTTCCTGGAGAAAGGGGAACAGATGGTACCCCAGGTTTAAGTGGTGAAAGAGGACAACCTGGACCCGCAGGGTTACCGGGCCTGCGAGGTTAGTGTCTGAATGTCCTTTACCCAAACTACATAATCTAATTTGTATGATAAAAACAAAGCAATTGGGTTTACTTGTTTTTGTCAATGAGATATATTTACAAAATATCTATGATATCGATGAAAGCATTTATTTTTTATTTACTTTAAGGACAACCTGGAACACCTGGACGAGCAGGAGAATCTGGTCAGCGTGGACCAGCGGGTCAGCCAGGACCACAAGGTCCAGCTGGCCCTCAGGGTGAATCAGGACCACAGGGTGAGCAAGGATCCCAAGGGGAACGGGGAGAGCCTGGCCAGTCAGGCCAACCAGGATTAACAGGAGAAGCAGGGAGACCAGGCGAAGCAGGTTTACAAGGATCGCCAGGTCCAAATGGCCAACCTGGAACACCTGGAGAACAAGGGTCCAGGGGGGAGGCTGGGCTTCCTGGCAATAAAGGACCACGTGGTCCCTCAGGACAATCTGGACCAAGAGGTCAAACAGGGTTATCCGGATTTCCAGGGACTCCTGGAACAGCGGGTGAAAGAGGACTGGCAGGTGAAACGGGACAGAGAGGACAGGATGGTTCACCAGGACAATCTGGAGAAAGAGGTCGAGATGGAGAACCAGGTAAATCGATGTAATTCTCTACTGAGCCAAACAGTTCGATACCTCTCATTTAGCAATCATGAAATATTTCTTTGTTTTAAATATTTCCTTTTTGCATATTTTATGAAGTAAATAACATAATTTAAACAAAATAACCACACTTTTATAATTCATATTATAATTCATATTGATTGTTTTGCAACACTAAGAAGTTGGAGCCATACATTGTGACCATATATAATATATCTTTATTATAATAATAACAGGACAAGCAGGGTTGCCAGGCCCAGCCGGAGACGCAGGACAAAGGGGTTCCCCAGGGGAGTCAGGCACACCAGGTCAAGCAGGCCAGCCAGGTCTTCCTGGTGAGCGTGGCTTCCCCGGTTCCCCAGGCCTGCCTGGTGAAAGAGGGGAGCCCGGTCAGTCAGGTTCAGCTGGTACACCTGGCCAAAGTGGTGAGAGAGGATTACCTGGTACTCCAGGCTTAACAGGTCCCGCTGGATCTCCTGGACCTCAGGGTTCAAGTGGACAACCAGGAACACGAGGCCAACCAGGATTACGTGGACAGCCTGGGGAACCAGGCACACCAGGAAGGCAAGGATTTCCAGGCCTGGCCGGACCTAGTGGATCACCAGGCTTTGCTGGATCCCCTGGAGAACCAGGTGCCGCAGGCCAACCTGGAACACCAGGGGAGAGAGGGGAACCAGGTCAACCTGGAACTCCAGGTGAACGGGGAGAAAGAGGACAAATTGGTTTCCCTGGCCTCAGTGGATCACCAGGTCCAGCAGGGGAAAGAGGATCACAGGGGACCCGAGGGTTATCTGGCCAACCTGGAACAAGAGGGCTACCAGGAACCCCGGGAGAAAGAGGCCTTCCAGGACCAACTGGACCAACTGGGCCAAGTGGGCCAATGGGAGAATCTGGAACTCCTGGGGAAATGGGCGAACCTGGTTTAGCAGGAGAAGCTGGAAGACCTGGAGAGCCAGGTATGTTTATGGCGTTATAGTGACTTGATGTTATCTGTAAATATGTATATAAAAAGATTAAACAAATGCTTCTGCAGTAATTGTGTCACATATCAGTGATTAACCAATTTATAAGGGTCAATGTAATTTGTAAATTGGTGCCGATATTAACAATAAGCGCTCTTGAATAGTATAAATCATCTTTATATCAATATTGAAAAATAGTATAATATGCCTTCCACAAGTCTGCCAACGTCTCTCAAAATGTTACAATTGAAGACTGAAAGATTATAATCTGAGGATTTAATAAATTCTGTGGAAATAGCTAATTGCCATTTCTATTAATTCGAGTTCATTTTTGAAAATTCTGATTTCGAAGTTGACATCCAAAAGTCTTGCAAATCACGTCTTAATAACATTATAAAGTGAACGAGAAATTCACATCTTAATAGTATGATAAGTGTATCAGAAATTCATAGCTTGAAAATCAAATCTTGACTACACCATAAACTGGATCAGAAATTCACGTCTTGGAAATTAAGTAAGACTCGGTTATCTGGTTGGTCCAGAGTTTCTTGGATCCTAATCAGAATATCACGTGGTTTTCACTTGACTGCTGGGTAGATATTTGTGACCCGTATAACTAAAGTCTTCTCATTTAACTTTACATTTATTCAGCTTTAAAAGTTATCTTTTTATTTGCTTTCATTCGCATCAAAATAATAACTTTACAATGTCCAACTTTTCTTGTTGTTCATAAGCCTGGTCCATGCAATTTCGAAATGTGAACACTTCATTTAACATTTCCGAATCTGTTTATTTTATTCCAGAACAACCCTTATTGACACTTGTTAATAATCTTCTGAAAATGCGGCTGGGACTGCCCTGTGTTCGCTTAAATTAAAACATCATTAATCAACAAACAATCAACAAACAATCAACAAACAATCAACAAACAATCAACAAACAATAAACAATGATATTCCGGGCATTCAAGACATACATCTCAAGCAAAACTGAAAAATAGATACAAATAGATAATGTTATTAGTCCTATCATGTCCTTCTGATTTTTACATCTTTTGATTGGATTGGAACATATGCATTTTGAATATGTTGCTTACCTGCCATATTTTATTAATCAGTGTGTTTATCATGAGTTTTATTTTACAGGACCCCAAGGCCTATCCGGACCAGCAGGAGAGCCTGGAGAGAGAGGATCGCCAGGGTCCCCTGGACAGTCAGGATTGTCAGGATCTCCAGGATTGCCTGGAGAGCGTGGTGAACGAGGCCCAGTAGGTTTAGCAGGAACACCGGGGGAAAATGGTTTACCTGGGCAGCCTGGAAATCCAGGCCAACAAGGACAACCGGGATTGAGAGGCCCTGCTGGAATTCCAGGTTCTTCAGGTCCAGGAGGGATGCCAGGAGAGCGAGGTGAAAGGGGACCAGCAGGTGAAGCAGGTAGTCCAGGTCAACCTGGGCAATCTGGAACACCTGGTGAAGCAGGACCTCAAGGCCCTTCAGGACCGGCAGGTCTGCCAGGGCCCTCAGGCGAGAGAGGTGAACGGGGACAACCAGGGGAGATAGGATTGCAAGGAACATCTGGTCTCCCCGGTACACGAGGAGAGAGAGGAGAAATCGGAGAAACAGGACCAGCAGGATCTCCAGGACGAGATGGTGAAAGGGGTTTGCCTGGCACGCCTGGACTACAAGGTGAACGTGGGCCATCAGGGCAACCTGGGACACCCGGTGAATCTGGATTAAGAGGTGATGTATAGTTTATGATACAATTTCTGAAATGATGTATGTTTTTGTATTCTGGAAAATATAAACTATATCATGATTTAAAAAAAATTAATATCGGCATTACAGGTCAAGCTGGGCCAATTGGACCATCTGGATTACCTGGTGAAACAGGACCAGCTGGTTCAAGAGGGGAACCAGGGACTCCAGGACAACCAGGCATACAAGGTGAATCTGGACAACCTGGAAGGAATGGTGAAATAGGAGAAAGAGGCTTTCCTGGAGAGCCTGGACAGCCAGGACAGCCTGGGTCACCAGGTGATATAGGAGAGTCTGGATTTCCAGGCTCAAATGGATTCCCAGGTTCGCCTGGACTTCCTGGAATTAGAGGTCAGCCAGGTCCCCCAGGAGAAACAGGTTTACCAGGCACACCAGGGCAGAATGCAGAACGTGGTGAACAAGGTTTGCAAGGTTTACCAGGCCAAAGTGGGTCTCCCGGACCGGATGGACAAGGTGGCACTGCTGGTTCACCAGGAGAGAGAGGACAGCCAGGACAAAGCGGATCTCCTGGATTTGATGGGGAAAGGGGTCCAGCAGGTCCAGCAGGTTTAAGTGGTCCAAGAGGACCAGACGGCTCTGTTGGGTCCAGAGGTTTAAGAGGACCCTCTGGTCTACCAGGTTCCAGAGGGCAAGCAGGCTTATCAGGAACTCCAGGTTCTCCAGGTATATTTTTAAACATTTATTGAAGCTATACAATGGGTGTTTAATATATAGTTTGTTCTTTCTATGTGCAACTATTTCTTACATATGTGAATTGCAAAATTGTAGATTTTCCCCCAAAATATATAATGAATTCCTTAATGGTTTGCTGAAAAGAAATAGCAGACGTCATAACAAATATTATTACAGTATAAATTACAAATTTAATTAGTCTTTTTTCAATATTTCAAGCCACTGAATGATTTGTTTTAATTTGAATAAATACTATGTAGTCTCCCAAGTGGGACCCTGAGTGTATAAATTAATTTAAATTTAATGCACAGATCTGTGTATGATTTCAATGAATTAAAGAATGGAATATGCCAAGTATGGATTATTAGTATTGCAAGTCAACATTTCATTTCCAACCCTTCGTAAGAGATAGAAAATTCAGGATAAGAACATATAATGCCAAGCAGCATTATTGCAATACAGTATGTTTTTGAAGTAATATGATTTTGTGATATGCCAAATCTGCTCTTTTTCCAACGTAGATGTGCTCTATGTTTTGATTTATAGGATTACCAGGATTACCTGGTCCCCAAGGTTTACCAGGTGGGAGGGGAATTCCTGGGGAATCAGGTCCTCGGGGTATTGATGGTCAACCTGGGCTTCCTGGACTCCGGGGCGCCAGCGGCAATGCAGGAGAGCAGGTATATGGCTTAGCATGTCTATCTGAGAATTACATGCGTTGTTAAAACATTCGTTATGTGACATATCTGTCTTTTTTAAAGATATCGATATTTATGCACAAGCACTTAATGTTTATTCACTGCCTGTCTCAATCTAACACCGTGTCGCCCCCAGACAGAGTTGAATTATGTTATTAAAAGATTATTTTCAATGAGTGGTTAAACAACATCGTTTGAAAAGCACAATTATTTTTGAAGATTTTTCTGTTTTGGTTTGTTATTTAAACTCTCAGAGCACATAATATATATACGTTTGGTAAACTTTCCCCATTTAAAGTATCTGCTGCAATATTCAACGTCAAAATAGACTTGAAATCTACTGTGTACAGAAATATCATGTACTACCCATCCAATTTAGGTCACGACACTGTTGGATCTCGTTCTCCGGCGACAAGCCATGTTCTCCTCCTCCTTTCAACATCTTTGTTTTTTCTTAATCTCAGTTCATTTAGTAGCAAAACTTCACTATGATGGGCAGTGCGTTGTGTTTCTAGAAACAGTGAAATTCAAGTCTATTTTGACGATGAATATTAGAAAAGCTGATGTTAGCATTATCAATTATAGTTGTATGTTTGCTGCATGTTAGTTTATGTCATTGAGACTGCATGTTAGTATATGTTATTTTGAGACGGGTCTTTTTATTATTATTGATATTATTTTTAAACATTGGTATTTCTAGCATATTCTAAAGTGTAGAAAATCTAATTTAGGGCCCCCGTGGTGAATCAGGTACAAGGGGTCAGCCAGGGACTCCGGGTTCACCAGGTGAACCCGGACCTCGGGGTCAAAGTGGTTTCCCTGGAACGCCAGGGGAGAATGGACAACGAGGGCAATCTGGAGAAACAGGTCTACGTGGTGAACCAGGATTATCTGGTTCACCAGGAACTCCTGGGTTTCGGGGAAGTCCAGGCCTACCCGGGCCTTCAGGACCATCTGGTCTACCTGGTTCCGCAGGTCTACCAGGTGAAAATGGACAACCAGGTCAACGCGGTGAATCCGGTACTCCAGGACAACCTGGTCTGCCAGGAGAAAGAGGTGACGTGCTTACTTATATGTTTCCTTGAACTAATTCTTCAAAAACTCATTTCTAATTAATAATCGAAGGGTTTATCAGCTTTACAAATGTAATTTGTTGAAATTGTGAAGTAGGAACAATAAACGTTTCTTTCAAAAAGCCCGGGATTACCAAAACACTATATTTTGGTGATCTCTAAAGTTTCTATTAAAATGAGAATACCCAGGTGGACTGTGCTTAATGTCCACCTGGGTTTGTATTCATGTTTAATAAGAAACACACTAATTAATCAAATTTGTGGAATTAATTATGGAGAGTTAATCATCAAATATGGTTCATAACACCAGCAACGATATGATCTAAACGCCACAGTCCTCACGGAAATGCATCATGATTTGTGGTTATCCTAATTATTTTAACCTTAGTGGCATTAATGTTACTCAAAATATGTCTTCTATTTCAGGAACCCCAGGTCAACCTGGCACGGATGGTCTTCCTGGGGAGAGAGGTCTCCAAGGTCCGAGTGGTCAAAGGGGACAGATTGGATCTCCAGGCTTATCAGGTCAACCAGGAGAAAGAGGACCTCAAGGGGAGCAAGGCCCACGGGGAGAACGCGGAGAAAGTGGAAACCCAGGTCAATCAGGATCACCAGGACAAAGAGGACAACCAGGCCCATCTGGCCCGGTTGGACCCCAGGGTTTCCCTGGGGAATCTGGACAACCTGGTAGTCCTGGACTTCCTGGTGAACGAGGATTGTCAGGCCAGCCTGGAAACTCAGGTCAGCCAGGGCAACCAGGACAAAATGGTGAACGGGGTCCATCTGGACTGCAAGGGCCAACAGGTCCAATAGGATCACCTGGATTACCAGGGGAAAATGGGCAACCAGGTACACCAGGGGAATCTGGACCCAGAGGAGAGCCTGGACTGTCTGGTTCTCCTGGTACACCAGGTGAACCAGGTGAGAGAGGACAAGTTGGCCAAACAGGAGATGTTGGTAGACAAGGCGAAGCTGGTTTAAGGGGAAATCCAGGAACACCAGGCGAAAGAGGATTGCCTGGTTTACAAGGTGAAAGGGGGCAAGATGGCTCACCAGGGACCCCAGGCGAAAGAGGACCTAGTGGATTGACTGGACCAGCAGGGCAAGCTGGGTCCCCTGGTCAGCCAGGTGAAAGGGGTTCCATTGGACTTCCTGGTTATCCAGGTGAACCTGGATCTAGGGGAACCCCAGGCCAGCCAGGTAATATTTTCCTCATACAGAACAAATTGATATCAGTAGCAATGGAAAGAAAATATATGTAACATTTTTGTGAATTGTAGGACCAGATGGTACTGCGGGTAGACCAGGGGAGAGGGGTTTACCTGGCCTTTCTGGGCAACCTGGCCCATCTGGTAACAGTGGCCCAGCAGGAGAATCTGGACAGAGAGGTGAACAAGGACCACAAGGAAATAGAGGAATACCTGGTAGTCGAGGCCAACCTGGAGAGAGGGGCTTACCTGGCCAAAGTGGACCAATGGGGCAATCTGGGCTTCCTGGCCCAGCAGGTCTGCCTGGGCAAAGGGGGGAACCTGGCCTACCAGGACAATCAGGTCAGGCTGGACAACCTGGAGAAAGAGGTCAACAGGGTAGTAAGGGACCCGCTGGTCCAAGAGGGACAGATGGTCAACCAGGTTTACAAGGCCCAATGGGACCAGCTGGTGAGAGTGGACCAAGTGGAGAACCAGGTTTGTCTGGACAACCGGGCCAACCAGGTCTTCCTGGAGAAAGGGGTAACTATTACTTTTTCTTTACTTTTATTTGTATAATAACGTTTTTTGTATACTAACGTTTTCCATGTTAATAATAAATAACATGCACAAATTCTCCTTCAGGAAATGTTGGGCTATCAGGTCCTTCAGGCTTACCAGGATCAAGAGGTCAACCAGGTTCACCTGGCCCTCGAGGACCTATTGGTCAGCCAGGAACACCAGGTCTTCAAGGGGAAAGAGGCAGTTCTGGTCCGAGCGGATCTCCAGGAGAAAGAGGAGAGCCTGGATCCCCAGGAAATCCTGGTGAAATCGGCCAGAGAGGTCCTGCTGGTTTACCTGGCCTCAGTGGACCTTCAGGACCACGAGGTGAAAGAGGATCTCCTGGTCAAAGTGGAAGTGATGGATTACCAGGTGAAAGAGGCCAACCAGGATATCCTGGATCCCCTGGGCCAATTGGGCAATCTGGTGAACCAGGAGAAAGGGGTCGACCTGGTGAGAGTGGATCAAGGGGCGAACAGGGCGAAAGGGGTACACCTGGATCTCTAGGAGAGCCAGGCTTGGCAGGTTCACCAGGGCAACCTGGTGAAGCTGGGCAAAGAGGTCCAGTTGGACCCTCAGGGAACAGAGGCTTGCCAGGTTTGTCTGGAGAACAAGGTTTACAAGGCCCATCAGGCCAACCAGGTCTACCTGGGGAAAGGGGACCTGCTGGACCCTCGGGAGAACCAGGAGAGATTGGGGAACCTGGACAACCAGGCTTCTCTGGCCTACCAGGCCCGAATGGTCAGCCAGGAGAAAGAGGTCAACCGGGTGAATCTGGACTTCCCGGTCCACAAGGTAATCATTAATTCTGAATAATTTTATTAGATAATGGTAAAAATTCCCCATTTCACCTTCCTTATTTTAAACCTTGTTTTTCATAGAATACAATTATATGATGAAAATGCAATTATTAGATTTTCAATGGTTGCACCGAGTTTATTTTGTACAATTTAGTCCCGATGATTTTGTATTGTATCCAAAATAACAAGACAGTCATGTTTCGAATCGATATAAAATTCATTTTCCGAATGTATGCGATATTTCCTCTTTTTAGCAAATTTCTGATTTTGTTCTGATGTAAGTGTTTTGTTTTATAGTCAGAAGAAAACTAAAGGGATAAAACCTTAAATCACAACCTTCGGTGAGATCTTTATTCCGTGTATAAAGTTTTGATTAAAGGTTGTGATTTAAGTTTTCATCCCTTTAGTTGTATATGAGTAAAGGGAGAAATGACATTGCATTGGTCACACAATGTTGACACTATCTTAGCTTTTCAGATTCCCTCTGGAGTCCGTTGCTGAGTTGTAGAATGTCCCAAGTTGGAATGTTTTATAGACAAATCAGAATATGCAAGTGTACAGGTACAGGGCTTGTAGCAGATTTATGAGTTTTGGGTCCTTTGAATTGGCATCGTTAATACAGTTAGCAGACAGCTACATAGTCCATGTTCATGGCAACTCTTTTATTGTTCAGTCTTGGGCCAAATGTCGCTACGGTAAAACCTTCTGGACCTCATGCCATGCAATTGTCATAGAGATCATCCACTTTTTCTCCTCATCAAATTTGACCACTGTTCAAGAGTTACAGTAACTGAGCCCTAGCTCGGAAGCATCTGAGAAAATCATATTAGCTGATTCTATGTGCCATTCCGTAGGAAGTTAGCATAAACTATTGTGCAAACACAGAAAAACGTTGCCACCATTCCAAGTCGGCACGTGCGTCTTGGATAAGGCGTATCTTATGATGGAGTTTTTTCCCCTCACAGCCAGGTGATAGCAACATTCCATCGGCCACAACCAAAGACCAAACACCTACGTGCCAATTATGGATAGTAGTTCACGCTAAGTTGCATGATGCCTTCTTATGATGCTCGCTCTGTCAGAATATCATCGATGCATTCTGATGATATGCTATGCTGTCGGTTGACTGTATTTAAAACAATACCTGAGAACTCCATTTTTTGGGATGGGCCCTTTGTAAATGGACACAAATGGTTATTCAGTTCCTAATACAATAAACCTGCCTACTATCATGTATAGTAGTCACCCAATACATGTGGCACTACTTCGCTCAATATAATTTGTCAGGAGACCATTATAATATTAATATCAAATATTATATGTAAAATATCAGAGTATAAGATATGTATTTTCATAAAACCTTTCCATTTTAGGTCCAAGTGGTCCTATTGGGCCAGCAGGTGAATCAGGTCTTCGTGGTCCAGCTGGGCAACCTGGCGAGCAAGGATCAGCAGGACAACAGGGCTTCCCAGGAGAAAGAGGAACACCAGGTTCACCAGGAGAAGCTGGTCAGCGTGGTGAACCAGGATTGTCTGGCCAGCCTGGCCTACCTGGTTCACCAGGATCAAGAGGTCCAGATGGACAAAGTGGACCTGCAGGACCACAGGGAGAGTCAGGTGAAAGAGGCCTTCCCGGGCTATCTGGGCCAAGTGGTCTGCCAGGACAGAGGGGTCTGGCAGGTGAAAGAGGAACTCCAGGGCCTTCTGGACAGCCTGGACTTCCTGGGGAAAGAGGACCTGTTGGACAGCCAGGTCCATCTGGAACACCCGGTGAAAGTGGATTAAGAGGAGAATCAGGACAGCCTGGTCCATCAGGACAAAGGGGATATCCTGGCTCCCCAGGCCTTCCCGGTGAGAGGGGGACGGATGGACCACAAGGTTTGTCAGGACCAAGCGGTGAGCCTGGATTAAGAGGTCCCCAAGGACCAAGGGGCGAGTCAGGGCTTCCTGGTGAAGCAGGGCTTGCAGGACGAACAGGCCTACCAGGTATGAGCAATTGTTTAAATTTTAAAGAGCGCGTGTTTGAAATTTAAAAAAGAACAGTGAAGTGGTAATGATATAAAATAAATATAAAATGTATCTGCATTTAGGTCAGCCTGGTCTACCTGGACCGAGTGGTGAAACTGGAGAAAGAGGAAGTCAGGGTCCATCCGGTCCACAAGGTAGTCCTGGGCCATCAGGCGAGAATGGACAATCTGGAGAAATAGGTCTACCAGGTCAAAGTGGATTACCAGGTCAACCAGGAAGTCCTGGACTATCAGGACCTGCAGGCCTTCCAGGAGAAAGAGGGGGCCCTGGTTTACAAGGTCCATCAGGATCACCTGGCATCAGTGGTCCAGCTGGTGAGCAAGGTCAAAGAGGCGAATCTGGCTTGCCAGGACCAGCTGGTTCACGAGGCTTAAGTGGGCCTCAAGGACAGCCTGGAGAAAGAGGTCCTCCAGGGGAATCAGGCTTAAGAGGATCTGATGGGTTGCAAGGTCCATCGGGACAGCCTGGATTTCCTGGACCACGTGGACCAGCTGGGCAACCAGGAGAGCCTGGAGAGCGTGGATCACCTGGAGAGACTGGTTTGAGAGGACTTTCAGGAATACCTGGGTCGCCTGGACAGCCAGGGAGCCCTGGTGAAACAGGATTGCCAGGTGAAAATGGAACACCTGGAGAGACTGGATATCCGGGATCACCAGGGACAAGAGGCGAGTTTCATAAAACAATTAATTATATCTATTTTACACAAAAATCTGGTTTCTTTTTCTTTTTTCTAATATATGTTACAATATATGTTTCTGCTATGTGCAGTCCATTACTTAATATAACGTTGAATTTAAGCAAATGTTCAATCCCAATCTAGGACCAAGTGGTCCAAGTGGACCTCAAGGAGAACGTGGACCATCTGGTTTACCTGGGCCTCCTGGATTTGGAGGGTTACCAGGAGAAAGGGGGCTAGCAGGGCCGGCAGGTGAACTAGGTCCCGCTGGTGAACGAGGACCTGCAGGGATTCCTGGTCCACCGGGAATATCAGGGCCATCAGGAGAAGCAGGCCTACCTGGTTCACAGGGTTCCCAAGGTACACAAGGTGTGCCTGGGCCAGCTGGAGAGTCTGGACCCCAAGGAGAGCGAGGTAGTCAAGGGTTATCAGGCCCTGCAGGCCCCAGTGGTCCTCCAGGTACAAGGGGTCTCCCCGGAGAACAAGGTCCGCGTGGAGAAACTGGATTACCAGGCCCAGGTGGCCCAGCAGGTGAAAGAGGATCCCGGGGATCATCTGGACCATCAGGTCCATCTGGACCATCAGGTCCAGCAGGAGAGCAGGGTTTGGCAGGTCCTAGGGGTCCTTCTGGTGAAGCAGGAGAAAGAGGTCAACCTGGGTTACCAGGATCACCTGGATCACAAGGTAATCTCATGGATCATATGTCTGTCTGTTAACATGAAGGAATGACTCAAACAATTGTTCTAGAAACTGTTTGAGACTACACATGTAAAAAGTAAATCAAATACGAATTGTTAGATGCCATTCTTATTCTTCAATTTGTAGTTAAATATGTGATATTTCGTCAGAATTTCTTACAATGACTTTAAAAATAATAATTGCAAAAAATGTAATTGATTGTAATGGTTTACAGAATTTTAAAATCGTTATTATTTTAAAACCATTTTTGGGCTTTTATTTAACTTTTTTTTAGTAAAATAGCATATCCTCCACAAAATATGATTTTGCAATGCTTGATAGTTCAGAACAGAACCTAATCATTGATCAAGTATGGATCATCATTTTTTTCTACAATTTCTCTTTCAGGTCTATCAGGTCTATCAGGTCCATCGGGAGAACGTGGTCAACCTGGTCCAGCAGGAGAATCTGGTCCAGCAGGTCCTGCCGGACCATCAGGTTTACCTGGTCTGAGAGGGCTTAGTGGACCAGCAGGGGAATCAGGACCACCTGGTCAAAGTGGACCTTCTGGGCCAAGAGGACCTCCAGGAGAAAGAGGGGAACCGGGGTCTCCAGGGGAAACAGGTAGATCAGGACCATCAGGACCCTCTGGTCCTCGTGGTGAATCTGGACCACCTGGAGAAGCTGGTCCAGCAGGTCCAGCTGGATTATCAGGCGAGCGAGGTAGCCCTGGCCCCATTGGACCGGCTGGTCCTACTGGTGAATCAGGTCCTCCAGGACCAAGTGGTCCAAGAGGATTACCAGGCAGTCCTGGAGAAGTAGGTCCTAGAGGTCCTTCTGGTGAATCAGGACCAGCGGGGCTGCAAGGTGAAAGAGGATTTAGGGGCCCACCAGGAACATCTGGTCCTGCTGGACAATCAGGTTTACCTGGTCCATCTGGTCCAAGAGGACCAAGGGGGGAACGTGGTCCTTCAGGTCCTTCAGGACCAACTGGGGCAACAGGTCCAGCTGGCATTGATGGAGAAAGAGGTCTGTCGGGTGAATCAGGTCCTGCAGGATTGCCCGGAGAGTCAGGACCACCTGGCTCAGCAGGGACTAGAGGTGAAAGAGGACCAGCTGGTCCAATAGGACCACCTGGGTCTTCTGGTTCGACAGGTCAACCAGGACCGAGAGGTAATAGAGGTGATAGAGGAGGCAGAGGACCAGCTGGAAGTGTGGGTCCACCAGGAGCAACTGGTTACGCTGGTCCACCCGGGTCACGAGGTGAAAGAGGTCCAGTAGGTGCCACAGGAGAAGCAGGAACACCTGGACCCAGAGGCCCATCTGGACCCCGTGGTGAATCAGGTTTAGCTGGGGCCAGTGGTGCAACAGGACCTGATGGTAGCACTGGACCTTCCGGACCACGTGGGTTATCTGGAGAAAGAGGAGAAGGTGGACCACCTGGTCCTGTCGGCGAGAGAGGACCACCTGGAGCTCCAGGCTTAAGGGGAGAAAGGGGTCCAGAGGGAGAAAATGGTCTACCAGGTGAAGCTGGATTTCCAGGGATCCCAGGTTTCCGTGGAGAAGCCGGACCAAGAGGATTTACAGGAGCAACAGGTTCTATCGGTTCCTCTGGGGCTACAGGACCAAGGGGAGATTTTGGAGTTCAGGGTCCTCCTGGTGCAACAGGACAACCTGGAAACACTGGAGCCACAGGGCCAATTGGTGAACGTGGTGCACGTGGTCCTCTAGGGGAGTCAGGACTTCAAGGAGAGGCAGGATCACCAGGGCCATCTGGTAGCGATGGTAAGGAATTATCAACTTCTCAATCGATTTTAAAACTTTAGACTGTATATATGAGAACATTCCTATGACAGGGTAATTGGTAATGTTCAATGACATATAATTGACAAAAGCTAAATTTTATCATCACCTCATACTGTGTAATAATGCTGTAAAATCACTGTTGCACATTTTCAAAAGACCATTCTATGAAAACATTATTACACATACCGTTCATGTTTACATATTCACAATTATCATACATTACCATAGACAATAGCGCATCCTGCTCTGAATTGGTGTGGCAGAGAGTGGTAGGGTGATAGATGAAAGGATATTATAAGATCAGACTAATAAGTCAGATTCTAAGTGAATTTTACTAATGGAATGTCTATTCAATGATTTATATTCAAAACTAATAATTTGTTTGGGGTTGGACATTGTTGTATCATAATTTTAATAATAATATTAATATAATTCCCCAAAGGCAATCGTGGTGTTGGTGGAAGCAGAGGCCCGAGTGGTTTCCCTGGTGCAACTGGACCAGATGGTCCTGCTGGACCAAATGGACCCAGTGGTCCCTCTGGGCCGTCAGGGCCAAGAGGATTGGCCGGACCCGCCGGTGAACGAGGACCTCAGGGTATCCGTGGGTTGAGGGGACCCTCCGGACCACCAGGAGGCACTGGTGCTACTGGCAGTGCAGGTGTGTATAATCCACTCATCTTCAATAATTACAAAATGTTTTTGTGACAGAGGCGTTGTTGCCATATAAGACTGTGTTAACACACGAAGTATATATTATTGTGTTTTTCATTACTGCACATTCATAAACAATATTAATTTTTTTTTTCCTCAAAAATGTTATTCAGGGCCCATAGGACCTTCTGGCTCCACAGGACCAAGAGGACGTTCTGGGCCGGCAGGGTTACCTGGTGGAATAGGTCCAATTGGATCTCGAGGCACAGGAGGTAATACAACATCGTCAGAATATAAATACGCTTTAAACGTTTATCCTTCAAGCTGTCCCTTTTTGTTTAAAAACAATATTTTGTTAATCCTGTAGTAATATCCTATGATATTTGTGTTGTAACAGGTTGGACAGGATCACGTGGTCCAGCAGGACGAATTGGTAACATCGGAAGCCCCGGTCAAAGTGGATCAACTGGTAGACAAGGAAGTATTGGTTCCACAGGATCCACTGGTGAGAACTACGCCTTCACACACACACACACACACACACAGATATATTAGTTTTTATATTATGTGTGTATATATATATATATATATATATATATATATATATATATATATATATATATATATATATATATATATATATATATATATATATATATATATATAACCTGAAGAAGGACTGAAACATGTCGCAATAAAAGGTTTTTACTCTTTGTCACCACGGACTTTGTTGGATTACTTTTATCACCATAACACACACATATATATATATATATATATATATATATATATATATATATATATATCTATATATATATATATATATATATATATATATATACACATAATATAAAAACTAATATATAGACACACATACATAAATAATATAAAAACCAATATATAGTTATCAGTAGGATTTTCCCAGGGCTTATGGTATTATGTTTGTGGCTCTTTATCAACTTAACATATTATATCATTTTAATACATATATGACAAATCATACTATCTATTCTATTATAAGAAACCGTTTTCCCGCATTTCTGCTTTCTTCTCTTTTAATACATATTAGACAATTGCTCCTCTGCGTCAGAACTGTTTGATATAAGGTCAATGAAATAGCGACAATGAGGAATGAATTTATTCTTGACAGGCCCCAGAGGAAACTCAGGCTCCACTGGTTATACTGGAGTCACTGGTTATACTGGAGCAACTGGAATGACTGGTATGTGACTATTTCTTTCTTTTTAAGTCATCCATTCATTTTTCATTCCCCATGCAATGAGTACAATAATAGAATAGATACAATGATAGAAGAGAATAAATGGGATAAGATGAGAGAGTAGATGGAATAGGAGAGAATGGATGGGATACGATGGTGGAGTAGATGGAATAGGAGGAGAGAATGGATGGGATACGATGATGGAGTAGATGGAATAGGAGGAGAGAATGGATGGGATACGATGATGGAGTAGATGGAATAGGAGGAGAGAATGGATGGGATACGATGATGGAATAGATGGAATAGGAGGAGAGAATGGATGGGATACGATGATGGAATAGATAGAATAGGAGCAGGGAATAGATGGGATACGATGATGGAGTAGATGGAATAGGAACAGGGAATATATGGGATACGATGATGGAGTAGATGGTATAGGAACAGGGAATAGATGGGATACGATGGTGGAATAGTTGGAATAGGAGGAGAGAATGGATGTGATTCAATGAGGGAATAGATTGATTAAGAATAGATGTGATATGATGAATAGATATGATATGATGAGGGAATAGATGGAATAGGGGGAGAGAATTTAAGATAGCTGGAAGAGAATACGTGTTATACAAGGCAAATATGGATTCAGTATGAGAAAGGTTATACTGTGATATAGGTAAATTCAGTTGAGGTTGGAAGGGAGGATGTTATTTATTGAGATATAAAGATATAGTTGCTTTATGTGAATAAAACCAAATCGTGAACGTTTCCATGCTTGGGGTGAATGTATCGGTAATTTCCTTTTCTTTCTAAAACAGGCGGCATTGGAGTGAGGGGACCGCGGGGCCCGAATGGAGCATCAGCCATGGGTAATATGTTACTCTCAGTCGATCTTGTTTTCCTTTATAAAAAAAAGATAAATCGTTCAATCAACCTTTTTTGATTATTGGATGCCAGGTATATTAATAATATAATGCTATCTAGTGACTTGTTTTCCTTCCCAACAGGTCAGCGTGGTGCGATCATGAATGATGTGAACATTATTCTGGAAGAGGACAGGGATGTAGAGGACCGCCTTAGTATGAAGTTCCTTACTTTCGGCATGGGGATCTGGATGGGTCTCATCACTGTTGTTGCTGCCAGTGTCATGATTGTAATCTATAAACGTCTCGGGCGTGATCCCAAGGAAAGAAAGAGTGTTATTGCCCTTGGAAGTGATGAAGAGTCGGGGGTTAATATTGAAAAATGGCGAAACGACAAATCAAGTGTGATCAATGTCGGCGAAAAAAGTGCAGACCATCTTGGTTTTGATCACAGTGAGTGTGTTACTAGCACTGTAAGCGTAGCTGTGTGTGACTCTCAGAATGCCCTCCCAGACCCAGAGCAATGTAAGCAATCATAGCCATAACCTAGTACTAATATATTGCTGGAATAATGAGAATGATTGAAATGTGCTACTTAGTGGAATATATTGGGTACAGTTGTATTTATTTGTGAAATAAATCAGTGTGATACTTTTATTTTTACTTTTGATAAACAACATCCTGATATTAAAGGTAAAAGGTGGATTTCTGAGTTTGCTTAAAATGATAATTGATTGTTTACACTGACATTTATTACTTACACTTTAATGGTGCTATGTTTAACCTATGTGTGTGTGAGTTTTAATATTTGTAATTGATCATGTAAGAATACATTGGGAGAATTTAGAAGACTACATATGAACACGATTTTATATATATATATATATATATATATATATATATATATATATATATATATATAACATGGGTGTTTGTAGTGTCTCAGAGATGAACTGCATATAATGACAATTGTTTTTATAAAAGATCACATGTATAAACCTATAGTGTTATAATAGTATACCTCCATATTCGATACAACTCATTATGTTTGAATATAACATATGCACAATTTAAAGAGCCAAATAAATATAAATCGAAACGAAAGTTCTACAATGGACGCATTTTTCCTGTTTACTTTCTTCTTGTTATGTACATATTTTATATACAATCATTTTGACAAAAGCAGGGCAAAGCTTTTAATGATGAATGTCATGTATTATAAAATTTATATATTTCTATTATTGAGAATTTATGTATGTGGAAATACCAATTGAAAAGTATAACATCAAAATATATTTTTGTATATTGGTGGCAGTAGTTAATGCTACCTAATCTACCTTGCAATAAAAAAAGATCTACCATATATTTCATATTTAGAAAGTTAATATCTTGTGACTAAAAAAATTAGGTGGTAAATGAGCTATGTACAGGTTTATAAAAATAATACATTTATATTGCAAAAAAATAAAGTAATGTAGTATTTGACAGTTAATTTTGAATAAATTAGCTTGAACAATACCAAGTGTGTTTTTTTAAATCTATTACTGGCATTTGGTTGTTTCGTCCTTGGTGAATGCTTGACCCAGGTTCAGAGGTCAGAATGCTCTTGGTCCGTACTATATATTACATTGTCAGTGCATTTCTTATTCTTAGTCCCAAGCGTAAAGCTACAGTGTATTGTTGATTTTTGGTCTCTGGCCAAGAGCTACAGTGTCAGTATGTTTTGTATTCCTGGTCTCCAGCATATAGCTAATGTAAGTATAGTTTGTATCATTGGTCCCTGGTCCCTGGCTACATTGTCAGAGTCTCCCCTAGTCCTTAATAATTGAAAATGATAATTAAATAATTGAGTAATATGCACGCACATTGAAATCAATTGATTTTTGTGTTTGTTTTTTTTTTGTAGAAAATAGAAAGAATAATGACTTTTAAAAAAAGATTTAAAAAAAGATGAAATCTTCATATTGGATTTATATTTGAGGAATATGCATGTCAGAACATTTAGAATGGATTTGTTCTTGGCCACCTTTATATAACAAACATGAAATCTTCATCTTTGACAGCGGGGGAAAGGTCCTGTGAATATCACATAAACTGGCATATACAGTGGGAGATAGGTCCTGTATATATCACATAAACTGGCATATACAGTGGGAGATAGGTCCTGTATATATCACATAAACTGGCATATACAACAGAGGATTGGGTCCCTAAATATCATATAAACAGTATAATTAAGCCCTGTATACATCACCTAAACTAACATATTCAGTGGAAGAGAGCTCTTCTATATATCATGTAAACTGATATATACGTTGAAGGATAGGTCATATAACCTTACATAAACAGTGGCGTGTATGTAATGCCTCAGTCACATTTGCGCCGATTTCAGTAAAGATGCCCGGCCGATGGGTATTTTTTACAAAATCGGCAGGCATTTCAGATTGCCGTGCGGGCACCGGGAGATCATCGGCCACAATTGGGCATCTTTAAGACGTCGGCCGGGTCATCGGGAACTTTTAGCTGCCACATAAAAGTTGCCGGCGTTTCCCCGATGTCTTATCAGCAAATATCATCTTAAAGTGCACGGCAGTGTCCCGGCAGTGTCCCGCAGGGACATCGGCAGATTATCTTAGGGATGCCGGTGGCATCGTGCGGTGAAAATAGGATTATATTTATTTTATGTGTTCATAGACCATCGTCAGATGATCGCACGGGCTCCCTGCGATATATCATAGACGTCTTTAGGATGTCTTTCAGACGTCTGTCAATGATAAAGACGTCTTTAGGATATCCTACAGACGTCTGTCAATGATCCAGACGTCTTTAAGATATCCTGCAGACTTCTGTGTCATTCAGTCTTGCACGTGCCGTGCGGTGCCCTTTAATGATGTGACCACAGCTACGGCATATCTCAGATTGTTGCTTATAAACTCCCCGGCGCCCGGCAGACTGTGAAGTCGGCCGATTGTTACTGCCCGGCCGGCGCCCGGTGCAAATGTGACTGAGGCATTAGTTAGGCAATGTTCTCCATAAATACTGGTCAATTTTATGAGTGTTTATCTGTTTAAACATGTATATCAGTTGAATGTATAGCCATTAAATATCAGCTATCAGTAAAATATTTATCGAAGTAAACAAGCTTATCCAAGCATAAACAGGAGAGTAAATTTCAAGTAAGTTGTATATATACTGCTGTCAGTTTTTTTAAGTGTGGCACTGTATTGGTGTATTTTCCTGGTGTTTTACATTAATAAACAGTGTGCTTTTATCAGGATATTCGCACAGTGTCTGGAAGTTCAGAGCTAGTCAGGATTTCTGTGACAAGCCAAACTGTTCAGTGATTCTAACAGTACAAAAGAGGAAATCATTACTGCCGGTGAATAGGCCTTGGTATGTGTGTACAATGCTAAACACAGCGAATGCTCTGAGATATAAGAGGCTCTGTGAAATATTACCACAAGGTGCTCACATCTCACACCCTAGACCCTACCCCAACATCTGCATTATCCAAATTCCACAGCATGTGAGTGTTCATCCAGATTCTTGTGTGGAAGGGATCATTAGATGAAGCAGTGTTGGCAGAGGAATGGGGCTGAAAGCTGACAAATTATGTTGCCAGTGATGACTGACCTCCCACCAGTACCAAAGAACATTCTTAAGGTAATCCAATGCAACTGTCACAGTGACTGTGGAAGCCTCTGATGCACCTGAAGAAAACACAATATGTTGTGCTTCATTGTACGTTGACAGTGTAAAGGAGTTGCATACACAAATTCTGTCCAGCTAGGTAACATTGAAATTCTCGATCAAGATGATCATTAAGTGCACTATTCCAATGATTGCAGTATAATTAATGCTGAAATCAAATGTTTAGTAATTCATCAATGGTATGCTTTTTATGTATGGCATGATAATGGTTATAAGATCAATTGTGATTGCATCTTTAATCTTCAGTATTACATGCTGGATTGACTAAGTGAATGATCATATTTTTGTTTAGTGTCACATTACGGCACCTTTGAACTTTCATATCTAGAATATTTTCTTCATCAACAACTGCATTAACATTTAAAGTAGGACCAGTCAATTCCTAATCAGTTTTAATTTTTAAAAGCTATAATCTTAAAAGGCTTAAAATTGGTGGAAACATCCAGTATTTGCATTACATTGATGAAAAATTGATCATGATTACGACACATTAAAGAACATACATTTGCATGTACATTTATATATTCTTTAAGCTGGAAGTATATGGAACAATATCTTTAAAGAATGCCAGAGTGTAGATCTGTGCCTAGATAAGTATGTATAATACTGAAGCTAAATAAAATACCCATGGTTTTGGGTGCTTAACATAACATGTACTTCCCTTGGGAGATATCCAGCACATCTTCAGCCTATATTCAGAAATCTTGATTTGTATTGTGATTGAACTCATTGCGTATATATCAACATATAAGCTCCCCATTAAACCTACACCCTACCAGACTACTTTGCAGATGACCTTTCTAGAGAATTACAGAACACTCCACTCACTGACTTTCCTTGTTTTATTCCCATTCCTATTTTACAAGTTCAATTTGTCTGGACATCATACAACACTTCATATTCAATGTACGTAAAATGTGTCTTGACATCATACAACGCTTCATATTCAATGTATGTAACTGTATGTTTAATTTATATACCTATCTACTGGCATTCAACAAGAAAGTGGTGTTCCCAGATATTGGTAAATAGCTTTCTTCATAAAATAACTTGATATAGTGATGAAATAAGACATCGGGGAAACGCCGGCAACTTTTATGTTGCAGTTAAAAGTTCCCGATGACCCGGCCGACGTCTTAAAGATGCCCAATTGTGGCTAATGATCTGCCGGTGTCCGCACGGCAATCTGAACTGCCGGCCGATTTTGTAAAAAATACCCATCGGCCAGGCATCTTTAATGAAATCGGTGCAAATGTGACTAATGCCTCAGTCACATTTGCACCGGGCGCCAGCCGGGCAGTAACAATCAGCCGACTTGCCAGTCTGCCGGGCGCCGGGGAGTTTATAAGCAACAATCTGAGAGATGCCGTAGCTCTGGTCACACTATTAAAGGGCACCGCATGGCACGTGCAAGACTGAATGGCACAGACGTCTGTAGGATATCTTACAGACGTCTAGATCATTGACAGACGTCTGTAGGATATCTCAAGACGTCTGTCTCATTTGACAGACGTCTGAAAGACATCTATGATATATCGCAGGAAGCCCGTGGGATCATCTGACGATGGTCTATGAACACATGAAATAAATCTAATCCTATTTTCACCGCACGATGCCACCGGCAGCCCAAAGATAATCTGCCGATGTCCTTGCGGGACACTGCCGAGACCCTGCTATGCACTTTAAGATGATATTTGCTGATAATGCCTCAGTCACATTTGCGCCGATTTCAGTAAAGATGCCCGGCCGATGAGTATTTTTTACACAATCGGCCGGCAGTTCAGATTGCCGTGCGGGCACCGGGAGATCATCGGCCACAATTGGACATCTTTAAGACGCCGGGCGGGTCATCGGGAACTTTTAGCTGCAACTTAAAAGTTGCCGGCGTTTCCCCGATGTCTTATCAGCAAATATCATCTTAAAGTACACGGCAAGCTCCCGGCAGTGTCCCGCAGGCACATCGGCAGATTATCTTAGGGCTGCCGGTGGCATCGTGCGGTGAAAATAGGATTATTTTTATTTCATGTGTTCACAGACCATCGTCAGATGATCCCACGGGCTCCTTGCGATATCACAAAGACGTCTTTAGGATGTCCTTCAGACGTCTGTCAAATGAGACAGACGTCTTTAGGATATCTGACAGACGTCTGTCAATGATCTAGACGTCTGTAAGATATCCTACAGACGTCTGTGCTATTCAGTCTTGCACGTGCTGTGCGGTGCCCTTTAATAATGTGACCACAATCTTTCAGATTGTTGCTTATAAACTCCCCGGCGCCCGGCAGACGGGGAAGTCGGCCGATGTATACATCCCGGCCGGCGCCCGGTGCAAATGTGACTGAGGCATAAGAGATCGGGGAAACCCCGGCAACTTTTATGTGGCAGCTAAAAGATCGCGATGACCCGGCCGACGTCATAAAGATGCCCAATTGTGGCCGATGATCTCCCGGTGCCCGCACAGCAATCTGAAATGCCTGCCGATTTTGTAAAAAACACCCATCGGCCCGGCATCTTTACTGAAATCGGCGCAAATGTGACTGAGGCATGAGGCATTAGTTATATATGACAGAAGGGAAAAATTGACATTGTATTTTCAACACTTTCTTTGATTCCCTGTGCAAATAACAACATATTGTGCCATAGGTAGTGTGGGACACAGAATGACTGTGTATACAAATAAGACAATATTAGAGACAATGTTAGAGACAATACCGTGGTTATGTGGTTATGATGACGCATGGCAGGATGATACGCATGCCTGTCATGCCACAGGCTAATTGCTAATCAAAGATGAGCATGAGAGATCAACCTCGATGTGGATCCAGCGCGTGCCTACATAACCAGAATGCAGCCACAACCTGGGCTCTCTAGGCTTGCAGTTCTACAGAGAGAAGTGTGGTCATCATCGAGAGACGTTAGAACCCCAACACATCCCTGAGTCGCGACCCCAGGCCAGAGGCATCATTGCAGTCAGCGTCCGTCTAGCCATTTCCATACTCATACCATGCCTTACCTAACCCGACTCTATGTATGTGTTGTGTGAACCGAATAAAGACAACTATTCTACACTGTCCATAATGAGTCTGTAGTTCTACTTGATCCCCATATGAGATAGTTGTAGTAGGCAGTTAGGTACAGCCACCGATTTCCCTATATGAGGTTGTATGAGGTTAGCCCAGGTAGGCAACCTTATAGATAACAGTAGTATATGACTTGCCATGCAGAGTAAAGATCAATAAGACATCTGTATATTAGTATTTTATTTTGGCTCAGACAAACAAATAAACAAAAACATGGAAGCAATTTCAAGATTTTGAATGAGTATATTAGTCATGACCTATATATGAATATGTCCAGTGCAATGTAATAGTTCCACATACACTTGTGTCGTGGCACCCTCCAAACCTATTGGTGGCAGGGAGTCATTAGTATTCAGAATAATCTGGCTGTCAACTCATTGGTGAAAGAATATAAAAAGATTTGTTTGCCAGTTGTACTGATTGGTCAATATATAACCACAAATTGATTTTATACAACTTTTTTAATCACTCTTTGAAACAAATGATTGTAAAACTTACATTGCCATGTTTTTATGTGCGAATAAAGATATTATTATTATTATATGTGCCAGACACCTGGTAATAGTGTATGTCCTAATGTTGGTCAATTTAGATTTGATGATATTTTTGTGAGCAAGGCAAGTATTTATGACTTGGGGATTTCCAAACTTTGAATGAGATCAACACCAGGGCAATGACTGCAGAGGTAGTAATTGAATACTAACAATGTAATGCAGAGTAGTGTCGTGGCTGGATTGCTCACTCAACATCTTGCCTGGATCCACATTTCAATACAAATATATACCTATCCTAGGTGTTTTGACAATTCATGAACCCTTAACAAAAAGCTGCAAAATCAACACTCATTATTATGTGTATTCCATCAGATTGATATATTGTTATTCCAAAACCATAATATTCAAGATCTTCAAAATGTGGATCTTCAAAATGTCAAAATTTTAACCATGTCAGTCATGATGGAAATCAACAAGTCACATGTCACCTGCATGTGTATTTCTCTGTTTAGCAGTAAGAAGAATGCATCATACTTTTCATTATATTATACCATGAGAGCAACATAATCCTTTAATCTCCCTTTTCCCAGTGTGCATTTTCAAGGGCTTGTTCTTTACTTCCCACAAAACGCCATGTCTTACAAAGTTTCTGGTGGTTTTCTTGTTTATTATGTGCTGTCAAAGATTAGCATCTGGTCACATGTGCACAGATCACTTATTTGAAATGGTGTCAATGCCTCCTAAGTAGTTCTCTTAGACTAGGTTCAACAGTTGTTTTGACAGTATCGACAATATAAATTTTCTATATCTAAAAGTGTATTGAATAATGCAATATTTTTTTATTTATCAATTAAAACCACAATTTTAATGAAGAAATATGTGTAGTACTATTGTTCAGCTGCATGTGTGGTGATTTGCCCACTTTTTCAAGACATATGAAAGTGACCACAAATCCCACTTACCTGAGGACTAATCTCAGCAAGGCAAAGTGTCCTCAGCATGATGTCAGCTCACATTTTTAATCTCTATTGCTGGTACCCTGACCTGCGGCTTTCCTTTTCGTGTCAGGTAGTTCGGCTTCAGGGGGGAAACACGTCATGAGGCTTAATTATCATAATAAAACACCAATTCTAATGGGATATGTGGAATAATATCTTTGCCTGACTACAAGGACGTTACATAAACTATTACACCTTAATCAATGCAAGAAATGGTTATTTTCTTGATATGATACAATAGACTCATTTATCTAATCTGCCCTGGGCTTCATCAAAAAGTGGGAAATAAATCAAATTGATACTTATTTTCATGAACTTGCAGTTAATTTGGATCATAACAATTTGGTAAAGAAAATTCCACTCTCAATCTCTAGTATAAAATTTTATTTTCATGTAGCGTTCACACCATTTATATTTTCAGTTCACCCCAGCCAATTTGAAATTAAAACATGCTAATTAAAACATTTAAATTGTTTGCTATATGATATATGCTGTAAAGAATTGGGTGGAAAGTTAATGTACACTAGCACAAGCCTCTGAGACAGTTATAAAAACAAAACAAAATGTATAATTGAGCAAATATTACCTCATACATCATATACTCATTTATATATTTATATGGATGACAAAATATTCACTATGTTTAAGACACCTCCAACAATTTTGTTCAGTTTGTGTGATTATACATCTATTATTCTAAAGATATCATCGTCTTTATCATCTTCACGAATGAGCACACAAAACAAAATAGTAATTTCAAGCTTGTGCGCTGCCTGTTTTTCTTGAGATCTACTTCCATTTACATTTTCTCTTCATGTCCTTTTGACCACAAATCATAACTTTGTTTAAATCATTATTTTGCATGGTTGAAAAGGGATGATATCACAAATATATCTAATATTCCACCATTATAATGAAAGAACTTGGAAGGTAGATATTAGGTTTGAGGTAATTGAGAATCTTGGAGACGTCATGAACACTGTTCATATATATCAAACTTTAATTAATTTGGCTCGGGAAATAACAGTATAATTTTTGCACATTGTGTTATGTCTGCTACACCATTCCACACGTCAAGGAGGTGATGTTTAAAATATTAGTTCAAGAGGTACAGACGCATTCAGTTAACTCATTGAAGTTATTGGTAATCAATCAGAATAAACTTCTCTCCAGGGTGAATGAATAATCACAAGCTCAATTATTGTCACAAGTCTTCAAACTATACAGAAAATTATAAACAAAGTTATTATTAGGCTAATAAAGAATAATCCGTGAAATGACATGACGATACATCCATACATTTCTTCAGTAATTTGTCCAAAAAATAAAATTTAAGAATTTCGACACTGGGTTCTGGAATATGTCAGCATATGAAATAGCCTTCTATTTCTGTAAAACAATACAATTCGAGATGGTGGCAAGCATATGAATACATTAGTGTCCATATCACATTGAGTGGATCATATTGAAAGTTTTAAGAATAGATAGCATTGAGTTACACCTGTGTAGATTGTCAAATTATTAGATACGTCTTATACACAGCCTGATAAACATTAACATTAAGTTATCCACAGCTAGCACCATTAATTGTTATCGTAAACAGTACACAATCCAGAAATATTCTCGATGTGTTATAAAGTGATTTCTTTCATATATATTTAGAATGCTATCATACAACAGTTGCTAATTTTCTGATACAGTTCACACCATATTATATTCTATAAATTTATTTTAGTAGTATAATATATTATTAATATCAATATACATCACTACACATTGCGTCGTTAAAAGTATTTGTTTTCAAAGATCGGACGATCCGGCTTGACCATTTGTTAATTTGAAATTATTGTGGGGAGAGGTGTGTTTTTCTAGTTCTGTACAGCTGCGATTTCTATCAGCATCGGAGAATGAAATCCCCAGGTCTACGTCAATGGAGGGATCCTCAGGTGCATTAAAAGCCATGTTAGCTTGGCCCTTCTTGTTTGAATTAAGAATGTCTACGTCCACCACGCTTACACCACCCTCAGAGTAGAAAGATGAGGCCTGGCTTTCAGCATCAGATATAACAGAGTCAGACGATGACCATGCTTGTCTGCGTATGCGCTGGAACACCATGGCAACGATGATGACGAGAGCCAAGGTGACACTGGCCGCCCAAAAGGCAAAGCCCATGGTCACCTTGCTCAGCTTATGCTCCATGTTGATCTCATGCTCCTTCGTCTTCAAGAGAATGTTATCAGCCACATCTATTTCTGCATGTAAACCTGAAAATATAATACCAGATCACTACACACTGTTTTCTTGCACACTGTTTACCGTGATATAACTAGAATCAATGTAATCAATGTGAAGGCGGGAGTGGGTTGAACAGGAATCAAAGTAAGGACACGAATGATTACAGAAACTAGTATAGGATGAGCTTGGATGACTGAGGTTAATTATCCGAAATTGATTGATTGTTAAATAGAAATGATGACAGCAAGGTATGTGTCTATGGTGGAGAACCACTTAATACAATGATTGTTGGAAACAAATTTCAAACTGACACCCCTTTCTAAATGTTGTCCCCTGTTATACCCCATCATCCCCAAAACCCTCTCCGCCCTCATATGAAGCAGTTTTTGTGTAAAATAGCAGTAACATGAACGAAACGAATTTCAACCCGGCACTATTGACCCTTCTCCCCACGCCACTTCCCGCCAAAATCCTTGTGACGTTGGCAGAAATTCCAGACACATGAAGGGCACGACGAAGAAACGAGAGGAAAACTGACATTTTAATGGTGGTTAAAACGATTGACTGACATTCTAGCTGATGTAGATTATAAAAGGTTTGTAGTAACTGAGTTACCTGCCACCCCTGCTCCAGGTTGACCTCTGAACCCGGTTGCTCCGGTTGCCCCTGTTGACCCTGTAGACCCGGTTGATCCTCGCCGACCCGCAATACCCTGCTGACCAAGCAAACCTTGGCGACCTGGAAAAGGAACAATACTCCACATAATAAAAAATATATATTACTCTATAAAATATTTGTTCTACTGTTAAAGCAAGAGCATGAGTTGAGATAGAAGGATCTCAAGAGCCCATGTGAAATTCTTCAACCAGAACCAAGGACAGAGACCTATCTCCCTGAACACTGCATGAACCCACGTTCACGTCTTTTTCTCATGTATATATACCGCACGTGATTTGCCATCCACTCTCGCTTCAGAACAAAACAGTGTAAACATTAGAGTTAATTTAAAAGCAAATGCGGATCTGTGACATGTTCTTCAGAAACATATCGACTCAATCGGCATTGGTTGGTTAAGTGGAGCGGTCTCGGTACACAATTTCCACACGTAAACTGTGATAGGTTCACCATATCGCCCTCTGGCGGAGTTTGGTTTTCGGCAAATATTGAGTGAGTATTATTCGATTTTGATGATCAATCTTATTCTTATCTTATTCTTGTGTTTATTTTGGTCCTATATGTGCCACTTTGAGCCCATCCTACCTGAAGAAAGTGGCCGATGTCAATATGGACCAAGTTTGATGGCAGAAGCACTGTGATGTGTGAGAGTAATTTCCGTTCTCACCTTATTAACATAATGTGGTCAATTGATATTAATACTCACAGTGAAACGAGGTCAACTTTAGCCACGAGAACTTAAAAGAACACAAAAAAGCTCGCACAAAGGAGATCTGCATGAATATATCTAATAGTTGCAGAACACTTTCTTGAGGCAATAAGTATGAGACACTAAACGTAGATCTAACCTGTTGGTCCTGTAGCTCCAGTGGGGCCGAATGTTCCCGTAGCTCCGGGTGAACCACGCTCACCTGCCGAAAAAAACACGCAATCATTACAACAAATATAATCAAATCAAGGGACAGTTGTGAAAAATGATATGCCCATATCACGTACTGTGAATTCATATCTAAAAAGTGAATATTAGGTTATCGTTTTGAGAGGATTCCTACATACCCGCAGGTCCTTGAGGCCCAAACACCCCGGTTGCTCCAGTGGCACCTGAAACAAATAATTATTAAAATTAATGCTACATGTCATATAAAAATTCAATATCAATGCAGTTATGAGTCAGTTAGGAAAACGTAGCCATAGGTTGCAATAGGATTCGAACCCACCACCACCTCGATGCCATTTTCCTCTTATGATTTAAGTATTGTATTGATTCCCTCTTATGATTTCGGGAAATACTGTCACTTACCCGTGGCTCCAGTTCTGCCAAAGCCACCAGTGCCACCACGGGGACCCGGTGGTCCTGCTTCGCCAGATAAACCAGGAAGTCCAGGAGGTCCTCGCGATCCTATAACAAAATCCCATATTCATATTTTTGAATAAAGTTTATATGGGTGAGCCTCAAATTTATGATTTATTGTATGATAAAGTATAGGCAGTAAAAAACTCGTTCAGAAAATATCCGTTGGGGTGATTCATATTGTGGATATAATCTTCATAGCCTGTTGTCCTATTACTCAGTAGTTGCCAAATATAAATGTAGTACAAACCATCTGGTCCCCTCTGTCCACTTATCCCAGAAGGTCCACTAGGTCCTGATTCTCCGCGCAGACCTTGTTCACCTCTGGATCCAGGGGGACCGGCAGGTCCACTGAGTCCGGGAGGTCCAGGTGGACCACTACCACCGCTTGGTCCAGGTGGACCAGCACGGCCTGACACACCATCTGGCCCCCGAGGTCCTGTTGAACCTGTCCAGCCTTGTGATCCTACAATGTTTAAACCTTAAATGTATTCTCAACAGTTAAACAATTTGCATTCCCTTGCAATGCATTCCCTTGATCCTCTGTCATACATCTCACGACTGTAGAATTCATATGAATTTAGGTTGTACTGCACAAAATATTGCCGCAAAATTTAAGTAATCAAAATTTTAATTATGAGATTTAAAACATGACATGTAAATATGCACATATGTCTTATTCCTTTTCGTCCTTTAAAAATATTGAGATTTAATGATTACTGTTTATAATCTGATCATTAATTACGGATTTTGAAAGCAATATATATATATTTTACATGTATGTTCTGCTTATGTTCATCAAAAGAGAAATATTGATATATTTCACATTTTTAGTCTAATTAACTGACCATCAGACTATTACAGCATAACTTTTTATTTTCCTTTCTATCCTTTCATCCTTATCATTTCGCATATTAGCGTCCATTCAAGGTAGTGTAATTCTCAAACCATCAACTACAGATAATTGCGTGTGTTCAGCACACTTTGGCAATAATAATATTGAAATGGACTGATTGAATTTATCGAACATTTTACCTGGAGAACCTGGTAATCCATTAGGTCCCCTTTCCCCTCCGGGTCCTCTTGGTCCTGGAGGTCCAGAAAATCCTGCAGGTCCTCTTGGACCTGCTGACCCATCTGGTCCTCTAGGTCCCTGCGTTCCCCTTTCTCCGGGTGGTCCAGACAGGCCTGGTAAACCTCGTGATCCTTGTTGGCCATCAGGCCCTGGACTTCCAGACTCTCCACGACTGCCAGGAGGTCCAGCTGGTCCAGAGGGACCAGAAGGCCCTCTTTCCCCTCCAGGCCCTCTTGGTCCAGGTGGTCCTCTCTCTCCTGTACTCCCAGCTGGTCCACTTTCACCACTTGGACCAGTTGGGCCAGATGGTCCACGTTCTCCTCTTGGACCATTTGGTCCCACTGGGCCAGCTGGTCCAGATGGTCCTGCTCTCCCTGGGGAGCCGGACGGGCCTTGTGGTCCCCGTTCCCCAGCTGGACCAGGTGGTCCTGCTGGTCCACTTGGACCCCTGGGTCCTGATGGACCTGATTCACCTCGTTCGCCTTGTGGCCCAGATGGTCCTGAAGGACCCAAACTTCCAGGAGGTCCAGATGGTCCAGGTGGTCCTGATTCACCAGCTGGGCCATTTTCACCACGTTCTCCTTGAGGCCCTGATGATCCTGATGGACCTGCTGGGCCGGATGGACCAGGTGGTCCACTTTCACCCCTTGGTCCAGATGGTCCAGCTGGTCCTCTTGGTCCTGATGGCCCTGCTGGTCCAGCTTGTCCTCTTTCACCGGTTGGACCTCTAGGTCCCGCTGGCCCAGAACTTCCAGATGGCCCTGAAGGTCCAGGTGGTCCAGATTCACCTCGTTCACCAATTTCACCTTGGGGTCCAGATGGCCCTTGTGGACCAGGGGGCCCTGATGGACCTGCTGGGCCTCCCTCACCGGCAAGGCCACGTTCACCACTTTCTCCTCTTGGTCCGGGTGGTCCAGCTTCACCTCTTGGTCCAGATGGTCCTGTTGCACCATCTGGGCCACTTGGTCCAGAAGGACCTCGTTCACCCCTTGGACCTGAAGGTCCTGATAGCCCATCAGGGCCTCTTTCACCTCTTGGTCCAGGTGGGCCTGATTCACCTCTTGGGCCTGAAGGACCAGCGGGTCCTGATTGACCAGATGGGCCTGGCAATCCTGATGGTCCTTGAGGACCAGAGGGTCCAGCTGGACCTCTTTCACCAGATGGTCCACTTTCACCAGCTGGTCCGGATGGGCCTGATGGTCCTGATGGTCCAGGTGGTCCACTCTCACCACGTTCACCTCTGGGTCCTGATGGTCCTGATGGACCTGATTCACCTCGAGGTCCAGGAGGTCCAGATTCACCTCTTTGACCTGGTGGTCCAGCACTTCCAGAAGGCCCTGGAAATGTATTGAAATAGTTTGAGAAACTGTTTTTATTGATTTCATTTTATATTAATGTATTCATTTTGTTATTATTTATTTATTATTTATTATTATCATCATTTCTAATATTTAGTTCAATTAAACCAAGTAAAAACCAAATACCATACCTTGTGGACCTGAAGGTCCAGATTCACCTCGGAGACCTGTTTCACCTCGGGGACCTGGTTCGCCTTGAGGTCCAGATTCACCGCGAGGTCCAGATGGCCCTGCAGGTCCTGATGGCCCACTTGGGCCAGCTGGACCTGACTCGCCTCTTTCCCCTCTTGGGCCTGGTGGGCCTGATTCACCTCTCAGACCTGTTTCTCCCCTTGTTCCCTGTTCACCACTTGGTCCAGCTGATCCAGATGGGCCAGTAATGCCTGCAGATCCCTGTTCTCCCCTTTCTCCTTGAGTACCACGTGGCCCTGGTGGACCCGCTTCTCCTCTCAGTCCTGGTTCACCTCTAGAGCCTGCTTCCCCCCTTGTGCCTGGTGGCCCTGCAGGACCAGCGGGACCACTTGGTCCACTTTCACCTGATAGACCACGTGGACCACTTGGTCCTGGTGGTCCAGATTCACCTCTTGGTCCTGGAGATCCTGATGGACCTTGAGGTCCACTAGGTCCTTGTTCTCCTCTTGTACCAGGTGACCCTTGTGGCCCAGACTCCCCTAAAACATTAAAATGTTTCATATTTGAAAATAAATGTTCAAATTGGTAATGTCAATTTTTGTCTAACTGCATACAAATTGGACTGAAATTAGCGGAAATGTCACATTACCTGAGGGTCCTGGTGTTCCAGGTTCTCCTCTTTGACCAGGTTCACCACGTTGTCCTGTTTCACCACGTGGACCTTGAGGGCCAGTTGGTCCTGCAGGCCCTGAAGGTCCTGCAGGACCCTGTTCCCCTCTTGTTCCCTGCAGTCCTGTTTCACCCCGATTTCCATTTGGACCTGGTAGTCCTGCTTCACCTCTTGGACCAGATGGTCCAGGACTTCCAGAAAGCCCAGGGGATCCATTTTCTCCCCTCTGACCTGATGGCCCTGGTTCACCTCTTGTACCTGGTGATCCAGATGGGCCCTGTTCACCTGCAGGCCCTGACTCTCCTCTTAATCCTGTTTCTCCTCTAGGACCAGGTGGACCAGAAGGTCCAGATGGCCCAGGCGATCCTGGGGAACCATCAGGTCCTCTTTCACCCCGTGTTCCAGGGCTTCCTGATGGACCTTGAGGTCCAGATGGACCACTTTCACCCCTAGGGCCTGATTCTCCTCTTTGGCCTGGTTCCCCACGTTGGCCTGGTGTTCCTGATGGACCTTGCGGTCCAGGACTTCCAGGCTCCCCACGTTCTCCACGCGGTCCTGGAGACCCACTTGGTCCTGACGGTCCTGAAAAGGAATTGATAAAATTTGTTAACAGTTTATTCAATACCAATTTTCTCAGGCTAACGAGATCAGACAAATTATAAACTTCATATTATGTTAAATATTTGCTATATTGCTTCATTTTGTATGCACTGTAAAAAAAATCGATACATTAAAGATATACTATATCTTACTAAGCTAATTACCTGACGATCCTTGTTGTCCATCTTGTCCTCTTGGACCTGGTTCCCCTCTTGATCCCTGTTCTCCTTGGGGTCCAGATTCCCCACGAGGTCCAGGTGATCCTTGTGGACCAGACTGGCCTGGTGATCCTGATTCTCCCCTCGGACCTGGTGAACCAGCAGGTCCACTTTCACCAGGGTTCCCTGGTTCCCCTCTGAGACCATTTTCACCTCTCGGTCCAGATGGTCCGGATGGTCCAATTGGACCAGGCAACCCAGATTCTCCCCTTGGACCAGGGGAGCCAGACTGTCCAGGTGAACCTGATTCACCTCTTTGACCAGGTTCTCCACGAGGTCCTTGAGGCCCAGCTGGTCCTGATTCTCCTCTTTCACCTCTTGGTCCAGATGGTCCTTGTGGCCCACTTGGGCCAGGAGATCCAGGTTGTCCATTTTCACCACGTGATCCTTGTGTTCCAGGTTCTCCACGCAAACCAGTTTCACCTCTTGGACCTGGACTTCCAGGCTGTCCAGACTCTCCTCTTTGACCTTGTGGTCCGGGCTCACCTCTCTGTCCATTTGGACCAGATAGGCCTGATTCTCCCCTTGGTCCTGAAGGTCCAGATGGTCCGGTCAAACCTTAAAAACAGTTTTTAATTGGTCATTTAAAATGTTTTAAATATTAAAAATATTAAAATACGTTTTATAATGTTTTCCTTCTGCTCACTTAATTTTGGGAACAAATATCATTCCTATTGCAACAAAATTTAATTCTACTTAGTTTTTCACAATGCTCCATTCTTGATTTTGGACCGGTAAAACTATCTTGGCAAATTAAAGAATGTAATTAATCAGTTGTGCAAACTGCCAATCTATTGTAATATTAACATTGTATCAAATTAACCATATTAGTTGATACGCAAAAAGTGAGGATACATTTATAGATCTGAACATTTGCTTGAATTGGACAAACTTTCCAGCCTACAGTATTAATTGATTGTGCTGTAAATGGCTTGATTTCAAAGGTTTCTCCTTCGAAGCAAAGTCAATTGTGATTGAGTGGACCATACTGTGCTGTAAAAGGTTTCACATACGTGTGATAACCTCGTTAAAGTTGAGTCACTAATATGCTACAAATGACATAAAAGTGATTTTTTAAAGATTTTAATCCATATTTGCCGTTTTCATATCTTTCCCTAAAATACTACTTTAAGACTTCCATATATCAAAAACATTTCGACATTATTGCGTTTCACAAAACCTTGAGTAAGAACAACGTTCTGTTTTCAGAAAGTCTATTCATTTAGTTATTCTTTTTCTGTCAAATAACCATTTAATAGACAATGAACATTACGAGAAAAACAGACCTTTATATTGGTAATCTTTATCTTTCTGCGCATTCTCAATGCTTTTTTTGTATTTGTGGCTTTCAAACTTTAATGCCACTCTCATATTTTTATACAAGTTTTGTCTAATGATAAACAGTTCACAAGCAAAATGGGTAAACTAAAATGGGTCAATTCCTCGCCCAATTGCTCTAGAATAAGTCGATGAACTTTTACAAGATTAATTATTGTATTATAAAGGGCATATTTCTAGTTATTGTAAAATCATTTTTTAAAGATGTAAGGTCAATAGGATAATAAACAATGGGAATAAATATATAGAAAATCTTGACTTTAAAATTATACATCAGACTGACCAGGACTTCCAGGTTCTCCACGTTGACCAGGTGTTCCACTTTCACCTCTTGGTCCGGGTTGGCCCGATGGTCCCTGTGTCCCAGCCGGTCCAGCTGGCCCTCTTTCTCCTCTTGGTCCTGGTGATCCAGGTAATCCTGATTCACCCCTTGGTCCAGATGGTCCTGCAGGACCAGACTCACCACGTGGTCCTGGTGACCCAGATGGGCCTGGCTCACCTGATGGGCCTGCAGGGCCTACTTCTCCTCTTTGGCCTGGAGTACCAGGCTGGCCAGATTCACCCCTTGGGCCAGGTAGGCCTGATTGTCCTTGTTCCCCTCTTGGACCTGGTTCTCCTCTTGTCCCTTGGGATCCTTGTTCACCACGTGTTCCTGCAGGACCTGATGGTCCAGATGGACCCATTGATCCTTGTGGTCCAGATTCTCCTCTTGGTCCAGGGGATCCAGGTGTTCCAGGCTCACCTCTTTCACCAGACGGACCTGGAATACCTGCTGGACCTTGTGGTCCTTGTGATCCAATTTCTCCTCTCTGTCCATTTGATCCTGGTGTCCCCTGCTCACCACGAAGTCCTGGAGTGCCAGGCAGACCTTGCTCCCCTCTTTCACCTCTTGGGCCTGGAGAACCAGAGGGACCAGCTGGTCCAGATTCTCCAGCTGGTCCTGGACTTCCATCTTCTCCTCTTGGACCTGATAACCCTGGACTTCCTTGAGGACCTGTAATTAAATATTGAGAATTCGATTATATACATATTTTGTGTCAATGCCTCAATAATACATACTGTGTGGGTAATATTCCTTTACCTGATTTGATTTTTATGATTATAATCATTATGATTTACCTGATTCTCCTCTTGGGCCAGGTGACCCTGGAGTTCCCGATTCTCCTCTTGGACCAGGTCCTCCCCTTTGTCCTTGGGGTCCCTGAGGCCCCATCGACCCTGGTGTTCCAGGTAAGCCTGCTTCTCCCCTATCTCCAGGCTGTCCTGCAAGACCAGTTTCCCCTCTGGAACCAGGTAGACCTGAAGGTCCTGGTTCTCCTCTCAGACCTGACTCGCCTCTTTGTCCTGGTGAGCCAGATGGTCCTTGGGGACCACTCGGTCCTGCTGGCCCCACCTCCCCACGAAGTCCTGGTGACCCAGGTGTTCCTGGCTCACCACTTAATCCAGGCTCTCCTCTTGGTCCAGACTCCCCTCTTGGTCCTGGGGATCCTGAAGGTCCAGTTGGACCAATTGGACCAGATGGTCCTTGCTCTCCTCTTTCACCAGGTGTACCAGGTAATCCTGCTGAACCTACAATAATTATCACATCTGGTTAGAACAATGAATAGTTATGGTTTATCGACAATTCATCTCACCCACTCATGATGTTTTTGGGAGATATAAATATATTTTAAGTTCAACCTGCGTTAAGACCCTTAATCTTAGTGAAAATGCTTGAACACGTATGTAATGACATACCTGGCTGTCCAGGTTCTCCATTCTCTCCCCTGGTACCAGGAGATCCTTGCGGTCCTGTTTCACCTCTTTCACCACGAGTCCCAGAGGTTCCAGAAGGACCACTTGGACCTGTAGGACCAGGCAATCCAGATTCTCCCCTTTGGCCTGGACTGCCAGGTGTACCTGACTCTCCTCTAGGCCCTTGTTCTCCACGCTGCCCTGGTGTTCCTGGTGTTCCTGATTCACCTCTAAGCCCGGTAGGTCCTTGTGATCCCTGTGGACCTTGTGGACCAGTCTCTCCTCTTGAACCAGGGGTTCCAGGAGTACCAGATTCTCCCCTTGGTCCTTGTTCTCCCCTCTGCCCTGGTGATCCAGGTGTTCCTGACTCTCCTCGTTGGCCTGATGGACCAGGCTGTCCACTTAGACCAGTTGGTCCTTGCGGTCCAACTTCTCCACGTTGACCATCTGATCCTGGTGATCCTGGCTGCCCAGAAGGTCCAGGTTCACCTCGGTCTCCTCTCGGTCCAGGTAGTCCTGCTGGACCTGATTCTCCACGGGGCCCTGATGGTCCAGCAGGCCCAGGTTGACCCATTGGTCCACTTTCACCAGGAGATCCAGGAGTGCCAGGTGTCCCTGCTTCTCCTCGTAGTCCTGATTCACCCCGTGGACCAGCTTCACCTCTTTGGCCTGGGGTACCTGATGGACCCTGTGGTCCCATTGGTCCTTGCTCACCAGGTGTTCCTTGTGGCCCAGGTTCCCCCCTTGTTCCAGGTGTACCCGAAATGCCAGCAGGACCTTAAATAACAACATTTATTAAAATAAGAGTCTTGTAATTTTGTTTTTTATATTCTTTTCTTTTTTTTATTTAATTTATATCTATATCATATAATGAACTCTCCAACCAATAGTTTGATTCTGATAAAACTTACCAACTTCCCCCCGTGGGCCAGGTGTGCCAGGTGTCCCTGGCTGCCCATTCTGTCCATTTTCTCCTCTTTGACCAGGGCTTCCTGGTTGTCCACTTGGTCCCTGAGGCCCTACGGGTCCAGACGGTCCCATTTCACCTCTTTCACCAGGGGTACCAGGAGTGCCAGGCTCTCCTCTTGGACCAGATTCACCACGAGGTCCTTGTGGTCCAGCTTCACCCCTTTGACCAGGAGTTCCACTCGGTCCTTGGGGTCCAGCCTCACCTCTCTGTCCAGGTGAGCCACCGGTTCCTGGTGTTCCTGGCTCACCACGTAGTCCGGACTCACCACGTTGACCATTTGGTCCTGGTAAACCTGTTTCTCCACGAGGTCCAGGTGATCCTGCTAAGCCACTTTCTCCTCTCTGTCCCTGAGGTCCAGATTCTCCTCTTGGTCCTGCTGGACCAGACTCTCCTCTTGTTCCTGAGTAATAAAATATTAAGTTAAGTCTTTTATGAAAACAAAGTTAATGAGTAGAGGAAAGAAAACATGGTAAATGGCCATAAGCGTTTTATGTAATTGTTCCATCAGAATAATTTTCCATCAGAATAATTTTCCATCAGAATAATTTTCCATCAGAATAATTTTCCATCAGAATAATTTTCCATCAGAATAATTTTCCATCAGAATAATTTTCCATCAGAATAATTTTCATCATTTGTGTCATAATGTAAAACTGTACTGTTTGAGCTATAATATCCATAGTAATTGATAATTAATTATTTGATAAGAAATTGAGAAATAAGAATTTATAACAAAATATAACGTCAATTATGTAATGATCACGGACATTGATATTCCATTAATTGATTCACATCCATGGCCATTGTCACTTTGTAAAGACAATTAACCGTCTCATTTTAATATGTCTATTTGAATAAAACATTGTCCCGATAAACTAGCACCCTGTCATAAGTTCATTTTATCTTATTTAAGCATATTTACACCATGTATGCACCATGAATGCATATTTTCAATTCTAAAAATGCATATTGTGACTTGGGGTACATAGTTTCCCCATACTGATTCAAACCCAGGTAAAACAACTGCATTCAATACATTAACATACCAGGTGTTCCTGGAGTTCCAGGTTCTCCACGAGGTCCAGGCTCTCCTCCAGGGCCTGCTGGACCCATTTCGCCTATTTCACCTCTCTGCCCTGGGCTTCCAGGTTGTCCTGATGGACCTTGTGGTCCAATTTCCCCTCTTATTCCTGGTGTTCCTGGTTGACCAGACTCGCCAGGTAAGCCAGTCTCTCCCCTAGGTCCTGGACTTCCCGGTAAACCACTGTTACCTGGTAATCCATTAGGACCAGGTAATCCTTGTTCTCCCTGTTCTCCTCTTTGTGCAGGTAATCCAGGTGTGCCAGGCTCACCACGCGGTCCAGCAGGTCCAAGTGGGCCAGGTTCACCACGTGGTCCAGGCGAGCCAGGGGTGCCTGACTGTCCTTGGGGTCCTTGGGGTCCTCTCTGACCTTGCGGTCCCGGGCTACCAGATGTACCAGGTTCACCTCTTGGTCCACTTTCCCCTCTCTGACCTGGCGTGCCTGGAGTTCCTGGTTCACCTCTTGGTCCTGGAGATCCATCCTGACCTCTTTCTCCAGATGGTCCTTGTGAGCCAACCTCACCCCTTGGACCACTAGGCCCTGCTGGACCAACTGGACCTAATCAATGAAAAGATAAACAAATTAATTTAGTTTGTTAAGTATGCTCTTTAATGACATTAATTTTGAAATGGGTTCTTTGCATAGACAAAATATTTATTCATTCTATTCTGATTTATATATGATATGGTTTTGTTGGATTTTCATTTGTATTTATCTAAATAATGATTTCAAGGTCTTTGTCATCACATATGAATTGATAATGAATTGATAAAATAGTTCCACAGTTTTCATTTGTACATTTGTCATATATATTATTAGTTGTTTAATTTCAAGAGATTATGATATAGAAAGAGTAAAATATGCAAGCATGTCAAAGTTTTCACTATTTTGATAATATTATTCTATATGTCTTGGGTGACGATTTCCTTTTATCGTTATTGTTTATTAATTGTCCACATAAATATTGCATGATCAATATTTATTAAAATATTTTGGTCAAGTCATTTGCTAAACATTTAAATACTATTAATACAGACCTACTACTCATTAAGTCATTAATTAAAATGAATAAATACGAAAATAGTGTCATTTTTAAGACATGGCTTTATACTTTATTATAAGTTGTTTTCAATTGAAAACGACCTAAATGATTCTTGTCAAATACTACACAGGACGTATGGACCTATATGTGTATTTGGCAATTATCCGATATATAATTTATGGACCATACGGGTAAGAATTTCACGTTTTATTTTAAATTATTATGTCATTACATTGTGTTTGCATATGTTTTTGTACACTTGATATTTGGTTGGTCATGCATACCTGTTTCGCCTCTTGTTCCAGGTGTTCCTGCCTGGCCAGCTTCTCCTGATAATCCTCTTTGACCAGGTGTGCCCGCTTCTCCTCTTTGGCCTGGTGTACCTTGTGGACCTGCAGGTCCTCTGGGTCCTTGGCTTCCTCTCTCTCCAGGAGTACCAGGACTGCCGGACAAACCTGAAGGCCCTTGTTCACCTCTTGGTCCAGCTTCCCCTCTGGTTCCAGGCTGACCCTGAGGTCCAGATGGACCTGGTAAGCCAGCCTGTCCTCTTTCACCGGGGTTTCCTGGTGTTCCAGGTGTTCCTGGCTCACCTCTCTGTCCAGAAGGTCCAAGTTCACCTCTGTCACCACGTGGCCCAGGGAGACCTGATTGACCAGCTGGACCAGCTGGACCAACTTCACCTCTCGATCCTGGATTTCCATCAGTTCCTGGAGTGCCAGGTTCTCCTCTTTGACCTGGGGTTCCACTAGGGCCTTGAGGGCCAGTTTCACCTCTCTCACCACGTGGTCCAGAGAGACCTGCCGGTCCCTGAGGACCAGGTGATCCTGCCTCCCCACGTTCACCCCGTTGTCCAGGCGTTCCAGACGGCCCAGGAGCACCTTTATTTGCCAAAATGTATTTCAATCAATTATCACCATCTTGTTTACTTTTTGTACTAGTATAATTTATTTACCAAGATATTATTTTGAAATATGGTCTGAAAGGGTATATGGTTTCAAAATGACCTGAAGTAATTTGAGATAACAGACCTGGTGACCCTGATGTGCCTGGCTGTCCTCGCTCTCCTGATGTCCCTCTTTGTCCAGCTTCACCTCGTGGACCCGGAGAACCAGATGGACCTGTTTGACCAGATGGTCCAACTGCCCCTCTTTCACCAGGTGTTCCTCGTTCACCTGAAGTTCCTGGAGTACCTGGTTCCCCTGGTAACCCAGTTTCCCCTCTAGGACCTGGTTGTCCTGGTTGGCCACTGCGCCCTTGAGGCCCTTGTGGACCAGCTTCACCTCTTGTTCCTGGTGTGCCTGGAGTTCCTGGTTCACCCCTTTGGCCATTTTCACCTCTCTGTCCATCCTCACCACGTTGTCCAGATGGTCCTTGTGGTCCCTGTGGACCTGCTGGGCCAAGTGGACCTTGTGGTCCTTGTTCACCGGGTGTTCCAGGTGTACCTGGAGTTCCAGATTCTCCTTGAGGACCAGCATCACCTGGTGTGCCTGATGGACCCATAGGGCCCTGAGGTCCAGTTGGTCCTGGGCTTCCTGATGGCCCTGGTTCACCTCTCTCACCTCTTTGGCCTGGTGAACCTGGTGTTCCTGGTGTACCTGATTCTCCCCTATCACCTCTTGGGCCAGGAGAACCAGGTGTGCCAGATTCTCCTCTAGGTCCACTAGGACCCAGTGACCCAGGCTGACCTGGTGATCCCGGAGATCCATTCTCACCTCGTGATCCACTTGGTCCCTGAGGTCCAGATTGACCTTAACATGAATTTTTAGATGCATTTTATTGAAATATAATTTCAAGTAAACATAAAAAGCTCTTAATTTATTGATTCTGAATCTTGTGAATATGATATTGGTTTTAAATATGTCATCCTTAAATCTTAATCATCAAATTTTACTCTTGAAATGATTGATTTTATCATTTTCATGTTTTGCTATGTGGAGATGACATCTGGAGGGGAATATTATTTAAAACATTCATGAAACCTGGAAGGTTCTTGGCGATTTTACAGTGGTTTAAGGTATCTGAAAACAATATAATTATGATCTTAAAATTGACATACATACAAGCTATCTGTCTGAAATCCACAAAGAAATATCTGCTCTGAGAATTATGATTTTGTGATCACCAAGTACTGCAAGTATTGTACAGGAAGTGTGTTGTGTGAACTTGACTTTTGAACTGTCAGGGGGCTCTGTAAGTTACAGGAGGTGTTGTTTACCAATTGTCAAAATTGGAGCAACACATTTTCGGCCATTTTTTTCACTATTTTGAGAATGAATTAGCAGAAAACACTTATCGTGATGATAGTGCCTTTTCTTGGCTTTCTTTTGTTGGTAAGATTATTAAAAACGGATGAATATTTATGAAGTTATGAGTACAAACATCCAAGAAGATTTTGCAGAAATTATCAATTTAGTTCTGATGTGTATATCGCTTAAATAGAACCCCATTATGAGGATTTCAATTTTAGTTTCTATACAAAATCATTACTTTTTATATTGTATATGTTTGCAAAAAAGTATAAAAAAATCAATTCTATACAGCCCAGCCTTTAGGGGGAACCCATGAAGCCTTTGATGTCTTCCCATTCAGTGGTGTGAAAAACCCCAAAATTCATCAAAAAGGGTCAAATAATAAATTTCCCTGATACCAATTATCAGCATTCACAGTTTTGCCATTCAAAGTCCTTGTGATCTAAGGCAAAACCAGTGATCAAAGGGTTTAATGTCACTTTTTCCATATCTCGGCCTTTAAATTAAGGGGGATTCCATGCAGCCTTTGAATCATGTCTTCCCTTTTTGACAGAAAGGTTTTCACACGCATAAGATATTTTTCAAATAAATAGTACACTTTTCCCATAAATGGTATATCTTTCACAACCATAAGATATTTGTCACAACGATAAAATATTTGTCACAATCATGACAATTATTTCATTGATTCAAGTAATATTAAAATAATCTTATGTTGTTCTGAAGTACACTCCTGTCAATAGATTGTACAAAACATCTCCACCCTGTTTTCCAAGCTGGACAGGTGCCACCTGGTAACTCATTAGGTGTTTACATGAGATCACAGACAAGCTAAACAAAGCTTGTTGACAAAGTGTTCAATTGCTGGTGTAGGTTTCAGCAGACAACTGATCAACTTTCAAGTGCCACAGAAAGCACTGTTTAGGGTATAAACATTCATGTTATGTAAAGAAAATGTGTCTGAAAGTCTGGTTTCATGAATGCTTTAAGCTGATATAATGCATTTGATTTAATATTAGTGAAAAACATTTTGTGTCAATTTATTTGAAATATTCCCCACATTGTAATTGTTGCGTCATAAGAAACTGGTTGATCTAAAATAATGCTTCATAGAAATGAAATTAAAATGTTGATCAGATTATCATGATTTTTACTTCATTTTGTTATTGCGATTTTTGACATGTTTTGATATAATTTTGAAAAATAAATCAAATAATGCAATGTCAGTGTTATTGTAATATGGTTCTCTTGTAATATTGAATATCTCATATAGAAAAGAATCATTATATGTAATGTCTGAATGGTTTACCTCGGGATCCTGGTGTTCCAGGTTCCCCTCTCTGTCCAGGTGTTCCTGGTGTTCCTGGTTCACCTCTCTGACCAGGTTCACCTCTTTCACCACGCGTGCCAGGAGTTCCAGAGGGTCCTTGTGGCCCTGATGGTCCAGGTTGCCCTATTGGACCGGGCTCCCCAGCATCACCTGGTTGTCCATTTTCACCTCTTAGGCCTGTTTCTCCTCTTGGACCTGGTGTACCTGGTGTACCTGGTGATCCAGAAGGTCCTTGCGGTCCTCTTTCCCCCGGTGTCCCTGGCGTACCTTGTGGGCCTGAATTTCCTGGTGTTCCTGGTTCCCCTCTTAATCCTTGTTCCCCCCTTAAGCCTGGCTCACCCCTTGTGCCAGGTGAACCAGATGGCCCTGTTGGTCCAATTGGTCCTGATGGTCCAACTTCACCTCGTGGTCCTGGACTTCCAGGTGTCCCATCAGTACCTGTCATACAAACAAACTTTCTTGTTCTTTAAGTCAACCAAAAGAAATTGTCTCATCTTTACTGAGATAACGTTAAATCATCACATATATGTATGTATGTGTGTTTTTATGAATGTTAAAATATTATCAACCTGATTCGCCCCTTGGGCCAGTAGGTCCAGTTGGTCCGGGTTCCCCACGGTTCCCAGGTGAACCAGGAGTTCCAGATTCTCCTCTTTGTCCTGTTGGGCCACTTGGACCAGTTGGGCCTGGTTGGCCTCTTTCTCCAGGTCTGCCATCAGTTCCGGGGGTACCAGCTTCTCCTCTTTGTCCTATTTCACCTCTTTGACCTGGCAATCCTGATGTACCAGATTCTCCTCGAGGACCTTGTGGTCCTTGAGGACCCTGCGGTCCAGCCTCTCCTCTCGGTCCTGGTGTTCCTGGTGTTCCAGGAGTGCCAGATGGACCAGGAGAACCAGACTCTCCCCTTAGACCAGATTCCCCTCTTGAACCAGGGGGGCCACTTGGGCCGGTTGGCCCAGAGGGGCCTGCCTCACCCCGGTCTCCTCTTTGTCCTGGGGTTCCAGGCGAGCCATCTGGTCCTGGGCTTCCAGGTTCACCACGCGGTCCTGATGTACCAGGTGTTCCTAATTCTCCCCTTTGTCCAGGAGAACCTTGTGGACCCTGAGGTCCTTGTGGGCCTGCTGGGCCAATTTCACCTCTGGGGCCAGGTGTCCCTGCCTGACCAGGTGTTCCTAAAATATTTTCAAATATTATAATTTGATTAAGATTAAAACCAATTAAGAGTTCAAAACAGTAACCATCCAAGAGATTGTCACTTATATATCAAAATGCATATACCTGGTGTTCCTGCAAGTCCAGTTTCTCCACGTGGTCCAGGTTCACCTCGTTGTCCGGGGGTACCAGACTGTCCTTGTGGTCCTTGGGGTCCTGGAGAGCCAGGTTGCCCCCTTTCACCAGGGTTCCCTGGAGTTCCAGGAGTGCCTGATTCACCACGAGATCCTTGCTCCCCTCTTGTTCCTGGGGTTCCGTCTGTACCAGGCTCACCTCGTGGCCCTGATGGTCCTGTTAGACCAGGTGGGCCACTTTCTCCTCGTTGGCCTGGGGAACCTGATGTACCTGGGGTTCCAGACTCACCCCTTGGGCCTGCATCTCCTCGTGTGCCTGGTTCACCTCGTTGTCCTGAAGGTCCAGGTTGTCCAATTGGACCAACAGGGCCAGGAAGTCCTTGCTCACCCCTGGTACCAGGGGTTCCTGGAGATCCTGGAGTGCCAGATTCTCCACGAGGACCTGCTTCACCTCTTGTGCCTGGAGTGCCTGACTCCCCTCTTGGACCAGATGGACCGGATGGGCCCGCAGGACCAGTTTGGCCTTGAGGACCGGTTTCTCCTCTTGGCCCTGGAGATCCTGCAGTACCAGGTGTGCCTTTTCAAAATAAAAAAGAAAAATATGATATTTGCAGATTTGAATTCCTTAAAATCTGTGGCCATTGAAAGAAGTGTTTGTTTGTTGTGATGAAGACCCATTCTAAGCATGTCCAGTAAAGCCACATGGTTCCTGTTAAAAGATAAACAATCCTCATTATGATACCATTGAAGTCTCATAAGAAGTCAATGAGATTCAGCCAAATTAGAAAATGGTTATTGTCCTCCAAGAGAGTGACCCACAATACTGGAGAAAAAAGGTGACTATAGTTCAGATTTTTTTTCAGAGGCATGTTCTTTGTTACAGAGGCATACATATTACCCCAAGTAGGCACGCAAACCTTTTATCTGAAATAACAGATGTATGTTCAAGCAAAGCAAAGTCTTATTTTGGTATTGATATTGGTAACATTTTGTTCATTTTGATTATTTTGATATCATTATCAATAAAACAATGGCATTATTGATTTAAATATGGGTTTATCAAGGAAAGGTATTCTGTTCATAGGAATGTGAAGCTCTCCTGGGTCATTGAAGTGAAGTGATTATTAGTGTTAAGGTGCATAAACCTGGAAGTTCATTTATTATCCTGGGTATATTTTTTCATTTTTTATGCTGGGTATAGGTTTTACATTCTTTATGCTGGGTATAGTTTTTACCCTCCATATTTTAGCTTTGATTACATGATCAGCATGTATATATTCTCCATAATTATCAACAGTTACTGTAATTATAATATTTTTTTATTCTTGCTGGAGACAAACTAATTCTAAATACAATTAACTCTTAATTCAACATGTTTGGAGAGGTTTGTGCTATGTAGAACATGGCCATGCACAGTACAGAATGGCCATCAATAGGTTGATAATATTATGGTAATTGTGAGATTTAAGAATGAATTATTATTTTATTTTCATTTTTCATTTAGTCAAATTTGATTCTTTGATGTGTAGATAAAACTGAAAACCTCGGTCATAAACATCCACTTGTACCAAGAATATAATGATTGCTTGTGTCAAAAGGTTATCTGCAGCTGTCATTGATGCCTTTCAAGTTAAAACAGTTTCAACAATTAATTATGATGTCACATTTTGGGTCACAAATATGATATATTCAGTGTTTTTTTAGCACGGTTTAACCTTTCAATCTCTGATAAGGATCCGGTTATTATCTGGTTATTATAAGCCAATAAGATGTGATTTCTGAAAAAGAAACCAGTTTGTTTTGGTTTATATGTCAGAGGACATAATAACCTATTGAAGAACCAAAATTGAACCCAAAGATTCAGAAAGTATGTGCATCATTTGCACCTCATTTTGATACCGATGATATTTGTGAAGCAACAAGTAACATTTAATTTAACAATAACTATGGTTGCAGCTAAGAAAGGGGGCTGCCATAGTGAACAATTATTTCCAAGCAGTCTGAGCTTTAACACAAGGTCAACTCAATCTGTCTCTAGTGTTGTAGACAAATGGTGAGGCAGCAGACAGCTTAATTGCCACACCTTTGCTAAGGACAATGGGCACTGGCCTACTGTCCCATCAGGTGACACTTATGTTACTTTGATAAAGAAGCTTGCAAACCTGACATGGATAGTCAGTCGGTGGGACTAATAAAAAGAACTTTGGGAAATTTAGAGTTGAGAAGTGTGCAAAAATGGTACAATTCTGAACGCTATTCCAGTCTCTGTATGGACCTTCACAGCATAAAAAGGTTCACAGGGGATGGTAACAGTCAATTATTATGGTGCCCTATATGATGATAAAGTTCCTTAATGAGACAAATGGTTGACATGGTTTATCCTTGCATGAGAATAGGACCATAACCAACTGTTCATGATCATGTATGTGTTTTGTCACAATTTGTATTTTCAATATTATGTATCAGAATTGTAATTTGAAAAGACTGAACAAATTCCTACCTGGTTCACCCCTTTGTCCGGTCTCACCACGTTGTCCTTGTTCCCCTCGTTGTCCTGGTTGTCCAGATGGTCCTGATGTTCCTTGGGGTCCAGATGGACCTGCAGGACCTGTTTCACCTCTTTCTCCCCTTTGGCCCGGTGTTCCATTTAATCCTGGTTCTCCTCTTTGCCCTGTCTCACCTCTAGGTCCAGAGGGACCTTGTTGTCCAGATGGACCTGGTTGGCCTGATGGACCAGGTTGTCCAATGGGACCTGATGGACCAGACTCTCCTCTGGGACCTGGGGATCCAGGTGTGCCAGGTGTACCAGGTTCTCCACGGGTTCCAGGTGTACCTGCTTCTCCAGGTTCCCCACGTAATCCTGGTTCTCCCCTTTGTCCAGCTGGGCCACTTGGCCCAGATAAACCAGAAGGTCCTTGTAAACCAATTTCTCCCCTTGGGCCTGGTGAACCTGATGTTCCAGGTGTACCTAAACATATTTATTTTCATCATACATATTTTTCCAAATTATTGTGAATATATATATATATATATATATATATATATATATATATATATATATATATATATATATATATATATATATATATATATATATATATATATATATATATATTTATATATATATTGATATGATAACTAGGATAACTAATTATGATATATAACCTATATATATATATATACATAAACCAAAACCTACCTGGTTCTCCCCTCTGACCTGGTGTCCCTGGAGTCCCAGCTTCACCACGTGATCCTGCAGGTCCTACTTCCCCCCTTTCACCACGAGTGCCTGGAGTACCAGAGTTTCCAGGGGTTCCAGGAGATCCCTGTTCTCCTCTTTCTCCTCTTTGTCCTGGTGCTCCTGGCTGTCCACTATTTCCAGTTGGTCCAGGTTCTCCACGGGGACCAGGTGAGCCTGGTTGACCAGATGGACCTGTTGGTCCCATTGGCCCTTGTGGTCCTGGTGCCCCTTGTTCACCTCTTTCAGATGGTAAACCAGGTGCACCTTGTGGTCCTGCATCACCTCGTTGCCCTTGTGGACCTGCAGGCCCAGGTTGCCCTATTTCACCTCTAGGTCCAGGTAATCCAGGCTGACCTTGAGACCCTGGATTTCCTGGTGATCCACTTGGCCCAGCCTCACCACGCTCTCCTCTTGGCCCAGGCTCACCTCTTTGTCCATCAGTGCCAGAGGGTCCCTGTGGACCTGGAGATCCAGGTAACCCTCTTTCCCCTGGCCTTCCATCTGTTCCTGGTTGTCCTGCTTCTCCAGTTTCACCTCTTTGTCCTGGTGATCCGGAAGTACCAGACTCACCCCTCTGGCCACGTTCTCCTTGGGTTCCAGGTGCACCTTGGGGACCAGGTCTACCTTGCTCACCTGATGTTCCAGGTGTTCCTGGCTCACCTCTTTGTCCAGGTGTCCCTGGTAAACCAGATTCTCCCCTTTGTCCTTGTTCACCTCTTTGACCAGGTTGCCCAGGTGTCCCACTTGGTCCAGTTGGCCCAGCAGGACCTTGTTCCCCTCTAAGCCCAGGTGTTCCAGGTGTTCCATCTGGGCCTGCTTCTCCTCTTGAACCAGATTCACCTCGAGGTCCGGGAGAGCCTTGTAATCCAGCTTCACCTCTAGGTCCTGGTGTTCCAGCTGGGCCAGAAGGCCCTTGGGGGCCTGAACTTCCCTGGGTTCCTGGAGTTCCTGGAGTTCCCGATTCTCCTCTCTGGCCAGCCTCACCTCTAAGCCCAGATTCACCACGCTGGCCTTGTGGACCCTGTGGGCCTTGAGGTCCTGGTAATCCTGATGGTCCCTGTTGACCTCTTTCACCTGGTGTTCCTGGTGATCCTGGTGTACCAGCTTCACCTCTTTGTCCAGGCTCCCCTCTTTGCCCTGGTGTTCCAGATGGACCTACCTCCCCTCTTGGACCTGGTTGGCCTTGAGAACCTGCTGATCCAGGAGTACCTTGAGGACCAGTTTCACCTCTGTTCCCATCTGGACCAGATGGACCAGGTCTACCTGTAATAACATATAATTATGTATATGCCACTGAAGAAATTAAAATACAGAATGAAACCCTCTACAGCATTGATGTTTATTAAATGTATATCAGATTAGTATTTATCTTACCAGGGGTTCCAGGAGTTCCTAATTGTCCTCTTTCCCCAGCTGGTCCTTGTGTTCCAGGTTCTCCTCTTGCACCTGGAGATCCAGAAGGCCCAGTTGGCCCAACAGGACCTGGAGACCCTGATTGACCACGTTCCCCAGGTCTGCCTGCCGTTCCTGGTGTTCCTGATTCTCCCCTAGATCCAGCTTCTCCTCTTTGACCTGGTGTTCCTGGTGTTCCTGCTTCACCTCTTTGACCAGGTGATCCAGGCTGGCCAGATGGCCCTTGTTCCCCTCGTTCACCTCTTGGACCAGGACTTCCTTGACTGCCTGGAGTTCCATCAGGGCCAGGTTCCCCACGCAAACCAGTTTCTCCTCTTGGACCAGCAGATCCCTGTTGACCTGGTGAACCAGCTGTTCCTGGTTCTCCTCTTTCACCTCTTGGTCCTGGGGACCCTGGTGTACCAGGTTCTCCTCGGGGACCACTTGTTCCTGCTGATCCCTGTGGACCCTGTGGTCCTGCCTCTCCTCGGGGTCCAGCAGGTCCAGCCTGACCAGGTTCACCTTTAAATAATTATCAATATTTCCATGCAAAATATTTCAATCTCATAATGATGCGATAATGCTTAAAAGTACAGCATTAATCATTATATATTTATCTGGAAAATGCATACTCAAGGTTGGCTTCTTGGCCAGTTTTCAAAATTTAATTCAATTATTTATGTTCTGAAGGGGATAATGCTAAGAAAATAGCATCTTTGTTTCAGGGTAGAAACTTTAAAAATATTTTTTCGACATTAGCAAATGAACAAATTTTACAATTTTACATTATTCTAGCTTCAAAGTCCAAGAAAAAATAACGTTTTTTCTTCTTTTGTTCTGTTCTTACCAGGTGATCCAGGTGTTCCAGATTCTCCTCGTGTTCCTTGCTCTCCCCTTTGACCTTGTGGACCTGATGGACCCTGTGGTCCTGGACTACCAGATGGCCCTTGTGTACCCGGAGTCCCTGGCTCTCCTCGTTCACCTTGTGCTCCTGGCTGACCGGATGTTCCAGGTGTCCCTGGTTCCCCTCGTGGCCCAGATTCACCTCGTTGTCCTGGGGTTCCAGCTAGCCCTGTCTCACCTCTTGGTCCAGGTTGCCCTGGAGATCCAGCAGGCCCCTGAGGCCCTGCTGATCCAATTTCTCCTCTTGGACCTGCCTGTCCAGCTTGTCCAGGAGCACCTAAATACAGAATTGTTAATAGATTTAAATCTAGCATGGTTTTCATTTTTCCAAGGAAGATAGCATTTCATTTTTGATTATGTATGTACCTGATGGTCCTTGCGATCCTGGCTCTCCTCTGCTTCCAGGTTGTCCATCCGATCCTGGTTCACCTCTTTCCCCCCTTTGACCCGGTGTACCTTGTGGACCAGATAACCCAGGTTGGCCTCTTTCACCTGGACGACCATCAGACCCAGGTTGACCAGGTTCCCCAACATCACCTCTAGGACCAGGACTTCCAGGACTACCTGACTCTCCTCTTGGTCCAGAGGATCCTGGGGTACCAGCTTCCCCACTTGGTCCTGGGGGGCCCACTTCTCCTCTTGAACCTGGTGTACCAGAAGGTCCAGGTTCGCCACGCTGTCCTGGAGTACCTGCAAGCCCAGTTTCTCCACGTGGTCCTGCCTCACCTCTTGTTCCACTTGGGCCACTTGGGCCAACTTCTCCTCTTTGTCCTGGTGTTCCTGGTTGACCGGCTTCACCTACAGAATGAAATAACAATGACTGGACTTATCTTTGAAATATGGTCATCATGGGTGTTATGGTCATTTATATGGATTGATGTGGTAAATGATTTTTTACTGTAATTATCTTTTTGATAATACCTGGTCGTCCATCTGTTCCTGGTTCACCTCTAGGGCCCTGTTCTCCTCTTTGTCCAGCAGGTCCTGCTGATCCACTTGGACCTGGTTGTCCATTTGGTCCAGGTAGTCCTGGTTGACCTCTTTCACCAGGAGTTCCAGAACTTCCAGGCAACCCTGGTTCACCTCTAAGACCTGCTTCTCCCCTTTGGCCTGCGGGACCTGGTTGTCCATTTTCACCTCTTTGTCCAGGTGAGCCAGATAGCCCAGAGGGTCCTGATGTACCAGGTAGTCCTACTTCGCCTCTTTGTCCAGATGGACCTGGTTGTCCCTGTGGACCTGGAGTGAATTACTAGCATTCAATACAGTTTTGATTTATGAAAGAAGTTCATTGTGTGTGTGCAAATGCAATGTGATCTCATATATTGTTAATTTAAACATCTCTATATATTTTCTAAACATTTTATGCACTAATCATCTGCAACAATTTTGATTGTTATTTCTTCAATACCCATTAAAATATTCAAAATGATTGCCATATACCTGGCGATCCTGGTGATCCAGATTCCCCTCTTGGTCCAGCTTCTCCCCTTGGTCCAGATTCACCACGTGGTCCTTGTGGTCCTGATGGTCCTGGTGAACCAGCTTGCCCAGGTGCACCTCTTTCACCTTGGCTTCCAGGAGTACCTGCAGATCCAGGTTGTCCTCTTGGTCCTTGTTCACCCCGTCCTGGTTCTCCAGCCTGACCAGGTTCTCCTCTTGGACCAGGAGATCCTGGGCTCCCAGCAGGACCTGTTTGGCCTGCTGGGCCAGGTTCTCCTCTTTGTCCGGGGGATCCTGGAGTACCTTGTGGTCCTGCTTCACCTCTGGAACCTGGTTCACCAGGTTGACCAGATTCTCCTCGTGGACCTGGTTGGCCAGACTGACCAGTTGGTCCAGGCAGACCTGATTCACCTCTTTGACCTTGTGGACCTGGCTGTCCAGATATCCCAGGCAAACCAGATTCTCCACGCTCTCCCCTTGGTCCAGAAGTGCCAGGAGTGCCTGGCTCTCCTCTAGCTCCAGCGGGTCCAGGTTGTCCAGCTGGACCCCCTGGGCCTTGTTGACCAATTTCACCTCTTGGTCCAGCAGCACCACTTGGTCCAGTAGGCCCTTGAAACAAAACATTTATATTTGGTGTTCATCAGAATGTGCACACAAAATTAGTTTGGCAACTCTTAAGGCAATGGGTTACTGCAAACCATGATTTAATATCATTAGACTTTGGTCATATTGACATTTACCTTTACTTACCACTGAGTTCTTATTTAGTAATACATAATCACTAATGATCTTTGATGCATATATGACTATGTTATTTAATCTTACCTGTTGGCCCACTCAATCCAGGTTCTCCTCTTTGCCCTGTCTCTCCTCTAGGTCCTTGTTCCCCTCTCGGCCCTGGTATCCCAGCTGAGCCGGGAGCTCCATCAGGTGAAGGTGAGCCTGGTTGACCTCGCTGGCCTGGGGATCCCGGGGTACCAGGAAGCCCAGTTTCTCCTCTTGGACCACGTTCACCCCTTTGTCCTGATTCCCCTCTTGTGCCTGCTGCACCTTGTTGTCCAGAAGGGCCTTGTGGACCTGGTGATCCAGGCTGCCCAGACTCACCAGGTTGTCCTCTCTCACCAGGTGAGCCTGCAGAACCGGGTGTTCCAGGTTCACCCCTAGGACCTGCTTCCCCTCTTGGTCCAGGAGCCCCTGATTGTCCAATTTCCCCCCTTGGTCCAGGAGATCCAGCTGACCCAGGTGAACCTATTTAAATGATATGTTTTTGATAAAAGCAAATTGCATCTTGTTTAAAATAGCCAAATCTAACCTTCAACCCTTATTCTGTTATTAAAACACTTTCAAACATTCCTGGAAATATATTTGCATAATGTCATGTACCTGGTGACCCATCTTGTCCTGAACTGCCAGGAGTTCCAGGTTCACCACGAGGCCCTGCGGAACCTGCAGGACCAGGTTGGCCATTAGGTCCAGCAGGACCTGCAGGCCCACGTTCTCCTCTTGCTCCGGATGTCCCTTGTGGCCCTGGAGAGCCTACCTCTCCTCTTTGTCCAGTTTCACCCCTTGGTCCTTGTTCTCCCCTTGGTCCTGCTGATCCTGGTTGCCCAGCAGGTCCAGGTTCACCTGATGACCCTGCTAATCCTGGTTCTCCTCTTGCCCCAGCTGGCCCTGTTGGTCCAGGCAGGCCAGTTTCACCCCTTGGTCCAGCCTCACCTCTTTGACCTGGAGTTCCAGATGATCCTGGTTGGCCCGAAGGCCCGGGTGGTCCTGCCTCACCTCGAGAACCTGGTGAACCAGCCTCACCTCTCGGACCAGGTAATCCTGATGCTCCAGATGGTCCTAACATTTCATACATGTTGATTAAATTCAAAGATATATAAAACTCCAGAATATAAACAATTGAGACTGCCTAAAACAAATAAAAGAGGTGACCAAATGAAATGACTTTAAAAAGATGTGGACACATTTACTCAATCAATAAAAAATATATTGAATTTAAAGTATTTGATTTATTATATAAACTGTTTATTTGGAGACAAAATGATGCACCAAACCTGGTTCTCCTCGTTGTCCTGCTGGTCCTGCTGACCCAGGTAACCCAGTTTCTCCTCTTTCACCTCGTTGACCAGCTGATCCTGAAGGTCCAGGTTGACCTACTGGTCCTGAAGGTCCAACTTCACCTCTCGGCCCAGGTCTACCATCTGTTCCTGGAACACCAGGTTCTCCCCTTGTTCCTTGTTCTCCTCGCTGTCCTGCTGGTCCTGCAGGTCCTATTTCTCCCCTTGGCCCACTTGGACCGGGTTGACCTGGTGACCCTGCAGATAGCAATATTTGTGTCTTCTATGTAATGTACACTATGAATAAATACCGTGGTTTACTGTACTTTTATATTGCCTTCTTGACACATAATAATCAATGTGATGTATTACATTTATTTCCATTCATGTAGCGGAAAAGAATTAATTTTCTGGTTTTCAAATGATTCAGAATGATCATTATAAATTAGAAATTGCAAATCTCAAAGATGGCTCATAAATATGTTACTAACCTGCGAGCCCAGGCTCTCCTCTTGATCCTGGTGTTCCAGCTTGACCTGGAGAGCCAGGTTCCCCCCTTAACCCAGTTTCACCTCTTGCTCCAGGTGATCCTTGAGAGCCTGGTGATCCTGGAGATCCAGATGGACCTGGAGATCCAGCTTCTCCACGCTGTCCAGAAGGTCCTGCTGATCCCGGAGTCCCAGATTCACCTCTTTGTCCTTGCTCACCTCTTGGTCCTGGAGATCCAGGGGTTCCTGGCTCTCCACGGGGACCAGATGAACCTGATGGACCAGCAGGGCCTGTTGGACCAGGGAGTCCTACTTCACCCCGGGGGCCTGGTGAACCAGGCTGGCCAGAAGGACCTGTGATATTGATTAAGATATAGTTTCATTCCATTGCAAATCATATGTATGTAATGAAAACCTTTTAGACAAATATTAGTATATGGTTGTTTTATATATCAACATTATGTTTTCTTATAAATTCATGTTACCAACCTGCTGAGCCTGCAGGACCAGGCTCTCCTCTTTGACCAGATTCTCCTCTTGGACCTGGAGATCCAGATGGGCCAGGCTGCCCTGATGGCCCAGGTTGACCTGATGGTCCTGTAAGCCCTGTAGGACCTCTTTCACCTGTTTGCCCTGGTGATCCAGGAGAACCTGGTTCACCTCTTGTTCCTTGCTCCCCTCTTTGTCCAGAAGGCCCAGGTGATCCAGGTGATCCTGCTTCGCCACGTTCTCCACTGGGACCACGTTGACCTGGTGAACCTGATGAACCAGGGGACCCAGCTGTTCCAGTCTCTCCTCTTTGACCATTAGCTCCAGGAGACCCAGGGAGTCCTGTTTCTCCCCTTGGACCTGATTCTCCACGGGGACCTTGTGAACCTGGTGGACCTGCATCTCCTCTTTGGCCAGATGGTCCAGGTGAACCTGCTTCACCTGAAAAGAGTTCCTTATTTGATTATCTTCCAAGAATAAATCAATGCAAAACATGTATGTTTACAATTATAAGATACCATTGAAGGGAATAGAGACATAATTTACCGGGTAATCCCGATGACCCTGGTGACCCTGGAGAGCCAGGCTCTCCTCTCAATCCTGTTTCACCACGTGGTCCTGCTTCTCCACGAGAACCCTGAGAACCTGGTTGTCCTGAAGGTCCAGATGGTCCAACTTCCCCTCGAACACCTCTGGGACCTGGAGAACCTGGTGATCCTGCTGTGCCAGGTGAACCTGGTTCTCCTCTAGATCCTGGAGAACCAGGTAAGCCAGTCTCACCACGAGATCCTGGTGAACCAGAAGGTCCTGGAGGTCCAGATTCACCTGCTGATCCAGGTGGTCCAGCCTCACCTCGTGCACCACTGGGACCTGTGGTTCCGGCTTGTCCAACTTCTCCTCTTGGTCCAGGGCTTCCAGGTGGACCACTTTCACCTCTAGAACCTGATTCACCTCTTTGACCAGGAGGGCCTGATGGCCCTGAAGGACCTGGTTGACCTGCTGGCCCTGGAGATCCAGCTTCTCCTCTGGTTCCTGGAGAACCAGCTGGCCCAGGTGATCCTGTTCAAAATGTGTTAGATAATTTCAAATCACACACTTATAATTTTTGTTCTTTTTTAACTTATATATTTCAAACTTAAATGCTTTTTTTCTTGAGTACTTATTATAATTTATTACCTGAGTATATCATAACAAATAAAACAAATGATTTGAAACACCTGAGATACAATGCTAATATATAACTTATATTAAGTTTTTTGGAACAAAAAAGATAAGGATACTGATTTAGAGTTATTCACCTGCTGGTCCTGATGATCCCATTTGACCTTTGGATCCACTTTCACCGCGTAACCCGGTTTCTCCTCTTGTTCCTGCAGGTCCAGTGGGACCAGGTGGTCCAATGTCACCCCTTGGTCCTGGTATACCAGCTCCTCCTCTCTGCCCCGGTGAACCAGGAGCTCCAGGGCTTCCAGTTCTACCTGGGTCACCTAGACTTCCTTGACTTCCTGTCCTCCCAGGAGGACCTGGTGGTCCAGGTGGTCCAGGTGGTCCGGGTATATTTTGTTCAGCTCTAGCTGGAATTCCAGGAGGACCAGGATCACCAACAAATCCTTTTGGACCACGTGATCCAGTGGCCCCTGCTGAACCAGATGAGCCAGAAATACCTTTTGGACCTGATGGACCAGTTCTACCTGAAATAGTCATACATGTAATACAACTAAAGAAATAGACTCTTTCATATTAATATAACAGACTAACTCTGATCCAAAATCATATCCCAAGTAATAATGCTCTAATAGAACAAACAGGATCGTATTTGCATTTTGTCTCTTCTTTTGTTCAATCTGCTTAAAGGAACCTTTTTCAATTGTGTAATATATGTTGTGTACAATATTCATAAAATTTAACTTTAAAGATAATTATCGTGATAGTAATTACCATCTGAACCCGGTGTTCCTGGATTTCCGGGCAATCCAGAAGTTCCCCTTGATCCAGGTTCACCACGTGGACCTGTGGGTCCTAAAGGACCTGGCCTCCCTGGTTCCCCAGCTGTTCCGGGTAATCCTGGCTGTCCTCTGGGGCCTGGCGTTCCAGGAGTACCACGAGACCCTGCTTGGCCAGGGGTTCCTGATTCACCTCTTAATCCTGTCTCACCTCTTGGGCCAGATGGGCCTGGTTGTCCAGAAGGGCCAGAGGGTCCTGTTGGTCCAGTAGCACCTGCTGGTCCTGGTAAACCTGCCAAACCCCTTCCCCCTGATGGCCCTGTTGGGCCAGGAAGTCCAGATTCCCCTCGTGTACCAGATGGTCCAGGTGGGCCTGCTTCACCACGTGGCCCAGATTCCCCTCTTGTACCAGCTGGTCCTGATGACCCAGCAGGGCCAACTGGTCCACTTGGACCAGGTAGGCCAGGCTCTCCCCTGGATCCTGAAGTTCCTGGACTGCCATCACGCCCTGTGGGATATATTTATTTGATCTTCAATGATATGCTGTCAAATGAATAAAATGAATACTCTTACCCTTTAGCCTAAATGCCACTTAAAATAGAAAATGGTTAAATATTCTCTTAATAATTAAAGCACTCCTTCCTGGGGCTGCCACAAGCATTCAGACTATAAAACAATGTTTACCTAAACCATATGTTTCTGTCAAATGTATTTTTAATTCAAACCTTTGCATAAACATACAGCCAAAATAAAGGATATTGGATTTTTATGGGAAAAGGAAAGCATTTACATCAAAAAACGTTTTCTCACATGCACATAATAAAATATTTTCTATATAAAGTATTTGTGTCCTAGCATATTGGTTTTCAAGAAATCATTCCTTTTAACTTGAAAGATTTTTGCATGACATTAATTTATTTTGTTGACAAAAATGTGATATTGTTTTGAAAAAACAAAATCAATATTACCTGGTGTCCCTGCAGATCCAGCATCTCCTCTGTCACCTTTTGTTCCTTTGGATCCAGCAGGACCAGGGAGACCAGATTGTCCCCGAGGTCCTGAGGTTCCAGGAGGCCCTGATGGACCTGCTTCACCTCTTGATCCCGGCTGCCCAGATGGTCCTGGTTGCCCTGATTCCCCTCTTGGACCTGCTGGTCCAGATGGACCGGGCAGACCTGATTCACCTCTAGGTCCACTTGTGCCCTGAGGCCCAGGATCACCACGAAGCCCAGATGATCCAGGTAAACCTACTGGTCCAAGTGGGCCAGCTGGTCCAGGTAGCCCAGGTTGTCCCATGGTTCCTGGATTGCCAGGAAGTCCTGATTCTCCTCTCTCTCCACGTGATCCTGCAGGTCCCAATGGCCCGGTTGGTCCAGTAGGTCCTGATAATCCTGTAGCTCCTGTGGCTCCTTGAATTTGATAAATTATGCTTGCTACAGTTAGTGGAGAACATATCGTGTTTTAAAAACATTCATAATATAAAGTGTAAGTGTAACTGTGACTGTTACCATTAAATAAATATGCAAACCTGGGTTTCCTGGAGTGCCTGGTGTGCCTGGTGTACCAGCCTCTCCCCTTTGACCTTGTTCTCCTCTATTACCAGGTTGACCTTGTGCTCCTGCTGGACCTATTTCCCCACGTGTTCCAGGTGTACCTTGTGTACCTCTCTGTCCTGGAGATCCAGGTGTTCCTGCTGGTCCAACTTCACCTCTTAAACCAGGTTCACCTCTAAGACCAGGCTCACCCCTCAATCCACTTGGGCCCTGAGGTCCACTTGGACCTGGTTGTCCTGAAGGACCTGGCTGACCAGCTGGTCCAGGGTTGCCAGATTCCCCTTTAGATCCTCTTTGACCTGCAGGTCCCGGTGGTCCTGATTCACCAACTGGTCCTGATGGACCTTGTGACCCTGCTTCTCCCCGTTGTCCTCTTGGACCAGATGTGCCAACTGGTCCAGCTGGTCCTGTTGGGCCAGTTGCACCAGCAGGGCCTTGTGGACCTTGTTGTCCGATTCCAGTTGGTCCAGGTGGACCAATTTCTCCTGGAATTGCACAAAAATATTGTGTTTTTGTTTTGTTTTGTTTTGTTTTCATTTTTTGTTTTTGTTTTTTACCAAAGATTAGTCCAACATTTCAAGAAATATAAGTTTGGTTGGAACATTTAAAAACTGCATTATAATTATAAATAGCAATCAAAGATGCATGAACCAAAATATTATCATCACCAAAATATTATCATCAAACGAGAATTGTTATTGGTCTTCTAAAAGATACACTTCACTCAAGATGTGCCCCTGATTTTTTTATTTGTTTAATGTATACAAACTTACACTTAAAGAGTGAAAAGAGAGGAGGAAATACAAGACGAAAAAATATTTTATAATATAATGGACCAATTTTGAAGAGCATGGTGTTGTGTATGTCTTCATTTCACATTTCACATATTACATGTCATGATAAGTCTAACAAAGCTTTAGAGCTTAAATATTTCAACATATCTCCAGGCACATACGGTATATACATACATTGGTCAAAGAGTGTAGTTCAGACATATTCTGCCAAAAATGAAGGAATACTTAATTCTAAATGGGACGAATATGTGTATGCAATGGAATGATTATGATTTTGATAACATTGAGGCACCACATGCAGGTGGATTCACAAGAACTGGTGTTAATGAGAGAATGCACTGATTTTAGAATGCAAAATTACCCTATTCTACAAAACATCTAAAGCGATTTTGATTGTTTTAAGTGAGCACAGTCTTGAATACCTGGAGTGCCTGGTTCTCCAGGGGTTCCTGGAGATCCAGCTTGTCCCCTTGGCCCAGCCTCTCCACGCTGTCCAGATGGACCAGCTGGACCCATAGGTCCTTGACTACCGGGGGTTCCAGGCTCTCCTCTCTCCCCTTGTCTTCCTTGTGAGCCTTGGGAACCAGGTTCCCCTCTGCTTCCAGGACTACCGCTCGGTCCAACTGGTCCTGTTTCTCCTCTTGAGCCTTGCTCACCCCTTGGACCAGATTCCCCTCTTGGTCCAGCTGGTCCAACCTCTCCTCTCGGGCCTGACTGACCTAGTGGACCAGGTTCTCCTCTTTGACCTGTGGGTCCCGGAAGCCCAGATTCACCTCTCTCACCAGAAGGACCCTGTGGTCCTGATGGTCCAGATGGACCTGCTGGCCCACTTGGCCCAGGTTCTCCTTGGGACCCTAGTTCGCCTGTCACAGAAGTTAATCAGTTTCAAAGCTTACGCAGGCAAGCACATCCATTGTTGATATCGTCAACCATTGTTTTTTTTTACAAAACCTACATTATTGCCACAAAGTTCGTGAAAACATTACCATCTTGGTGATAAACCATTTTTATATCCATATATAGTGAAAACATATTTTGCACCTGGCCAATTGTTTAAAAAATTTAATTTAATTTAATAACCTTTAAAATGACAACATAATAATGTTATCATTTAAAATGAATACAGTAAAATAACTGAAAAGCAGTTATCCCTCTTCTAAAACCAATAGTATTACTCTGTTTCTAATGACGTTGTGTTTTTAGCATATTCCCTTGTGTGACTTGTGTTTTGATAGATTACCTCTCTGTCCTGGACTTCCAGGTTCCCCCCGTTGTCCGGTTTCACCCCTTGGTCCTGCAGGTCCTTGGGGACCAAGTGGACCTTGAGGGCCTGCAGGTCCTGGTTGCCCTCTTTGTCCAGTAGGTCCTGCTAGTCCTGGATTGCCTTGTGATCCAGGTTCCCCTGGTTGTCCAGTTTCACCTCTTGGACCAGGGGAACCTCTGGGCCCGGGTGATCCATCAGATCCTGGTGTTCCTTGTGGACCCATTTCTCCTCTTGTGCCTGGTGATCCCTGTGGACCAGCAGAACCTGAGAATGATACAATTCATAAAACTCAGATCATTAAAAATAGTGTTTATTACCTCATCCATTTTGACTGATATATTCCAAAATAACATTATGCATGATCTCAAAATGGTCATGTCAACCTGTTTGAGTTACCTTGTTGGCCTTGTGGTCCAGGTTCTCCTCTTTGTCCTGTTGGACCTGGTTCACCTGCTGGGCCACTCTCACCTCTTTGTCCTCGAGAGCCTTGTGATCCTGGCTGGCCACCTGGTCCAGGTGGTCCAATCTCACCTCTTTCACCCGATGTCCCAGGTGACCCAGTTTCTCCTCTGGGTCCAGGCTCACCACGTGAACCTGCCGGTCCAATTGGACCTTGCTCCCCTGTTGGCCCAGATGGACCAGGTCTTCCAATCGGACCTAAATATATAGGTAATTAAATAATGTATTGTATTACTAGCACCCCATAGTTATGTGAGAATGTAATATTCCGGAGTAAATCCCATGTTCGACCTTTTTTAACAGGATACTCTGCTTAACGAATATGATATAGGAATATGATTTTGTTTTTTGATAATCATTTCAAATAGAATGACATAAGATGTATAGTCACAGAAATAATGTGTGTAAAGATATGTCCAATTACATGGATGACCATCAATTCGATCATGTTGTTAATTGGCAATGTTTTAATATAAGAACAACAAAATGATGTTGAAATGAAACACTTTTTCAGTATTCATTAATTTTGTTTCATCATATTAACTCACCCTGTGGTCCAGCTGGCCCAGATTCGCCAATGGGACCTGGTGGGCCTGCTTGTCCTCTAGGTCCTGAAGGTCCTGCTGGACCAATTGGACCACTTTCGCCAGATTGTCCACCAGGGCCTACATCACCTCTACTACCTGGTTGGCCTCTGGGACCTACTGGCCCTGCTGTGCCAGTTGCACCCTGTGCACCAATTTCTCCAGGCTGACCTCTTGGGCCTGGCTGGCCCGGCCTACCATCTGTTCCGGGGGATCCAGGAAGACCAGTTGGGCCTCTTGTTCCTGGATCTCCACTTTCCCCTGGTGATCCTCGTTGACCTGTGGGGCCGAGTGGTCCTGTTGGACCTGTAGGTCCAGGAGAACCTCTTTCACCTGGTGATCCCACCGTTCCTTGAGGACCTGCTTGCCCTAATGATCCTGGTTCTCCTCGTTGCCCTCTTGGCCCTGGTGGTCCTATATCCCCTCTTGTGCCAGCTGGCCCCAAGGGACCAATTGGTCCTAGCAAAATTTAAATATAATTTCTCAAGCTTTATCAAAGCATAAATTAACCAATACTTGAGGCTATGATTTGATGTATAAATGATAATAAACATAGCTTTCAAATTATTTTAAGAGGAATATAATTCTCTTGAGACAATGCATGGAAAATCTGATTTGAATATTTCATTATTAAAACTCCATCACTAAAGCTTAAATACCTGGAGGTCCTGATTGTCCAGTTGGACCAGGCTCCCCAGCTTCTCCACGAGGTCCACTGGATCCTGTTGGACCTGGGAGACCAGACTGGCCTGTTGGCCCTGGTGGACCAATTTCACCTCTAATGCCTTGGTTGCCAGGAGCACCTCTTTGACCAGCTGACCCTATTTCACCCTTTGGTCCAGGTCCACCGAGTGGACCAGATGGCCCTGAAAGTCCCACTGGCCCTCGAGGCCCAGGCAAGCCCTGTTCTCCTCTCTCGGCTTGAGGACCAGGTGGTCCTGCTGGACCTGCTGGTCCAGGTGAACCTGCAAGTCCAACTTGGCCTCTTGCTCCTTGGGGCCCAGATGGACCGATTTCACCTGTGATTTTAAAGAATTTGTAAATATAGGAATTAGCAATAGATGCTGGAGAAATGAAGAAAGAGTTAATGAAAAAAAAAGAAAGAATTACCTCTATCTCCCAGTGGTCCCTGTTCACCACGCTGTCCTCTTTGCCCAACAGGCCCAGTAGGTCCAGGTTGCCCTATAGGTCCAGATTCACCTGCAGGTCCAGGGGGGCCTGATTCACCTCTAGAGCCCTGTGGACCAGCAAGACCCCTTTCTCCAGGTGGTCCTGATGGCCCCTGAGATCCTGATTGCCCCCGTGGCCCAGTTGGACCTGATGGCCCAACCGCACCTACAATTGATGAAGAATTTGTAAAGGATTTCTGATGCAAATATGATAGCTCTAACTGTTTTTACATTTAACATTTTACTTGATAAAAAACGTTTTTGTTTTCTAATCACAATTATCATTTTTTTCAGTTTCTAGCATAAAATTAGACTATTAACTTCATTTTGATTAGCATTACTCAATTGGTATATAATTTTTACCAGTTCCACCCCGTAGACCAGTTTGCCCTCTTGGTCCTGGTGAACCTATTTGGCCTCTCGATCCTGATGGCCCAGGTGGACCTATGTCTCCTCTGATACCAGATTGTCCTTGTGTTCCTTGTTCCCCAGGCTGTCCTTGGGGTCCCACTTCGCCTGTTCTACCAGGCAAGCCAATAGGTCCAGTTGGTCCAGTTGCTCCTGCTGGTCCACTCAGTCCTGTCTGCCCTCTGGGACCAGGTCCTCCAGGTTGTCCTAGTCCTCCAATGGGTCCAGGCTGTCCTCTTTGCCCACCTGGACCTGGTAATCCAGGTTCTCCCCGTTCCCCTGGACCTCCTACAGTCCCTCTAGGACCTTCCAAATAGATTTGTTAATTAGCACATTAAAGAAAGTACATTAGATTTGTGGAAGAGTAAATTATTTTTGAACAATCAATTAAACATGGTTCTTCAAACCTTGTGGTCCTGGTGAGCCAGGTTGACCTCTAGGCCCTGGTTCACCTGTTCCACCTGATGGTCCAATGCCACCTAGAGGTCCAGATGGTCCCACAGGCCCCCTTGGTCCTACTTCCCCTCTCTGTCCAGCTGGACCAGGAGGTCCCAATGGGCCCCGGCTACCTGTTGCACCAGCTGGTCCTGCCTCCCCTCTTTGTCCTCCTGGACCAGGGGAACCAATTTCTCCTGGAGTGCCAGGTGTTCCTTGTTCACCCCTTGTGCCCCTTGGCCCAGCAGGTCCAGGACTTCCAGGCTCGCCAACAGTGCCTGCTGGACCACTAGGCCCAGGTGATCCTCTCTGTCCAGCAGGACCAGCCCTACCTGCTGGGCCTGGTTCTCCCCTTAAACCACTGGGTCCTGCTGGTCCAAGTTGACCACTGGGACCTGAAGGTCCTGGCAGTCCTGGTTGTCCTCTTTCTCCTGACGATCCTGGAGCTCCAGCCTCTCCTCTTGAGCCTGGCTGGCCTCTTGGACCTGATGGCCCAGGTAGACCAATTTCACCTGATTGGCCTCTTATTCCAGGTGCACCTCTTTCTCCTAACATAGATAACAGTAACCGACATGAGTGCAGTGTGATATCAGACCAGCCATTTAATAGAGTATCATGATTTATCATCAGGTTCTTGATCACCAGGTTATTTATCAGCAGGTTGTATATCATCAGGTTTCTTAGTCATAGAGTTAGATTTATCATAATTATCTCCACATTTAGTTAATGTTAATGATTAAAACCAACCTGGTGGCCCTGAAGATCCTATTGGACCTTGTGGCCCAGGTTCCCCACTTGGCCCGGGTTGACCCTGAGTGCCGATAGGACCTCGTAATCCTGTTGGTCCAGGTAAACCCAACTCTCCTCGTCCACCAGCTGGTCCAAGTGGACCTGATTGCCCCTGAGAACCTTGTTGCCCTGCAGGACCTTGTTGGCCTGTAGGTCCTGGAGGACCAACACTTCCTTGTTGGCCTATAATGAACAAGGTAAATGAGAAAAACATGATCCAAAATATCTATTTATAGACTATATTTTGACCAACGATATCGTTAAATTCGTTTTCCACAACTGTTTTGTCCTACCTTATTCAAATCATTTGATAACTGTATACTAGTACCCATTGGGCCAGGTGAACCTATTTGTCCTCTTGGTCCTGGAGGTCCAGATTGTCCTGTTCCCCCAACCTCTCCACGAATTCCTTGAGGACCAACAGGGCCAGGTTGACCCCTTGGCCCACTTTGTCCTGTCTCTCCTGGTGAACCAGCTGGGCCAGGTGAGCCACTTGGTCCAACTGGTCCCAATGGTCCTGGGGCTCCAATAGTTCCAGGTGCTCCTGTATTTCCTGGTGTTCCAGATGGTCCAGGCTCACCAGGTTGTCCACGTGAACCAGGTTGACCCCTTTGTCCCGAAGGCCCAGGAGAACCTGATTCACCTGGTCCTCCACTAGGCCCAGGAAGACCTCTAGAACCTGCAAATCACTCATAAATCATTTTTGAACAATGAACATTTTCCAAGATTTACTTGTATTAAATTAGCACCACTATTAATAAGATATTCAATGGGGCTATTATTCATTAGATGTGTGCTGATAATTACTTTTTGTAATTAATATTTATGAACATTTTCTGGAAATGCTTTACAAATAATTATTTGAAATCTTTCTATGTCCAGACTTCAGATACTTTTAGATAATTCAAAATGCATTGTACATATTGAATTTGTTATCCTGGTTCTCACTGGCTAATATCTGTCAAGTTATTCAAAATGGCAACCCCCTTAACAACTCAGTAATAGCTATTAGATCTTTTTTTAAAGTTGGACAGACAGAATGACAGACAGAATTTACCTTGTTGTCCAGCAGGTCCAGGCTCCCCCCGTTCTCCTGGAGATCCACTAGGTCCTGTTGGTCCAGAAGGGCCTGCCTGGCCCCTCTGTCCTACAGGCCCTGGTAAACCAGGTTCGCCACGATCTCCTATTGGTCCTTGTTCCCCTTGTTCACCTCGATTTCCTGTAGGACCTACTGGTCCTGGAGAACCAGGTTGTCCGGATGGACCTATTTCCCCTTGATTGCCTGTGTGGAATGATTGAAACCTTAAACTATAATATCATGAAAAGGAGATTTATCACAATTATTTATAATAATATTCAATCATATTATAACACAATCGTATAATAATATCAATTAACCTCTTGGTCCAGATGTTCCAACTTCCCCTCTAGGTCCAGGCCCACCACTTGGACCAGGAGGTCCAGCCGGTCCTGGACCCCCCAGAGGTCCAGATGGACCAGGTTGTCCTCTTGGACCTGGTCCTCCAGATGGTCCTGGTTCACCTGGACCACCTCTTGATCCTTGCGTTCCTCTTTGACCTGCTGGTCCAGGAGGACCTGGTTGACCAAGAGGACCCGATGGCCCGCTCTGCCCAATAGGACCACTTGGACCTGGCCGTCCTGTTGGACCTGCTGGTCCTATTTCCCCTCCTTCACCTCTTGGCCCTTGACTACCAATTGGTCCTCTTGGTCCAGGTTGACCAGTAGGCCCTGTTGGTCCAGTCCCACCTTAATCAAAGTAAGACTAAATTATTATTATTGTTTAAAAAAATGTTAAATCACCACAACCTTAAGTCATGCTATATGAAATTGAATTTTGTGATATTATTAGATACAAATCTAAACAAAATTATAAAATATTGTCAAAAAAACATTTACCCAATGTGCCAGATGGGCCTTGTCCTCCCCGGTTTCCCTGTGGTCCTAATGGTCCTGGTGGACCTGGTTGTCCCACCGGACCAGCTGGTCCTGTTGGGCCTGTAGCACCTGTAGCACCAGGTGGAGATATTGGGCCTATTGGACCAGTTTCCCCAGGAGGTCCAGGTGGTCCTTGTGTTCCACGGGGACCTGATGATCCCAACGGTCCGGGTTCTCCCCTTTCTCCAGGTGATCCAGCTGGCCCCGCTGGACCAGGTTGACCTCTTTGACCAGATGGTCCCAATGGTCCTGGCTGCCCAATTGGTCCTGCTGGACCTGGGGGTCCTATTTGTCCTCGGGGTCCTGCAGGTCCAGGTCCGCCAATTGGTCCTATGTTTAAAAATGATGACCATATTAATGCCTTCAGATCTGTGCTTTAATATACTGAATGAACTGAATATTATTTTCCCAAAAATAAATTGATTCAAGATTTATACCAGCTGTGAATAAAATACCATTGAAGAATATGGCTTGACATTGTTTAACTAAATGTAATATTCACTAACATCAATACCAAAAGAATGTTATTATATTTTGGTCTGGCTATGCATTATGAAATAGAGGTTTATGACTAAAATCCTTGCTGAAGTTAACTCAAGGACAGACCTTTTAATACAAAAAGACAAGCTAATTGTTCAGTAACATGTGTCACTTTCATATCACATTGCCACTGAAACAAATGATGCACATAATAATATTATTTCTAGCTTAGGATATGAAATTCGGAACAAACCTCCTGGTCCTGGTCCTCCAAGTGGCCCACTTGGTCCTTGTTCACCCCTTTCCCCTCTAGGACCAGGTGGTCCAGATGGTCCTGGTCCTCCAAGTGGTCCAAGAGATCCAATTGGTCCAGCTGGCCCAGAAGGTCCTGGGGGGCCTGGTTCACCAACAGGTGATGGAGGCCCTGGAGGTCCAGGCTGACCTCTTGGACCTGGTTGTCCTCTTGTGCCCTGTTGTCCTTGCGGTCCTGATTCTCCAATGGGGCCAGAGGAACCCTGTGGACCTGATTCACCCCTGCTTCCTCTTGGTCCTGGGGGTCCAGTTTCTCCTTCAAAGATAACTTCATATTGAATAGGTTGTTTTCATTTTAATCTATTCTACCGCTCAGTTTCTAATAATATTGAATATCGTGTTAGTGATAATAAAGATAGACAAACCTGGATTTCCTGTTTCACCAGGTTCACCCCTTGATCCTCTAGCTCCAGCATTCCCTGTGGGACCTGTTGGCCCAGGAGGTCCAACTTCACCAGCTGGTCCTGACTGTCCTTGTGACCCAGGCTGCCCAGAAGGACCTGGCCGACCTGTCTCCCCTTGTTGGCCAGGGTTTCCTGTTTCACCAGGTGGCCCTCTCTCCCCTCTTGTTCCTGAGGTCCCACGTGGACCTAACAAGTATATAGTTCCAATTGATTACTATTTATCTTGTTACTATTAGATATGTTACTATTAGATATGCAGTGCAATTAACTGCAAAAGCTTTTTAAAAGCTTTTTCAAAATTATATCCAATTAGCGAAACCTTCCTTGCAAAGGTTTGTTCTAAATAAAAAAGCTTTGAATACAGACTGATTGGCGGTCATGATTCATGACTGATTTATTTTACAGATAATTCCATTGATAATTCCTACTACTGTAGGCTGTGCTCACTATGAACGGATATATATCATACTCTATTTGGTTTCTTTGTTTATAAGATAAACATCATGATTTTCATTATTACCCAAAGGTCCAGGCGGTCCACCTTCTCCTCTTTCACCAGCTGGTCCTGGTGGCCCTGAAGGACCTGCTGGGCCTGGTCTTCCAATAGAGCCTTGAGGGCCTGGCTGTCCAGCTTCTCCACTTGGACCACGAGATCCAACCTGGCCACGTGGTCCTGCGGAACCTGCCTCCCCAATAGGGCCTGGTGGACCTTGTGGACCTGCTGGTCCAGGACCACCAAGCGGACCTGATTCTCCTCTTTCTCCTTGTGAACCCAGAGGCCCTGGAGGTCCAGCACCTCCCCTTGGACCACTCGGACCACGTTGCCCTATTGGGCCTGACTCCCCAGTTGGTCCAGATGGTCCAATTGTACCTTAATAAATGCAATACATCATGACGTCACACAAATAATATCTTAATGAGTGTAAACTGTGAAAATAAAATATATTAGAACAGCATATTATCTTTGTTGCGTTGGTGTAACAGAAATTTGCACATCTGTTGATACTGCACACTTTGTCAAGTTTCTGATGAATAAAGAAAAATGACTACTCTGAACACGATTCTATCAATTAGTTGACATTTAGGTTTTAGAATCTATAGTGTATATATCTCATTGGAGAAGGCAAGGAAAGGGGATTTCGTATTTCGCATCATTTTCGTTTTTACAAAATGGAGGGGAGGTGGTTATTTTTTCATTTAATTTAGTTTGGGCTCAACGTATACCTTCTTTTTGTGGTAATTATACATTGTCAGAAATTCAATTCCCCAAACAAAAGTGTTTTCTTTTCTTGGTGGTGGCACCTTGAACATTATATTTATTTTAATGGAAAATAGTGTGTAGTAGCGATGGGAAATAAGTCTTTTTGTCCTGACTTCATTAATGTATGTATGTTATCGGATTACCTTGTGGTCCAGCAGGTCCTGCTTGTCCTCTATCTCCTCTTGTTCCTGCTGGGCCTGGGGGTCCTGCTGGGCCTGCGGGTCCACTTGGGCCTGCTGGACCACTTGGTCCTTGGGATCCTCTTTCACCTGGTCCTCCCACAGACCCAGGTGGTCCAGAGGGTCCTGATGGTCCTGCTTGACCACGAGGGCCAAGGGGTCCTGGCTGGCCTGTAGCTCCAGCTCCGCCAATGGGTCCTAAAGGCCCTGCAGGTCCTCTTGGTCCACTTGAACCTGGAGGGCCTGATTCTCCAGCTGGGCCTGCTGGTCCAGGGGGTCCAGATGGTCCTAAGCCACCCCGTTCTCCACTAGGACCTGGAGGGCCACTTGGTCCTGGTAAACAAGAATAAAAGGGAAATTAATCAAATAAAAACATATTAAACTATCTTGGCGAATATCTATTATATTAATGTGTATGTTTAACCTCGGTAATGATGAAAATTTATATTTTCCAAGATTCTGACAAAGAAGGCAAGTAGAAGTAGGTATTTCCTTTTCTATAAAAGTTATGTTCTAAAAGAGCGAATCGCAATGTCATTGTATTTGAAAACAATACAAGTACTCATGCAAAATTAAGACATTTTGTTTACCAAAAATTCAAATTTTCTTTCAAAATGCATATCACCACATATTTTATAATGTTTTGATTTGTCGATTTTTGAATTGACTTGCCCTGCGTTTATTCGAAATATAAGGGTGGAATAATATATTTTATATATCTTGGGTTGTAAGAAAGATTACCAGAGGGTCCCAATGGTCCTGCAGGGCCAGATGGGCCCGGTCTGCCTTGTGTTCCTTGTTCACCCGTTTCACCTGGTGGACCAGCTTGTCCTCTTGGACCTGGAGGTCCACTCGGACCGGAAGGACCTGAGGGACCTGGTTCTCCTGCTATTCCCTGTGTGCCTTGCTCTCCTCGTTCACCTCTTGGTCCTGGGTTTCCAGTGGGACCTCCAGGTCCTGCTATTCCTGATGGCCCTGGAGGACCTGCAGAGCCAGTTGCACCCCTGGAACCAATTGGTCCAGATGGACCTTGAGGTCCTATTTCACCTGCCAGGCCTCTTGGGCCTGCTGGTCCGACTGGGCCAGATGGTCCGATAGGTCCTGATTCACCAGTTTCTCCCCTTTGCCCTGAAGGTCCGGCTGAGCCTTGGGGACCACTAGGCCCTTGTTCACCTCTTTGACCTGAAAGGTAAAGAAAACACATCCCTGAACCACAAAGACATTTTCAAGTAAGTATTTGCTACTCTTTAATATATAAAACTGAGGTATAATTATATGATACTGGACATCATGGCTGTATTTCATTTCATGTCATGTTTTATACTATTATATATCACTGCATTAAACAGCATTAATTTATACCTGGTGGTCCTGCCCCTCCTGTGTCTCCAAGCGGACCTTTTGGACCTGCAGGTCCAGGTGGACCAGATGGCCCAACAGGTCCTGCTGGTCCTGTTGGACCTTGTGATCCTGATTGTCCTCTTGGACCACCAGGTCCTGCAGGGCCGCTGGGTCCTGTTTCTCCAGGTCCTCCTCTTTCTCCTTGGGTTCCCTGGGGACCAGCAGGGCCAGATGGTCCAAGGGGTCCAGGCTGTCCAGTGGCACCAGGTGTCCCAGGCTGTCCTCTCTCTCCTCGAGGTCCCCGTTGACCTGCAGGTCCTGGAGGACCAGATTCACCAACATCACCTGATGTACCAGCGGGTCCTGCTGGTCCTGGTTGACCTCTTTGACCAGCTGGACCAGTAGGGCCTGGTGGTCCTAAATCACCAGCTGGGCCAGATGGTCCACCAGGTCCTGATGGTCCTGATGGTCCTGATGGACCGGGTTCACCTCTCTCACCTGGACCTCCAGATGGTCCTGGTGGTCCTGATGGTCCTAATTCCCCTCTTGGACCAGGTGGTCCTGCAGGTCCAGATTCGCCTGGTGGCCCAGATGGCCCTGACGGACCTCTATTGCCAGTTGGTCCTGATGGCCCAATAGGTCCTTAAACATTAATTTCATGAGATATATATAAACATTTTAGATAGACTAGAATCATGGACAGTAAAGATGTTAATCGCTGCTTTTTGCAACCTAAAATCTTTCTTCAATTTCACAATTTTTAATGGAATTTTAGTGGAATTTTAAAATTAATCGAAAAATAGACACTGTGAGTGTACTTCAAGGACCTACCCCTTTATGTCTGACTGTTGCACACGTGTAATGAAATAGAAATTGAGCACTTCATGATGCAAAAAGTGTGACATGTGAGGATCCAATTGAAAAAGGTATACATACCAGGACCGCCAGTACCTCCACTTGGTCCAGAGGGGCCTCTTGGACCTGGAGGTCCAGATTGTCCAGCTGGTCCAGGCTCACCAGGTCCTCCTCGTGGTCCCAATGGACCAGATGACCCAGGAGGTCCACCGGCTCCACTTTCCCCAAGTGGCCCAGCTGGTCCCGGGGGTCCAGCTGGTCCTGGTGGTCCAGATGGACCTACTGGCCCTGGTTCTCCGGTTGGTCCTGATGGTCCTAATGGGCCTCTAACACCTCTTGGTCCACTCGTTCCTGCTGGACCACTTATTCCAGCAGGTCCTGTTGGTCCAGGACCACCACGTGGGCCTGGTTGTCCAGTTGCTCCTGCACCCCCAGGAGGACCAACTCCCCCTAATGGCCCAATTGGACCTGAAGGACCTGCTTCGCCTCGGTTTCCCCTTGGACCTGGGGGGCCAGATGGTCCAGATGTTCCAGCTGGACCTGCTGGTCCTCTATTGCCGGTTTGTCCTCTTGGGCCTGAAGGTCCTGCTGGTCCAATATCACCTCTAGGACCTGCACTTCCAGATGGGCCTGATGGGCCAGATGGACCGGGTGGCCCACTTTGTCCTGTTGGTCCAACTGCTCCAGTTAAGCCTGTAGCACCTCTGTTGCCACTTGGTCCAAGGGGTCCAGTTGGTCCTGGTGGGCCAACATCACCTCGTGGTCCTGATGGACCTAATGGGCCTGCTGGTCCAGATACCCCTCTTGGTCCACTTGCACCAGTTGCACCAGATGGTCCTGGTGGCCCAGAAGGTCCCGGACCTCCTCTCCCTCCATTTGGTCCCAAAGGTCCTGCTGGTCCTCCTGGACCAGATGGGCCACGAGGCCCAGGTGGCCCAGCATTTCCTGTTGGTCCTTGTGGTCCAATGGGCCCTGCCGGACCTCTACCACCCAGTGGTCCTGCAGGTCCTCTCGATCCTAGTGTACCTGGGGGCCCTGGTCCTCCAGGGGAACCTCTCTGTCCATCTCTACCGGGAGAACCAGGTCCGCCCAAAGGTCCAGTGGGTCCTGTAATGCACAGGAGAAATGCATCATTGCTTCATCAATATTTTGCAAAGGTTTACTTGCTTCTGAACTGTGCACCACATTAAGATATATAGTACTACACAACTCACCAGCAGGTCCTGCTGGACCTGGTTGTCCATTTGGTCCTGCTGGTCCTGTAGGTCCAGGAACACCTGGTGCTCCTCGTAGTCCAGTTGGGCCAGGTAAACCGGGTGATCCAACTAAAATAATATTATCACTTCACCTTTAAATAGCATTTCATTCAGAAATATATAATTATTATCTACAGAGTAAAAAAGAGTAAAAGAGCAAAATAATGGAAACCCATCTCTCCACATCGAGAGATGGGTCAGATGTGTCATACTATCAGAAGCATGCATCCCCCTTTTATATATTTATATATTTATATATATATGTATATATATATATATATATTTTTATATATATATATATATATATATATATATATATATATATATATATATATATATATATATATATATATATCGTTAGTTGCTAACTATATTACAACAAAAGAATTTTTTATTTATATCGTCATAATCATGGTTATAAGCGTTAATTTTACGCATATATCTATTACAGAAACCATATATTATGCGTTGTTCACATTAAACAAATGTTTGGAAACATGAAAAAAATGACATAACCAACCAGCAGAAATTTGTGTTGGCAGTGGGAATATAATGGAGCCTGTGGGCTTTGTTGTAACGGTCTGCCCAAGGATGACGGGAGGTAAGGTGGCTGGCCCTGCTCCCGGACCAACAGGTGGCGCTCGGGTGGCAAAACTGCACAGCTGACCCAGAAATGCTTCCAACTCGGACCGCAATTCAGCGAAATTCTTTATTAGAAGAACAGATGGTTTGCCCGAGCTATTTTTAGATGCAATTAAATTAAGTTCCGTTATATTGATATTGTCTGTGATTCCTATCACAAGAATTTTAGCTTCTTTCCTGAGTTCTTTCGCTTCCTCAAAGAGGGGGTCACCTTCATTCATGTTGGACATTCCATCAGTTATGAGAATAACCATGTCCGGGTAGGCAGAAGACCCATCCGCGTTGAAGTCCACTCTGTCTCCTTCTTGGTTTAATACCTGAGTCCTGGCCATTCTCAGACCATCCCTTGTGTTGGTGTAGCTCGCTTTGTGTCGCAGATTCGTGACACTCCACATCAGGTTGTTTTTGTGTTGGGCGATGGCCTCAGTATTAAGGTTCCATTCCAGGAAAGTCTTACGACTGTACTGGACCAAACCAACCCAAGAGTCGTCATAAGATATTGGTATGGACCGGAGTAAATTTACAACAAAGTCGAGAAGCAATGGCCAGTTTTGTGCGTTACCATGTTCAGTGATACTGCCTGAAGAATCCAATACAAAGGCCAAATCGAACGGACTCAAGCAAGCTGTTAAAACAGAAGAATGACAGTACACAGGATGAAGAGGACAGCAGAGAAGTAGCGCACAATTCACAAATACAGCGGCGCGACACATTAACCCGCAACAGCGCAAACTGAACATTTTATCCAAAATAATTTCGCTGAAACAAAAAAGGCAGCGAACTGGTTATGACATCATGGCTCATGCTAATTCATTATCCCAAAGGCCCAGCAAAGAGTGTTTTGTCACCTAAAATTAGATGATATAAGATGGCTGTTTAACGAAGAAAGGGACCAGTTTCTGGAAACTTATATAACCATCAAAGACCCATCAGCATAGGCTTATTTTTCATTCACATTTTTTTAATCTCAGCAAATTTCGGAACCTGAAAAATAGGAGGTAGATTTATTGAGAGCTGCTCCTTAAGCTATGGTTGCTGTGTCCTCAGCATTGAGTGGTTATTTTCCTATCACTTGTTTCGTGGCTCCTTGAAAACATTGAAATAAGTATTTCGCGCAGCAGCAGAACAGGCGCTCAGAAGTTTCAATGGGCGCGGCGCGTTATTCAGTAATTACTCATTTAATTGTAGATTTCATTAAAACTCAAGTTATTAAGTGCAATTTTACTTAGTAAAGTTTACTATTTAGTAAAAATATGTACCATTTTCAGTTGCAGGAGGGCATATGACATGGATGGTATCTGTCACTTGAGATGTCTCCAGGAGATTGTCATAGGATACATATCTGACATCATATAAACTTCCAAAGCCGCTGCTGATCTGGACCAAGTATTTATTTTCACTCATGCCAATACCAATAACTTGTAGCGTGTTGATGCGATTCGAGGCCTTCCAGGATTGAACTTTACTTGAAATCTGTGTGAGGTATCCTTCATCGGATACAGAAGATGGTTTTGTGTTGTCATCTGTCAAAATGAGAGTCACATTCGAGGTATACGTCCTCTTTCCATTTTCTGCCGCAAACATGACATCAAGGGCTTTGAAACATTCCCGCACATCTCCATCTCCATACAAGAACTGAGTGGCCTTATCATATATCAGGTTTACTATCTGTTCTTCGTTGCTGTAAATCTGTCCTGAAGTTCTACTGAAATTCACGATGACCTTGTAGCTTTGTGAACCATATATTGCTAGGGACAATCTTATTCTTCTCGTATCCTTTTTTCGCCACGTTCCAATAGATATCCTTCTAATGACTGCAGCCAAGTAAGCTCTCATCGCTGCCTCATTGTCTGGGCTACTCACATGAGCACAGATGGACAGATCTATCAGTTCATAACATTTCTTGGAGTCTTCGCCAGCTGACAATATACACAAACCAGTATAAGACAAAAGACTAGTTCTGCATCAAGAAAATTAAGACATGATTTAAGATCAAATAAAGGAACATAGAGTAAATGATTGGACATGTTCTACCAAAAATATTTTATACAGAAGGTTCACATGCTACGTTATTCTAAGCGACAATTGGTTTCAGTTCAATTCTGAAATATATTCATTATCTAATTAAACGAAGGAGATAGGAGGGAAACATTTAGAGGGAAACATTTAGAACATTTAGTTGGGAGATGTTCTGAGTTATCAGAATATAGATTATCATTTCTTCTCAATGACTATTGAATTCACTGTTATATACCAGAATTTAACACGTCTTTTACAACTTCTGATACCAGTATTTTAGTGAAATCCTGTTTTTTTCCAATAACTTTGGTGAGATTATTATTTTATAAATCGTCATTTATGAGCAAAGAATGAGACAAAGTGATGAAGTATACCATTTGCTACGATGCTGGGACAGAACCAGTCGATGGTTGAGGCAATGAAGTCTGCTTTACCCATCGCATCATAATTATTAATAAACGCTGGCTCGGCGGTTTCTGGCCTCTCGTTGTAGAACGTTGCTAGTGTTATCCGCAGAACATCTCTGCCTTTATCTGTATCGATGCTGATTCCAATCACTCCTACTTCATCTATCATGTATTTTTCTGAAAAAGACTTAACTCTGGTTTCCAGACCAAGTGGGATGTCTAGTTTTGTGTCCACCTTGTCGTCTGTCACAATCAGCAAGATGTCTCTCGCAGAATTGCGTTTCCCCAAAGCCCCTTCCTCCGAATACAGCTCTTCCAATCCAGCCAAACAATTCTCAATATGACCGACTTCGTTAAAAAATGTCACGCCATTGATGAGTGTTTTCAGTTCAGCTTGATCTTTATAATTTCCATTGAAAGGGATAGCCACTTTGTACATGCTTGCGTCTGATCCATATACCACGAGACCGACACGAACCCGGGTTGATGAACTTATGGACAATTTGTCAACCAATTTGGACAGCACAGATCGCATTTTGGAATTGGAGCTTTGCTGTGTAACATGAGCACATATGGACACATCCATATAATCATAACACCGCTTATCCCTGATAACCTCGGCTACAGAAAAAAAGATAAAGACAAAGAATGTATAATATAAAGTTAAAATAGTATAAGTAACAACTGTCAAAGAAAAAAAACACGACATCTATATATGGAACAAGTGAAATGGGTCAAAATATGGAAAGAAGGCTACATTTCCAACTAAGGGCAAATTCAAGACAGCAAGAATGGGAAAACCAATGCAACAAATACTTTCTATGCCTGAGATAATTGTTTTCTCTCTACCTAGACAAATGATACATCATTCAAACCTAGAAAATAATAATCTGAAGGACATGAGAAGGTGGGATATAGTGTCTGTCACCTACATATATATCAGAATGTGTTCTCCTACATCTGGTAACTTGGTATTAAGATATGGTTTCTGTCACCTAGGCCACGGTATAGTATCTAACACCTGAGTCGCGGTATGCAGACATTTGACACCTAATAGATGTCAGGTGTCAGCTCCAGATGTTTAGTTTACATTGTAATAACAAGCAGCGCACTCTATGTTAGCCATGAATTATAATGCATGAAACACCCTCATGTGCTGAGAGCAATCATGCATCACAAAATCATAAGCAGCAAGAAATGTGCACACACAAGGATAGTCGAAGCAAATATTTATAAGATGTATAACATATACAAATATTTATAAGATGTATAATATACATAGTCAAATAATAATATTTAGCCAAGTATGTTTATGAAATATATTTTCACACAGAATAAACGCCATAACACGTGACTCTATCACCATGTCACGTGACTTACACTGAGCATTTGATTGGGTTGCAAACAGCGCCATGGTCATTATCATCAAAATCCATCCTTGCATCAAATTGTTGTCACGTGACCCTGGTGGGCGCGTGTGGGGTGGCCCCAAATGTCGCATCCTTCAAATATCAATACAAAAAAAGCACAAATCAAATAAAACATATCACTTAAATTATGATTTAAGGTCATTATGAACATTCTTTAATAGCTCTATGCAAATTATATATTTTATGATAATTGATTGTTAATTGACGATTATACTGATGCCATAATAAATGTATATATATATATATATATATATATATCTGTGTGTGTTTGTGTGTGTGTATGTGTGTGTATTACACTAATAAGGATAGACAAACCTGTCAATGATATAGATGTGTTTTCATTTGTTCTAAACCTGCCCGTGTCTTCCACAAAATGCTTTAAAAATGACCTTGTCCGGACAACTGTCCCCTTGTGGTATAAACACCAAGACTACAGGGACAGCTAAAAACAGACAAGGCCTGAAGACGCCTCGGCTCGCCTCACCCCAAAACACAGCTCTGTAATAAAACAATGAGAGGGAATATGATTTTATCATTAACTCATTCTTATAAAAAAGGACTGTGATGGAGTGATGGAATATCAGATTATTCACAAGAAGTTGGTTACAAATTTGGGCAGAAGTAATAATCAATGTCAGGCAAAGGTAGCTTTCGAAACCATGAAGTTATGGTTTGGTTAGTACAGAATACAAATACCTCCACTCTAAGGTGTTGGAGGTAAAATAGATAAATTTATACAAGATTTTAAAATCTTCTTATCCAAGGTTGTGATTTCAGCTATCATCCCTTTGATTGTACATTGCAGAGGGGATAATTGGAGTTATTCTTAGCTTTTCTAATTCCTATGTTCTCATCTACAATTTAATAGCCCTGACATCGGAAGTTTGAAATCAAGTTGTACATTAATGATTGCATAGATATTGCATTTAGCGGTAGATTTGATAATAAGTTTATCATTAAGTCATCATGTTTTCATTATCTCCATTCAAAACAAAACCTTATCATTAAAACAGTCCACTATGCTCATATTTCAAGTCATCAATATTTAAGGACATCAATACTAAAACTTGTCATTTAACCCTATAGACGAGTACAAAGAAATACTTAGCAGTATGTTTCTTCCAAAGAAACTTTGTCATGTTATTTATCAAGCACAAACCTCGTTTTTCTTTGTTTTAAAGAAAACAAATGTAACATTAATTACATTATTTACATTATTAAGAGTATTTTGTACGGACAAGTCCATATAATGCGATACATGAATGGTATCAGATATGCCAGAGAGTGCAGAACACAGGTCATATAGTGCAGTAGTGGTTAGTGCAGGGCAGATACCTTTTAAAATTTCGACTTTTAAAATTTCGATATATATATATATATATATATATATATATATATATATATATATATATATATATATATATATATATATATATATATATATATATATATGGTGGAGCTATGGAACGAGTGGAGCTTGTGTAGCTATGAACTGAGTGGAGCTTGTGTAGCTATGGACGGAGTGGAGCTTGTGTAGCTATGGAATGAGTGGAGCTTGTGTAGCTATGGACTGAGTGGAGCTTGTGGAGCTATGGAATGAGTGGAGCTTGTGTAGCTATGGAATGAGTGGAGCTTGTGTAGCTATGGACGGAGTGGAGCTTGTACCAAGTGGAACTACCAGCAAAATGAATGACAAAGGGATAGGTCAGAGTATCTCTATTTATTCTAGGCATCTGGTCTTATATTTTTAAGATATGTGACTAAAACATCCTATTCAATCATTTAACCATTTAGTTTAATAAATGACGCAATGTCTAGCCAAACCACAAGCTTCCTTTCATATTATCCTTCGAAACCACTGAGCGTGAATTTCATCAAAAGAAACCACAAATGTCAATTCTATGTAATCATATTTGAATCTTTGCCAAAACGAAAAAAGCCATGCCCCAAATAACTGTCTACACATCTGTACAACAAATATGCATTCTTGAAATGGATCCCAGGAGGGAATACATGATGATGTAAACAGTGGAATGACCTCTCTGACCTGCAATCACTGGGAGAATCTCAACCTCTGACTTATTGCCATAACTACTAACACTATCTTCCGCCTGCAACCATAAGAGGACACTCTGTCCCTAAAAGACAACTGTTAGAAGTAAACCTAACTCTGAAAAGTATCCGTTAGTAGAAACTCTGCTCTGAGAGTTAAATATCAGTAGTAAACCTAACCCTGAAAAGTATCCGTTAGTAGAAACTCTGCTCTGAGAGGTAAATATCAGTAGTAAACCTAACCCTGAGAAGTATCCGTTAGTAACCATTACTCTGCCCCCTAAGAGGTATCTATTAGGAATAAGCCTTACTCTGAAAAGTATCTATTAGTAGAAACTCTGCCCCGAGAGAGGTTGTTATTATTAGTAGGAAAACGTTGGTCATTTTAAGAGTTAGGTAACTTTCAGTAGTAACCTTAGCTCTGAAAAGTAACCATTAGTAGAAACGCTGTTCCTGATAAGTAAGTAAACCTAACTCTAGAAAGTAAACATCAGTTGAGGCTCTAACATTGGCAAGTAAGGAGTAATAAATATTCAGCCTCGTTTGTCCAGTGGTCCGTATTACCAATAGAGGCGCCTATACCTCTGGCTCGAAATAGACCCTCGACATATTTCATAAATGGAAATAATCACAGGTTTTGATCATAATCATTGAATTAACTGATCTTCCTTTTGCCGGAAACCCTTTTTTCACTGAATAAGTGAATGGTTGCAGATTTGAAGTAATCGTATGCAATAATTTACCTCACAACTTGTAGGGTAAAATAAAAATCAAATCATGTTTACCGATGATAGCTTTTACCGAAGACAGCTTTCCTCTAACTTTCTATAACCTAGAACCATTTGAGGAAACCCTTCTCTGGCCTCAAGTGGAACCTGTCTTGATCACCTATACTTTCCATCCTATAGATGACAAAAAAAACTTTTGAACTTCCGTCTTTTATAAAGTACCTATGTGGATTGTTGTAAGTCCATACACATCTAGGACAAAGATACAACAAAGAGTTTTCTACATGGCGTGCTCTGTAATAAATAACAGCAAAGCCAGAAGGGGCGTGTTTGGAATAAAACATGCTGCCCCAGTTGTACAATACAGCGCCTGGCTGGTAATATTGCACAAGGTTCTGTAATAACATGGGCCAAATATTCCTCTCCCAGCTGGCTGTACATTGCCTTAAAAACCATCAACAGAATAAGGCATATTCATTCAAAGCTTATACTTTACTTAATATCATATCTCACATCACACTCTAAACTTGAATATTCCAAAGTTCTGAAATCCTCTGAATTATTTTATTTATTTATTTTATTTTTTGCTTTCATAATTACTTATCATTCATTTCATATTAGAGATTTAGAGATTCTTCGGTTATTGAATGGCACATTCGCTCCTTATGCGTATGACTTTTTATTAGTTCCTTGTTGATGGACGTTCTTTAGAGCTTGTTCAGAGTAATGTAAATACTTAGTTAATTTATGTCCAGGCGTAATAACTTGATGTTTATGATAAAATGACAACCGAACACAAATGGGAAATGCCTATGTGAAAAAAAATTAAACAGATTATCATCGGGAAATAGTTGGCGTTCCAGACGTCACCGGAGAGCCCCAATGGCGCAACCAAGCAACCTGTTTGACGAGTACAGGAAGGCTGGTCATCTTACCATTGTGACAGGTTTTGCTCAGATATGTGTACTAGATGGCAACTTTTCAGTATTAAATTCTGCACCACTCATCCGAGAATGATGCTCCACTTAAAATATAATGAAGATGATCAAATAAAAGCACATGGAGAGAGTATAGTCAACTCCAATGTTCCCGGCATAAATTTCTATTTGCTATAAAATGTCTTTCAATTGTCTTCAAAAACTTTAAGTTCTGGCGTTTATGTTTCATCTTGATTGGACAAATTTTAATTTATTTTCAAAACAATTAATGTGCATGGTAAACTTTTTTTTATCTTTATAGCAATTTGGCTGGTTGTCTACTAAAATATATTTATTTTGATTATTGTTTCACACTTAAAATTCAATATGAGGCAGAAAATATGCAACGGCGTCCGTCAAGCACGCATGCGCTCCAGGCGCCGAAGTTTCCCATTTATCTTTAATGTTTTCATGGGAGAAATGCATTTAGCCTTTGGAGTATTAAAAGACCTCGGAATGACCTTCAGTTAACCTTAAGTATTTTTCTAGTCAACGTATTTAGTTAATGCACACCTCTGTGTTTCTTATGTTCTTGGATAATGCTAGCCCGGCGACACTTTTTAATCTACATAGTATTTGAATGTTTACCCCACAGGTAAACAATGCGCGTAGATTGTTGATGATCATTGTTTTGCCTCAATGGTTTTATCTAAGATTTCAATTTCAAAAATGGAAATTTAAATGTGGCAAACAATAACCGCTATGTGAAAACAGCTCAGCTGATGTGGGTCTTATCATATTATTGGTAAATACATGGTAATAACATATAGGGTTTGGCGAATACAATATATGATGTGAACCCTAGTTTAGCTTGTAGCATATTGTGGTATAAGGAGCGGAGATAAGGAGATAAAATGATGGCAGGTTCTGCTTATTCCGTAGCAACAGGAATTACATGAAAGTCATTTTTAAAAACACAACCGTTTTGGTGCAAGAGAAGACCTATTTTTCTATTAAGAGAGCGCTGTGTACCTATGGGAGCGTCAGTGGGCCACTTTGGAGACTGCCCCCTAATGATATTCAAGTCACATATGTTGGCTGGGTAGCAGTTCTGTCATCTGTCTCAGGTTCAACGCTAATGAATAGAATCTTCACCGGGAATACCTGTTGGGCCGTCTCTCTAAAGAGCATTCAACAATGTTTTCTCCCCCAAAAAAGTATGGGTGATATTTTTTGTCGTCAGACTGTTTCTATTGTGGCTAAGATTAAAGTATTTCCTTTGCACGGATGGCGGGGTGCAGACAGTGTGGGATCCAGGACCCCAGGACTTCTCCTTCTCTTCCTATCAGTGGTTATTTCATGTCAGATTTTTTTCTCCTCTAATCCTGGATGACGCGACCCGGTGTATTTGTTCCGTGTTAAACATGTGACCAAAAAGGCTTATCGTTTCTCACATGACTAGATCCAACTTGACACATACGCAATACATCATTTTATTTAATTACAAGTGTAATTCATTCTTGGCATAAAGAAAAGGCAAAAACCAACAAGAAACCACGCTTATATGGAAAAGATTCCCCGTCCTTGACAATGATGAGTTATGCCATCGTGTTTAGAATACAAATATTACACACAGATGGTTCTGAATATGAACTTTAAAGCTTTGCCTGCATATCTCAAACCAGTTTATCAACTGTTACTGAACACTTTGACGAAAAAAATTAAGTCGCACTCTAATGACTGTAGTGCTAGCGAAGTTTTCAGGTGCGTGGTTTTACAACAATATGATAGACCTTTATTTTTCATCGTGACTTTGAAAAGATGTGAAAAGAAAAATAATTCCATTTTCTTTAAGTGCCTTTTCACTTTTATAATTACATATATATCTTGTATAAACTTATTTTGCAAAGAAAAAAATTAGAAGTTTCATAATGAAATGTGAGCTATGAAGTTCTTGTTCTGTGAAACCATTGGGTTGCGTATAGCGCATCGAATGCTTTGCTGCGATCCATGAGTGCCAGACTGTGTCGTGCCTGGTGCGCTCAGCCCTCCCAGAGTCAACTTCCATCTCGTTTCCCCGCAAGATATTCTCCTGCTATTTTCACGCATTCTTTTGCTAGAATACTTGTATTATACCTTCACTCTTGTTCTCCAAAACATTTTACTGTTATGTCCGATGGCAAACAAATTTCGGTTGTACGTATAATATATTTCTTTCCAAAATTCCATGGTTAAATATATGTATGCTCAAAATGAAGTACCCAAATAAACTGTTGAATAAAAAGCAAAATAAATTGCCAAAGTGCTCAGTGTATTATTTTTCTTGCATAGAAAACATATTTTTCTGATAAGTTAACTAAATTATATATAATTGTATTAAGAACTTAGGAACTTACCGTCAATGTAAGGCGAGCGGTACGGGACAGTCTAGAGAGTATCCCAAATGCGGTTGTTCAGCCACCGTACTCGCAGTGTTGCCGACCCCCCTTGCCTTCACGGATGGTTGCTTCCTCGGCCTGTCTACCTTCAGTTACGATCACAAAACCCGACTGAGCGGCTGATGGGTCCCCAGATGGGGTAGTCCCACCAATCCATAAATTCATTTTTTGTAAAATAATTCTTAAATATATAAAAAAATATTTCTGAATAATTAAAAAAAATACCAATACTACGGTCATCAAGCTGCATTTCCCGATTTGTTTATTTTTTTGGAAATAATTTTCTACGTTATTTAAATAAATTGTCAAAGTTTCTCGATTTTTCACTACATTTTTTATAGTCCAGGCTGGTTGTATTTAAAAGCATTAATGTGATAGAGTAGCGTACACCTACATGCGTTAAATGCTTTCTAACAACTTTATTTGTAAGACTTATGTTCACTTTATAATTTTATGGGCAGAATATATTAATCTAAAATAGCCATGTTTTTTACACGTTTCACTTAAGTACTCCAGAATAATTCTTAAAGATTTTAAAAATTAACTGTTTTTGGGAGTCTTTTAAATATAGATATTCATTTTTTATTTTTTTACAAAATAATTATCCTTAAAAAGAGATTGCCCGAGATGAAATATTCACCCTTCGCCCTATACTTTATTCATGGAGATACTGGAGCTAGTTTAAGGTGTTTTAAGTCTACAAATACACGAATCTGACCGGACTTTAACGTGGAGTAAGGTCCTTTGTCCTGCCGCTGGATGTGATGTGCTGATTTTCACAAGCAGCATTTATGATGTCGATATATACATATTTGCCTAGCTCTATTACTGTAGTCTATGTACATATACTCTTGCCAGTACCCCCACAGAGACATGCATACTGAAATGCAAAAACTACTTTGCCTTCAGAGAGAGAGGGTTCACTATCACGTCACCCTGTAAGGACAAGCAATGATAGGAGAGAGAAGGCTTTGCTAGGAAAAAGAAAATAATTTCAAAGATTTAATCTTTAGGGGATGAGAGTGGGGATAGGGTGAATTAGAACAAGGCTGCTGATGCACAGCAGTCGCTGGTTAAAGGTGAAAGCTATATCAATACAAATTATCATCGTTTATAGCATTGCTGGGAGGCCGGGGATCCACTTGAGAGTTCTTCTTTTCAGTGAATATCTTTATGCCATTGTTGTCGCGTCGGGAGATCCATTTGACCATTTCACGGTCAGTTTGCTCAGCTTCGTAATGTTTTGCCTGCTCTTTGTGGCAATCCTGTCTGATCAAAGGTCATTTACTCTGGGGTCACATGGTGAAACCTAATGCAGTTAACTTTCTTGGAAGTTGTCACTTTTCACATAATAGTGTATATGTGTTTGAACAGAACCCCGCTTATGAGCTTGGAAACAGGTTTTATATTTCAGTTAGCTGGTTCGTGTAAGGTAGGGCTTTTCCCAAAAGACACACAGCTTACATATGTACATGTATACAATATGATGTGCATCAGCTGCTCTGGATGAAATGTACTTTGTGTTATAAAAAGGCGGCTATGCCGATCCTTAAACAGACACGGACAATACTTTAAATGGCTAATTTGTCAAATGGAAAAGAGTACTTGGTCATTATTTGGTAAGCAATTAATGGCAGAATCTTTGAAGTCAAGAGCACTTCAAAAAATATATCAATATGTACAATGTGATAACTTGGTGTGAATTTGCAAATGTACATTGTGTCTATTTAACACTTAGATCGTTATTGACACACGACCCGAGTGGAGTGCTGCTACTGTGGAGGGCAACATTGCATCATTGTTGCTGGCATACGAGTGACCTCGATCCCGAATCATGTCTTAGAGCCCACACAACCCGCGGAGTCTCTGGCACCTCGACAGCCTGAGTGACAACGCTTTGAATACGCTTAGCAGTTTATCAATTGCGCCCATACTGCTGTGGTTTAATATGTTAAAACTGTTCTCAGTTGAATGCTCATCGAAAATTATCCAAATAAAAAGTCTCTTCATAAGTATTTATTTGTTTATTGAAAAAAATATGTTTAGTACACTATTTTTATTGCTTTCGCAGGATATTTTTTTTTTCACCTTCTAAGTTTGATTGTCAGATATGTTTTTTTTTTATTGAAACACCTATTGATAGTCAAGACATCAAGTAATAAAATTATCACTTTGACTCAAAAATATTTCAAAAATTCATCGAAATGCTTCCGGTTTACGACATACAAAACCGGTATAACACAATCATCTAAAAGAAATATTTCTAGATGTTCCAGACTACAAAAAAGAGCATGACTTTGAGTGTTTCCTGATCTGAGGAAAAATCGCGAGTTTTCAAAATTGAAAATAAAAACACGTTTCCACCCTATGTTTCTTGACCCGAAGATAAGAACTTGTTTCAGACCTTCAGACCCTAGTTTCCTGAAATGAGAACAAGACCAGGGCATGTATCCAGACTTAAAATAACGATTTGTTTTCACACCTATGCTTCTTGACCTGAAGAAAAAAAGTGTTTTAGACTTTTTGTTATTTGACCTTAAGGACTTGTACTCAGGCTTATTTTTCCTGACCTGATTTAAGACTCTTGCCAACAAAATAAAATATATTGTTTCATGGTGATATGACCATGTTTTTGCACCCAACAAAGGGGAATGAAGGATTGCACCAAACCTGATGACCCGAGAAAGCAGATACATCAATTTGATAGATATCTACTGTGAAAATGGCGGTTTGTCGGATATATAGAGGTTTTATAGGAAGAGTGCTTATCTTGCTGGATAGATACAAACTCTGTGTTCAAAAAGTGGTTATATTCATGTGTGTAATGGGAAAAATCTAGCATTTGCACCCAGATGAGAAAGGTATGTTCCAGATTACAACCATCAGGCCGTGGTTGTTGTAAACTGAGATCTATGTTTTCTTCCACTGAAAAGGTTTTCTTGCTATGTATATTGTATGGGAACATTTGATCACAGTCTGACGGGAATATGTAATGAGCAAATGTCTGCGGTATCATTGTGCAAAACCTGATCGCGCAGATATCTTATAAAGTTGATATAAAGGGCATTTAAATACATTATAGACGTATTATGCCTCCAACATTTTTTGTTAACTTTTCAATTAAACGAGTGTGGTTATAAAGCTGTACATTTGACTTATATCTATCTAAAAGTTGTGAGAGCTTGTTAGAGGAATACATCTAGTGATTCTGCCTTCATCAATACTGGGAGTACTGACCACTGCACGGGCTGTTTAATTTCTTTAAATTAATTTGGTAGAAGACTAAACATGTGTTGGTTATGAAGGAAATTAAGAGAATGATAAGTGTCATCAAGGTAGCAACACACGATGATAAAACATTAAAAAAAAATTTTTTCCAAGCTATAACCTCTCACGAAATGGGTAAAATTCATATATTTTTATCCGTAGCTTATTATTTTGTTTGAAACCCTTTAAGAAATCTGCCATGTGCACTGTTGTTTTATTTTCTAACGCTTCACTCTGATTGTTGTTTACGCACTCTTTGCTCTTCGATGTTAGATAAGTTAGACCTTTCAAGTACTTGTTATATCTGCAGAAAACAAGGTGTGATATTTGAAGTATTTAAGAGGAGATGAGTGATGGATGACAGAAGAGTGGCTACTGAGGGATAGATACACTGACCCGTGTTACCACCTCAATGCCCACTATAGACTGCTTCACGCCCCGTCAACATCAGGCAAAACAACACATGCCACGCGGCGGCCGAATAAATGAATCAAACATGTCCATTCTAAGCAGTGCATTGAAGCATATCTGATCATCTGCAATGGGGATGGGGGTTTTCATTTTTTTTCTCCATCAAACAAATCTCTCCTCCTTTTAGATACTTTCATGGTGTGATAACCGTATACATAATCAGGGGCCATACTCTTTGGAAACCACACTCACCTGTTTTTTTTATAATGACTATCTAAGTCATGTTAAATGAAATGTGTTTCGATGATAAAAAATTCTTTAACACTTCAATCAGAAGCACTCAAACATTGCATGTTTGTTTCATGATTTTGCGATTGACATTTAAGAATAACTCGTGCCATCTGGAGGTTATATGTCTTTTTGAATTCAGAAATATGATCATAATTCATTGGATGCTCCGGTGTGTTTGATGTTTACGAATTTGTGGTCATACGTCATGTGGTTAACCCACTCAGTTGTAATAGTTGTCTATGTGTGGGTAACCACAGCCTTTTACTAACAATACTCTACAGAGTATGATTACATCTGGTCACCTCGTGGAATACTTATGAGAAATCTGCGTGCTTTGCATATTAATGTTGCCAGGTTCCTCAACAGCAAGCAGGGGAATGTACCCAGCCTGAAAGAACTTCCCACGGTAAATACCATGGATTAAGGTATCTCCGTCGGAGTAGTCAATATTGGTGGAAATATGCTTTATCGGGTCCCTAGGGATCTCAGTGTGGGTGGAAATGTGCTTTATCGGGCCACTAGGGATCTCAATATTGGTGCAAATGTGCTTTATTTGGTCCCTAGGGATCTCAATATTGGTGGAGACATGCTTTATCTGGTCCTTAGGGATCTCAGTGTGGGTGGAAATGTGCTTTATCGGGCCACTAGGGATCTCAATATTGGTGCAAATGTGCTTTATTTGGTCCCTAGGGATCTCAATATTGGTGGAAACATGCTTTATCTGGTCCCTAGGGATCTCAGTGTGGGTGGAAATGTGCTTTATCGGGCCACTAGGGATCTCAATATTGGTGCAAATGTGCTTTATTTGGTCCCTAGGGATCTCAATATTGGTGGAAACATGCTTTATCTGGTCCCTAGGGATCTCAATATTGGTGGAAATGTGCTTTATCGGGCCACTAGGGATCTCAATATTGGTGCAAATGTGCTTTATCTGGTCCCTAGGGATCTCAATATTGGTGGAAACATGCTTTATCGGGCCACTAGGGATCTCAGTGTGGATGGAAATGTGCTTTATCTGGTCCCTAGGGATCTCAGTGTGGATGGAAATGTGCTTTATCAGGTCCCTAGTGATCTCAGTGTGGGTGGAAATGTGCTTTATCAGGCCGCTAGTCTCCTCGTTGATCCAAATGTTGTCATGCATGAATAAATATATATATATATATATATATATATATATATATATATATATATATATATATATATATATATATATATATATATATATATTTATCGCAACGATGAAACACAATTGTTTTTCTTTTATGGGGAAAAGGACAATCTAGTTTCATAGTTGGTCACTGCTTTAATTACCCATGGCTTTGTATTGCTTATGACATGGCATATTTTTCCACAGAATACATACATTGAAAGCTTCATATATTATGTGCTGATGTTAGTCCTTTCAACTGTCAATCATGGCGCATTCAATTCTGTAGTTTGCCACATGTCCCCATAAATACTTCCTATGTTAGGCTATACAAATCACGGTTATACAAAGAGTAATTCAAGAATACATAGTTATTTGGTTAAATGTGTGTCATACTGGACAAATGGGACTCCAATGAAGAATGGCTTACTGGTGACATAGAAGTGCATTTCATCAAGTCGTCCATTAGCACTATAACTTTTAACTGGCATTTTATAAATCAGAGAAAAAACCTAGATTTATATGTAGAATATGTTAGAAAAGTTGTACGCAGGTTTTACATGTACAGCATAATATGGCAATGATATTAAGCTAAAATGAAAAGGTGTAATTAGAAGTGTTGACAGTTAAATGAAAATGTCATTTCATTAGAATTGACTTTCATCAAATAATAACCCAATCTAAACTCAGAAAATATTTGGCATTAAATTTGTTCATATAATCTCAATAATTCCTCCATATACCCGTCTCTATTATGATCAATGAAAGAAAACAATTGCAAAAATATTATTGTCGTTTAGGGACTGTTGAAGGATTTCTGCCACCAGGCGTCGCCACTTTCTGGTCGTAAGAATCCACACGTTTGTCCCTGTCCTTCTTTCGATTCGGAATGAGGGTCGGCAATTCAACATTGCAATTCTTATCTTGATTAAGTCATAAACCATTTACAATGTTTATTATAGTGACATAAAGGTTATCTGCGAGTGATGTAAGTGTGAGGTGTACACATTTATAATCTAAAGATAGCACAATGTTGTTTTTTTTTAAAAACACAATTTTCATCCCTTTGAGAAATTGCGCTATAACTTTAATTAGGTATATTGCAGTCTCATGTATAACAATTCGATATATAACATCGGTTTTGTCCTTTCTTAGTCAGAAGAGAAAAATGAAGTTTGCAATTCTCATGCCCATCTTTGCTTTGAAATGAAAAAAAGGCGACAGATACAACCACTCCAGGACTTTTCAAAGGAAAAAAAACATGTCTGGGTTTCCTGAAGGTCTGCTTGGTTTTTTGTCACCTTTTGGTCCTGTAAGAGAAAAATGGGCTCGCAACTCATGCTTCGACAGGGAACGTTTGTTGGGTTTTTATATGGTCTAGTTTGGAAGTCTGGGTCATTGAATTGATACACGTGGTGGGGAGAGATTCATACAAATTCCAGAGACCAAACTTGCTGTTGTGTCTGTAGGCGATAATAAACTACAACTATGTGGCAGTGATTAATTATGTGGCACTCTATCATATATTTCACACACATAAATAAGACTTATATCATACTATCCACACAATCATTTCGACAGCTCTCTTTATTTCACAAGTCTTGATCGTGTAACCTTTGTTACATCATTCATGACCAGTAAGTTAAGATATTGGGAAGATATTACTACGACCATAGACAGGGGTACAATTTGTCGTTACCAAGGCAAGACCCCTAATTGCAGACGTCTGAAGTAGATGAATTATCAATTCAAACAAAATAAAACATTATCTGAAATGGAGAATTCTGTTGCGGACAGATATTGATTGTTTTGTTTCCTGGATTGCAGTTATCTCGCTGTCTGCTCTCCGGGGAAGTCTTATTATCTCGCTAGAGGTTATTTTTCAACAAGTGGGAACTGGGGTAGTTGAAGACAGATTTACATTATAGATTAGTTGGAGGGAAAGCTTAATGAAAACAGTCATTAATAATGCCACCGAATCATGACAGGGGCTAATTTAACTGCCTCAAAAGACCCAACAATATGTCCTAAAGCTGTTAACAACAAAACACCTCTGTTTCCCACAATATTATTATTTTTAACAATATAAGTTTATTTAAGTGCACCTTTACATAACATCTACAGTTTAAATATACAACAAATAAACATTTAATTTTTTTAAATAACCTCTCTCATTATAAATCTAATGCCCGTCGAATTATACTTTCTGACCACAGTGCCTTCAAACTATTTGCATTTAGAATCCTCGCTGAAATAAGTTTCTGTTTACCGCTTAATATATGCCAATGTCACAAGCCATGTTCGCCCTTATGATAAAGGTCTGTTTGGTCTCAAATAACAAGGCAAAGATTTCATGAGCAAAACATCAGATGTGAACATGAGTTGATATAGATCATGAAAATATCGGTGAGTGTTCCATACTTGTATATTTCTCGTGTCATTTTTAGGAAATGCTAATAAATCATGCCAAACGAAATACATTGGATTCAAATTCCCCTGTAAATATTTAGTACTCTTGTTAACATTGTTTTTTTCTCAATTAATTCACCATTGATGTAATTTTGAAGAATTGCTCATCTCTTTTTTAATCAAATTGAGCGGCATCATTATGTCTGATTTACTATAAGGAAATTCCCCATCTTCCAAGATGGCGCTTTATAATTACAGTCCGGCATCCTTCCAGAACTTTACGGATATTGTTCGTGTCCACAGCGCATGTGTAGTAATATTCACAAGTGTGGTCGCTGTGCCAATTGACACCGTATTCATCCTGCCGGGGCCGGTCCTTTAATTTCTGAAAGCAAAAATCACTCTTCTTCATTTCTGAGCGGAAATTACGTTTTGTGATTTTATGTTTTCTGTCAATCAAAACCAGAGCAGCGTTGATTTTTTTGGGTTCAATATGACTAATTTACAGGTTAATGTGCATATTTACAAACCAGCCACCGGGATTCAATGCCCTAATGATCAATTAACGTTTGACCCTTGGAAATTATATTATTTGGTAACAGCGAGCACTAAATAAACGTATACCTAAATTTTGAACTGTTTATATATCTGAAAAACTATTGGTCATTTCTATTCTACTTAAATAGCTTGCATAACTGACCACATACCATAAATGCCCTTTTGACAAAAACAGCTGTTTTCACAACTTCATCGTCAATATCAGGTCTCAAAGAAGCTGATCTTTGAGAGGACTTTTTCTTGAAGTTGCCCGGAGTGGAGGTGTGAGTTTTGTTATTTGTGAGGTTATGCGGGTGTTCTCTCCTTGGAAAAGCGTCTATAAACTCTCTCTTCTCTGCTTCTACAGTAAAAATTGGTGTTTTTTATCAATTAAAACTGAGTACACTTCTCAATGCAGAGTGTTGCAAAACTGGTTATTCTCAGGGTGTTTATTAGATATTCAATCCTGTATTCAGGACATGTATCTTTCTGACAAGAAGGTTTTTATAAAAAAAAACAAATAGAGAGGCATATTAGCATTTGGATAAGATATCATCCGATATTCACTCTTAAGTGTCAGTGGTATTACATCAGTGGTATTTCAGGTGCATTATGAATAACCACTGATAGTGGAAGATATGACAAAAATGTGTGTTTTTTCATGTGTGCCCAATACATGACGAAAATTAAGATTATAGAATGTTACCTTTTGGTTTCTCATACGTTTTGTAATCTTCAAACAGATCATGGTACTTGGATTCTGGGTTGATGTTTTCAACAAACTGATCAAGGGTTTTCCCATTTGTTACTTTCTCTTCCAAAATATCAATTTTGTTGATAAATAATATAACGGATATATACCGTAAGAATCTGAAATTACAGAGGAAAATTAAAATTAAATAGTTAGTATTTAATGAAAATACATAAACCAAGTTTATGAAATATGATGTGTCTATGTCACTGAAGCTATATATTCCGAAATATAGCAAAACACATCAACTTCATCTCCGGAATACTGTTTTAAAATTGTAAAATTGTAAAAATAAATTGAAAGGTAATATGAAATATTTCTTTCAAAAGGGGATAAATGGCATGCACAAAAGAGCGATATATCTTAATGCAAATCTCAAACATACATGTTGACAAATTATTTTACAAGAAGGGGTCCGCGTTCCACAAATGGCCAAGCTAGTATCAGGGTGGATGTTGTGTGAGTTTAAACCTTGTTATTAACATATCTGATTTGATCCTCTCCATTTGAGGGGATGACTATATCTTGTAAATCAAATGAATTCTACAAATGCATTCCTGTTCAGTCATAAAAAAGATTGTCTCCTTTTAGCACACTTTCCCAGACGAAGCTTGGCCCGAGTCGTCAATATCAATACAGTATTTTGAGCTTTGAAACTTTCAAATATATCGATAACAATGTTTTTAAGAATTCAAAATTGGTATAAAACATGAGCATTTGCTTTGATTTATATTGATGGTTGTAGGACAATAACAAAAAATAAGAATCACGTGAAGTTAACCTGTAGAATCATATAATTAAAATGATATTGGCATTATATTCTACCTGCTGTTCCACACTTGATCAAATATCTCCATTGCTTCCAGCAATCTGTTTTTGTTTGTGTCTTCTCTCAGACAAAGGTCATAGCTGCTGCAGTCTACTATAAATAATATGGCAGTGCAGGCATCGAACAACTGCATCCACTTCCGCCTTTCTCCCTGCTGGCCCCCTACATCAAACACACTGAAAAACATATATCACGCTTCAATAGACCATTTATAATCATCAAGAACACATTTGAAGCCAATGAACATGGGACCTATTTTCACATCATGTTAATCTATTTTCACTCGCCCAACCCTCACATATAGCTCATCACCCACACATATCTATCTCACATAATATTGCCTGAACATTAATTGGTAAAAGGTCTGGTATGGAACATTAGGGTAATTAGGCAAAGATGTAAGCTCTACACCTAATATATATTCAACATATGTTACATTTTCTAAAGCACACGCATGATCTTCAGTTATCATATCTTGTATATCTCCTTAATATTCCACATCTCCTAATGGTCTACATCTCCTAAATGGTCTACATCGCGTAAATAGTCTACATTTCCTAAATAATCTACATGTAATAAATAGTCTACATCTCCTATAATAGTCTACATCTCCTAAATAGTCTACATCTCCTAAGTGGTCTACATCTCCTAAATAGTCTACATCCCCTAAATAATCTGCATGTCAGAAATAGTCTACATCTCCTAATAGTCTACATCTCCTTATAGTCTACATCTCTTAAATAGTCTACATCTCTTAAATAGTCTACATCTCCTAAATAGTCTACATCTCCTAAATAGTCTACATCTCCTAAATAGTCTACATCTCCTAATAGTCTACATCTCTTAAATAGTCTACATCTCCTAAATAGTCTACATCTCCTAATAGTCTACATCTCCTAATAGTCTACATCTCCTAATAGTCTACATCTCCTAAATAGTCTACATCTCCTAATAGTCTACATCTCCTAATAGTCTACATCTCCTAAATAGTCTACATCTCCTAATAGTCTACATCTCCTAATAGTCTACATCTCCTAAATAGTCTACATCTCCTAATAGTCTACATCTCTTAAATAGTCTACATCTCCTAAATAGTCTACATCTCCTAAATAGTCTACATCTCTTAAATATTATGTTATAGGAGGCACATACCTAAATTTGACATCCACTTTGTTGTCCTTGACAAGATAATCTATCTGTTGTATAGCATTTGTCATAACTCGACACCGTAGAATATCCTGTCCATGACAAAATAATAAATAGTAAAAGTATGCCATATAATACTTTGTACACAGTCAATAAAATTACACTTAAGCATTCTTAATAAATAAAAGCAAAGTTATTTTTTCGACACATCTGTAAGTGACTAAAACATAAAACATGAAAAAAAACTTGTTTATAGGTTCATGACTGGTATACAGAGTGGATGATTAATACGGAACATGATTTTCTCCTTGGGTCTTATTTATAACAGTGAGTCATTTTGAATACACATTTGGGACAATAATCTTTTTTCGTTTTGTAATGATAAGCACTGTAATAATCCGCCACAATGGAAAAATAATCTGATGGTGAAAATAAGTTGGGACTCGAGTTAAAGATAACGCAAATTATAATATAAAAATTACCTGTTCTGTTGGTATATAGTCATCCTTTCTCACATCACTGATTTTTTCTAAAAAACTGAGAGTTGGAATTCTAGATATTTTAAAAGTTTTAATTCAATTATCATCTGATAGGACCTCAATAATATAATTATATCATTATATTTTTACATTGATTTATTTATACATTTTGCTGCTATAGAAGATTATAAGGACATTACTATTTGGCACTGTCTATAAGTTGATATTCATTGGACCTTTGGAAGCATTCCTGTACACCGCTGTCTTGCCATAATCTTTCAGTATGGCTGTAGAACTCCTGCAAAATATATTTTTCAAAGAGTTACATATCATGTATCATTTCCATAGTTTTTGGGTGGGAAATATATTTGTTATTTACATTTTCAAAAACTTAATGTTTGTTGTAGTTTGAATGTGATTTCCATCGGACTGGAAAGATATATTTTGATAGCTCATCTGGTAAGCGCTAGTGTACATTGTAACCAACAATCACGGTTTTTCTTAAAATTCCTCATTAAACCTTATATACTGGTCTCACTGGAATTTCCTCTGCAATAGAATTGTTAAGGTCACCTGTCTGTGACCTCCGACACGTTATGGCTTTGTTATTTGGTTAACATATATTCAAAAACAATACCGCATTTTAGAAGTTTGCATTTAAAGTTGAAGTTATTGAGGAACAAAATGAAATATGGCCCTAATTCTAATAGAATCAAAAAGATATAAATTTTGCGCCAAAATGCCACACAAACTGAAGTGTGCCATAAATCAGAGGTCCAATCCAACATTAAGTCTGTACATGCATAACTTGTTCTTTTATGAATATGTTATTCTGAAAAATCAGGATAGAGTATAAAATAGAAAATCTGATGAATTATACTGATTCAAATCATTAGAGAATGAATCATAGAACTGAACTAATTCATCTGATCACTTTTTGGTGATAACGACCTTTGTGAAGTTCATTTAATAATTGACGACATTTTCCTTTAAAATATACCACACAAATTCTTGGTATTCTATTTCTATATAATCTAAAATAAAAATACATTTTCTCTGAAAGTAATTTATGGTTTCTAAAAGATGTACATACGAATTGTGGATAAAACATCAGTGCTAAACATGTGTTGAGCAATAGGGGGCCATATCGTGGACAAGATATATATGAATTTTATCTTAAGAGAAAAACGATGTGAGTAACACACCAGTTACCAAGAGGTGTGGCACTGTGTAACGATTAAGTGACACGTCTGTGGGTTAAAACATACTTGTTAAACGTGTCTAGAATATGGTCAATGACATCCATATTTGCAATAAAATCTGGAGGGTGTTAGGAAGAAAGAACATTTCACCCCAGGAAAACTGCCGGGTTTTGTATGCTAAACTAGGAAAACAACCTCTTCCTAATCCTGGTCTTACCTATTGTGATTTTTTTCTTAGTATTGAATGAAAAGCAGAACCTGGAAGACCTGCACAATGTTACCAACCTGTACATTAACCCGAACACAAAATAAGATAATTCTATATCATACGTTTGAAATATGCCAATCAATTAGCTATTATCGTCTATCATTAAAAGTGTAAAACCCCTGTCCTCTGTCCTCTGTGGAACGATAGACATATCTAGGGCATATATACATTATTCATATGTGCAATATTGTGTATTTATATGTAATTATGCCAAGCCATATAGTTATACAGATCAGGATTTTTATCCATCTGGAGGTTCGTCCTTGCTGAGTATTGTAAGGGTTTGTTTGGTATACGCTGTGATTCCCTATCTGTTTTGTTATGTTCAATTGTATAGTTATGAAGTGGCGCCACCTATTTATATCAAATCATGATTTGGTGCCACCTGTTTATTTTATTTCGCGTCTGTATTATATATTTTAAGAGACACATTTGTTTGAGACATCAATATCTTGCTCATTTCGTTTAAAAGTGTGGCATATCTATGATAATTTTGAACTCCAGTGGCTACCCCGTTTCAACAGGCAAATGAAGGTGTCTTCTAATAATCTATGCAAACTGTTTTATCCTTGATAACTTTTTCTTGTGTATATAGTAGCCTACCCCTGATAATCCTTAAATATAATGGTTCTAGACAAGGCTTGTATGCTAAGGTATAAAGGTAAATCCTTCTATTCGGCATGATAACGGTAGCTGTCAACTAGTGAGCTTTGTCAGGTGTTTTGTTCTTGATATTATCCAAGTCAATACCCTGGGAATAAACCCTCAGGTTTTCCCTGAGTAATATATTTTATGTGAAGTGGAACAAAGAGAGAGAACTATAACTCAGTATGGACAACACCTTTAATTCATTATATTTTCCCTTTGGCGACTACTGCATTTAATTCTCCATATAAAGAAATCATAGATAACTCCATATTGCTATTTCATTTCATAAACCACATTTCAGCAATCTTTCTAAATGTATGGAACAACAGATATGAGATTACATCTCATATATGATAATGTAGTAGGCTGTTAAATCATTCAAATATTCATTTTCGTAGGGATCAATATATAAGTATATTCTTATCTGAAAGATCTAACACAACTTTCCAAATCTTGCCTCCGTACACTCGACCAGAGTATCAGACTTTGTGTGAAGAAAACCATTCTGATTGGTTTATTATTGTCATTTAACTTTACAGTAACTTTAACTTTGGTATCCACTGAATTTTCAATAAAGCCTGTTTTAAAAAGTAACGAATTACCTGTGGGTAATGATAGTCATCCACAACAGCATTTTCCATAAGGTAGTCCAAGCTGTTTTGTAAGTTACCATCTCCCAGAGGCACATTAAGATAAGACATGGCCCCAAGAATAGTCTGCAACCAACAACACATATACTTACAAGTCTTGTATGATGGGTAAATCTATTAATATGTAACTCTCCCTGACGACAGGTGCAGGACAAAAACAAAAGTATTTACCTCATGAAAAGTAATACATTTCCAGTGCAATTATGGTATAATATATTATCAGAATAAAGATATTTGAGTTATAGTCAGTCGGAAAGTATTAGTAAGAATGACCGCAGTTACAAAATTGTACTTACTAAAATGGAGTCCCTGATATTTTTTCTTATATCTCGTACTCTTTCAAGCTTTTCACTGAAATATAACCAATGATCATGTATAGTGTATTGACGTAAAATGATATGATAATAAATGAAAGTATGTGAAATGCTCATGAAAGTGAGAATGGCAGTTCAATGTATAGTCAGCATGGGTTTTAAATCTCATCAATCATACATAAAGCATTCATGAAATCACAAAGGCAGTTTTACAGAGGTTTGGGGTATGCTTAAATGATACTAGTATGTGGCCACGATACCAAAATACACTGACCATGGTTGTTTTGCTGAAAGTGCCAAGTACTGCCTATATTCATTTGACCACCAGATGGCCATATACAATCATGTGACTTCTATTGTTTTTGTCAGGGTGTTAGGCTTGTACCATTTGACAAATATTATAATGGACAAACAGGGCTCTGTAAGCCAAATCATTCCATTGCCCCAATGTAAATGTGCCCCACTGTTAACAAGACTTTGCTAAGACTTACTGGACTTTACACAAGATCACTGGTCAGCTAAATAAAGTTTGTGACAAGAGGGAATATGGTAAGTAAAAACATTTGATTGCAAAGTTTAAACATTAATAAACATTTATATTATGCAAGGAAAAAGTGCCTAAAAACATTATTTCATGAATGCTTTAACTGATCATATAAATTCAATATTTTCTAAATGACAAATTACAGGATTACAAATTATTGCTTAAAGATAACAACCTTTCAGAGAAACCATTGATGTGGATAATTTTCATTTGTTTTGTAACTGTGCTTTTACCAGATTCTCCGGTGCCTGAAAAAGAAAAAAAATATCATTTACACATCAAGTAAATATTTGTACAGGAAACCAATTGTTCGTCCATATCATTGTGTTATATTATTCAGTAAATCAGCTACAACAAGGTTACATGAGAAACAAAGGAGTATGAAAAGCGTTCATTTTGTTTCATTATCGTCAAGTATTTTCAGGGTTCAGTTTTGCACAGACTTTGATATTGTAACGGTTTGGCAACGACATAATTGTAACATGTTTGATATTTTCATCGTTTGTTTGTTTTAACATGGTTCAACCTACAGGGCTTACAAAAGTTCAGGGCATACAATTATCTTACAGGATGGATTCAACTTTAGATTTAACTTATTGAGTGTAATGAAATGGTCTTAAGTGGGGACAAGTGGAAAAAGCGCTTTGGGTATCTTGTTATTTATTACCGTGTAGATTAGAAAGATGTTAATCGCTGAATTAAGAGTCTACATTGTGGGTCAACAGGTGTCATACCATCTTCTGAAAATAGCACATTTCAAATGCTTTTCTCTATTTGTCCCAATGTCAGCACTAAGTTCAATGGGATAATGGTAATAGATGGATGTGATAAATGGTGTATGGAAGCCACTTAATGTGAAAATCTATGTGTGTTCAGTGTTGTATTGCCATGTTGGGTCTATTCGTGAAGTGATATAGCATTGTAAAACATAATGTTACGAATATCAAGCGAACCAGTAACATACTACCTTTTTTACCATGGAATAAATTGCACACACACATACATACATACACACACGCACACACACACTATGCGCCTTATTTCACACTAAAACAAGCGGCCACTCCTACACTCGCCCTGATTGCTCACTACAGATGTTTGACTGAGAAACTTGCACATACTTTGGTGCTCATTTTCTGGTCATAACAATGGCACCAATTAGCTTCATTATTTCAAGTGACAAAATATTTGACTCAGTGCCTTTTGGCAGCTAAAAAGAAGTAGTACTCGTCGCGGTATCCTTGAACTCACATAGTCAGTTTGGCTTACACTTGCAGAACCTGGTATTATAAACTGCTGAAGAGAACAGTGAACCAGGAACTAGCTGCAAATTTACATGTATTCACAGTCCGGTTTTTTCACTTTATCTTGATCCATTTTGACAGAATGTCAATCAATCTATCTCGCAAGCATCATCTATCTCAACATGTGCTCGCTGTGGCATGGGATGGACAGCACTATGCGACCCTAATCTGCTTATGTTTGCAATAAATTACTTGCCCAAACCAATGGGAATAAACAATATGTTCTTCACCATTACTTCCTTCCAGGTGCATATTTTAATGGTATATATCTTCATATTCTGACCCTTTTTCTCATTATGTGAATGCCCTAATATATGATAAAATTAATAAATAGTACTATATTAGGTGAGATATAAGTGCAACATGTAACATTTCAACACGTTTTATCTTGTTATTTTAAAGAGGGCTACCCTTACATTAAGCTTTTTCAAGTTCCAATAAATGTACCGTTGAAGAAATTTGTTGAAATTCGTTTTATACGTAGCTGCATCGTTCGTTATAAAAAAAAGTGCTTCTCCTTATCCGATGAGAAAAGGCATACATGACACAATCTTTCTAAATCAAAACAGTTTGCAATTCCTCGTCGTATTTGAATAAAAAATCTAAATGTATTTGACAGAAAGCAGGCTAAAATAGAGCAATTATAGCAAATTGTTAAACTAGTTTGAAGATGTTTGCCATTATCTTGCAAGGATCGCATGGTTTTGCCCACATATAAATTAAATCTACCACAAAGCTAAAACAAATATTAATCTAACTTTACAGCTTTCTAAGTCCCCTATTAGCAATGAATTACAATCACTACTTATTGTTTCTCCTAAATCACAGTATTTGTGCAGTGAACTTTGGACAGTATGGGTGCGAGTGATGTGGTGGTGATGTGCCTGTGGCTACGTGTCTATTGTGCATATAAACAAAGGGCTGTATTTTAAATCAGTTCTATATTTTAAATCAGTTCTATATTTCTTTGCTTTCACTTTTTAATAATGTGATATTGAGATTTGACATATATACATATATATTCTTTTGAGCAGAAAAACATCTAATTGCATAGTGTGGATTCTAAATATTCCAAAAACTTAATGTTCATAAATCTTTATCGTGACCGAAATCCTTATTTTAATACTGCTCACTTGCATAAATTCTGTAATCGTGGACACCTTCCCCACCTTTTGTTTATACTGACACTTCTGGTGTGACTGCTAAAATTGAATTTCTAAGAATTAAATAAAATAGTAACAAAAATACTATTTGGTCCCTATATATATATATCTTTTTTATTATTATTTTTATTGATTGTTTTTTAAATTCTTTTATTATTTTTTGCAGTGTGCTTTTCACTGTCATTTCACTTTGATAGAAATAAATCGTCTTTGTCTAGGTTTATGAAATATTTGAAAAATATCAGTACAAATCTCGCATGAAATCATATGAAGATCTATGCCCTTCAATTTATTCGGATTGAAACAAATGTACTTAACATCAAGTCTTGGAATTAAATCCATGTGGACTATGACAGATGTCATGCTAAGGATATCCATTGTATCGTAGTATGTTATATTTGTTATACTATTTGTACTATTTACTTAAATATATGTTTTTGATAAACTGGGTCAAAATATGCATTTAATTTGGCCCTAATTACAGTTAGAATCAATTATAAAAAAAGGCAATCATATACACAAGTCAAGGATACTAATGATGAATCCAATTTGCGAAATACATAATATTGTTATCTGTTATGTTTTGTAACAGTCCGTGATTGATTTGTTTGACTTTGTAGTAATACCCTTTGTGGAATCAGCACTTGTTGATAAAGTTGGCCAGGAAGATAGCGTGTCATGAGAGACAAGCTTGACCTCCTCACAACCAACCTGGCAACCACATACATACATGTCATCCACACTTTCACAAGCAATATGGTCTCCCCATATCCACCTTGGTCTGGGAATCCCACAGGCAATTATCTCCTTTCATTGGTTCTTATATAATTCCTTTATATTGCTTGAATTAATTGACATGCCGTATAATTTGCGATTGATCAGGCCAAAAGTTAATGTTGCTTTTGTTGATAATCCCTAATATCACGTTCCAATACTTCTGGGAATTTAAACCAATATTAGGTCACCTTAATTTAGACCCGGGCATAAAATGGGCAAAAAACGATGTCAAATGAATGTCTTGGCAGATGTGAATTACATGGATATCTTTGTGTTTAGCATATTACATTTCTATATTCTGTCAAACATAAGCATATATATATATTTCATATAACAATTGTCAAGACATCGAGGATATTGATATATCATAGTATGCATGCGTTTATTATGCCTATGATATTGACATCTAACTGCAATTGCATAAACATGCGTTTATTATGCATATTATACCGATATTACATTTGCTATGATTATCAACTTGACATTTGTATACATATTTGTATGTTATATGATAACAAAGATAGAATACAAAACTTTGTCACATGGTCCACTGTTAACATATCAAATCCGATTTGTACTTCATGATGGATTAACATGACAAATCATTTAATATGATCAAATATTTCTCATATGTCAAACAATAATGATGTACATGCTATTGCTGTCTAATATACACCATTTGCATATATTTTCACCATTGCCTGTATCACCCGGCATTTGCATTTACAAAAAGTTTAATGAGTGATGATAAGTTTTGGTTATACGGACCACAACTGTAATAAAATTGTAGCCTACTTTAGTAAAACATCAGAAAATGATGGGAAAATAACTGATACTGATACAATAGAGTGTAACCGTTATTGGCACAATTTTGACCACTTATATATCCTAGAAATGAAGTTCCCAAGCATATACTCTATTTCTACCGATTAGTATATTCTGTTCCACTTATGACATTCTATATTATTAAGAAGAAGCAGCTTACCAAGTAGAAGCACTTTGACAACTTTCTCCTCCTCTCTCTTCCAGGCTTTTAGCATTCCATTGATTTTCTTGTTTGTGAGCTTGCCATCTGTGCCCACCTCGTCCTTGTCCTGGGGACCACAGGATGGTATGCACTGCATTGTCTCTCTACATAAGTCACAAACTCCAGATCTTTTTCCTTTCCACAGAGGTAGAATACCCTCTATAAATCGGAGGCTTTGTCTACATGTATTGTTTCCTTTTTAATGTATATCTCTAATGTATCTTTCAAGTCAAGGCTAAACTGAAATGATAAGAATAGGAAAGGTCAATTATGTTGTAATCCTTTTCTATGTTTACCCATTATTTCTATTTTCATCATAATGTACTGACTTTTCACATATGATATTGGTAACATAGTGAGTTTGATTAGACCTGGAAGGTTAATCAGTCATCGGATCCAGTCTACATGTCTATCTGTCATCAGATCCAGTCTACATGTCTATCTGTCATCGGATCCAGTCTACAGGTCTATCTGTCATCGGATCCAGTCTACAGGTCTATCTGTCATCGGATCCAGTCAACAGGTGTATCTGTCATCAGATCCAGTCTACAGATCTATCTGTCATCGGATCCAGTCTACAGGTCTATCTGTCATCTCTATTACTAGAATCACATTGATCTGACCGCTATATTTCTGACTGCTATGTTACTAGACTATCACTGATCTGACTAATATATTACTAGATACACACTGCTCTGACTGCTATATTACTAGACTCTCACTGAGCTGACTGCTATATCACTAGACTGTCACTGATCTGACTGCTATATTATTAGACTGTCACTGATCTGACTGCTATATTACTAGACTGTCACTGATCTGACTGCTATATTACTAGACTCTCACTGATCTGACTGATATATTACTAGATACACACTGATCTGACTGCTATATCACTAGACTATCACTGATCTGACTGCTATATCACTAGACTAACTCTGATCTGACTGCTATATCACTAGACTAACTCTGATCTGACTGCTATGTTGCCAGATTCTCACTGATCTGACTGCTATATCACTAGACTCTCACTGATCTGACTACTATGTTGCCAGACTATTGCCGACAAGTAGATTGTTCTTTACCAAGCATTCCATTCTACTTGTTTCTTAATTGTTTATGAATCATCCACCCTCAATTCAAAACAGCTCATCATTATTGCATTCGGGTCATCATTATAACATTCGGACAGCAGACATGTTTAAAATTAAATCGTCATTGACAAAAAGTCATTCTCCGGCATATAATATATGAACTCATACTTTCACAAAGTCATTAAAAACCTTACTCGGGAACATACCTTCATTGAATAGCTGAGGAATATGAAGACCACCAACATGTATCTCGTGCTCTCTAATTGAACTAGCTGGAGATTCTACACATGAAAGTGTTATCTCGTCACACTCCACACAGAAGGGCTTTATCATCGACGTGACAGTTTACCTGTGTGATCTACATTGGCATATCAGTGGATGATGATAGGTCAGTATGAGAGCCTAGGTTCAGATGTCATACATATATATATATATATATATATATATATATATATATATATATATATATATATATATATATATATATATATATATATATATATATATATATATATATATATATATATATATATATATATATATATATATATATATATATATACCTCTCTCGCTCTCTCTTTACTTCTCTCAAATATAGATAACAGATCGATATCTTAAAGAAAACAATAATACCAACGTCAATAAAATACCGAGCATGACTCAAATGCTATAATAAAACTCTCTGGCATGTTTGATAGCCTGGTCACTTCTTAGAAGCGTTCATCCTGTTCCTTGCTTGGTAAATAGTTGTCGAACATATCAGATATATCGCCCCATATGGCATCATGAACCATTTGGAGTATTGATACTTTTATCAGTATAAATTAAGGTAATAACATTTACACAAAGAATATCTTTATAAAGGATTTCATATCGATACAAAGGAGTTTCTTTCAATGACCACGTGTTTCTTGTATAAAAGTACGAAGGGATAAGGTATTTAAGTTGCCTATAGAAAAAAACAAACTTTCATTTCATATTTTTGTTACGTTATGCATGCGAAATTAGTGTTTGTATAGATAAGAATGTTTCATATTATACCTATCAAAAGTAGTCTATTTGTGGGATAATTAGTAAAGAAGCGAGACAGACACACGGTGAATTCTGCATGATTTGAGATGCGATTTTGAGTAACGTCTTGTTAAAAATTGCAAACAATTCGGTTTATGTACAAGTTTTTTTCCAGGAGGATTGAATTATCCTTCAGTACCTCTTTCCTGGTTGAGCGATTGTGTAGTATTAATATTAAGCTTTATGTGTACAAGCAACTTGTTATTCCTTTATCAGATATAAAGTTTATCATACATAGAAAAATATGAGAAATGCCTGGATACCTGCAGTACATGATCCCTTTGTTAGGAGATTATAAGATAAACTCTATTGTTCACAACTTACCTTTGGTCAATTTGCATGTTGTACAGAATACGTTTGTCTGGAATTGCACTTCATCTTTATGGTGCGGTTGACGGTTTAATTATGATTTGTGGGATGTGGCCTGTCTCGTGATTGTATCAACTACAAACTACTACACAAACTAACAGCACACTTTACAATGTCCTGAGGGGGGACACTCTCAATATATGCATGTTGGACACTGGACACTGTAATGTAGATAGTCAGCTTCCCATAATATGGCTTGACACTGTTCAATCAGATCAATAATTTACAGCACATCACCTTTCTAATCTCCTTTACTTTTAGGTAAAGGCATCATAAAAATTCTACAGTTAATTTTTTTTTGCGCATTTCCCTCAACACAAGAACTGTTCTTGCAGTATGGGCCCAATGATAGTCTGTATCTTTGGGTGCAAATACGAGATCCAGAATCCCTGCTTTCAAACGATATTTTATAATCCGTCTATAAAATGTTTATCTATTCCAAACTGCAAAATAGTCGTCAACTTGTACTCCAGTCATGAATGTTTCCAAGAGCAAAGACATGTTTCAGACTGCAGGAGTGGGGATCTGCATCAGTCTTATAAATACAATTATTCAACCCCATTTTAAAACAAAGGACAATGGCTTTAGAGCTATGCTAATTATTGGTTTGTTTTCTTTTTTTTTGTTTTTTTTGTAATATTCATGGAAATGCCTGCAAATTACTTGATATATGACTCTTTAAATCCTTTCCGTGAATAATTTCCACCAGTCAACATGCACATTACATGCTATCAGTTAAGAAGGCCGACCAGCAGACGAGCGTGAAGTTATTTGATATTTTTGATATTTGATATTTGACGTGTTTTTCAAAAGGTGTCAACAAGTATGAATCAGTGTACCCTTTTGGGACAAAATGTTATGCAAAAGGATATATATCCTATCAAAAACGGATATATCCCTTTTCCTGTGACAAATGAGTTTTCAGCATGATTAATGGCCTTCTCAACGTTGTTGCACTGTTATCAATACCTATATATACCTTCAAACCCTTTTGGTATTTGGGTAGAAACGTTATGTATATATATCCTGTAAAACCAAAAAATATCCAATGTAGACTTCAAAATGGATATGCTATGATGACATTGCAATCGTTTCTTGCCAAAATTTAGTTAATTAAAATACTTAAATCTCTACGAAGATAGTGCGGCAACTCCTAGAATATGCCATATTGGATATCCTCATTTTGCCACGGGAAAAGGGCCATATCTCCTACTCATATATTTTTCCTTGCATTCTAATGCCACTGGTTAAGTTCTAGACTTGTCTAGCAAGTATGTCTGACCCCTCATCAGTTCCTCAAAATCTGCTAAGACAGTGCGGCAACTCTTAGAATGTGCCGCATTGGATATGTACATTTTGCCAAGGAAAAAGGGCCATATCTCCTACTCATATATTTTTCCTCGCCTTCGAATGTCACTGGTTATGTTCTAGACATGTCTAGTATGTATGTCTAACCCTTCTTTAGTATATCCATGGTTGCAAAGGCTCTGTAACAATGCTTGGGAATCATAAAGGATGTGTTTGTGATAGCTAAAGGTATATTTCAGTGTTTTACAGGATATATATCCTATTACATAACGTTTCTACCTAAATACCAAAAGGGTATGGAGGTGTACATAGTTATTTACTATTAATATATTAATAACAATTGATTAAGAAAGTGATATAAGGTTGAGAAGGCCATCAATCGTGCTGAAAATCTCATTTGTCACAGGAAAAGGGAGATATCCGTTTTTGACAAGATATATATCCTTTTGCATAACATTTTTCACCATATCCCAAAAGGGTATACTGATACATACTTGTTGACACCTTTTGAAAAAAATGTCAAATATCAAATATCAAAAGAACTTCACGCTCGTGACCAGCAGTTATAAAAGAAAAGATAAAAGTTGACAGCCCCTCACTGCAGATGCTATGCTTTACATAGCTGAAAACATAAAAGTACATAAAAAATACAGAATTTTGAATGATTTCCATTTTACCCATACCTCAATACGAGGCAAATGAAAATATTAAGCAATTTTTCAATTTTCTAGTTGAGAGTTGACATGCTTGAGGATTGCTGCAAAAAAAAAAAAAAACAGCAGTGGTGTCGCCAGGATTTTCTGAAATCTGGATATGCCCCCTGCTACAGCCTCCTAGTCATTATCAGCCCCCTTCCTCCTTTGCAGCCCCAAAGTACTAGTAAACAAATTTTTTTTTAATGTTGGGGGGGGGGGGGGAGCTGTAGCCCCCTCAGCCCCCCCCCCCCTGGCTACGCCACTAAACAGGCAATACTGTTTAAAGTCATTATGGTTTACCTTGAGAGTCCACTTGGGATAAATCTTTAGAAAGCAAAGAGTGATTTTCATTCAGTCATATCGTACTTGGCTATAAAGAGATTTTAAAGCATTTGTCAACCAACTTGTCAAGCAGTCACCATGTTCTTAGTGCTTTCACAGCTTGGCTATCACCATACATGCACAAATGACTTTACTGCTGACACAACAGATGCAAATGCGTTCGCGAATCTACCTATTCAACCTGTTAATTTCCTACAACAGTCCCAGGCCAAACCTTCCTTTCAAAGTTTGGAAGTTTCTCTCAAAGTAATAACACGTCATGGTGTTTTGGCTTCTTTTTTTATATCTAATGCTATATACCATTGCCTTCATAATTTGACTTTAATATATATATATATATATATATATATATATATATATATATATATATATATATATATATATATATATATATATATATATATATATATATATATATATATATATATATCCCCAAGACTTTTCCAATAAATATCATTTTCTCTTAAGGGAATAACTTGTTATGTCCAAGTACAGAATGTAATGTTTTGTAGTTGGAGCTTCTATGGGATATCATTAAATAGCATTATTTGGGAAGGGATGCCAGTGTTTAATCATTAAACTGTTTGTGACATTCAAGCAAATAATAAAATAACAAGACATTAGTCAGAATTTACTTATAAAAATAAATATTTATCTTGTCTTTAAAATAATATGGCACAGGATCTCATGTTTCTTGAGTAAGGCATATCATGTCATTGTATTTGCCATTAATGTACCAATCATTTCACAGCTACATTAATTCAACAGCAGTATGTAAAAAATAAACTACATCCTGTATTAATATGATTAATAAATGATTGATAGTTCTGTAATTAAAATTAACAGAACCTGTATAAAAGTTTGGCTTAGTGTGTAATGTGGTCAATTGTGGAAGCTTACAAAAACTTTGAGAATTTACATGAAATCATGGAGGTCACAGGCAATTTTACCGAGATTTGGGCTGTCTTTAAAAAATATGTGGTCAAGAAACTCCAATACAAACAAGCTTTTTTTTCTTAAATCAACCAAGATACACCTGCCATGATTATTGTGTCTTGCTGAAATGTGCTTGAAAACCTAATCATAAAAGTTTTAAGTTATTAACATTCATCTCAAGTAAACATCAATTGAATTGTTATTATGTATTGTGCACAATGTGACAATATTCATATATTATTTATAAATGTAAACTGATCTTAAATACCATTTTCACACTTGAACTGTCCAGCAATCCTTGCCTCCTACCTTTAGGCCAGTACTTATGTTTGGTTTGATATGGACCTGTTTATAACAAGTTGCTATTCATATAAAATTTACACATTAACCAAATGTACATGTACATGGCCATTAGGATGTGCAACAGTTTTACTTGGTTTTGTAAACATCTGTGTCATACGTGACCTTATGTGTGTGCCTCAAATGGAAGCTTTAATATTACGTTCACATTAGTAAATGTCTTGCATTAAATTTTTAAATGACTGTGCATTATAACATATCTCAAAAATATAATATTTGAATTTCTGCACAAATGTTATTCAATCAAAATGTATAATAATAATAATGAAAAGATATTTATATAGCGCATATGCCAAGCACAGCTTGCTCAACCTCCATTCTAACTAAGAATGTTCAGTAACTACCAAATATTCACATTTCAAAGTTATAATTGAAAGTATGTTAAGTATTCTCCATTACTTTTATGATATAAAAGTTGAATCCTACTTTTCTATTTTTTATATTCATGTCCAATGTTGTATAATACTAACAATAAATCTAAATTGCATATTAACATATCATGTACCCAAAACCAACACTATATATTTGAAGATATTTTATAACAATTAGCACCTTATATCATTTTGTATAGATTAAATTCTCTTATATTTATTTTCATGATTGAAGGTGAAACATATGTATCTGACAAGAACTATGGTTTAATTCAACAACCAAATACAATAAAAAAATCACCAGCAGAGAACTCATCAACCAACTAGAACTTACCTATTAACTAACTGAAACTCAGAAACCAATCAGTAGGAACTCACCAATCAGCAGAGAACTCATCAATCAGCAGAGAACTCACCAATCAGCAGAGAACTCACCAATCAGCAGAGAACTCACCAATCAGCAGAGAACTCACCAATCAGCAGAGAACTCACCAATCAGAAGAGAACTCACCAATCAGCAGAGAACTCACCAATCAGCAGAGAACTCACCAATCAGCAGAGAACTCACCAATTAGAAAATAACTCATCTGGAACTCAACAATCAACTGGAACTCACCATTCAGCAGAGAACTCATTAATCAGCAGAGAACTCATTAATCAGCAGAGAACTCGTTAATCAGCAGAGACATCAAACATAGATAGGCCAGCAAGCATACAGAATTAATCAGGTGGCAACAACATCTCTCCAGCCAGAAGAAAATTGAGTAGAACAGAATTCAAAAGCCAAAACCCATCTAAAGTTCTTCTGTGATATCATCTCAAACACTCAGACATCATCTGTCCAACATGTCATTAACTCAACATAAAGCTATCAACTTATTCATCTGTTCCTCTTATCAAGTCAAATATTATACTGAGAAAAATATAGGTTAAAGTAAGTTAAATAATAATTTAAAGAAGGTAGACATCATACAGATACATAATAAGTAAGTGAGTGGCTTTTTGCCACAGGCTCCAATTTGACCTTTTGGACTTTGCCTGTTCAGCATTATAGTTTCTGAATAAGTATACTAAAAATAATTTTGCTTGTTACTAGGTTTATAAAATATACTTAATTATATGGAGCTCAAAATCTATATTTTATATTTTTCATAGTTTACATGCTGCAGTGAGTTGGCAAAAAAATAACTCAGCATTAGTACCTTTGAAGTATTCAAACATTTTAGATATGGCAAAGTATTACAAAAATGTACCCTGTATTGTATTCATATTCACTATTTTACCCCATATATTGTACTACATTTACAATTAGTTGTCCTTTTCTGGAGGAAAGAGATTCCTTGAGACAGTCTATACTATGTTTAAGGCACTTTTCTCCTCACACCCTCTGTGATATTCACATTGTATGGAAGGAAGATAATTATATTGCCAAGTACTGGATTGCTTTCAAACTGGCTGGAATGTAGCACAAGGCTTTTGCTAATATCAGAATACAAAAGTATCATTTACCAGTCATAGATACTGGCTAATTAATCTTGATGAGTTTGAACTCTCTGTGTCCACAGTATATTCATTGCTTCCAGATCTGAGCAATCAATATTACTCTTGTGTGTCTCTATTCCTACTTGGACTGAGACAGAAACCAGTCAATTTAAGCAATGGCAATGAAAAACATTGGACAACCTGTCAAAGATTTGTGGATGTAGTCACACAACAGATTCTGGGTCCATGGCGGAGGTTTTGATGATAGGAAAGTGTCCTGCCATGACTTCATTATAGGAGGGGGGCGGCTCCTCCAGGGAGCACTGGGTAATAGTGATAGTTGGGGGTGGAGGTCTTGGAGGAGGGACTGGACGGTGGAGGTATACATCTGGGAACTCTGGAGGACCGGTTGCTACCGACTGGAAGTTGTTTCTCTCTCTTCTGCTTGGGGATCCCCTTGCATTGTTCCTTGTTGGGGAACACTGCTGTCCTCCAGTTTGTTCTACAAGCAACACAATGTTTCAGTTGATACATTTTTATTCAATTAGATGTTTTATGTTATTAGTCTATAGTCCATGTTTTGATATACTTGACTGGTTTCATTTGTAATCTTAGAACATCATTGCTATTGACTCCCTTGTCACAAACATTAAGAATATTGAGAATATTTCTTGGAATAGATGCAACAATATTCAGGTGATAGAGGTTTTGTCTCGATCTTTGGAAGGATAGAAATAACATTCAATGGCATCAAAGAGGAATCCTCTTTACACCAATAAAAGATAATTCCAGTTTTATCTATCCTGGATAGTGATCTAGTGACTGTTTAGGACTAATTTTACAGCCAGTTACTGCTGTATTAGGCTTGATCACAACCTAATAATACAAGAAAATGTTAAATAGAAGAAAGGAAAAATGTTGGAACATCAGCAAAATTAAATGAGAACTTTTAGTTTGACTGCAAATATTGATCAATTTACTTTATATAATATTCAACTTTCTCACAGTCAGTTCCCACATGTGAGAAATTTCACTTTTTTATCTGGAAAAAAAGATTGGAAGAAACAGAACTCCTGCCAACATAATGAATTAGGAATATAGAGAGTAGTAGATGTTGTACCTCTGTATGTATCTCCTCTCTTCCTCCTCCACCACACACTAAGCAGAGCCAGGCCCATCACAATAGGAATCAGTGCCAAGAAGGCCAAAAATGAACTGCCATTAAAATCCTTCTGATCCTCTGCAATGAGAATAATCTGAGAAATAAAGGCAAGACGATAATTTTGTTTAAATATATCAATTGTCTATTATACTTTATGATGTTAATTTCCTTGTCTATTATTTCTATTTTAAACAGAATGTTCAACCAGATGGCACAGCTTGACTACACTAGCTTGCAATTCCAGCCCCAAGTCGCCCTGCAAGTCCAAGACATTAAACCATGCTACTTTAATTACCTGAGCATTTGGCCTCATCAGCCTCATTGTCACAATGTTTTATCCCATCACACCATTGGTGCTTCTTTATACACTGCTCATTATCTCTGGATATTCCACAAGAAAGCTGTGATTCTTGACATCCTATAAAAATAAAAACAATAGTTATTCAGTAATATAAATGAAATTTACATTTTGTGAGATGTTCCAAGCATTTATACTGTATATTGTTTTAATTTCTTTTCTCCAATGAGCATTTATGGGTGCATTAAATGTGAGGGAATTCTATTATTGAACTGCAGAGCTCAGAGCTCACAGTGAGGGCTTCTTGTTTGTCACATGTCTTCAATTGATTTTACCGGGGCCTGTTATATAAACTCATATATGCACATCATAAACTAAAATGCACTTGAAAGACATTCCATGCACAGTAGTACAAAGAAAGTGTGGTGAGCAGATGCTTTATATGATGGTGATGGAGAGTACCTTTTGAGAGACGGCAGCCATACTCATCCTGTCCCTGCATACAATGCAAGATATTATCACATATCTCATTAGGCTGCACACAGCGGCCATCTTCACAGCGCACCCCTGACTCGCACCAGCTAACTGCAGAGATGTTACATATCAATTATAGATATATATATATATATATATATATATATATATATGTGTGTATATATATGTGTATATATATATATATATATATATATATATATATATATATATATATATATATATATATATATATATATATATATATATATATATGTTTGAAAACTACACATTTGAAATATATATCCAATCAGTGAGTTGACTTCACCCAAAAAATATTCATGCAGGGGAAAAATGGGATGACTGATACTTTATCTTTGTCAAAACAATTATGTGGCAAGTCAGATTCCAAATCATCATTTATTACTAAAAAGTTTCTTCATCTTAGTGCTAACTTGAGAGTGAATAGTCTTCAAAACTGCAAAATTAGAAGGTTAGAACATGATTTTCTTCCTGTCATTTACATACTATGCTTAGTTGTCAATAGGGAGGTTGAGGTTTTAATCGTGGATGTGGTTGTAGTTTTGGTAGATGTTGTTCGCAGAGTTGTAGTGGTTAAACCTGAAAAAAACCAGACATCTTTTTAATTGAAAAGTGCAAAGTCTCCGTGCGCTATGAAAATATTGATGAACTGCAAATCCCATTTGAAGCAAAAGTGATACATTTTTGATGGTCTAAATATCATAAAGGTCTTACATGAGTTTATACGTTCATCCAAGCCACTTGGACACTGTTCGTGGGAGTCACAGAGGTAGGCTGTTGGCACACACCAGTCTGACTGGTTATTGGAAAATTTGGAGATATAACCATCTTGACAGCGAAAACCCGGCTCCTGGTGGCCACCATATTGCATTATACAATCTATAAATAATCACATTGTAATATGTAATGTGTAATATACAATATTCAAATTCTTTCATAAAAATGAAAAAAAGGAAATACAGTAAGATATTTCAAAAGGATATTTTAGAATGTGTTTTTAATGATTCCAAGGAAACATGTACTTGTCGAGTATAATTGATATTTACTTATACTTACAAGTGTCTGGAGACACAGGTGGTATATATGTAAAATCTCCATAGAGAAACTTAAGAATCCCAGAGGAAACTGGGAATTCTGCTAATATGTAGAAACCATCTGTAGATTCAAATCTTGTCAAGTGGGGTTTTGCACGCCAGAAAAGGGTATAAGCCACAGCTATTGGTCTCATCGAGTAGAGTCCTTTCCTTACCTCCATTCTCCCTACAGTGTTAACATTTCAGTTAAAAGTAATATCACCTATCAAACACATTTAATTGCAAGATATCTTTGTTTTTTTGAAGGAAGGTTCAGTACAATTTTCAAATGAAAAATCAAATAAATGATTAGCATCCATTCAGAGTTTGTTAATATAAACATGTTACTTTTAATTTTGGACTTGTCAACTCAAAGTGTATTCCAATCAATTATTTGGCTTTTCATTTGAAAATATTGCTGAGCCTTCATATATTTGACTAACATATGACCATGCAAATTATCTTAATTGAATCTCTTGCACAAAGATGTGAATAATACTTCATTTTATTTTATTTTAGATATGAGTAAATATGAAAATAAATAAGGAAAAATAATATCAGGCAGATGTTTTGTGCATATAATTTTGTTGAATTCCACACATTCCACGAAAATATTTCATTTATCTAAAAACCAAAAATACCGGTAGTTTGATAAAAATATAAAGAGACAAATGATGAACTTTTGTAGTTTTAATAGAATTTAAAATCATCTGATTGAAACAAGCAACAGGGCAGTCCTCAGCAGGATAACACACCCTCTGTCACCTACTGCTATTTTGGCTTTAAAATAGCATTATAAAGGTCAAACATGACTGGCAATAAAAGGGCAGTGTTATGCGGCTGGTGTTATGTCTATACCTCTCTGTGGCACACTCAGCAGTCTCAAGAAGACATTCAGGTCCGGATTGGAGATCTTGTACTGTGGTACTCGAATATGCCACACACAGTAGTAAGTGATCTTGGGGATATAGTTACTGACAAATTCTGTACCCAACTCAATAATTCCCCCGGCAACACCTTGTGGGAGTGAAGGACATGCTGAAAAGTCACATCAAATGATTTGTCTTACCAATACTGATGAATATTATTGCTGAACTGATTACAAAATAATATTGATAAATTTAATACTTTTCTCATTTTTCATAAATTGCAGATTTTATCATTTTCATCAATCTGTTCAACATTGGGTTTCTCTTGATATTTTTAATTCATGAAACCACAGAATAGGAAAGTTGTTTTAATATATAGATTATAAAAATCAAGTCTTTTAGTTGATGACAGATATACTATGAGATCTACTAGTACAATATCAACCAATAGAATTTTAAAATAATGAATAGCTTACATGATGAAAAAGGTTTCTCATCTCCAAGCAAATCTAATTCTGAAAATAAATACATGAAATTATCATAAATATTATATCTGGTCACAAATAAATTATCAAAAATAAATTAAAATTATTAAGAATTATATGAAGAATACAGAGGTGTTTTTAATATTGTATTGTCTCATGAATTATCTTCATCTGTAGTTCTATTTATTTTGAAAAGACTGAGACTTAGGCAAGTATTTTAAAATATGGTAATGACCAGCAAAAGGTTTGAGATGAACATCATGAGCAAACATCATGCAGCATTCTCAGTACCTGATGGTTTATATTTCAACAAAATCTTATTAAAGTCAATGATGCCCTCAAAAGTGTTAAGATTTTGGTTCTCAATATTTCTCCATTTTAAAGACATTTACTATTCATCTCTTTTTAAACAAAATTGCAAATATTGTTTTCAATAAATGTCATATTGCAAATATTGTTTTCAATAAATGTCATATTGCAAATATTGTTTTCAATAAGTGTCATAAAAACAGAAATTACACCACTTATTTTTCAACTTACTGATGATGACTTCATATTTAAATCTGAATCCTGCATACTGCTCATTAGTGGAGGATGTTGACTTGATTTCATAGGAAACAGTTAAGTCTTTACTACTACTTTCTATAATGGCACTATCTGAACGTGTGGCAGTCAAAGTTAAATACTGGAATTCATCCATGACCTGAAACATATATATTAAATGAGATAAATTAGGCAAATGCTCTTTCCATAACACAGAAGAATTAGATTCTATTATCAAAGCAAAATATGTGCCATTTTCAATATAAAAAATTGATCTCGAATAAAATATAACAATAGCTTTTACCTTTACTGAGCTGTCTGGAGGCAGGTCAATATCGAGGAATTTAATTCTGATGTGACAGTTGGCATCAACACAATGTAGATTTATATTGCCTTTCTCATCATTCCAGCAGCAGTCTGTGTACTGGGACTGATTGACAAAGCCTCTATCCCCGATTCTGAGCTCCTCTAGGTCAAAATCTACAATCACAAAAATACATCTCTTTGTACACTTAATCCACAACATAATGACAATCAGCATCCAAACCTCAACATCACCACTCACTCACCCTCACATAATACAACAATATTTAATTTTAAAACAATTTTTTTTTAAATATATATTTTTTGTCAGGAGTGTGAATCGGTACTGTTTAAGTATCGGTATCGTTTATCAAGTATCGGTATCAGTATCATAATGCTAAATTATTAACAGGGCCCATCCCTAGTCAGTATCCCAGTCACAACATCACCACAGCAATTATGACATCACCACAGTCAGCATCCCAATTATGACATCACCAGTCAGCATCCCAGTCACAACATCACCACAGCCAACATCCCAATTATGACATCACCACAATCAGCATCCAAATTATGACATCACCACAGTCAGCATCCCAGTCACAACATCACCACAGTCAGCATCCCAATTATGACATCACCACAGTCAGCATCCCAGTTATGACATCACCAGTCAGCATCCCAGACACAACATCACCACAGTCAGCATCCCAATTATGATATCACCACAGTCAGAATCCCAGTTATGACATCACCAGTCAGCATCCCAGTCACAACATCACCACAGTCAGCATCCCAATTATGACATCACCACAGTCAGCATCCCAATTATCACATCTAATTCACAACATTACCACTGTTGCAATAGATTACAACTTCTAATTCACAATATCACCACTGTCCAATTCTAATAAATATCATACAAGTGAACATAATTTTGCCATTCATCATGTGCAATTAGCATATATTTTACTTGTATTAATGGAGCCATGCTGAAGTTTTATTTTCCTTGAGAAACTCACCAATAGAGTAAACAGATGACAGGAGCATGATCAACACTGCTAATATGGGCCACAGCTCATAATTAGTCACTGAAATTAAAAGCTAAAATGTTACCATTATTATTGCAAATTTAATGTTTATAAATATAGCAACCCATTAGTTAGCTTAGTTATATCTATCATGAATATTCAAGCTTTTTGCACTTTGATTAAATTGTTAAACATCATCAGAATATTAAATCTGGGCCAGATAGGGTCAGACAGAAATGTAATTGACCGGCAAACAGGCTATATGTCCATTACTGCTCTGACATATTACATCAATTAATGCTGTAATTGGAAAAAAAACCATTTTCATCCAGTCCCATAAAACTAATATTTATGAATATTATTTGTTGTGAACAAGGAGAAGAATGAGCACATCACACTAGTGTGTGAACAATTTCTGGCACCTGCGAACGATATATCTTACATGGAATCTTACATGGAATCCACCGCCGACTTCAGGAGTTGACAGTGGCCCTGGTTTCTGGGGCATTCAGCCTTGACAGGCTTATATTTAGCCCCCCCACATGCCTCAGATACCTGTCTACATGCCCTTTGAAGGCATTAATACTGGGTGCAGAAACTGCTTCTTCTGGTAGTCCGTTCCAGTAGTTGACCACTCTCTGAGTGAATGAGTACTTCCGTATGTCCAGTCGACTCTGGTGTTTGAACAGTTTCAGAGAGTGACCGCGAGTGGTTCTGCACTGGTTCAATGTGAAGAAATCCTTGGCTTCCACGCCCTCAAATCCCTTGAGAATCTTGAAGGTCTCAATCAGGTCTCCTCTCAGCCTCCTGCACTCTAGGCTCGTGAGACCAGTGGCCTCAAGCCGTTCCGCATATGAGAGTCCTGACATCCCCTCAATCATCCTCGTCGCTCGTCTCTGGACCTTCTCAATCAGGTCGATGTCCCTCTGGAGGTACGGCCTCCACGCCTGCACACAATAGTCCAGGTGAGGACGAACAAGGGATTTGTATAGGGTCACCATGTTGTATTTGGTCTTGTAGACCACCGTCCTGTTGATGAGGCCCAAGACTTGGTTAGCCCTTTTCACGGCAGCCGCACAGTGCCGGCTGGAACTGAGCGACTGGTGGATTATCACACCCAGATCCTTTTCCTCTTCCACCGACTCAATCCTCTCATCTCCAAGGAAGTAGTCGTACCTGGGATTGTTGTGGCCGACATGCACACACTTACATTTGGGGATATTGAATAGCATCTGCCATTCGTCCGACCAGTCCACCAGTTTGCTGAGGTCCTCCTGGATTGTGAAGGCTTCCTCCACTGTGGCCACCTTGCGCAACATCTTTGTGTCATCCGCAAACTTCAGCACCTTGCTGGCAATGCCATCTTCAATGTCGTTGATGTAGATGATGAACAGCGTCGGCCCTAGCACTGAGCCCTGTGGCACGCCACTCAGCACTTCAGCCCAACTTGACTGAGCGCCGTTGACCACCACTCGCTGCTTCCGGTCGGCTAGCCAGGCTGCTACCCAGGCTGTGATACCCTCTCCAATCCCATGCGATCTCATCTTCTTCAGTAGTCTTTGGTGGGGCACCTTGTCAAAGGCTTTGCTGAAGTCCAAATAAATTATGTCCACAGGATAGCCTTGATCTACATACTTGGTCACATGATCTAGGAATGCAAGCAGATTTGTCAAGCATGACCGACCTTGTGTAAACCCATGCTGAGACTCTCTCACCAACTTGTACCTTCTGAGGTGGTCAACTATGGCGTCCCTGATGATGCTCTCCATCACTTTGCTCACTTGGGAGGTCAGACTCACTGGCCGATAGTTGGATGGGAGATTTCGCCTGCCTTTCTTGAACAGTGGAGTGACATTAGCTTTCCTCCAATCATCTGGAACAGTGGCTTCTCTCATTGATTTCTGAAACAGTGTGCTCAGAGGGTCAGAGATAGCAGATGCTACTTGCTTCAGTACTGCTGGGTTGATACCGTCGTCACCGGGGGCCTTCTCTGGCTTGAGACCGGTCAGTACTTTTAACACTACACCTGGTGAGAAGTCCACACGTCTCAGCTCCTCTTCCAATGATCCTAGAAACACTTGTCTGGGTTCTGGTAGACCATCTAAGAATTCCTCGGTAAACACAGATGAAAAGTATTCATTTAGCATTGTGGCTGCCTTGTGATCATCTACTGTTTCTCCATTTTCATCTGTGAGGGGACCAACTCTATCTTTTGTCTTCATATTCTTCCTGGAATATGCATAGAAGGCTTTGGGGTTTCTCTTCGCGTTCTTGGACAGTTTCTTCTCATATTTTCTTCGAGCCTTCCTCACTTCTTTGGTTGCTCGATTTAGTGCCCTTTTGTACTTCAACAGCTCCTCATACTCTTTAGACTCTGTGTATCTCTTCCACAGTCGGAACTTGCTCCTTCTGGCTCTTTCGATTCTCTGATTCCACCATACTGGTTGCCTTCTTTTATTTCTGACCTTTTTGGGAACAAACATCTCAACAGCCTCAAGCAACAAACTCTTAAAAGTGGACCAAGTTTCGTCAACAGTTTTCTCCTGGAACAACTCATCCCAATTCTGACCTGCTAAAAACCTTCTCATACCTTTGTAATCACCATTCTTGTAATCAAAGAACTCTTCTTTCCAGACCTTCAACTCAACATCACAGACTAGATCAAACATCACAAGATTATGATCACTGGACCCGAATGGCTCACGGACAACTAAATTTTCTACCATGGATTCATTGGAAGACAAAACTAGATCTAATATATTTTCACCTCTAGTTGGACTATCTACATGTTGTGAATAGTCTTCATGTTTGATGATAATTTCATTAACATAATTTCATAAATAAAACTTCTGTTGAAAATGACTAACTTTAGAGAAAAGTCATCTGAAGCCACAAAGCTGTTCTAGGTGACACTCATTGACAGGGAGACCCTACTTCTCACCAGAAAACTGATCAACACTCACTGTCAGTGTCAGAAACTGGTCAGGTGAGATAAGGTCCCAAATCAAATACAAACACGTACATTACAACACACCTGTACTGTTGCTTCACTTGTTAGGAGATTTTTTCATAAAAATTACCTGTTTGGGGGAGCATTATTGTTGCTTACATATAACTGATGTGTTACTAGTCAATGAAATGTCCATGATTTATGGACTACATGTTATCAACCAGGTTGATTCAAGTTAAAACTGAAATATATTTTTCCAAGTACTTTTTCCGGAAGTTTACGTTTATGAACTCTTCTGCCATTGAAGTCAGTGCATAAATCACAGTTCCACTAGAGGGCGACAAAAGTGGCTTTGAGTGGAGGTTTCGATCGCCACATTTTCTGCACGACACCAAGAGGTGCAAAATGGCGGAAAATATGGAAGATGTCGATCCCAGCGTTGGATTTCTCTACAAAACAATGCGTAAATACCTTTTTGCTCGCTCTCTCTAACTCTAAATATCAAAAGAAAACAAGTGCAGATAGCCTTTTTGTACATCAAAGAATCAATCTTTCCCCAACATAAAGATTGTGGCCGTAAATCGAACACTCTTTTTAAATCACAGTTCATTCTAGTCCATGAGTCATGGTCTGGTCTGGACTACTAGAGTCTTGAGGGTTTATTAAATTATTAAGCATTCATCTACATCTACTCGTCAAAACCAATTGATATCCCGCCGATTCAAAAGGATGACTTGCTTGCTTGGCACATCAGTATGTAAAACCTGTCCACAGTATGTTTGATGGGGTGAAAGGGACCAGACAATTCTTGAGACAGCTGAATTTTGAATTTAACCCCTAAGGGACTAGGCTATCTAAATGTTGTTGATTGGCTGGACTAACCAATTTTGGTCTGGACTAGTCCAAATTTAGTACTAAATTTATAAAATTTATAACCATGGTTACTAAATTTGTTTAATGAAGTGCTGGGGTAAAAAGTTCATGATCCAGTAAGTCTGACGTCATTATCATGATTACATTGTAACAAGTTGCAGCTCTTCAGAATGTTACAAATGACGTCATCAAACCAGAACAATGGGGACGTCAACGTCCTTCCCATCCGTTGCCGGTGGTGGACGTTGCCGTCCTTCCCGTCCGATAGGGGTTAATTATGGTCAAAATAACTGCGATACGCACTTCTTGGCACTGAACTGTCACATTTGGTCACAGTCAAACTTCTGAATTTGGTCATTTTATGTGTGTAAATTATCCATAAATTTATGTAAATTATCCAGTTAGAGAAAATATGAGTTTAACGATGCTTAACAATGGCACAAACATTCAATGATTTATGTAGGGGAAATATGATGGATAATAACTTTTGATTGCAAAGTTTGGGGTATAAACATTTAAATATTATGCAAGGAAAAGGTGCTTAAAACCTCATTTCATGAATGGAAGTTTTTGAACAATTTCTGAAAAGATTTTTTAGAAAGGCACCATATCTGTTTCAATTAGGTCTCATCGTGAAATAATTTTGAGAGAGAGGCCAAAACTCAAACCCCAAAAAAGAATACATTTGAACACAAAGCCAGACTTTATTTCTCCAAATATGATCTGTTTCAATTGATAAATAATATGGAACATTAATTGTCTCCTTCTGCTCTCTTTTAATTTAATCAACTGGAACTTCAGATGAATATGAATCAAATTCACAGGCCAAACATATGGGGCATGCTTTAGTCCCTCGAGGACTAGTCTTTTGAAATTTGTTGATTGTTTATGACAAAAGCTTGTTGATGACAATTTCTTGTTGATGAGCAATGTTAGGCAAAACTTTCTCTCCAGGATGGCATTTGAAAGTTTTCAAGTCAAAGATTTATACAAGATACATTGTACTTGTCTTTACTACATGTCTTTATTCCAGCAAATCTATACCAATGGTTTTAGGTAGACATTTTATATGATACTTACAGTTCAGCGAGATCCCCGGAAGCGCAGAGTGAAGCCAGTAAAGAAGCATTTGCTGCAGCTAGACTTTGGTGGTCTGGACAGTTCAGACGACAGTGACTTTGAAGTTGCAGATCATGGAGAAGGTCAGTCAACATAGGATAATATATAAAATGCTCCGAGTCATCAGTCAGAAGAGGCAAACGTTATATAACATAAAAACATGATAAAGTCATATTGTATATATTATCAAAACTGACTAAATATTATGATCATAAAATTTTACCAAAACAAATTGTAATCAAACTCTCATGGAAATTTGATCTTCCCCATTATTGTGCTTTCACAGTGGGATGCATTGTGTAAACAAGTGAACATTTTGGAAAGTTTTAACACTTGTTATTTGTTTGTTGTAGCATCAGATGTATCAATTGAGTCAGATGGAGATGAGGAGAAAAGTGAGAATCAGTCAGAAGAGGAGTCTTCAGAAGATGAAGAAGAGGAGGAGGAAGAGGATGATGCTGAGGAGATATCTGTGGGGGCTCTGCTCGAACGAGCAAGACAAAAAAATGTCAAGGTGATCTTGTTTTATCAACCTAAATTCTTCTCAAAGTATAACCCATAGAATGTCATTTGTGGAAATAAAAATTGTGGTCACATGCATAAATTTGCCCTTTTTTCAAGCAGAAAAATGTTTTCAGATTATATAAATTAATGAATCAAAATCGATAGGCTTTGTATCCAAAAATTAGTATGTAGTATCCTTTGATTTTTCATTTAATTATGCTTGACATAAAAATAGGTAAACAGTCATTTAGAATGACATTTCTTTGTTTAATATAGCTGGGCTCAGAAGAAACTACGACTTCTGGGTCATCAACAGGAAAGCTAAAGGTTGTTATATGCTGTGTGTGTCTCGGTGACAGAAGGTAAGCCTTTATACAGGCATGCTAAATAAATAATAAATAAGAGAAAGTTCTCATAATCTGACCACACAAGACTATTAAAATTGAATTCCTTTGTTTAAAATCCTTAATAAATGTATCACCAAATTGCTTCTCCCATGACATCATAGAAACCCAAATTAGATAAATATGTATATCAAAGTGGGACACCACTGCAATTTTAATGTAAAATTTTTGGCCAGTAAAATTTGTTCATTATGATATATAGGGATACACTAAATTGGTGGTCGGTACATGTGTTGTGTATTGCAGTGAAGAAGAGGATGAGATTGTGGAGTGTGATGGGTGTGGAGTACTGGTACATGAAGGGTGCTATGGTATAGCAGAATCTCTGTCTGTGGCTAGCACAGAGTCATCGGCCAGTACAGAGCCCTGGTTCTGTGATGCCTGCAAGGCTGGATGCCTCACGCCTGTATGTCATACATATCACAAATATTGCATGTCCTCATTGGTTGAACACAGCATGTAAAATAAACATATTTTAATTTTAGATTTTGAGAGAGAAATTTATATTAGAAGTTCTCCATTTCTTAAAGAAATAAATGATATGACATAGTTTTCCACCGGCCTGTTCAGTAATGGTAATTACAATCTGATAATATTAATCACATAAATGTGAAAGGGAATATTGTCTTTAAATTTTGTTAAAATCTTATTTGAAATGAATTTTGACATTTTCCAGGGTTGTGAACTTTGTCCAAATTCAGGTGGAATTTATAAAGAAACAGACAATGGAAAGTAAGTCATCACTATGAATAAGTATGAAGTATTACATTTGATCATAAGAGAATGTACCTCGGTATGGTTGTCACTTGAGAAATAAAACCAGATGGTCCTTTACGTTAAAGAATGCCAGTCAAAAATCTATTATTTTCAATTTTGTGCAAGACATTCAACACATTTTTACCCTTTCGATACAAAAAAAAACATTGTCACATGTGAGATTCTTTCTTACAGTTTATTGGGCTCTTTCACTTTTTTTCTGCTGTCCACATAGAAACCAGTTTCTTTGAGAAGAAATGCATTCCTGCCAATCCTAAGTGTCACATCTGTATGTTTTATAATTTAAACAGCACTCAGCACTCAGCACTAATGAACTGCTCTGATAAGCTTTATCTTTGCGTGTGAGGTTTGATATGGTTTGTGTTAATTTTGGTGTGTGTATTTCAGGTGGGTGCACATTGTGTGTGCATTGTATGTGCCAGGAGTGGCTTTTGGGGATGTTGACAGACTGAGCACAGTCACACTCTTTGAGATGCCTTATGCCAAGTGGGGAGCCAAGGTCAGTGGCTGAGGTGTTCACAAAGGCCAATACCTTAATCTGTTCAATTATAAATGCTTTTGTTTAGAATATTAGTCAAAATGCATTCTGTGAACAGATTGAAATTAAGATGTTTATGCCCACAGGAAATCACAATAATTGTATTTAGTTGATTGAACCTCTGTGTGTTTATTATTTTGCAGGAGTGTTCATTGTGTGAAGATGCCAGGTTCAGCAGGACAGGAGTGTGTGTTGGATGTGATGCTGGCATGTGTCGGAACTACTTTCATGTCACATGGTAAATGTCTGCTTACACATATATTTATAACACAATTATAACAATACGATTGATATGAGCATTTACAAATGGAACTCCTTATTTATATTTCTTTTAAAATATCATTATATCCAACAAAATACATGTAAAAAGCTCAGAGAATTATAAAGCCTGCTCCTGATGTGACAATTCAACCATATTTTGAATCCTAAAGTCGGCTTTCAATACAGAACACCAAGTGGCACTTCAGACTGAATACTGATAACTAATTTGATCGAGATGCGAGATGCCGCAGACAGTTTTATATGAAAATTGGCGAATTTTACAATATTGTAGAGCCTAAGATTTAACTCTTGACATTTTGATTAAAGAAGTTATGATAATTTGAAATTGGCAAGTCTAATCCTCCCTGCAATAGGGGGCCTTAATTACCAAGATGAGACCTTCTCCTGGATGATAAACCTCTCTTTAGGAAACAGAAGCTTAATAATAATAAATACTATAAGATTTTCCCATTTCTGGAACATGTTTAGGTGACAACACATTGTCAGATTGACAAGTGCATTTCAGAATTTTTTATATGATTTTCGGGAAAGACTATCCTGATCTGTTGGAACTGTGAGAGCTGTGATGGCATTACAATGATGTAGAAGAATGAAGCTAAGCTCAGCCATTTGTTATAAATTGATTTATAATTTCAGTGCTCAGAGAGAGGGGCTTTGCTCAGAAGCATCACCAGATGAGGTAAACTTTATTAAATTAACTATATTAAATTAGGTAAACTTTATTAAATAAACATATATCATTTTCAGAATGGATAATAATGGAATTATATTTTCTCTGATAGGATATAGCAGACCCTTTCTATGCCTACTGCAAACAACATGCCGACAAAAACAGTATGCGCAGCAAGCGGCGAAACTGGCTGGCAGTACAGTCACACTACAAGAACTACAAAGACAACAAAGACAAAGAAGAGGGAGATGAGCAGGAGAAACAACGAGTCCTGAGAAAGCTGCAACGCCACCGACAGAAGTATAGCATCGCCAAAGCCAAGAGACCTCCCTCATGGGGTAAGCCAATATTACAGTGTAGTCAAAGCCAAGAGACCTCCCTCATTGGGTAAGCCAATATTACAGTGTAGTCAAAGCCAAGAGACCTCCCTTATGGGGTAAGCCAATATTACAGTGTAGTCAAAGCCAAGAGACCTCCCTCATGGGGTAAGCCAATATTACAGTGTAGTCAAAGTCAAGAGACCTCCCTCATGGGGTAAGCCAATATTACAGTGTAGTCAAAGCCAAGAGACCTCCCTCATGGGGTAAGCCAATATTACAGTGTAGTCAAAGCCAAGAGACCTCCCTTATGGGGTAAGCCAATATTACAGTGTAGTCAAAGCCAAGAGACCTCCCTCATGGGGTAAGCCAATATTACAGTGTAGTCAAAGTCAAGAGACCTCCCTCATAGGGTAAGCCAATATTACAGTGTAGTCAAAGCCAAGAGACCTCCCTTATGGGGTAAGCCAATATTACAGTGTAGTCAAAGCCAAGAGACCTCCCTCATGGGGTAAGCCAATATTACAGTGTAGTCAAAGCCAAGAGACCTCCCTCATGGGGTAAGCCAATATTACAGTGTAGTCAAAGTCAAGAGACCTCCCTTATGGGGTAAGCCAATATTACAGTGTAGTCAAAGTCAAGAGACCTCCCTCATGGGGTAAGCCAATATTACAGTGTAGTCAAAGTCAAGAGACCTCCCTCATGGGGTAAGCCAATATTACAGTGTAGTCAAAGTCAAGAGACCTCCCTCATGGTGTAAGCCAATATTACAGTGTAGTCAAAGCCAAGAGACCTCCCTCATGGGGTAAGCCAATATTACAGTGTAGTCAAAGCCAAGAGACCTCCCTCATGGGGTAAGCCAATATTACAGTGTAGTCAAAGCCAAGAGACCTCTCTCATGGGGTAAGCCAATATTACAGTGTAGTCAAAGCCAAGAGACCTCCCTCATGAGGTAAGCCTATCTTACAGTGTAGCCAAAGTCAAGAGACCTCCCTCATGGGGTAAGCCTATCTTACAGTGTAGCCAAAGTCAAGAGACCTCCCTCATGGGGTTAGCAAAGCCAAGAAAGGATTTTCCAAAGATTCACCTCTCAAATGGGCCAGGTTTTTTCAAACAATCTAAGAGACCCTTCTCTCACAACTCATTTTTGTTAATTGAAGCCAGGTAGTGCACTTTAGGATTTTTAATGTTGCCACCAGAATTTGCTGCCCCCTGTTTCTCTTCTTGATGTCATCGCATTGACTTTACAAAGGAATAATACAGATTTATACTTCAAACATGGTTTCATGCACTATTTTGGGATTGTATCTAATCAGAAAATTAATATTATTATAACAGAAATATAATCAATTTAAGAATGCTATAAATTAAGGATATATATAGATGGTGATCTTTATGAGATTATTTGAAGTTTGTATCACATTAATTAAGGAACTGTGCATTATTCTGTTAAGTTCCCAAAGAGAAGATGGCCCGGATGCTGACCACTAGCCCAGCTGGTCTGCGGCTGCTGATGAAGAAGGCTGAGCTTCTCGGCATCAATACACAGGTGGAAACACAAACAAACAAGGTGGACAACATTCGCAAGAAGTGGCATGTGCAACCTGCCCTTTCTGTGGAGTTTGTTGGCTATTATTTAGGTAGGTTTTCCTTATCCTACAAAAATATATCCATAGATAAAGAGCTCAAAATATTATAAACTATTATTTTCTTCAGTAATTCATTAAGTGTATACAATTTTCACAAAATAGATTTTCACTGCCATCATTTTCAATTATTTTTTTAGTATTTGTGGTAAAAAAATGAAATGATGATATACAAATTTCCCACTGGTATTTTTAAATAGAAAAATACTTTTTGATCTTCACATTATCAAAACCCAATATAATAACCATACTTTTTCCTGAAAATTACTCGATTCACAATATTATTTCAGGTACAAAAAAAATGTATAAACTCAAAACAAAAGCATTACACCAAGATGGGATATCTGAAAATTACAACTTCACACTAATTTTTTTCATATTTTTTATTATTAAGTTACATATGGACTTACGAATATGCTGTTTATCAAAAGATCCGAACAGAAAATGCAAAGTTTTCTAGAGGTTTTAGTGATAGCTTTACTCTGGTTCTATTAGCAATACATAACTATAAGATTTATGATGGAAATTTACAGATCGCAATGTACGCATGGGTAACATGAAGGCTCATCTTCAAGAATTAATAAACCAGGGCGACAAATTACAAAATCAAGAGAAAGTACTACGAAGCAGTTATGACCAGGTAAGAATTCATGCAATGTATATTAATTGAAAATGAAAGGAGAGATGAAATTAAGAGAAAATTGGATTAAAATGTGTATCCTTGGATTATATTTAATGTGTTTGTGTTGCAGCTTTCCAGTGATGTAACACGGTTAAAGGAGTCATCATCTCAACTACGGGAGGAAGGCGAGAAGATTTGGAAGTTGTTGGGTGCCCTAGGAGACAAGGTAATCCCATCATCACTCTCTATTATTCCCCTGACCTCATCATGTTAACATTTCCCTATGTGCTATTTGAGTCTTTGTACTGTACTCAAATCTTAAGACATCAATTTTTTCTCATTAAATCAGAAATACACTTACCTTACACGAGATTTTATTGTATACTTTTGTCCCAATAAGCTAGTTCATTTCCATTTACTTTCAGCCATTGCCATTACCAGAAGTGATACGTCCAAAAAGAGGAGGAAGATCACCAAGCAAACGAGACACACCAAAATCACCCCCAGCTCTTATCCATCAGTAAGTGGTTCCCTCTGCCCAATGGTTTTGCCAAATACACTTGACAAGCAGGAAATATATAAACATTTTGGATTAGCATTGTTGACTAAATATTTGACATTTGCTAGGAACTAGGAACTAGGAACTACTTCATTATACACATGTCACATGTGTGCAGATTCAGAAAGGTTTAAAGGCTAGAGACTAGAAGGTACACACAAAATGCTAAATGATTTGTTCTCGTCTATTTGATTGAAATTTTTAATTCTTCTGTGAATGTTAAAAAAAGAAAAAATTTAAATTACATTTTAGCATATTGACAAGCATCTGATAGAGCTTTGGATTTTTTTAAAATTACTTAATATTATATACTGCATCTATCATTCTGAGCAATTGACACATTCTGCTGTCAGATTTAAAGGTTTCTCCCCTTTCAGATAAAAGGAGATTAATGTATTTTACAGTGAATTATATATTAGTTTGTGTAATTTGATATTGTTCTTTAAAGGTGTAGCAAGTGTGGAGGTACGCGGGAGCAACATCAGCTAGCTAAGTGTGACAAGTGTAGTCTGTACTATCATCTAGGATGCCTAGACCCACCCCTCACCAGGATGCCCAAGAAAACTAAACTCATGGGATGGCAAGTTGTCTGTTCTTTTTTCTACTTACATTTATATACTTATAGAAAATGGAATAAACATGATAAAAGATATCATTTTCATTTGATAATGTAGGCAGTGTTCAGAATGTGCAGGATCAAGCAGTGAAGATCACAAGGCAGAAGGACGTCTTAACCCTGATGCACCCCGCAGACTACGAGAAAAGATCAAAGAACCTGTAAAATTTGAACCAGATAAGGAGCTCACTGCATGTGGGGTAAGAATTTTACATGGATTATTTGTACGATTTGAAAGAAAATGATTTTTATGCCCTGGCCCAGGTTGTCTGTGTCAGGGCTGACAGTTGAAATTTTGGCTGGTACAGCTCCAGCAGGTTATGTAATTTTTGTATATATATATAAATATATATACATACAGATAGACACACACAGTCACTGTATTTTTTTTGTATAATGTGATTTTTACTGACAATATTGCATGCTATTTTGTGAAAACTTTATTACATTTTAATGTAGATTAATTTACAAATACTCTGTATGTAGGCATATCATCATTGTGGGATAGCATCAGGTAAAACCCAAGGCCTACTAATCTGACAGCCACTGATGTCATGTAAATTAGCAACCCCCCTTATCTGCCCACTATGATGATATATGAATTAGCAACCCCCCTTATCTGCCCACTATGATGATATATGAATTAGCAACCTCCCTTATCTGCCCACTATGATGATATATGAATTAGCAGCCTCCCTTATCTGCCCACTATGATGATATATGAATTAGCAGCCTCCCTTATCTGCCCACTATAATGATATATGAATTAGCAACCCCCCTTATCTGCCCACTATGATGATATATGAATTAGCAACCTCCCTTATCTGCCCACTATGATGATATATATGGATTAGCAACCCCCCTTATCTGCCCACTATGATGATATATGAATTGGAAACCTCCCTTACTGCCCACTATGATGATATATAAATAGACAACCTCCCTTATCTGCCCCTTGATGATATTATAAATAAACAACCTCCCTTGTCTGCCCCCTATGTTATATAAATAAACAACATCCCTTGTCTGCCCCCTATAATGTTATATAAATAGACAACCTCCCTTATCTGCCCCTATGATGATATATGAATTGGAAACCTCCCTTGTCTGCCCACTATGATGTTATATATGGATTAGCAACCTCCCTTATCTGCCCCTATGATGATATATAAATAGACAACCTCCCTTATCTGCCCCTTGATGATATTATAAATAAACAACCTCCCTTGTCTGCCCCCTATGTTATATAAATAAACAACATCCCTTGTCTGCCCCCTATAATGTTATATAAATAAACAACCTCCCTTGTCTGCCCCCTATGTTATATAAATAAACAACATCCCTTGTCTGTCCCCTATGTTATATACATAAACAACATCCCTTGTCTGCCCCCTATAATGTTATATAAATAAACAACATCCCTTGTCTGTCCCCTATGTTATATAAATAAACAACATCCCTTGTCTGTCCCCTATGTTATATAAATAAACAACCTCCCTTGTCTGCCCCCTATAATGTTATTAGCAACCTCCCTTGTCTGCCCACTTTGATTATATATAAATAGACAACCTCCCTTGTCTGCCCACTGTGATATTATACACTCTCACACAGATAGACTCCCTCCTTTGTCTCCTGTTGGGGATAATTGATCATTAGTTTTAGTGTGTATACATTTAGGGGGTGTAGTTATTATAATGGCATGAACTAGCAATCATATAAAGCCTGATACATGGCCATGGGAGGCATATATGTGTTGTGGTAATGGTTTTAGATTTTTGTTGTTGTAGTGCATGCTGCAGTTTAGCCAGGAATCGTCCCATAGGCTACACAATAAAAATATATAAATAGTTACTCAGATCGACATCTTAAGAACCCTTTAATGAATAAAAAAGACATGAAAATCACATGATTATATCTTCATCCTGCCTAATATGCTCATGAAAAACTGTTGGCCCAAGCTGGGTATTTTCTAAGCATTAATATTTGTACAGTTACAAGCTTTTAATTTTGAATTAATGATATAACAAATTTAACCAAAACTATACAAGACCTATGAATTTTGCACCCAACAACTTATTTTTATTCAGAATCGTTTGAAATATAATTTATTTTTTATATAAATCAATTTGTGTAAAAAGAATTAATTTTCAAAAAGAATGAAGAAGGTGCAAGGATCTCTCAGTATGTGTAGCCCTATGTGGAGCATGTATAGCCGTATGTACTACATAGCTGGGTAGGGATGTGGATGGTTGCTGGGCTGTAGTGGTGGTGCTAGTTGCATGTTGTAGTTGTGCTCGTGTCGTCCATACAGAGATGGTGCACAGCTTGTTCTGCATCTCCGCAGGGCATCGACAGGGTCAAAGCACGCCGCAAAAGGCTGGCGCATAAACGCAAACGTCTGGAAAAAGAGCAGGAAAAGAGCCAGGACAAAGAGGAGGTGGCCGAGGAGGACAAGGAAATGGTGATGAAAAACATTGTTATGTTCTCTACAGATAGTACAAAAGATAATGCACTCTTTGTGATTTCCATTTTTGGGGGGGATTTCATAAGGATATTTCCAGTTATCTTTATAATAAATTTATATCTCTTGATGCAGCCTGTATTAAAGAGAGAGCGTCCTATTCAGCTACCAAAGCCCTCCAGTGTGAAAGATGCAAAAACAGACTGTGCTACATGTAGACTGCAAGGGGCCAATAACAACCTGGTCAGGTAGGTGCAGACCACAAGGGGCCAATAACAACCTGGGCAGGTAGGTGTACACTGGAAGGGGCCAATAACAACCTGGGCAGGTAGGTGTAAATTACAAGGGGCCAATAACAATCTGGTCAGGTATGTGTACACTGAAAGGGGCCAATAACAACCTGGACAGGTAGATGTACACTGCAAGGGGCCAATAGCAACCTGGTCATGTAGGTGTAAATTACAAGGGGCCAATAACAACCTGGTAAGGTATGTGTACACTGAAAGGGGCCAATAACAACCTGGTCAGGTATGTGTACACTGCAAGGGGCCAATAACAACCTGGACAGGTAGATGTACATTACAAGGGGCCAATAGCAACCTGGTCAGGTAGGTGTACACTGCAAGGATCAAAGGTTATTTATACAAATGAAAACATCATGTATTGATCTTCTATGACTAATTCATTAGCCAGTAGCTGTTGTGTTAGACCCCATCACGGCCCAGTTTTAAAAAATTAGAAGGAAGCAAAATATCATATTTCCCAAAATTTCCCATGCTTTTTGTGACAAAATTGAGAATTTGCAAGTTTAATTATCAAAATTTATGAACAGGAATACTCTAAATATAGTTCTTTTTAGTTTAAATGGAGGGAATTTTGATTAATGATCTGTATTTTGAAATATCTCACTTTCTTCAAAGTCAAAATTACTAAATGTTATCAAAAGTTTGCATATATTTGAATTATTTCATTCACCAAAATTCAAATTACTAGAGATAAAAGTATTTTTCAAAATTCTGTCTGTTTAAACTAAAAAGCATCACTTTTGCTAAAGACATGCCTTATACAGATTGGAAGTGAAGTTATTCTCAAAAATGTTCTAAAAGTTAAAAAATTTCCTTTCCTTAAATATTACCAAAATAGATATCTTTTTTTCCATTTCTTTCTTCAACTTTGAATCTAAAATTATTAAAAGTGGTAAAATACTAAAAGTAAATCAAAAACTAAATTGAAAGTAAATTCAGTTCGTTAGCATTTCACACATTAACTGCTGAAATCGATTAATAGTTATTTTAATGCAAAGCATTTATCTTGCACTATGTCATTTTTGGGGTTCAAATTTGGGGGACATTGTTTTTTTGGCCATTGGCCTATATTTAAAAGTGTTTTATGCTGATATTATTGGAGACAACTTAATGTCATTCTTATTGCTAAAAGAAACTTGTGAAAGACATTTGGATTATTTTTTCAGATGTGATGAATGCAAGATGTGTTACCATTTTCACTGCTTAGACCCTCCTCTCAGAAAATCCCCAAAAGTACGAGGTTATGCATGGCTATGCACAGCCTGTGATCCTACTGATGGTGACTCTGTAAGTATCAAACTCCTAACCTTTAACTTGATGTTACAACTCAACTAGAATCACTATGTTCTTTAAGTACTAGTGAATTACTTTACATATATTACCTGAAATCAATTTCTGTCTCTAACACACGATTGACAAAAAAGAAAACAATTGAATTCACAACATTGATGGCATGCATTCTCATCTACTCTCCAAATATCTTTAATTGATCCCTGTATGAAATAATGTATTATTTAACAAGGGTATGTATTCTGAAGTTACATGCTTAACATAAGCTAAACTATCCACATACCGTCTTAGTAGGCTTAGGCACCAAACAGATTTGTTATTCATGATGCAGGGAAAATACTGAGCATTTGGAACCATTTTATTGACCCTCAGCTCGCCATTCTTAGGCTTATCCGTTATCCTGCAGATGTTGTAGTCAGTCTGGCCGTTTGTTAATGACACCATTTCAAAGATCATGTGAAATGATGATATGTTTAAAATATGCAGATATTTATTTTAAAGGAAGTCAAAATGTTACATCATTATAACGTCTAGTTTTCTCCTTCTATACATGTTTGCTAAGGAAATGAGAATAAAAAATGAAATGCAGTCAGAGCAAACAAACTGTTACTAGCAATTCTTGCTGATGGATATGCATAGCCACATGTTATTTCTTTTGGTTTAGAAATCATCTTATTCCTTCACAGTTGCCTGCAGGACCAACCAGTTCAAAATTGAATGCTTAGCACTGGGAAAAAAAGGCTGTGAGCAAGTCAGTGCTTTAATGTAAGAGGCCCATATAGTGCCAAGTATGGCAGGTGTAGGAGATAGCTAAGGTGATGTGTGTATGCATGTGTTATATGCTTGCAGCAGAGCCAGGTCACTCGTGGCATACTGGGTCCACGCGTGGCAGCCCTCAAGCAGAAGGCAGCACTCAAACTACTGGCTGCCAACAGAATCAGACGGGTACACCTTCTCTATCATATACTGTTGCCTGTTGAGTGTTAGCAGGGTTCAACCTTTTTGGTTTAAATTTGTTGCGTGTTGTTTGTTTACACCTTTAGCCTGTTGTCTGTTTGGTTTGTTTTGATGGTCATATGTGGGGTTTGGGTGATTTGCATGTTCATCTTGTAGGCAAACGGTTTCTAGATAAAGCTTGATATTGTTTGGCATTTACAACAAGCTATAGAGGATCACATGCTGGGGTTTCCACATGAGATAAGAGTAATATATTAATATGTATTGCAGTTGACTTGCCAACAGCAAAATCAAATCCTTTTGTAACACGGTCTCAAAAGCATTTCATAATGATTGACCCCTGACAGTTTTGATTTTGTTATTTATTTTTTTCCTTTTTATAATATTTTGAAGACATTGATAGCTTTATTTATATTTATATTAAATAATCAGCCTTATTTCTACACACCTTTTCTGATTTACTGATAAGGATACATTTGAACTTCTTCTATTTGTTGTTTCTAATAGTGTTGCTTTACACCACTACACCACTGAACCAAAAAGAAGCCATGCTGCTTTTTTCTTCCAAAGAAGGTACCTATTCAAATGCAATGATATTCAGACCATTTTTTAGGATCAATTAAATGACAGTGAATTTGTACTGCTGTTTGAAAAATATTTTTGAAAAGATGTAAATTTAGATGTGTTGAATTTTTATACTGGATTGATTTTTGTACATTTCTATTTTTTGTATTTTTGGTTGACACAAATTTTACGAAGGAAATTATTCACTGTGATTTTAATATCTTAAAATTAAATATGTGCTATTGTACTGTGAGGATTATGTGCTTTGCTTTGTTGGCAACTTGCGGAGAGCTTTTACCAACCCTCTTGCTTGTTATAGTTGGAATGTTGAATCAGGAAAAGGTAGTTTTCATATTTATTGACCTTTTTACGGAAATCTTTATTGCCATTCAATAATTGTTGTGCCCTCCTATCCACCTGTCCCTCTATTCATCTCACATTTGATAATTAGAACACGTGTTATCGGTTGTGGTTGGACATTTTGTTACAACATCAGTCATATTTGACAAAACATGCTGAACTAAGTAGTGAATTCAAAGAATTAATTCACACATGATTTCTGATTCTCATATTGGCACCAATGGCAACACCAAATTAGAAAAGATGTCAGACCAGTAATTTGTCACAAGGAGCCTGGTATTAAAACAAGAATAAAGCCAACCATACCATTTCATCATTGGATATTTTTCTTCTGTGTTTTAATATTGTCATTCCCAGCTTCAGACAGCATGTTTTTATCAAAGTCCAGTCAACACTTCTACTTCCTTACAGAATATTGAGATAAAGTTATGTTTGTTGGCATCAACAGCAAGTTTTGTATTGTGATATCTATTGAGCATGAAACGGGACATTATGTTTTGTATATGATTTGATGTTCTTATATGGAAATAGTTTTTAAGCACCTCATGTTTTGTTTAACACACATTTCTTTTGTAGGCTTTTACATAACACAGCAGCTTATATAAGATACATTTAATCTGCATTGCACTACCAGATTCTCACTAACTGATAGATGACTAATAGAACACTTTTCTATGGAAACATGACACGTTGACAGAGTAAGATATGGCTATGTGATATATTTTAGGAGACCAAGGGTGCCCATGAAGGTATATCTCCAAGCAAGAGTAAGGAGACAACAGGGGCAGTGTTACCCAAGGCCAAGCTGGAACTCATAGAAAGGTTTGTATCACAGGATGCAGGGCCAGGTATGGAAGTAGAACAGGATGGTGAAGAGGTGATAGAAATATCAGAAGATGATGAGGAAGAGGAGGAGGAGGAGGCTAACAATGATGAAGAGGACAAAACCCAGTCATGATCAATACTCAACTCTAACATAGCAGCTCTTTAAAAATTAGGTCATTATCTATATCTGAATGAGTCCAGTATGGTTCATTTTGGAAAAAATATCATTTACTTAAAAAGGCAACAATATTTTTTTTAAATATTGATGTGAAATTGGCATTTCAGTAAATGAGGTTTAGTTTATTAAAAAATGTGAAATAAGGTAGATTCTAGAGTATGTCTATCTCTATATTACTGAATGCTAAAGAGTAGTAAATTATTTTTTATGTACTATTGTTAATGACAATGGCAAAGCCAAAAATAAACTTTACATGTTGTAAATACCAAGTATAACAGCATTGTTATTTAGAAATATAGATATTGAACAATAAAAAGAAGGCATACTGCTGAAATGCTTTCACCACATAAACGTAAATATTTTATTACCATAATGATGGTATTTACCTGCAACTGTTCTTGGTTATAGTGTTTGATTACACAAAACTGATGAATCCCTGACTCCTCTTGTTTTAAACTAACTTAATTGAAAATTATTTAATGAATAAAACAGGAGATTGGGATCTGTTGGTGAGATGAAGCTCTCAGATGTGACCTAACATTCATCGTTCATCCAAACCAGGCATAGGAAAGGAGTTGGCAAATGCATTGGCCCTCTTCTTAAGGTCCAGGATTTTTTCCTTTACATCTCTGTCCTCCTGCACAAATCTTCTGAATTCTTTGAGAGATGTTCCTAAAATGATGACTAGACTTTGTTATAAAAGGAAATGTAGTGTTTTTCTCTAGAGAGAGAAATGAGAAAGACATTTAAGAATACAAATAATTCACATGTACTTTTTGGGCTATTGGGTTTGTCTTATCGAAAACAAACGTAAAGTCATTTTTTTTAGTTTGATATTTCATTGAATACATCATGTAAATTTACTGGTATGAGATTACTGAAAAAAACATCTTCATTAATGAGGGGGGGTTTAATAGCTAGATGGGCCCTATTGTGATGGGGGAAAAAATGCTAGGACACTGACCTGTCTGCTCCTGGGCATGTTTTGTAATACCAACAGCTTCATGTATGAAGGACACAACCTGGCAGAAATCATCTTCTCCAAATCCTCTGGATGTAAGGGCTGGTGCTCCTGAAGCACACAACTGATAGTCCATACTGCAGTACTAAACAAGTGGGATTATTTAGATCTTTTCAGTTGAATTGTAATCTAAAATAATCTAATTTTATACAGACCCAGCCTCAGACCTCCAGGTATAACTGCGTTTTTGTCTCCTGGGCAGGTGTTTTTGTTCACTGTGATAGAAGCTAGCTCACACACCCGCTCCACTCGTGCTCCATCCAATCCATGTGGACGCAGGTCAACTAATACCAGATGGCTATCAGTGCCCCCTTTTGTGAATCAAAACTACAGTTATGTAGGTTAATGCAGAAAATGGTTCCAATTTTAAAAATCTGTGAAGTTAAGATTTAGGTCCCATCTGTAAAAGTTATATTACGGTCATAATTTCTTTTTGCTTTTTATATTTTATTGGCAGAATAGTTAATTTGTCAGTTGAGTGATAATTTTTAATGGCAGAAGACTGTAATCCATTGAAATGGCTTTGGAAACACCGGAAAGCCTGTGAATTGTGGTTCTTTGAAAAAAAATTAATAACTCTTTTGAGTATTACTGGGTCATAACTATGTTTCAAGGGTCTATGTTTTCACTATATTTTACTGTTTAAAACTACATAAAAAGACCCAAAGTTTCCCTATAAATGTGTGTGTATGCAGGATACCTTTTCTCATACTCTTTGAAAACATCAGTAAATAGTGAAGCCTTAACATTTTGCAAGCTTTTTATCCCAAGGTAATATTTACAAAGGTGAAGAGATAGCACTCACCTGAAACCAGTTTGTATCCTTTGTCCATGAGGGATTGGGCCATGGCTTTAGCATTCCTCAGCACCTGTTTCTGATAGGATTGGAACTCCGGACTCATAGCCTGAATAAGACCATTAAACATTTTGGTGGGATGAATATTGCTGGTTCAGTATTGTATTTACAAGTTTATGTGAAAATTATCAAATTAGCTTAATCTATAAAAAAATGTATCATTGAAGGAATGGTTCATGCCATTAAACAGGCAATGCCAATTTATGTCCTATTGGGGTAGTGCGAGTCAAAGAGAGGCAGCAATTTTGGAAGTACATGTCATTCAAAGCAATGATGATTGGCTACACATGCCAACCATTAAACAGGCAAAGCATTACGTCCTCATTGGTTAATTGCCATTAATCATACATTGCGAAATGTACCATAAAAGTAAGACCTGCCATTAACCAGGCGAGGATGAATGCGCCAGTTTGTCTTTATCTTAATGATAAATGCATATGGTTAATGTTGTTGGCATCATAAAAGTAAGTTTGAACGACAAGTCGAAATCAACTCCTAATTGTACGTCTGTGAAGCAGAAATCTCAGAGCAAGCAAAATTAGAATATCAAGCCCGACCTCTTGAAGAGCAGCAGCAAGCCCTGCAATCTGATGTTGGTGAGGGCTTCCCTGTAAGCTGGGGAACACTGCAAAGTTAATCTTCCTCTCCAAGTCGTACATGACATCGCGCCCCTTCTTATCCTTTCCACGTAAACCTTTTCGGTAGAATATCATACCCGACCTAAAATGTTATCAAATTGGTCCTCAAAAATAGAAATTTAAGCAGCATTGCTTTTAATTAGTTAGTTGGCATATTAGGCCTTAAGAATACCCAACTCTGATATTTACACCGGGGGGTGCGGGGGTACTCTCATGCTTTTAACCCGAGGAGGCTGGGATGGAACTGAAAACCCCAGAGCCTGATTTAGGGAAATATTCTATCATTATTGGTACCCTGATTTAGGACTAGCTGAAATTTGGTACCATGATTTAGGACTAGCTGAATTTTTGATACCCTCATTTAGGGATGATTCAGAAGGAGGAGATTTGGAAAAGGGGATTGTGATCCCTGTTTTTGGCAGAAATTTGAAAAACAGTACCCTGTGTTAGGGAAAATGATAAAATATCTTAACCCGTCTTAGGGAAAATATCAGCGAAAAGGACCCTATTTAGCCCAGCTTCCCCGGTAACGCTGACTATGAGAGTAGCCCCCCCGGGTATTTACATTTTCCCACCACTGAATTTATATTGATACACTCCATATTCAAAAGATGCTATGAGAGTGGTGTTGGCGTTAATACTGTAAATTGATGGCCTTACTTGGGACCCCTGAGGGTCTTGTATGTGGTGGCAGTGACCACGTCAGCGAAGTGGAAGGGACTGGGCACCAGATGAGCCGCCACCAGACCAGCTATATGAGCCATGTCCGCCAATAGATATGCCCCATGCTCATCACATATCTGATACAAAACGTCGCAGAGAAACCATTAATGTACAAGACATGGGGTCTGATAAAGCTTTCATGACTTCACAGTGACTTCACGTTTTTATCTTTAAAGGGTTAATACCAGAAAACTGGTCATTATCTTTATGTGGACCTGATGATGCTATTTCTCAAGACACCTCTGTTAACACATGAATAGAAAATGCATATCTCACATAATACAACAATTATTATAATTGTATATAATTATGAACACATCTCGTTAGGAAATGTATATGAAAAGTTATCAGGCAGAAAGTGTCAAATAAAAGATGGGGCATGTTTAAGGTTAGAAGAACATACATTTCTGAATCTTTGGTAGTCCAGAAGTCTGGAGTAGGCAGATGTTCCAGCTATGATAAGTTTAGGTCGGAATATACGAGCTGATTCTTCCAACTTGTCATAATCTATCAGGCCTGTATATGGCTACAAAGAAGGACATGTTTCTCAATATTTATTATTTCATCACGCCTGTTTCTTTAAAATGCATAAACCAAATTATTATCGGGAAGTTTGGAACCCTTTCGTACTTACATCGAGTCTATAAGACATTGGTTCGAAGTATATAGAAGAGGCTGATACCCTCCTATCTCCTGTCATAAAACCATGGGTCAAACTGAAATACACAACAAACAGACCATGAAAAAGTAATAAATCAACTGGGGGTTATTTCCCACAAATATACTTTATTCAGCTTCAGGGATGACAAACTGTCGTAGCGTTCTAGCCAAAGGAATCTATTCGTTCACTGGTAGTGTTAAGTGGGACACTATTGATGTCCATTATTCCCTCTATTCATGCTATTGGATCGCAGGCTTTTTGGATTTATGTACAAGTGATCTCAGATTTGGGCAGAAATATCAATTAAGGTAAGGATAGGTTAAATTTTGAAACACTGAATTAAAGGATTGGATGGCACAGATCAGAAAGGCCAAGGCCCATGATTCTATACATACTTACTGACCACCATCTGGAAGGTCTAGGCTCATGATTCTATACATACTTACTGGCCACCATCTGGAAGGTCTGGGCCCATGATTCTATACATACTTACTGGCCACCATCTGGAAGGTCTGGGCCCATGATTCTATACATACTTACTGGCCACCATCTGGAAGGCCAAGGCCCATGATTCTATACATACTTACTGGCCACCATCTGGAAGGCCAAGGCTCATGATTCTATACATACTTACTGACCACCATCTGGAAGGCCAAGGCTCATGATTCTACACATACTTACTGACCACCATCTGGAAGGCCAAGGCTCATGATTCTATACATACTTACTGACCACCATCTGGAAGGCCAAGGCTCATGATTCTATACATACTTACTGGTATATACATACTTACTGGCCACCATCTGGAAGGCCAAGTCTCATGATTCTATACATACTTACTGGCCACCATCTGGAAGGTCTAGGCCCATGATTCTGTACATACTTACTGGCCACCATCTGGAAGGCCAAGTCTCATGATTATATACATACTTACTGGCCATCATCTGGAAGGCCAAGGCTCATGATTATATACATACTTACTGGCCACCATCTGGAAGGTCTAGGCCCATGATTCTGTACATACTTACTGACCACCATCTGGAAGGCCAAGTCTCATGATTATATACATACTTACTGGCCATCATCTGGAAGGCCAAGGCTCATGATTATATACATACTTACTGGCCACCATCTGGAAGGTCTGGGCTCATGATTCTCAAAATTCAGAAATTCACGTTCTGACAGGGTATATTAAGGTCACTGCTCGGCTTCTAAATTAAACCTCAGAAGTTGGGGGTAACTATACATACTTACTGGCCACCATCTGGAAGGTCTAGGCCCATGATTCTGTCGTGAGGATTAAGGAGTGCTGTGTAGACTGCAAAGTTAGCTCCACTGCCAGAATAGGTTTGCACATTGACACCCCACTGGTCGGGGTCCAGACGAAAAGCGTCCAGTGCTCGCTGACAACACAGGCGCTCCACCTTATCGACAAACTCTGTGCCACCATAGTATCTGATCAAAAACAAATTTCACTGCGAGTTGATATTTGTTATTGAAATTAGTTGACTTATGTAATGAGGTTATAGTGGTTCTTTTGTGGGGTAACTAACATAAATAGGTTGTTCATGGCAAAGCATTGTTGATTTTTTCCCCATTTTATGCCTCCACAGAGGAGCTTTTACTTCTAGATTACAGCTCAAATACAAATGCTTACTATATAACATCAGACAGATGTAGTGTATTAAAAGATATTGCAATTGATAAAATGTGATTTTCTCTATTTGGGTGACACTGGAACGATCTGAGATTAGTTATAAAGATGTCCAGTGTAATGCAATAGTTCCAAATGTTTTTTTTAGAGAGCTTGCGTCTGACAGGTCTTATTATATGCATTTTCCTTCATTCGTGACTGGGTCCACATTTTAAAACAAACATGCACACAATCAATACCCATTCTGGTCTATAAACATGATCAGATCAGCACATTATTAATCCAAAACAATAAAATCCAAGATCTTCAAAATGTGAAGTTCTCCAAATCTGACCATATCAGCCATGATGGAAGTCTCGTGTCACCCGGATGTGAAGGTTTTGTATGATGATTTTCGATAACAGATAAAATGAACGTGTATTAGTGATCAGAAATAACAATTACCTTGCCCCAGGATATCCTTCTGCGACTTTGTTGTTCAGACATGACCCAAGAGCCTCCAATACTGCTCGACTGGCAAAGTTCTACAGATAGACAAGCACTTTGGTTATTTACATCTGATTACCCTACATATGAAATCTCATCAGATTTAGACGATAAGCGCTATTAACAGACAATGCCTGGAATTAGAGCTGCTGACAGACACTGCCTAGTATAAGAGCTATGAACAGACATTGCCAGGTATCAGTGCTATTTGCATACATTGCGTGGCATTAGCATTATTAACAGACACTGCAGGGTATTTGCGCTATATATGAATTGTTAGTAGGGTATCCTGTGATGTGGGGACTCATTACTGAATGCGTACTCATGTTCTCTCAAAACAACTTGACGAGGAGCTATAATGAATTGAGAATATATAGATTTGGGAATAATAACCTCTGATGCAATCAGTTCCAATCCAGACTTCTGTCTAGTTTTTTCTTCCTTGATGATAGCTGATAATGTTGGATCCTGGTTAGAGAGTGCTTCCTGTCCCGTCCATACTGCCCGACGTCCTCCTACCTACATCACAAACAATATATAGTAAAGAGCATGTAGGTCTGGAGGTGCGCACAGCAACATGGAATGTGATAGGGGAATATACCATTATAAAGTGTATAGAGTAAAATATCCAATACCATGTATGATATCCTAAAAACTGAAATAAACCGAAGTAGTTAATAGATGCAAGAAACATGATTTGCTTTATCATACCAACAGTTATGTGTTGATGCACACAACTTGCCTTGTGGAAATAGGAAGGGGCAAGATACTTCAGCAGCCGTCCATTCCGCAACATGGTGGAGTTATGCAGCAACCTCTACACAACCTGCAACACTAGCGAAACAAAACTGGGATGCAGCCGCCCAGGCACAGATACAGCATGGATCTCAGTCCTTGTCTGACCCTCTTGTCTTATTATAGCTCTCAATCAGGGGTCACTTTACTCAAATGCGTCCATGTTTACTGGCCCAGTCAACAGGCTGTGGACTGAATCATACTGTGCGAGCAGCCTGACCAAGGAACAGCAGCTTGGGTACAAATATTCAAGATGTGGGTATGCCCCACATCTTCCGCCAAACAGCCACCCAAACAATAACAGCAAGCAGCTGAACCCTTCATGACCAGAAAGATATGGGTAAAAATAGCCCATGACTTTTATCAGAATGAAAGTTGAAACTTTGAAACTTTGACACTAACCATAAATAAATATTGTATTTTCTATGTTTATTTTTGCACCTATTTGATTGCCTACCTCCATAACTGTCTTAAGCCACACATGACCTCTTGAAGTATTATTTACTAATTTACCTTTTTACAATGTGCCATCAGAATTGCGTATTAATCAAATATGGAATATAGCGGCACTGTAAATGGCACTTCACTCTAGATCACACATCCATGAGCTATCTGCAAACCAAATGATAAAGATGGTTAGATATAGGCCATGTGTCTATATATATTATAACTGTATATGAACGTAAGGCATGAACACTCTGACAACATTTCTGTCAATCTAAGGTCTCAAATTATATTAAGATTAGTTAGGTATATCCTAAAATTCTAAGGATAAATCCATATATTGCTAACATATTCAGAAACTGTAAACCGTATCTTTTCCCGTCTTAAAATATTTATTTCAAGTTAAAATATTTATTTCAAGTTAAAATTTGTGTTCCAAGAGAACTAAGAAATATTGTGTGATTAGGAGGTGATTTTCAAATTGTGTGCCCCTTAAATTTTTGACAGAAATACAAATGATTGTGAAACTGGAGTAAATGTTAAATACCACATTTACAGATCGGATGGTACAAATAGAAATATCCACGGTTTAAGGTAATTTAAATTATATTAAGAACTGTGTGCATTAATTTATCATGTGTGAATTCAAGGTTGTGATTTCAGCATTCATACCTTTAGTTGTACATGAGAGGAGAGAATTGACATTGCATTAATCAAACAATTTCGGTAGCATCTTAATTTTCCAGCATCCCAATGCACACATCTGCCCATCATTCTCAGAGAGTGTGGGTGATTGAGCTTTGTGTGGGCTTTTTCCAAGCTCACAATAGCATACACAAGATCGGAAATTAACCTTACAATAATAATAATAATAATAAACATTTATAAAGCGCCACCCCCAGACGGATCTGTTCTGGGCGCTAATTTGCCATAGTGCTTGATAAAGAGATGTGTCTTAAGCTGCTTTTTAAAAGCTTCAATAGTCGGTGCAGATCTGATATCATTAGGCATCGAGTTCCATAGACGTGGCGCAAACGCAGAGAAAGCTCTGTCTCCAATAGTCTTGAGTCGGGTAGTAGGTATCTCTAGGTCAAGCTTGGAGCTGGATCGCAGTTTGCGAGGATTAGCCTTAATGGTGATTAGGTCAGCCAGGTAAGGCGGGGCCATACCATTTAGCACCTTCCATGTCAAAAGCAACACCTTAAAGTTGATTCGGGCAGAAACGGGTAACCAGTGCATGTCTCTAAGAGTGTCAGTAATATGATCATATTTTCTTTTCATACTAATCAGTCTTGCAGCAGTATTTTGAAGGGTCTGGAGTTTTTTAATGTCCGTTTGGGGGAGTCCCATTAGGAGTCCATTTCCATAATCCAAGGTTGATGTTACCAATGAGTGAACCAATACCTCAGCCATTTTAGTATCTAAACAGCCCCTGATAGATGCAATATTTCTAATGTGGTAGTAGCCCTTCCGAAGGGTTTCACCAATGTGAGCCTTCATGTCCAGTTTAGAGTCAATAATGACTCCTAGATTTTTTACCTTCTTTACAGGCTCAACGTCAGTAAGCCCTATCCTTACACTTGAGAAAATGCCATCATGGGATAAGTTTTGTCTACCAGTATTGCAGACAAGCATCTCTGTTTTGTTATCATTTAATTTCATTTTGTTGATCATAAGAAAGCTTCTGATAGCACCGATGCAGGATTCCATGTTTGCTTTCGACAGTGTCATACCCTGTGGATTTTTCTTGTCAAAGGATAGGTATATCTGTGTATCATCAGCATAAATATGATATCTCAGGCCTTAATGGGAGATAATGTCAGAGAGTGGTGACATATAGGCTGTGAACAAAATCGGTCCAAGGACCGATCCTTGAGGAACCCCATGTTTGATATCCATCCTGCTTGATTTGTGGAGCCCAACTTTAACTTGCTGGCTTCTATTTGATAGATATGATTTCAACCAGAGCAGCGCCTTACCAGTAACCCTAAATCTATTTTCCAAACGTCTAAGCAGGATTTTGTGGTCAATAGTGTCAAAGGCCGCAGATAAGTCCAGAAGGAGCAGAATAACAGTTTTCCTGTCATCAAGGTCTCGCAATATGTCATTGTGAACTCTAATTAATGCCGTCTCCGTGCTGTGATATTCCTTATAGGCCGACTGAAATCTGTCAGTAAGGCCATTCCTTACAAAATGAGAAACTAATTGGTTTGCAACAGCCCTTTCCGTCAGTTTAGAGATGTAGGAGAGGTTCGATACAGGTCTAAAATTTGACTCAATAAGTTCTAGTCAAATCTTCTTCAACAAAGGCGTGATTAGGGCAATTTTCATTTCAGTCGGCATTGTGTGATCTAGAAGTGACTTGTTTATGATCAGAGTTATTATAGGTAGGAGCAGATCTAGTAGGTCATGTAGTAACCAGGTGGGAATAGGGTCAAGGTCACAAGATTTTTTAGATGCTTTCCTGATCAGTAGTCGAACATCAGCCTCAGTCAGTGGGTTGAAATGATCCAAAAAGGGATTCTGTGGGTCTTCCTTTAATTTATTGTTTGCAGCGACATCTGCCGGTAAAAGACCAGTATTATTCATAGTATCTAGTTCATATCGTATTTTATCTATTTTACCCAGAAAAAATTTGTTAAAAGTAAATGCAAGATCCTCCTGATTATGAGTAGGTGGCAGAGGCGATTCTTTAGATCTATTGAGTAGTTTATCGATTACAGAGAATAGTTTTTTGGGGTTTGATTTATTTTCAAGAATTATTTCCTTGTAGTATTTCGAGTGAGAGGTCCTAAGGAGAGTATTGTATGTGTTTCTTTGCAACCTATAAATATCTTTGTCAATATTGAGACCAGACTTAACCATTTTCCTTTCCAGGCGTCTCTTCTTAGATCGTTCTGATCTAACATTCTCAGTCATCCAAGGGGAGAAGGCTCTCTCCGTGACCTCCATCACCTTAAAAGGAGCATGTTTGTCCAGGATCAGTGTAAGAGAGGAATTGAAATACTGGGTAAGGTCCTGGACAGACATGTTAGAACAATCTTTCTCAAAGGTTATCTTAATTTCTTCACGCAGCCTAGCAATATTCATTTTTTAAATCTTCTAAATCTTATTCTCTTTTTGGCTGGTTTAGGGGATTCCAGATTGAAATTTATTATTATTATTTTATGATCAGATATATATTCATCCACCATACAGTTTTTAACATATTTGTTATTATTATAAGTAATTACCAGATCCAATGTATTACCAAGTATGTGAGTAGGTTCATTTATCCACTGGTTCATCCTAAATGAGGATAGGATATCATTAAATTTTTTAACTTCTGGTCTTTTTGGCTCATTCAGATGAAAATTATAGTCACCCAGAAATACTACATCATTTGTGAAGGTACAGTAGTGTGAAGTAATTTCTCTAAAGTCATCAAAGAAGGCTGTTAAGGTATATCTATTTGCAGCTGAAGGTTCAGGCCTGTAGATTACAACAAAAGTAATTTTCCTACCATATAGGAGTAGGTTGGCCTCCAATAATTCCATTGTGTGTGGTTTTGGGGCATCCTTGTTTAATTTAATAGAGAGTTCCTTTTTAAAGAGGATACCCAGGCCACCTCCCCTTCGATTTATGTGTGGCATAGATAAAAATTCAAGGTCACCGTTTTTTAGCTTATCTATACCTTTCTCATCAGAGTTTTCCTGCAGCCATGTCTCTGTTATAAATAGAGCATCAAGTTTTTCACTAATGAAATATTCTCTCAGTTCTAAAACCTTTTTTGAGACAGATTGGGCATTACAAGAGGCAATTTTAAATTTTTTTATAACCGTCTTAACATTTTTTCGGTTTAGATTTGATCTATGATTAGTTTTTGTATTGTTTCGAGCGCCATCTATATTCGCAGTGACAACGTCATTATCAGGGACACCCAGGCATATGTAGGGGTTTTCCGATATGACGTCATGATTACCGGGTTCAAACATCCGGGTTAGTGGAGGTCGATTAAGATGACAACGGTCGTCGTTTTGTTTGTTTATGACACAAGCAGTAGAAAATCGCCCAGGTATAGTGACATTCGGCATGTTTAGTACATTGAGCTGATGTTCAGGTGATCTAAAACGTTCAGGAAGCAAGAGAAAAGTGGAGACTGGAGCACGTAGACGGGGCAGAGATACCTGGTTTCCCGTCCGACTTGTCCGGCACAGTATGAGTAGAGTACAGTGGATATAACAATATGGATGTGATTTTATGATGAGAACAGCGTGTAAAGAAAATTGACTTGAGGCGAGGATCATCATTAGATCGTAAGTGTCTTATGTTATTAATAGATGTAAGATTTAATCCGTTTTTACGTTCATGACTTTGCAGAGTAACCCGAGAGCCACCTGGTGGAAAGATTTTGTGGACGTCGGTATAGCGAAAAGATTTATCAGCAGGGATATACGTGATTTTGATGTAATTTCCAAAAGAAAACATAAAAGAATGCTTTACTGATTTCAAATGGGTTTTGTCAGGCAGAGGGCATAGCAGAATATTTGATATTGAGTTTGTGCTTTTTAGATTTATTGAGTGGTAATTACATAAAACTATATTGCGAGAACGATAATGAATGGTTGCTAGGGGATAGTGAGATTTAACAACTGAGACAATAGTATCATTAGTATTAATAGTATTATTAGAAATAAGACATGAACAACACATTATTTCAAGATATTGAACCACGATGCAATCGCCTCGTGCACATTTATTTATATCACCAGTCAGTATACAGTTTACATTGTTTTGAACATTATCAACAATAATATACTCAGGAACATTTTCATTGAAGCTACTACGACTGATATCATTAGATAACATATAATTATCAGATGGCCCTCGGGCAGAATGTCAATTAGTTTTAGAGTCTATATACTTAGTAAGCTCCATTCTGGCCTTCTTGATAGAGTCACTAGATCCATCCAAGAAGGCCAGCTTGATCTTGTCGTTCCCACGTGTTGCATCCTCCAGGTGAATGGAGGCACCTGTGATTTCCTGGAGGCGGCGGACATTGGCTCCTCCTTTACCGATGACCATGCCCGCCACCTCGTTAGGTATCATCATCAGCTCAGAGGTAGAGGAGGGCGGGGGTCTCTTCCTCGTGAGCCTGGATGTCGAAAGAGAAGATGTAGAAGAAGAAGTACTGTCTGACGTACCTGGAGCTTCATCAGGAAGAAGTGCTCCCGAGGATTTATCAGTAGACACCAAAGCAGGCACCTTGTCAGGCAATTTAGAATGATTGATCGCATCGCAGATTTTGTTGATGGTTGAGGTTTTGAAATTATTGTCATTGTCAAGAAAGTCTGAGAAATGTCCATTCTCGAAATCATCTATTTTCTCGTAGAAGAAGCCAGGGGCTTCCGAGCCATTGGTTGCAATGAGATTGAGAAGAACCATTCTAGCATCCTCGTCACGAGGTGGCGGTGGTGTTACTACAGTGACAGTGGGTCCCCTTGACCTGATCCTGTCTGTAAGGCGAGACAACTGCGAAAAGGCATCCACGCCTTTTTGCTTCTTAAGAAGCCCGGCCGTGGAAGGCAGGATTATAATGTGATCAGAATTTCCTACCCTGTCGGATCTTCTGGCGAGGAAATCCAGGTCTTGGGCTGTCGTCAGAAGCTTACAATCACTCCTAAGCATGCCTTCCGCAAGAAGGACTTCCTGACCTTCTTTAGGCACACACACAAGCACTGACTTCTCCAGACAGGAGAGTGGTGAAGCCAACGGGCTTCTCACCTCAGAAGCAGTTGGAAGAAATTTAGACAACATTAATTTCTTCTCTGCTCACTCAAGTTGTGACTTTGTCAGCTCAGAAGTAAGGGAAGCTATACGCTTACCCTGGAAAGCTACTTTATCATCCAGCTCCGTGTTAGCCCTGCATGCATCCGCATGGAGGACCTCCAGGCGGTCATAGCTCTGCTGGAGCGCCTGGAGGACAGAAGGAGAAAGCGGAGGATCCTTCCTAGGGGTGTCCAGGTCCAAAGGCAGAGGCGCATCCGCCTGGCCCTTCGGGGTCTTGACCACAAGAATAGGAGAATCTTGTTCAGCCATACTGTAATAGAAGTAGACAAGATTAGTCAGAAAATTAGACCAAGCAGAATTAGAACTAGCAGCACAACTAGCACTAACTTTTAGATAAGTTACTTGTGATAATTTACGGAAATTGAGCAATAGGAGAGATACAATTCAATACGTGTTGTGCTTACCTTTAGCTGTGAGTTCAGTAGTACGAAATACAAAGCAAGCTGGTTGAAGTGTGCAGACACGTGGCACGTGTGAAGCACGAGGTAAGCTGGTCGAAGTGTGCTGGCACGTGGCGCTTATGAAGCGGTGCTTTACAAGTATGTGTATAGCTCAACAGTAGTTGTGCAAAGAGAGCGATAGAGCTTCAGTTGAGACTTTAAGTATTTAGTGGTCAGGTGACCAGGGGCTAGTAGTGTATCAGGATTGGAAAAAAAAATTGTGAAATGGTGTTTTTACGACCCTTTCAGCAACTATGGCCATATCAGGTCGACTTTCGAGCCTTTTAACCAGTGTGAAAGTAACACTGCCGGCAGTGGGAGTCGAACCCACCACCTCCCATCCTCCACTTATACAACCATTAAATGCACAGATCCTGCACTCTACCAACTGTGCTAGTGGGGTCGGTCCTATCAGGATTGGTCAGAGAGGATCAACTGATCAGTCGGGTTAATCAACCACAGGTAGGAGGGGTGAAGACAGGTGTACTAATCAGTAGGGGTGTGAGGATGGACTTTTAGCACTCGTGTTTTTACAGCTTTTCACAGCTTTTCGTAGCTGGTCAGTAAGCACAGAGCTCACACAGTGCTAATTCTTGTATAATCCCAGTAACCTTAGGAAATACTGGGTGAATGAGGGAGCGTGTGAGGAAAAGAAAGGATGTTTGTCAAAACGAATAAATATAAATAATATTAAGAAATAGGAGTAGATTATAATATTTCAATAATGTTAAGAAATAGGAGTAGATTATCAATTTAGTCAAATATAAATGGGTGTCTGGGAAGTAAGTCACCAGCAGTTCGATGTATTTACAGGCCAATCTAAGAATGTAGATTGGAGATTGTCTAGATATCAGTCGTCAATCTAAGAATGTAGATTGGAGATTGTAGGAATAACGATCACCTGGGAAGAGAGTCACCAGGAAAACACGGAAAAAACACGGGATAACAAGAGTATACTTCAAAAAAGACAAGAGTTCAGCGGAGAATGCCGCGTAGCCTGTGTCTCTAAAGAAACATACACAATCCAACGATCCAGATCACGCGGCAGTTCTGCCGAAAAACCTGTCAGTTTTGCGGTTTAAAACGGCGCAAACTTTTAGATTTCTCTTTAAATCAACGCTGAGGTGCTTAGTGCGCAATGAATCAGTTCCAAGTAGCAGGAAAAGGTAAAAACGACTCAGAGAAAACCGTTATAAAAAACAGAAAACCGGAGCCGATAAGAAACTAAACCGCCATTACCGACGCATGCGCACAATTCCAAATCACATACCGCTTTTGTTGTGCCGGCCCGATCTATCAGAATTAGAATATTTATTAAAGACTGAGTGAAAGCGGCTCTCTATATGCCCCTGTGTTTTAATGCACTCAAATTGCAAATATTAGAGTACATGTTTATTTATTCTTCTAAATGAATGATTTAATTATTTCATCGATAACAAACAAAATAATATTATACTTATTATTTCAACAGCACAGTATTTCTTTTTCAAAAAAATATTTCTTGTTAGATTGTTTGTACCTTAGGCAATAATTACAGATGGAGTGGGGATGTCCAATATTTGAGGAATTGTGCCATTGACTATTCTGTTTTGTGTATTTTTTAATAAATGATTATTAAGTAAAAGTAATAACTGAATTAATACGTTTCAAGAAACGTTTGTATCATATCATATGTATTAACAACAGGATGTCGAAGTAGCATTAGATATCAGTGAAAATAATTTAATTGAATTTTTTGCAGTCTTACCTTCACTGTCATTTTTATTAAGAGATGATAACAATGAAATGGAATTTACAGGCGACTGCCATGATAAACATTAACATAATTTTGCACATATCCTTTGACGCAACAAGGCACCGAAACAGTGCAATGGCAAATTATTAATGAAAAATACAACAGGCCACTGGCCTGCAGGACAATATACAATCTAACATTTTGTCAAATCCTACACTTAAATGTGAACGTCCAGGTTTTCCTGTGTCGAGATTGGAGACTCGACATATTATATTTAACCAAAATAAAAAGATTATGAAAGTAAATAAAGCATGCTACGACTTAATTCCAGTTTATGACTTTAACAACGTCGTGAAGAAACGGAATTGACATCATGCTTGACTGTTTTGAATTTTATAACATTAGAGATCAATATTTTGAGGCTATAATAAAAAATAATATTTGACACATTTGATGCCGCCTTGATTTTATCATTCTTAAGAGATTGGCCTCACAAGTTGTGTGTGCAAGACTTTGGAACGTTTCATTAATATAATTGGTCTGGTGTCTGGGATCGTTTTCACATATTTCATCGACGCAGAGAGGGTTCATGATGACGTGAAGCACCATTGGCCATCTATTGCCTTTGGAGATATTTGTAAGAGAGGGTCTTATGAAAGGCAAACATATCTGCATTTTGTCTCATGTGAATCACTCATAGAATTATTCACATGAGATGGATTCGATAGGCACTTTTAAGGATATGTGGGCTCATCACTATCAGATGATTTTGATCGGGAGAAGGGAGTACCACAGGGAAGCATTTTTTGCACATTTGTTGCTTCATGGTAAGTTCTTGATAATAAAAATTACACCTAAGTCCTTAACTTTATTAGATCTCATAATATTTGTTTCACCAACTAATATTTCAGATTGAATTTCATCAATTTTAAAAACTTGAGTTTTTTCCACACACAATTAAATCTCAATTGGTAGAGTATCTGCCTTGAGTTCCAGGGATTCCCGGTTTGAATCCTGGCCAGTAACTATCAACCCCTATGAGCAGACAATGTCTGGAATCAGCGGTATATAAATGTCAGCTTTACTTTACTTTAAATCTGTTTTGTATTATTAAGTTTCTTCTTGTTTTCCAGTAAATATATTTTAACACCCATGATACATATCTTCGTTTCTGAGCATGACAATTTAAAGTTTTAGAGTTTTGGTCCAGAGTGATGTAGGGCTGGTTACACTCTAAGAAATACCTGTCGCACTTACACATTATATTGTGTTTTTACATGAATATTGTGTGTCGGTGACACACCATATAGCTAACAAAACACTTCATACACATCTTATGTATAATGTTTTTGTGAAACACAATCTTTGTGACTGACCCATGCCAGCTTATTGAAACTGAACAAGAGTTAATATGTTTTATTGGATAGACATTTTAGTTAAGGTCTATAATCCACAATCAGTCTGAAGCATCTGGGGAGAACTTCGTGTGGTCTCGTATATTTCCGTAACTGCCTTTGGCTCTGGGGGATTCCAGGATGAGAGTGAGGCTATGACGCCAGTGGGGGGTATTTCCCATTCAGCACACATGGCGGACAAACCAAACGATAACAGAGGCAGGTGGTCTTCTCTGTCATATATTGTTAAAATGTTAATATAATGTCATAATTATGCAACATCCTGCTAGCACAGTATATAAACTCTAACTGTCAATGAATTCAGACTGAATATTATGCAACTTTCTTCAATTGATAAGAAATGTTCTCCAATCATCGGCAAAGCCCAGATAGGTGATATAAGTCGCCAGCTGCAAAAACTGAGTCGAAACTACAGTTAAAACGGGTTCAATTTAAATAATAAAAAATAAGACTAGCTGGTTAAGTTTACTTTTTCTGTGCTAAATTAACAAATAACATTACTTTGAACACATTTAAGCCAAAAAAACATGTCTGTCCCAGTTTTTCATTGTTGATTATAGACCTTAATAATATTGTTTACTTAAACATTTTTTGGTAATTTTTAGGACATTATTGACATCAAAATCATTGTAAGGTGTTTTTTCAAATCACAATTGTAACAAAACACATTAAAGCGTATCTGTTAATTGCCATTGGCAAAGTCTCTGAAGGATTAAGAGGTTGTGTGCCTCTCTTTGAAAACAGGAAGTTAGAATATTTACACAAGGGATAGTCATGTGATTACACATTCAAATGTTAACAGTTGGACACTGATCAGCACAGGACATGGCTTGCATTATTATGGAATAAATGCCTTTTTATTCATGATTCTTTTCAACAAAATGGTATGTAAATATCCTATTCTATAAAATGTAACTTTTTCTTAAATTGGGAATATTTTTGTGCAATTTGAAGTCATGAAATATAATTAAATATGTTTGCATGGTAGGAACTTGATTGAGACAAAAATTCTATTTTTCGATTTCAGATGCCTATTCAACACATCAAGGGATCTGTTGCACCTACTTTGCATGAGGGCATTCTGTATGGGAGAGCATTCCAACCACCTTTTCTAAGCAGAGGGCATTCCAGTCACATATCCTGGCTGAGTACTTACACTGAGCAAGAGGGCATCCCAGTTACCTATTGAACATAGGAGGGCATTCCAGATATCTATTGAACATAGGAGGGCATTCCAGATATCTACACCAAGCAGGACAATTGTCCGAGAATACATTCACAAAAGTGCATCCCAGAAACAAACTGTGGACTAAAACTGCATAAAAGGTTATGACAATGTGCATGAAAGGTCATCCTAAACAAACTGTATTAAGTATGAAACATTTATAATTGAACTTGAAAGACATTCATAAAGACATGTCCACATCCATCTTTATCTAAAACAGCAAATGATTTGATTTAGAATTATTAGTATGTGTTTATGGTATGATAGTGTATAAGTTTATAATATAGAATGTCTATCACTTTTGTTAAATGTAAAAATGCTTTGAATAAACACAATAATACAGTTAAATACGTTATTATGTTTCATTTCTGGGACAGAACGTTAAACATAATTTCGTGTTTCATTATAAACGACATTAACTTGTTTTACCAAATGTGTTTCAAAAAAACATTTACGCGCAATATAGTGTTTCAAAATCGAGACAAATAATGTGTTTTATTTGACACATTAATTTTGACAGTGTATCGTCCGCATTGATGTGGTTTTGCAGCCCATATTTATCAGTTATTTCAGTAAGGGGTTCTATTTATGTTGTGAAGAGTATGGGCCCCAGCAATGACTCCTGTGGGACACCATAATTAATATTCATTTTTTCAAACCTTTTCCCATCAATAATAACACTTTTCCTTCCACCTGACAGATATGACTTAAACCATCTTAGACACAGTAGGTCCCCTGAGGACCTCATTTAGTTTTATTCTCAACGTGGACATCGAGCACTGTTCTACTGATCTGACTTTGGTTTGTCCAGACTCATGGATGAAACTTGAAGCGGGAATGATCCTCCTCCATATGATTATTATGAGGTGCAGCATTTGCATAATACCCCTCCCCCCATCTGTGAGATGTTACATAATAAAAATAATTATAATAATAATAAAAGTAGTAGTAATAATCATTTGTATAGACATATAGTGGCTAACATTACTATTACCCGTGTTGACAACTGGATTGCCCCTTGATTTGAGTACATGTAAACAGTGCAAAATATATGGTTATTTTCATGTCAAAATATATCACAAATAAGAAATTGTTCAGATGAAAAGACAACTAATACTCTGACACATGCATTTGTCACTTCAACTCTTGATTACGGAAATTCTCTACTCCCTGGGTTGTCTAAATGTGAATTAGTGAAGTTGCAAAAATTGTAGAATGCTGCAGCCCAGAGTTGTAGGAAAATTAAACAGTATGATCACATTACTGAAAAATTAGTGGAGTCAGGATATAAGACTGAAAAAGACGGGTGTGTGTGTACTTCTGGCATTCTCATACACGTGTGCTTTTTTCTCAGTAATCTTCCACATGAACACTTCAAAATGTCTTTACATTTCTCATTTTTTCAAAGCTATTTTCCCCTTTCAAACAGACTTTTCATACAACTATATTTTAATCATTTATTCTCAAATTCAGCCTTTTTCACAACCAGCTGCAGATTTGTGTTTCATATGCTCTTTCATACAACATCCTGATTTTTTCAAAGCCATTTTTCTCTTTCATACAGACTTTCATACAACTATATTTTAATCATCACCATAAATGAAGGACATTTATACAAAAAATATAAAAGTTAGCCAAAAAGAAATTATAGGGGTGTTTGACAATTGAAAATAAGATTTAAACAGAATAAATCCTGTGACCTTGGGATGACCTTGACATGACCTTGAAATATGGTAATGCTGTTGCACACTAAAAATCTCATTTATGAAGTCAAATTATGAAAGATCTCTCCAAAACGAAACAAACAAGCCCAAGATTAAGTCTGTTGCTATAATAGAACAGATCTTATGGGCCATTGAATTTTCGGCCCAATGTCAAGGGGATTTTCCACTGATTTCAATTGAGAAAAATTTTAATTTTCACTTGGTGAAAAATTGGCCATCAATTTGAAAAGTGTCCCACGTGGATATGTTTTGGGGGATGTATACCCCACTTTTTAAGCCATTATTGGTACAAATGCCATTGTAAAATGTTATGCCTTTTACAAAAATATGATTTTTATGGATTTCCATTGAATTCAATGTGAAAATCGGGAAAATTATATATATCTTTCAAATCCAAAAGGCAGAAAATCTACCAAACAAACTATTAAAATTCCTTTTGCTTTGCTTGCTATCAGAGCTATAATTCCAGCATAATATGGGACACTTTTCATCATTATAATTTCATTACTTGAAAAAATACCATAAACTACAATGAATTTGAGCAAAAATACCTCCTGGAATTCTTATTCAAATGTATATAGTTAACTTGTACTATTATTTGACATAATTTTACTTCTTGTAGGTATTTTTTTAATAAATAAATATTTCATTAACTAGTTATCAAACATTTTTTGAGAAATTTAAATTTTGTTAGTAATTTAAATTTAAGGTGTAAAATGGTGCAAAACGTCACACTGACACACTACACATGAATTTGGATCCCTACCCATTCTAACGCCTATGTCCTAGATTTATGGCAGTGTTTATTCTCAAATTCAGCCTTTTACACAACCAGATTTGTGTTTCATAGACTTTCATACAACATCCTCTTTTTTTCAAAGCCATTTTTCTCTTTCATACAGACTTTCATACAACTATATTTTAATCATTTATTCTCAAAGTCATCTTTTTTCACAAGATTTTTGTTTCATTTTTTTTAATATGTTTATTGGCTTTTTACATGATAAAAAAGAAGATATGTACACATGTAAAATGATGTAGGATGAGAGATAGAAAAGATGATAAGGAGATTTATGATTGATATGAAGATGTTGAACCCATGTTGGTATGGAGAGTTGGTGAGAAGTGACTGCAGTTTATTTTTCATTGTAAATAGCTTGCCATTTTTTCTCAAAAATATGAAATGTACCATTCATTTTATATATATTTTCTTCAATTACTAATTTATGTTTCAGTATGCCCAAAAAGGCAAAAAAGCATATTTGTTGTTTTTTTTGTTTTTGTTTTAGTTTTTTTTTCTATCTGTGTTTCATACGCTCTTTCATGCGACATCCCCATGTTTTCAAAGCCATTTTTCTCTTTCGTACAGACTTTCATACAACTATATTTTCTCAAATTCATCTCTTTCCAGAGCAGGATTTGTGTTTCATACGCGCTTTCATAAAACATTCCCAAACTGAAATATCAACTTAATATGACACATTTTGAGATATATAGATAGGAACTTGACCTCGATATAGTTACTCTTAAAAGTAATGACTAAAGGATTACTCCTGATATCAGTAGGGAGTGATCCACAACAGTAGCACATCGGAGTTGCATGGTGCACCGCGCTGACACCTAGTGGCAGACCTGCTGTTTCCAATCTGTTTAAATATGCATTTAAACAGCATGCATTCTCACGACAGAATGTTTGTTCATAATTTTAAAAAAAGGATTATATACATAAAGGCTTCATAGGTCACAACTTCCAAAATATTGAGAATCTAATCCTATAAAAATCAGAGAAGACAAGATCTTTATGTTATGTACATATTAGTAAATATCAGTGTTAATTTATTTAGATGCAATTTTTGTGACCTTTGATCAAAGTCCAGCACAAGAGCGACTTGACACCAATTAATATAGAACATTTCTCTTTCATTTAGAATCAGAAAATGCTAGATAACAAAGGTTTGGATGGTGTTTTTTAAGTTGATTTTTCCTTTCTTATTCTTGGAAGAAGTGGCTTTTTTCCCTTTCTCTTACATTCAGTAGTGTAATTGTTGCGATGTTTAACAAGTCTATGTAGGAAGAAAAGATGATGTACTTTGGACATACACACACAATTTTCTTATATCGGGAAAGCCATACAAATGTCTGTTCTGCAGCCTGTGTGTTTTTTGTTCCTTCAAGTTCTGGGCACATCTCTTCAATATTTTATGGGTGGTAATCAGTGTGGCACGCAATGTCTTTATGATTTGTAATATGGAATGTGTCTATAGTTTTATTCATATCCTTCCACATACTGTCATATGGTGATGGGAAAGGCAATCTTGATTGGGAGGCTAGCAGTTTGTTTTTGCCCTATGAAACATCAATGAGATACAAATACAAATAATTTATATAAATAGTGAATGTCCCTGTCTGGTTGCCATATTGGATTTTTCAGATTTGATTTTTTTTTTTTTAAATTTCATCAGATTTTTGGTATGGATATTTATTTTTATTTTGTTTGGGTCCTACATTTTTACATGCTGTAACCAAATATTGCTGGGCTTTACATCATATAAGATTGATTAACTTTTATCTTAATTACCTGCATACATAAGAAAATCTCTCAGCTTTGTTGGAATGGGTGTTTTTTGTTGGGAAGAAAACTCTGCATGTATATTGCAGAATGCCAAACCATGTACTGTCTGATTTGTACAAACATCTGGCATGTTGACAAGTGGCATATGGTCCACTACATTCTTCAAAGCATGCAATAAAATAAAAAATGATATTGAAAACTAAAAGTAACTACACAAATACAAAATGTGTGATCAATGTTCTTATCAAAATTCATATATATAAGTTACACAGACCATCAATCACCCATAGCTTTCCATAACCTATTGGCATTTGAGATGAATTAATTACAGACGGTTTTTTATATTTCGGGGAGTAATTGAAAATGTTGATGAATATTTTTGTAGCTTATTACTTTTTAAAAGATTTTGGCCAAACTTTTGTGCTCAATACTTATGACAAGCAACATTTAAGATCGTATGTCAGACATTGAATATATGTAATTATAGTGCCATAACTCTGGCCATTCAGGCATGCAGTCTGCAACTTTGTGTGCATACAGCGTTTCCTTCCTGAGCTGGTCCACAATCATCATGCACTCTACTCTGTCAGCATCTAACTTAAATGTATGTTCTATGTGTCCTCTCTCTCGTAATTCTTGCTCGATCTTTCCCCGACAGTAACATTCTGACCATATGTGGCGGCCAATCCCTGGATAGATATAGAGATGGCATCTCTTATATCAGGCAAAATGGGTAAAAGACAGCAAGCTTAATAGAAATGGGATGTACTTACGAGAAGGAACATTGACGATTAAAGATCTGATGATCATTAATGACTATCTGATGCTTGAACGGCATCTCTTTGATGATCATAGAACCTAAATCCTTCTTTATTTCCAAATGTGTCAAACCCATAACTTATTTCGTTGCCTTTGTACCTTAATGTTACCTATGTTTAAAATAATCAAATACAAAAATGTTTATGAAACTTATTTAGGTTTGAATAAATGCTTGTTTTTTGATTCACTTTAAAATGGATTTAAATATTCTAAAAAGAATTTCTTTTGATGAGCAAAAGCTGTTATTTATTAAGTCAGTATTTTGCATTACAATATTTTACCTTGCGCTTGTAGGTAACAAAGATTAGAAAGGACAGATGTCAAGCTTGATCGAGTGCTTGCGTAACTGGGTCACATGACAGCGGCCATTTTGAAAACGATACATCATGCGTTTCAGCTGTCAAAAGTTTGGCATTGAAGAAGTCCAAAACAATATGCTACTCACTCAGTGTATATCGATTGTCATTTTCAGAAAGCGTACTATGTATATTGTTTTTCAAAGACATGTACATATGTCAGAACAGTTTTTCAAGCAATATTTGCTCCCCTGTGGGTGCGGGGATTAAAGAATAGCCCCACTGCCCCCCAGCATGTCGTAAAAGGCGACTGAAGGGGTGTCCTGTTTGCCGTGGGATGCGACCTGGGTCGGGGAGGATATGGAATCCTGACGGGCTGAGCACTGGGCTGGTTTGGCAGTAATACCGGTCCAGTTGCAACACGCCTGTCTTGGATCCAAATGTTCACCAGACAGGCAGATCAGATTAGGCCTGGATCTGATTTAACCGGCTTGTGGTATATTTCCTTTAATATATTCTGGCTATTTGCTATTTATTAATGACAATTTTAATGTTTGAAATTTAGGAACAATTGATAAATTTTTGATAAATATTTCTTGAAAGGAGATTACTGCTGATTGGGTCAATCGAGGGATATAAATAAAATCCGAAAGGGTGGAGTTTTTATTCTAAGAGTATGTCATGTTGGGTATCCTCATGGCGTCTGGGCTTGGAGTTACCGGCCCAGAAAGGCGTCCCCTTGTTGGGCTCTGTGGTGGGTAGGGGACCTAACTGATGAAATATAAAATAACACACATGGCGCAAAAATGACCTAGGAATGACATAGACAGTGATGACGATTCAAATAAAACAGAAAAATGGCCGAGATTTTTAATTGCGGAAAGTTCTGATGCTGAACATACCCAGGCAAAAATGTCCCCCTTTGCAATTGCAAAGGGGATTCAAGGCATTGCCGGGGTGCCGAAAACAGTTAAAAAAATAGGAACACGTTTATTAATTGAAGTTGAGCGGAAAAGCCATGCGGACAATCTTTTAAGATGCCGAATGTTGGCCACAGTTCCAGTTTTTATAACGGCTCATAAGACCCTCAATAATAAAAAAGGAGTGATAAGATGCCCAGATCTGGCGGGAGTTTCTGAAGAGGAAATAGTGGATGAACTAAAAGATCAAGATGTAGTCCAATGCAAACAAATTTTTATTAAGAAGGATGGAATCAAAGTTCCAATACATTCATTCTGACATTTGAAGCAGCGCAGCTTCCAACATCTATTAAAGTTGGCTATTTAAACGTCCGAGTTGATGTTTTTATTCCAAACCCTCTGCGCTGCTTCAAGTGTCAGAGGTATGGACATGGATCTGATCGATGCAAAGGAAATGTAACTTGCCCAAAATGTACAGCCCAGTATAGTGGAGAAGAGTGTTCTTCGGAAGTCATGAAATGTGTGAATTGCCAAGGCAATCACGCATCGTATTCGCGGAATTGTCCTTCCTTTTTAAAAGAGAAGGAAATTCAGCGAATACGCCACACTGAAAACATTTCTTTTCCTGAGGCACGTAAACGTGTAGAAAGTTTGAACAATACAAAAACATCCTATGCTAGCACTGTAAAAACGAAAGAAACCAAATCAATAGCGATTCAAACCGAAATAACATGGCCAATCAATGACAAAAGTTATTCCTTTTTTACAAAAACCTCTAAATCTTCAGCAACGTCAACTCAGACTACAACATCCACTATCCCAGTTATAACTCCACCAACAGCAACATCCACTAAACCCTCTTCACAAACTCCCTCCACATCATCCAGTAATACAAGTATCAATAGCAATAGACACAAATCAGACAAAAAAGAAATCAAAGATCAAGTTAAAAGTAAAATTAATAGAACTAAATCCTTAGAAAGGATGGACACAGGTGATCCTCCGGATATGAATTTTACTCCTGTGCACTCAAAGCATAATCGTAAACTTAATAAGTGATTATGCTGAATCATATATTTTTCCTCATTATTCTTAATATTGCTATCGGCAATATCATACAATGGAATTGTAGAGGATTTGAGGCAAACAGACCAGAACTGGAGTTATTAACCCAAAAATATAATGCATCTGTTATTTGTTTACAGGAAACTAATTTTAAAGATAACTCAACAACATTTAAGGGATATGTACCTTATAATAAAGTTGGTTCAATAGATGCAATGGACCGAGCACATGGCGGCGTTTCTATTTTTGTTAAATCCTGTATACCCCAAAGTAAAGTGACATTAAATACTAATTTACAAGCTTCTGCAGTCAGGATTACCCTGCACAATACATTAACAAAATGTTCAATATATTTGCCACCAAGTGAACCAATAAATATTACAGATTTAAATAACTTAATAACTCAGCTGCCACAACCGTATATGCTAGTTGGTGACTTTAATGCTCACAACTATCTTTGGGGTGGCAGAAACAATACTGATGCCAAAGGACGTATAATAGAAGATTTCTTAAATAACAATAGTTTGTGCCTTTGGAATGACGATTCTCCAATTTTAAGATTATTTACATCCTGCTACAGGCTCTTTAACATCAATAGATCTCTCCATGTGCACTCCAAATTTATTTTTAGACTATTCCTGGGAAATAGAGGAAGATCAATGGGGTAGTGATCATTACCCCATTATTTTAAATAACCATTTTCCTCCACCAGATGAAAGAATCCCCAAGTGGAAATTTCATAAAGCCGATTGGGCAAAATTTCAAACATCCTGTTTCAATAGAATAACTCCAGAACTTTTTAACAATGTAGATGATCCTCTTCGAGTTTTTACAGATACATTGTATGATATTGCTGATGGGTGTATTACCAAATCAAAGCCAAATTCTAAAATTAAAGAAAAACCCTGGTTTAATGATGAGTGCAAAAAAGCTGTCAAGGAGCGCAAAAAAGCTCTGAAAAAATTTAATCGACAGCCAACTCAATATAATTTGCACCAATTTCGAGTAAAAAGAGCTAAAGCCCGTTATATTATTAAAATAAGCAAAAGAAAAAGTTGGAAGGATTATGTTTCCAAATAAAATACGCGTACACCGATTAAGAAATGCTGGGATATGGTGCGTAAAATTACGGGAAAGGGAGGTGGAGCAAGGATCAAACATCTAAATTATAATGGCCAATTAATTACAAATCCCACTGAAATAGGTAACACAATAGGTCAAACAATTTCCAAGAATTCCTCATCCAATAATTATTCTGCCAAATTTCAACAAATAAAAACTAGAAAAGAAAGAAACCAACTAAATTTTATATCCCATAACTTGGAAGAATATAATAAATCATTTACAATAGAAGATTTGAAACTTGCTTTGGATAAATCTCATGATACTGCTCCTGGACCTGATCAAATTCACTACCAAATCCTCAAACACCTCCCTGACCAATCACTTGGGCATCTTTTAGATATTTTTAATAAAAAATTGTGCTTCTCAGCTCTTCACAGCCAAGCATTTTGTGGACTTTTTTATTTTTCAATATTCCATATCTTGTTAATTTTTATACAACTATTTGAGCATTTTTGCAGATTGGCGGGATGAATAATTTGACCCAACGGCTCGGACACAAGATGGAAATTTCATTATTCTGCATCAGCATGAATGGACATGATGGACCTGTTATTGTTCTGCACCACCTCACAGCTTCAGGAGATATTAAAAAATGTGAAAAGTATTAAAGGCTTCAAAGATAAATTTAAAACATTTTTATTCCATATAAACAAGAATCAGTGCTATGAGCAGTTTATGCCTGGTACATGCTCCCAACAGTAAACACTGGTAAATATTGTGAATAAAATTACATAAAAATGAATCTTGGTGATGTTATCTTTCCAATAAAATATATTATCTTAAAAAAGTTACCCCTTAACCAAATCATGAAATATATATTTCTCTTTCCAAGCATCAAGCAAAACTGAATACCTAACACAATCTGACATGATGACTAACATCACACAATCTGATTGAATGCCTGATATCACACAATCTGATTGAATGCTTGACATCACATAATCTGATTGAATAACTGATCTCGCACTTTCTGCCTACATGTAAGTACCAGACATCATACAATTTGACAATACCTTACATCACACAATCTGATTGAATAACTGATCTCACACTTTCTGCCTACAAGTAAGTACCAGACATACAATTTGACAGAATACCCTACATCACACAATCTGATTGAATAACTGATCTCACACTTTCTGCTTACATGTAAGTGCCAGACATCATACAATTTGACAGAATACCTTACATCACACAATCTGATTGAATAACTGATCTCACACTTTCTGCTTACATGTAAGTACCAGACATCATACGATTTGACATAATACCTTACATCACACAATCTGATTGAATAACTGATCTCACACTTTCTGCCTACATGTAAGTACCAGACATCATACAATTTGACAGAATACCTTACATCACACAATCTGATGTGATGCCTAACAACACAGAATCTGATGTGATGCCTATCATCACACAATCTAGATTGCAGTGTTGAATCATTAAAATAGTTATTGTACAATGAACATTGTGTAATCTTATAGGATATCTTAATAATACGATAAATGCTGCACACACATCCAATAAAATGATATAAGACCAGGACAATCATTTCAACCAATTAGAGAGCAGGTCAGCTACACCCCAGGAAAAAGCCAAACATTTCACCTTCATTGAAAGTTCAAATTAATGAACAAATGACCCAAGATTCTTTGCAAAAAATTCCATATATTTGAATTATGTTATTTACAAAAACACAGATTACTTGTGTTGTTAGACATTTTTTTAAATACTGTCTATTTTAGATATTCCTTAGTATATATTCCTATTGTCGAGAACATATCTTGAATTTTTTTAAGGCTAATATTATTTGTATAAGACGGAGCTCTAAATTAGTATTTCTCGTGCGGGAGGTACTATCTGTCTTACTACACTAATAATTTTGTTACTGAAATATTTTTACTTTTGATGGCAACGAATGAACGTATCGAATCACTTCATGAAAAATTAATTTTCGGAAGAAATTCTAATAAGGAACTGAAAAAGTACAAAAATATGCAACAATTTAACAAATGATGGGGTCGGGGGGGACAAGGTTTCAGAAGAGAAATATTTATAATGAAAGAATCTTGTATAACCAAAACTCTATGAATGGAGATGTTTTTACGATGCATGACGATTTAAAAGAAAATTGCATGAAAATAAATTCTAACAAACGTGGAAAAGATTTGAATAATGTCATTTTTTCACATGAAAAGATAAATACCTTATGTCCCCGTAGTCAATGCAAAAATCAATGTCAAAACAAAGTTTTTTATCTTTTAAGAAATAATAATACCGTATGTCCCCGTAGTCAATGCAAAAATCAATGTCAAAACAAAGCTTTTTATCTTTTAAGTAATAAAGATAGCCAAGAATATGAAACAGTAAATAAACAGGTAGAATTTTTAAAGCCCACATATACTGTGAAACTTTTTAAAAAAGATTGCATCTCGAAAAATAGCATGAATGAAAATGTCTTTTTAAATCATAACTCTATAAATGGAAATGGTTTTATGATGCATGACGATTTTAAAGAAAATTGCATGAAAATAAATTTTACCAAACATAAACCAGGTTTGAATAATGTCATTTTTTCATGTGGAAAATTAAATACCTTATGTCCCCGTAGTCAAACAGAAAATAAACACTTACAATTCTTAAAGCCCACATATGCTGAGGTAGTGAATAATTCAAATAAACAAAATGAAGTCGATATGTACAGAAGTATCCGAAAATGCAATTGTGAAGAATTTAAAGATAACACACTATCTTTAAATAAAAGAGTTAGATTCAATGATCATATTAAATACATGGCTAATGGTGAAGGGGTTTCCCAATCAGACACTCTTAATGAAAAGCATCTTAATGGTAGCTCTAATATACGTTACATAAGGAAAAACGTTATCCAATCATATGCCTCATCTGGGTCACGTGGTATAAATAGACACGCCCATCGCAGGATGGTCCGTGAAAGCAGATCTTGTTTTGCTACGCCGGTAAATGAAATATCACTTTCAAATCGATTTGAATATCTTTCTGACAACAACAAAATTGTAACACACAACGCTGGTCGAAATGAACACAGTCCTTATATTGTTAATTCTCTGACAAAGTCTCGAAGCGATCGGATTGGGTGCGTGGGGGGCAATCTGCTGGGGGTGAAAGGAATTCCCTACATAATGATGTCATAGGGTCATTGACCGGATTCTTATTTAAAAGTTGTCTTAATGCTCAGGAGAATATGAATAAAACTAACGTTAATAGAAACTTAATAACAAAACTAATAGACATACAAAACGTAAACTTAAATATGATATACATATTAAAATGAACAAAGATCTAATTATTGCAACAGCCAATGTTCAAAGTCTTGGAAACAAGACGGAACTGATAAATTTATATATAAATGAAAATAATGTTGATCTTTTCTTCATAACTGAAACTTGGATTAATGAAATGAATGAACAAATCATTAGAGGCGAAATTAAAGGTAACAACTATGATATTGAACATGTACCACGTGTCCTAAGGTCTGGCGGGGGTCTGGCAATTATCTATAGACCTGAAATAGACATAAAGAAAATTAATCACACACATAAATTATCGACAATGGAAATGATGGAAATAAATATTAAAACTAAAAATAAGATATGCACTATTATTACAATATACAGACCTGAGCCTTCTGATAAGAACAAATATACTTACACAGAATTTTTTGAAGAATTCAGTGAACTACTGTCTTATTATAGCACATATACACATGAAGTTATATTAGTAGGCAACTATAACTTTCACATGAATAGACCCGAGAGGCCTAATGTAATAAAATTCAATGAAGTCCTAGATCTATATAATTTACATAATCATGTGACAGAACCAACGCATATTATGGGAAATAGGCTCGACCTATTAATAACAGGCATACATAGTAATGTGATTAAGGAACATATAGTTGATGAAAAAATATCAGATCACAATATCTTAAGACTTACCTTAAATCTGCAGACTAAAGTCAATAACAAAAAAAACTGTATCATATAGAAATTACAAAAAAATGAATATCGATGAATTTAAAAGAGACATTGAGGAAATGTTCAACGATAGTCAATCTTATCAAGATGCAGATCAAAATAAATTACTTGATAAATATAACAAATTGACAATGGTACTTGACAAACATGCTCCTAATGTGGAGAAAACCATAAATATTAGGAAACCGGCACCATGGTTATCTGATGATGTAAGGATTGAAAAAAGAAAGAAAAGAAGACTTGAAAGGAAACATGATAAAACTGGCCTCTCCTCAGATAAGATACAATTTAAAATACAGAGGAACAAATATAATAATATCATTAAGAATTCGAAAAACGATTATTATTCGGGAATAATAAATTCAAATAAATCGGATCCGAAAAAATTATTTAAAATATTAAATAGATTACTACATACTAAAGAGGACACCCCTTTCCCTAGTCATAATGACAAAAAGGAGTTAGCCTCAGAATTTAATAATTTTTTTCTTGAAAAAATTTCGAATCTTAGAGAGTCCATGGACCAAATTGATAAAAATAATCAACAAATAAATGAGGAAATCAGATTTGATACACAGTTGATAAAATTCACATTGTTAAGTGATTCTGAAGTCAAAACAATAATTAAAGAATCTGCAAAGAAGTCATGTAAGCTGGATCCAATCCCTACATGGCTTCTAAATGAATGCATGGGGAATTTACTGCCATTAATAAAGGCCATCATAAATAAGTCAATCTCATTAGGAGACATGCCTGATGACCTGAAGATGGCCATCATTAGACCCTTAATTAAGAAATTGGGACTGGAATTGATAAAGAAGAATTATAGACCAGTCTCGAACCTGGCCTACTTATCAAAATTAATAGAAAGAGCAGTAGCTAAACAGTTTGAAGGACATCTGGTTAGAAATGATATTCAAGGCCTATTTCAATCAGCCTATAAGGAGTTCCATAGTACTGAAACTGCATTACTCAAAGTGCAGAATGACATCTTAATGGATATTGATGATGGTAAAACGGTAATGCTGGTACTACTTGATCTATCAGCGGCTTTTGACACTATTGATCATGAAATATTGCTAAATAGACTGGAAAAAAGATGTGGTATCACAGGGACTGCCCTTAAATGGTTTAGATCATACTTGTCTAATAGAAAACAATGTGTTGTAATAGATGGTGAAAGATCTGATAATATTAAGATTAAATATGGTGTCCCGCAAGGCTCAGTTTTGGGACCTTTATTATTTATGGCATATATGGAGCCTTTATCAGATATAATTGGTAACTATGGTCTCAAGCATCACATCTATGCTGACGATACACAACTCTACATCACCATTGATCCTAAGTCTGAAGAAACTAGAGTTAAGTCCTGCAAGGAGATGGAAAATTGTATTATAGAGGTTAAAAAATTCTTAATAGAGAATAAGATGAAGAAAAATGATGGAAAGACAGAAATGCTTTTATGTGGTAAAAGCTGTGAATTCAGAAAGAAAAATGTACCTGAAGATATTCTAGAAGGGGAAACTAGAATCCCTAGATGAAATTCTGCTAAGGATCTAGGGGTTATTCTAGATCAAGAACTATCTATGAAATCACAAATCAGAAAAATGTGTAAAAACGGTTTCTTCCATGTAAAAAATTTATCAAGAGTAAGAAATTGTTTAGATGAGGGAACAGCCAACACCCTTGCTCATGCATTTGTCACTTCTACCCTTGACTATGGAAATGCCCTTCTAGCGGGTCTTCCTGAGTGTGAATTAGCCAAATTACAAAAATTACAGAACGCTGCGGCGAGGGTAGTTGGGAAGCTCAAAAAGAGAGATCATATCACGCAAAAACTTAAGGAACTTCACTGGTTACCAGTAAAAGCTAGGATTGATTTCAAAATATCTCTATTAACATGGAAGGTACAAAATGGCTTTGCCCCAAATGTCTGATTTATTAGAATATAAACAGTTGGGTATAGGACTGCAATCTTATGATAAAAATGAATACGTAGTACCTAAGACTAATATGAAATCTTATGGAGATAGGGCTTTCATGGCGTATGCGCCAAGGAACTGGAATGCGCTGCCCCTTGAAGTGAAAAATTGTAAAACTGTTGATACTTTCAAGAAGAAACTTAAAACATTTCTATTTAGAAAACACTATCTTAATGAAGCGCTTCGAGCAGACTTGGTCTGATATAGCGCTATATAAATCGTTATTATTATATTATTATTATTATTTAAACTAAATAACATCATTCTAGTTCAATATTTATAACTAATTAAGTCAGTTCTATTTTTTTTAATACATACCAAATAAAATCTTTTCAGACTTTTAGACACTGTTCTCCCTGACATTAAAGGGATTAAGCACTGATTTTGAAAAAAATGTTTAAAATTCACATATTGTGATAAATATATTTGTCTTTCATATCTATAAACTTTTTGAAAAATGCTCCCCCATCATTGTCTGTAAAATCTATTTGAACAAGAACACCAAATTGTAGAATTGATACTTAATACCTTTAAACAATAGAAGATCTCTGCCTACTCATGGGAAAGCAGGAATAATTTATGATTTTTTTTCTGTGTGTTTGATTGTTTTATTATTTTACTCTCCAACTTAAGCCCATGATGCATGCGCAATTTACCATACAATGCTAACATATATAACTTGGCTTCTTCACATTTAGGAGAACATATTAAATCTGTATTTGACAACTTTTGGTGAAAACACTCCATGAGGCTGGCAAATAAAGCTGGTCCTTTAACTAAAAGTGGGAACACTTTCCTGAAGGTCTGCTCCCTATCTGTTGTAGCCCGTAGCAAGACTTTACTCGGTGCTACTAATCCACTTACGTTCAGTTCACAGTCACTGTCATATTGTTATAATCCAGGAAGGTGAATTGTTTATCAAGCTCGGCTTTTTCCTGGGGTGTAGCTAACCATACTGCCAGGCAATCTTTACAAGTGAACTTTTCTTTACATTTCCTAGCCAGGTATCCTACAAGATACACAGCAATGTTTTCCTCACGAATTGAAAATTGCGGCATCATGAGGGACAGCACATGAAGTGACCTGAGGATGCCTGCCCAGTCCTTACTCCCTGCACTGCTCCCTGTTGACTGAGTAGCAATATTTTGCTCAATAGCATCCTCACTTGGGTGTTGCACGTCATTATAAAGAAATGTTATATCCTACAATATAAGTATAATTCATAGAGTACAAGTACCAGCCAAACATTATCATTATATATGTCATAGGTGATATTTGTCAAGATGAGCAATGTCCAGTTTTTGAGTATTTAATTACTTATTGGAGCTATCAAATGGCCTAAAATAAAGAAATATTGCTTTATTGTTAATAAAAAATGCTTGTTTCCTTCTCTGTCTGAACATCCTGAAATAAAACATAATTTAATATCAAGGAGCACTAGCACACTCTGTATGTCTGTCAATTTAGATTAATAATTGCCTGATAATGTTCAAAGGTCTACTCATTTACCTTATATCTATTTAAGCGGTAATTATAAAATGTATAAATATAAATGAATAACATTTAAGTAAAAAAGGACATGGTGTTTAAAGAATTTATACATACCCCATAGAGGTTACTTAGTCTGAGGAGGATGTTAACGTCTTCTGGCTCACAGTTTGGATTTTTTCCTGCCAGAGCAATGTAGTCCACAGTGGCCTGTCTGTAATCAAATCGGAAAGTCCTGGGGTCAGGATTATCTCTATGGCCACCTTTACCCCTGATAACACCAAAGAAGTGTTCCATTGGATCTTGATTTATTCTCCTGGTCACGAGACTCTTAGCTCCAGCCTGCTTCATGTCATCCCAGAGCATGAGGAGAGCAGTGATGTTTTGCTTCCATCCTTCAAGACAGGGCAGATGATGTTTGCTGGCATGGTAGACTGGGACAGAAAGTAGCCTATTGGCTGTTTCCAGTTCTGTGCAAGTCCCCTGGCCATAAACACAGAGGCGTGGTCAGCTACTTTAGTTGTTTCTCCCCTTTTTTCATCACCAAAGTCCTCATAGCCTTCTGTCTCATCACATTTTGGGTCATAAGACAGATTTCTTTTGAGTCCCATCTCATCAAAGGGAATGACAACCATTTTATCCAAGTCAGACATATTCTTACAATGTTCCTTCAAAGCCTCAAGCACAGGTTCATGAAAGCCTGGTCTGATATTAATCCTATTCAGAATGTCATTTAATGTCTGTGGTGATGGAAGCTTAAAGATCTTTCGTAGCAGTCTATATGCTTTGGCACTAATTTCTTTCATTTGAAGACCAAATGACTTCATTTTGTCATTAAATCTGTAGCCAGATGGTTTTCGGCCAGACAAAGTTATTTGAGTTGTGAAAAAGTCATAAGCTCTCCGAGGAAGGTATTTCTTCAGTTCCAGAATCAAGGATGTTTTGGACAGTGTTCCCTCTCTCTTTCTTTTCTTCTGACACCTACTCAATTTTACTTTATAATTCGTTATTTTGCATTTCAGTCTCAATACTTCTGGGCTGTCTCTGACAGGTTGTATGAGAGTGGCAGTTGGTGGTGATACTGGTCCTGTAACAGCTATTCATAAGACTATTTAAAAGCATTTAGACTCAGGAATTTAGTATTTTTTGCATAACAGTTGCTGTAGAATGAATGTTAATTTAACCATTCTTAATTCAATTTTTATCCTTGTACCAGTTTTTAAAAAAGTCAAGTTTACCTTCTGCAATAGATCTTTTCCTTCTCTTAGCTGACAATTCCTTGGCTTTTCTCTCTGGCTTGTGGCGCTTTGGTGTCAGTTGTGGTGGCGGATTGGGTGCATTCACAAGTGTGGGTATAGCACAAGGTAAGAGGCCACTTTTACTGCAAAATGCATACAATGTTTACAAAACTTACCTATATTGCTGTTTAATATAATGTGGTAAATTGATAATTTGCTTTCAACATTTTACTGCAACATTCCCATAACTACAGATATATGACTGTGTGCCATGATGTGTGTTTCCCTGGCAAAAACATTTATAAAAGGTTTACATTCTGGTCAAATGACAATTGTCTTCCTAATTTAATGGTTTTTAGATTGACACGCTTAATTTTAACATAAAATATTGAAAATGGCTGACAATCCATACATGTCATTTGGATTCATGAATTGATTTGCTTCAAAATGGTCACTACACAGACGCTGGTGAGTCAGTTGACTTGATGTTAGGCCCTTGATGTCATCTCTGCGGATGTTTTGCACCCATCGATCACACCTGTAATATGGACTTAGCAGTATAATACATCAAGTTGGCCTGCATGGGTGCTGCAATGCTGCATATATTTTGAGTTATTATCTACCTCTCAAATTTGCATAGATGGCTTTCCCAGAATAAATAAAAAAAGACAAACAGCTGAGGAAAAAAATCAAAACAATGATAATTATTTTATGTTAATAATGATAATAGTAAAAAGTTTAAATTAACTGACAACATGGTCAATTGGGGACAAATACAGATAGTCCAGTAATTAAATATTACTCAGGTCAATGAGCCAATCATTAAAATGTGTTTGCTGAATTTATTTGAACATGCCTCTCTTTTTCTTGGGAAAGATGACCAATAAAGATGGGGATGTAGTCTTGTGTAGTTGTTACACCCATAGGTAGCACAAATTTGGCCACGGCTCTGCATATCCATGATCATACCCTGAATAATGAGAATTAAAGAGCAGCTGACAAACAATTGACAGAAGTGTCAAATGGTGGGAAGTGGCGATCACCACTTGTCTTCATTTCAGCAGAAAATACAATTGAGACAATTCAGTAAGCAGCTGAGAACAAAAATGACAAGAAAGTCTCTTTTAAAAAAAAATTATATGCAATTCCTTTTTGAAAATTATATTCATATTTTGGCATCATTATGAAGTTGCCGTAATGTGCATGTCATTCTGTGATGTCCTGTAATTAAACTGAACCATAATTTTAGGGCAGGATGCAAATATCTTGGACGGAAATTTCAAATTGGATGGCCAGAATTGGCAAGGGCATCGCTATGCTGATTGGCTGCCATTATATTTTGTCTCCTCTCCCACAGAGCTAGGGCTAAATGGCAACACATGCTGTACCCAACTCAAAGAATAAATTTTAAAAAATGGCTCACCTTAAATTGAATATCTACTGCTTATGCATTAATATATTGTAAGACACTCGGCTGGAGATCTTGTGTCAACATCGTCAGGCAGGCAGGCAGAGAAGGTGCGTGTCAGTTTTTTGACAACACCAAGCTGTATCGCTTTCAAATTATTTACTGCTAGTGTTACTTTTCACTTATGTTTTGCCGACTTTTTATAAATACATAACACTTTATAAATACATAATTAATTGTATACTTTAATAGTTCAACAAAACTGAGCCAATATAAGGTTTATTTAGGCTATTTATTTAGGTTACCATGTCATCACATGTCATCACAATAGAGTTGTTGACAAGAGATTCATATTGTTTAACTGTCAATTTCTAAATCAGTCAGTTTGGCACTTGGCATTGACGTGAACAGTTGCTTACTGTGCTTTGAGTTTTAGATCATCACTAATTTGGCATAAATTTAATATTATTTGGCATCACTGGCATAGCATTTTGCACGGACATTCTGTCTAATATTCTTAAAGTTTGTATTGGATTCATTTAGATCTGGCTATCTATGTGAAATATTTTACAAATGTATCTGTGACTTTAGTCTGTAAATTCAGTTTCTACATGTAACTTTCTTAGTCTTAAGGCAAGAACATGTGAGTGCAGTGTTCAGGCTGGCAGATCTCTCAAGTTGGTTCTGGTGGAAGGATCTCAAGAGTCCGAAGGAGAGTGAGATCCTTCCACCAGAACCAACGAGACAGATCTGCCAGCCTGAACACTGCACAAACCTATGTTCTTGATTTTATCTCATACTTAACTCCTACAGATAGGTATGAGATAAAGGTTTTGGTTTGATGTCCAATCTATTTAAAGCAAAACTGTGTGGAAAATATTGCAGCATGTGTGGACCTATGTTGCGTGTGTCAAACAACATAAACAATGCCACGCCCCCTTTTAATGACGTCACACTCAATGACGTCATTGCAATATATATTTTACTATGTAATGACGTCATTGAGAGGTGGGCATTGAGATCCTTCCACCAAAACCAACTTGAGAGATATCTGTCAGCCTGAACACTGCACTCACATGTTCTTTTCTTAAGATCTGTACTTTTTACAATGTTAACACTGGTCTGGTATATAAACCATCTGTGGTAGATAAATATGAGATTAGGTCAAGAGCATGGGTTCATGCAGTGTTCAGCCTGACAGATCTCTTTTGTTGATTCTGGTGGAAGGATCTCACTCGTCATTTGGACCAAGGATGATTTGCAAAAGTAGTTCGGCACATGGGTGATCTGCGAAAGTAGTTCGGCAGAAGGGTGATCTGCGAAAGTAGTTCGGCAGAGGGGTGATCTGCAAAAGAATATTTTATAGGTGCAGAACACCCTCTTGAAGCACCAAGTATGAGATAATTAATAATAAATTCTTGTCATATTTTTACAACTTTATAACTTATGTTTATTTCTATGTCAGGCCAATCAAATTATACCCAAAGACAGCGTCAAAATAGACTTGAAATCCACTGTTTCTAGAAACACCTTGCACTGTCCTTCACATTTAAGCCACGACTCTGGAAGAACTTGACTTCCGGCAACTAACAATCAAACAATCATGTTCCTTTTATATGAACATAAGATATTCAGTCCTGTTTGAAAATATTTCTTAGTTTTTTTCTTGATCTCAGCATTGTTTCGCCATTGTTTACGAGTTTGCGCAAAGACGTGAAAGTGGGTCAGTTTATTCACGGGAGTGACAGTACCAATCTGGAAACTCCACAATGTTGTGGTGATTCTCCCTTTGTGTTTCCATGACGTCATCACTTGGACTCTTCTAAATGCCATTTCACATTGTCACGTTTGATATCGGGTAAAAAACTGGAGAAAAAACACTACAGAAAGCACACGGATTTGCAATTATAGATATTATGACTGGGATAGACGATGACATGGATCAGAACTGCAACAGTCAATCGCCGGAAGTCGAGTTTATTTACTGGGGAAACTTCAATATGATGGTCAGTGCGTAGTGTTTCTAAGAACAGTGGATTTCAAGCCTATTTTGCCGATGTCTTTGGGTATAGTTTGTCACACAAAAAGTCCACAAACCCATCACAATATCTATATATTGATTTAAATAATTCATATTTTTCCTCCCTCACACTTATTTCCCCAGACTTGGGACTGGGCCTGTACATTGTATTGCAATATAAAATTTATTGATACCAATTTTAATCATTTTTATTTTTGAAATATATAATTATAAATAACAAAAAAACAATCAACACAAATCAATGCAATACAACTAAATACAGGGTGTGTGCTGCCACCTAGTTAATATTCATTATGAGCTGCCACCTGGTTGTTATTTCAGTTGTATTATTAACCAATCAGGTGGCAGCTCATAATGAATATTAACTAGGTGGCAGCACAATACATTACAGGTGGGTTAAGGCAAAACTCTGCTAAGTACTTACTTGTGTTAATGCAATTGTCTGTTGGGCCTGGATTGAGTTCAACGTCCCCACAAAGTAAAATAACAAGGCACAACCATCCACATTTTGATCTTCTCCACAAAAGCTGGCAGTGTGAATGGCGATCCCTCCACAGAATGTGAGTGTCAGTGCATAATCCTGGTGTTTGTTTGTCCAAAGGTAACTGTTTATGACTCTGAAACATTCAGGAATAGATTTGTCATCATCAAGGTCGATTCTCTTTGGATATGATAACGTTGTGGCCAAATAAACAAGACAGACCAACTACAGTAGTGAGCTGGCCATCTCGAGTTGATTTGAGTCCTTGACAACACAGCTGTATCATTTTCAAAATGGCCGTGGTGACCCAGTTTCACCCAATTGGTGAAGCTTGAGATCTGTTCTTTCTTATCTGTGTAGGTAATATTTACATTTGTGGAAGCATATTTGACCTTTGTTGGTGTATTGTTTGTTAGGTCTTGACAACACTGCAGACATTCACCTGCAAGTAAATAATTTATTTAAAAAGTGCAAATAAATGTTCATCTTCCTACACCTTGAAACACTGACACAGACTGTTGCGATATACCTATCATGGATTATTGTCAAAAAACATATTTCAAAAACATATTTCTTTGAAAGTTTCCTTATGGTGAACAAGATTGAATCTGAGTGACTGGCTTAATATTGTATAATTAATATCAATTGATGAGATTTTCTTAATTGGTGAGATAACTTACCACATGGTGGGCCAAGATAGATATGATCATCTGATGTGGATGATGTTTGTGGTATCCACAAGATCTTTATAATCATACTTGGAATCTGTCCATTCAGCAAGGTACTTCGATCGAATACTGCTTGGCCACATATCTGGTATCGAGCCATTCAATTTTTCATATTTTGATATAATATCCAATTGAAATTCCAGCTGTCTGATGACTGGTAGAAGGTGTGGTGGGATACATTTGAAGTCTAAGAGTGTGATCTTTTTAAGCAATGTCAAGAGCTCCAACACCTGCAAGAATTACAAATTAATTGCAGTGGGCTTGCAGTAGTGGTGGGAATCGGTTATATTTTCCAAACTGATGATCGCTTTGGCCAAACCAACCGATTATCGATTAATAATTGGTTCGTTAAGTGTGATGTAAGGTGCGCACCAAAGGCGTGTCGTACGCGCCACATGCGCGTCCAAATAGGGGGGTCTGGGGTCAGGTTTTCTTTTGTTGGGGGACCATCCTGCCTCATCTTGTAAAAACCGAAATATTTCCATGCCCTGGCACATCCCTGTTTGCCGGGGAAATCATAAATTGTTTGAAATTTATACAACTGAACATTTCATGTTTTGAACATTTATGAATCAACAAATATGACTTTCCACTCACCTCTGAGTTGTGCAATGTGATCCTGATTACAGGAAAGTTTGTTGGACATTTGGAACAAATATAGTTGGTCTTCACAGTGCCCAAAAAATTATACAAATGTCATGTTTCAAATGTCGTGTGAGTATATCATGGGCCTTGTCAGTCCGCTTATCAGCTCAGAAATAACTGAACAAAACAATAAATACATGAATATAAAAAATATGTTTTTACACTGTTAGGGGGAATTCCTTGTGTTAGGAGTGCCATGATTGTGTTGATAGAGCAACAGCTTCTTGTGGTGGCTCTCAAAGTGATGCTATCTGGTATGATTTCAAGGTAGATGTTGCTTTCACACAAATATGTTCGTTTTCAAAAGCTGGCATGGGAGCCCTATATAAGGAGTCTGTTAGGAGTGCCATGATTGTGTTGATAAAGCAACAGCTTCTTGTGGTGGCTCTCAAAGTGATGCTATCTGGTATGATTTCAAGGTAGGTGTTGCTTTCACACAAATATGTTCGTTTTCAAAAGCTGGCATGGTAGCCCTATATAAGGAGTCTGTTAGGAGTGCCATGATTGTGTTGATAGAGCAACAGCTTCTTGTGGTGGCTCTCAAAGTGATGCTATCTGGTATGATTTCAAGGTAGGTGTTGCTTTCACACAAATATGTTCGTTTTCAAAAGCTGGCATGGGAGCCCTATATAAGGAGTCTGCTGGATATTAATCATAAACACAAAAACCTCAGGTTGGTGCATTTAAATATCACAAATATAGTATCATAGTTAAATACTAATATTTGATTTTTTTATAAATTGAACAAAGCTATATACTGTATATTTTAGATGTTCTTGCACATTTTAGGTAGAAATTTTATCACTATTTGACTCTGAAAATATCACTCACATTGTGTTCTGATATATGAAGACATGATATAAACAATTTAAAATGGGTGCACAGTTTGATACTATTATTTAGTTGCCAATGATTTTTAAAATTGCCAATGATTTTAAAAATTAATATTGAGGGAAGCTTTATTTATAAGTTGATCTTTTATATTTTGCTTATTTAGGTAGAATTTATATCATTATTGGTGTAAATCCAAATGGAGCCTTCACATTTGTCAGTGATCTGTGGAGTGGGAATGTGTCAGATAAGTTTGTGACAGAAAATTCTGGCTTTTTGAATTATGTAGAAAAAGGAGATCAAATTATGGCAGATTGGGGATTTACTTCTCCCACTTGGGGCAACATTAGTGGCACCACCCTTCACTCAAAAGTGGACCTATGGAAAATTTGGAAAGGGTAAAAGGCTGAATGTCAAGGAGATTCATTTAACAAGAGTGATTGCCAGACTCCGCATTCATGTTGAAAGAGCAATCCAGGTGTGTATTTTTTAATGGAAACATCCATTTACTAAATTAGCTTACCCACTGCAAATTAGAATCCCTACTGCAAATAATTGCGGAAAAAGCATAAATTAATATATATATATATATATATATATATATATATATATATATATATATATATATATATATATATATATATATATATTATATATATATATATATATATATATATATATATATATATATATATATATATATAAATATATATATATATGCGGTGAAATTGCTTCACATGACATCTAAATTAAAGTGAATTTAACTTTTTGTGTTAACTTTGTCATGGAATTCTGTTATATTTTAGGAGTAAGCCTTAGTTAACTCTTTTTACCAATGTTTTTATGTGTTTCAGAGGATAAAAACTTGGCGTATTTTGAAGCATCAAATGCCTACTTCCCTCCAAAATGTTGCATCCATGCATGATACAATCCCATCTGGAGATGCTTCCAGGAATAGGTTGTTAGTATCAATGATGATACCAGACTATTTGATATGAAATTGTTTGTGATTTTTTTTCCCTGCTAAAATAGTCCTGGCCACATTTTCATACTTTTTGCCATGGTCCACATAAGCAGATTTGAAAGGTGGTAGCTTTCCCAAAATACTATCAAACAGAGATGTGCCTGAAATGTAAAAATGAAATTGTAAATATTAAATAAAAATGTAAATATTGAATAGAAAAATAAATTACTGGACCATGAACTGTGTATGTCTTTGTGTTAAATTTGTTTTTGAGGTGTGCTTGTGCAATGAGATGAGGAAATTTTCTTGCATTCTGTATATCCATAGTATAGATGTGATGCATTATTGTCATATGATAAATCTTTCTATTCTCCATGAGCCTTAGATTTAAAATCTATGAATTTATGATTTAAAAAACAATAAAAAATAGTGATACTGTCATGTTTTGAACATTCAGTGCCTTATTCTGCTCATCTCCAGTAAAGCAATTAAGGGTGATTGAGTTTATAAAACAATGTGCAGAGTCAGTGTAATTTCTTTACAAAATTCAATAAAAATAATGATCCCAACCCCCAGATGTGCTTACCATATTTATGCTGATGTACACTTCCAATCCTTGCTGTAGTCCATTCACTGTTACCCTGTGGGAGGTCAATCTGGTCTTTACTTGTATGTGAATGAATGAATGGTTGCTTAGAGGCACATCAACCACTAAGGTTATTCAGTGCCTAAAAGTGGTAAAAACAAAAACGTTTATAAAATCAATATGATATGTAAATAATCTTAACAACACAAAAATTATCAACAAAATCCTTTCAATATATCAGTTATAGACATAACAAATTTGTATAAATAAATTCAATATAAAAGACTTTAAATACCATATGATGTTTCGCGGTTCTTGATAAATAGGCCAATGACCTAAGTAAACAAGAGCTCCACACTTAAAATTGGTTATAAAGTCCTATTTGGTTTAAAAACGATACTATCACAGAAGTATCTACAGTATCAAATAAAGAATGTAAATCTTGCACGTTAAAATATTGAGTCCTAATTATATCAAAATCAATACATTCAATCAAGACATGTTTTATAGTCAAAGCCCTTTGACATCCGATACACTGAGGCTGATCTTCGCCTTTAAGAAGATAGCAGTGAGTCAAATGACTATGTCCAATTCTTATACGTGATAAAACAGACTCTTCTCTTCGGTTAATTCTAATAGCACCTTTGGTTTTACCTAAAACAGGCTTAATTTCGTGTAGTTTATTAAAAATAGCTTCGTTCCATCGCAATTGCCATTTAGAACGTAAAAAAACAGTAATATATTTCTTAAACTCTGTATAAGGTAAAAGCATATCTATTGGGCGCTTATCCAATGCTGCTTTGGCAGCTTGGTCAGCAGCCTCATTTCCAAGGATTCCAATATGACTGGGAATCCAGTAAAAACGAATCTCTTTATTTTCCTCAGTACAGAGTTTATGATACCGTTCAAGGATATTTAAAATAAAAGGATTTTTCCAATCCTTGGCTTTCAATGCTTGTAAACAAGACAAAGAATCAGAAAATATTAAAAATTTCCGATGTGGAGAAGTCTCCACATGATCTAAAGCAAGGTATAAAGCATGAAGTTCTGCAGAATAAATAGACGATTTATTTGGCAGACGTTCTGAATAAATATGATTGCCCTTAACAGCAGCTGCAGCAGCCTTGTCATCATCAAATGATCCATCAGTGTATATACACTGATATCCAGTGAAAATAGATTTTATTTCTTTGTATCTATTTATATAAAGGGATGGATCAGTTGAGTATTTCTTTAATTCTGACATGGCTACATTAATATTTAAAGTTTCGTAGGTCCATGGAGGTGTTTCTGGATATTGAAATTTAGCTATTTGATTTGGATTTAAATTTAAAGATTGTAAAGATTCTTTGATGCGAATACCAAAAGTTGGTATTGTATTAGGTTTACTTTCAAAAATGTCAACATAATTTGGATTAAATATAGTATCATGGGCAGGATTGTCTGGACAAGCTGCAATTTTTGCAGCATACTGAAGGGCAAGCTTTTCTCTTCTTAAATCAAGAGGCAGCTCATCTGCCTCAACTGCCAAGCTATCTGCAGGCGATGTACGAAATGCACCTAGGCAAAGTCGTAAACCTTGATTTTGTATAGGATCAAGCATTTTAATATAAGATGGACGTGCTGATCCATATACCATACACCCATAATCAAGCTTAGAACGTACCAATGCTCTATACAATTGTAGTAAAATATTACGGTCCCCTCCCCAATCGGTATGGGCAAGAACCCGTAATAAATCTAATGCCTTCTGGCATTTCTTCTTAACGTATTTAATGTGGGGGATAAAAGATAATTTTCTGTCAAAAATAAGTCCAAGAAACTTGGTTTCTTCAACAACAGGTATCCGAGTTTGGCCTAAATAAAGATCAGGATCTGGGTGAACCTTCCATTTTTTACAAAAGTGCATACACATAGTTTTCTTTAAAGAAAATTTAAATCCGTTATGATCAGCCCATTCTTGTAATCTATTTAAGTGTTGTTGGAGCTGTCGTTCTATTGTATGCATGCTTGTGGACCTGTAGCTTAAGTTGAAATCATCAACAAAAAGTGAGCAATCTGCTCCAGGCCTCATACAATCAACAATGCTGTTAATTTTGATAATAAAAAGGGTGACGGATAAAATACTTCCCTGTGGAACACCCATTTCCTGATCAAAAGCATCAGAAAGTGATGAACCAACTCGGACCCTGAATTGTCTATTTGACAAAAAATTTTGAATAAAAAGGGGTTAATGACCCCTTAATCCCATATCATATAAATCGCTCATTATTCCAAATTTCCATGTAGTATCGTACGCTTTCTCTAAATCAAAGAAAATGCTAACCACATGCTCACCTTTTAAAAAACCCTCTCTTATAAATGTCTCTAAACGTACCAGGTGGTCAATGGTACTTCGAGTTTTTCTAAAGCCACTCTGTGCAACAGAAATAAAAGCTGCAGTTTCTAAAAACCAAACTAAACGCTCATTAATCATTCGCTCCATTGTTTTACAGATACAACTGGTTAAAGCAATGGGGCGATAATTATTTGAATCTGACGAGTCTTTGCCAGGCTTAGGAATGGGAATAATAGTGGCTTCACTCCATGAAGGAGGAAAATCACCACTTTCCCAAATGTTATTAAAAATATTTAAAAGATGCCCAAGTGATTGATCAGGGAGGTGTTTAAGGATTTGGTAGTGAATTTGATCAGGTCCAGGAGCGGTATCATGAGATTTATCCAAAGCAAGTTTCAAATCTTCTATTGTAAATGATTTATTATATTCTTCCAAGTTATGAGATGTAAAATTTAGTTGGTTTCTTTCTTTTCTATTTTTTATTTGTTGAAATTTGGCAGAATAATTATGGGATGAGGAATTTTTTGAAATGGTTTGACCTATTGTGTTGCCTATTTCGGTGGGATTTGTAATTAATTGGCCATTATGATTTAGATGTTTGATCCTTGCTCCACATCCCTTCCCAGTAATTTTACGCACCATATCCCAGCATTTCTTAATTGGTGAACGTGTATTTAATTTAGAAACATAATCTTTCCAGCTTTTTCTTTTGCTTATTTTAATAATATAACGGGCTTTAGCTCTTTTTACTCGAAATTGGTGCAAATTATATTGAGTTGGCTGTCGATTAAATTTTTTCAGAGCTTTTTTGCGCTCCTTGACAGCTTTTTTGCACTCATCATTAAACCAGGGTTTTTCTTTAATTTTAGAATTTGGCTTTGATTTGGGAATACACCCATCAGCAATATCATACAATGTATCTGTAAAAACTTGAAGAGGATCATCTACATTGTTAAAAAGTTCTGGAGTTATTCTATTGAAACAGGATGTTTGAAATTTTGCCCAATTGGCTTTATGAAATTTCCACTTGGGGATTCTTTCATCTGGTGGAGGAAAATGGTTATTTAAAATAATGGGGTAATGATCACTACCCCATTGATCTTCCTCTACTTCCCAGGAATAATCTAAAAATAAATTTGGAGTGCACATGGAGAGATCTATTGATGTTAAAGAGCCTGTAGCAGGGTGTAAATATGTCGGAGAATCGTCATTCCAAAGGCACAAACTATTATTATTTAAAAAATCTTCTATTATACGTCCTTTGGCATCAGTATTATTTCTGCCACCCCAAAGATAGTTGTGTGCATTAAAGTCACCAACCAACATATATGGCTGTGGCAGCTGGGTTACCAAATTATTTAAATCTGTAATATTAACTGGCTCACTAGGTGGTAGATATATTGAACATATAGTTAATGTATTGTGCAGGGTAACCCTGACTGCAGAAGTTTGTAAATTAGTATTTAAAGTTATTTTACTCTGGGGTATACAGGATTTAACAAAAATAGAAACTCCGCCATGTGCTCGGTCCATTGCATCTATTGAACCAACTTTATTATAAGGTACATATCCCTTAAATGTCGTTGACTTATCTTTAAAATTAGTTTCCTGTAAACAAATAACAGATGCATTATATTTTTGGGCTAATAACTCCAGTTCTGGCCTGTTTGCCTCAAATCCTCTACAATTCCATTGTATGATATTGCCGATAGCCATATTAAGAATAATGAGAAAAAATATATGATTTAGCATAATCACTTGTTAAGTTTACGATTATGCTTGGAGTGCACAGGAGTAAAATTCACATCTGGAGGATCACCTGTGTCCATCCTTTCCAAGGATTTACTTCTATTTATCTTAGTTTTTACTTGATCTTTGCTTTCTTTTTTGTCTGATTTGTGTCTATTGCTATTGATACTTGTATTACTGGATGATGTGGAGGGAGTTTGTGAAGAGGGTTTAGTGGATGTTGCTGTTGGTGGAGTTATAACTGGGATAGTGGATGTTGTAGTCTGAGTTGACGTTGCTGAAGATTTAGAGGTTTTTGTAAAAAAGGAATAATTTTTGTCATTGATTGGCCATGTTATTTCGGTTTGAATCGCTATTGATTTGGTTTCTTTCGTTTTTATAGTGCTAGCATAGGATGTTTTTGTATTGTTCAAACTTTCTACACGTTTACGTGCCTCAGGAAAAGAAATGTTTTCAGTGTGGCGTATTCGCTGAATTTCCTTCTCTTTTAAAAAGGAAGGACAATTCCGCGAATACGATGGATGATTGCCTTGGCAATTGACACATTTTATTATATTTGAAGAACAATCGTCTCCACTGTGCTGAGCGGTACATTTTGGACATGTTTCATTACCTTTACATCGATCAGATCCATGTCCATACCTCTGACACTTGAAGCAGCGCAGAGGGTTTGGAATAAATACATCAACTCTAACGTTCAAATATCCAACTTTAATAGATGTTGGAAGCTGCGCTGCTTCAAATGTCAGAATAAACGTATTGATAGGAATTTTGACACCGTCCTTTTTTATAAATATCCGCTTGCATTGAACAACATCCTGGTCTTTGAGCTCATCCACTATCTCCTCCTCAGAAACTCCCACCAAATCTGGGCATCTGATTACTCCTTTTTTATTGTTGAGAGTTTTGTGAGCTGTTATAATAACAGGAACTGTGGCCAACATTCGGCATCGTAGTAGATTGTCCGCATGGCTTTTCCGCTCAACCTCAATCAATAATTTATTTCCCATCTTTTTAACAGTTTTTGGTACCCCGGCAATGCCTTGTATCCCCTTTGCAATTGCAAAGGGGGACATTTTTGCCAGGGTATGTTCAGCATCAGAACTTTCCGCAATTAAAAATCTAGGCCATTTTTGTATTTTGTTTGAATCATCGTCGCTGTCTATGTCATTCCTTGGTCGTTTTTGTTTGTTTTGCGCCATGTGTATTATTTTATATTTCATCAGTTAGGTCCCCTACCCACCACGGAGCCCAACAAGGGGACGCCTTTCTGGGCCGGTAACTCCAAGCCCTGACGCCGTGAGGATACCCAACATGACATACTCTAAGAATAAAAACTCCACCCTTTCGGATTTTATTTATATCCCTCGATTGACCCAATCAGCAGTAATCTCCTTTCAGCAAATATTTATCAAAAATTTTTTAAATTATTCCTAAATTTCAAACATTGAAATTATCTTTAATAAAAATCAAATAGCCAGAATATATTACAGGAAATATACCACAAGCCGGTTAAATCAGACCCAGGCCTAATCTGATCTGCCTGTCTGGTGAACATTTGGATCCAAGACAGGCGTGTTGCAACTGGACCGGTATTACTGCCAAACCAGCCCAGTGCTCAGCCCGTCAGGATTCCATATCCTCCCCGACACAGGTCGCATCCCACGGCAAACAGGACGCCCCTTTAGTCGCCTTTTACGACATGCTGGGGGGGCAGTGGGGCTATTCTTTAATCCCCGCACCCACAGGGGTTACTTGTATGTGAAGAAAGGTAATACACAAAGTCGGAGGTTGCTTTGTCCTTTTTGTACAATTCTGCCAAACTATGCAGTGAAGGAGGGAGTGCTGGAGTAGGGGCCTTCCTGTCAGTCATTGTCAGAAGTATTGCATCTGAACATTCATAACAGTTGTCTGTTTAATGCAACTACACTGGAATAGAATCATTATGCTCCAATTAAGCAGTGTATGTATTTGTTTATTCCCTTATCCCACATGACATGTAAACAGATAGCTTATAGTTTACACCTTCTTGGTGTCAAGTGACAATCATCCACAGCTGGACCAGGCCAGTCAGGCATAATGCATGTCATGTGTAGTGTAATGACACCCAGTACTTAAATGACACATATTTGCAGTTAGAAATTACAAGATGTGAGATGTGGTCCTGGTTGCATCTTGTGGTAGCCACAAGTACGAACCATACATTTGATTGTATTTAGGTAAAAGTGATACAACACATTAAAAAAATATGAATACCTTCTCTTTCTGTTCGGCACATCTTAGAAATCTCTGCCCGTAAATCCTTATAATCCTGTAGAGTATGATATACAGTGGATGGTGTGTATAGATAGGGAATTGGCCTTGGTTTTTTGGGTAAGGATTTGTCTCTCCTATAATCTAGATCCTCCACTTTGACTGGAACAGATTCCCTCCTGGGCTTCACCCAATCCATCTGCACATCTGTTCCTACTTGATCATGACGATCCCTTTTTTTCTCCCACATATTTGCTATACAGAAAAGAAGGCAAACAACATGTTGCAGGTGGCATCATCTCTGCAAAATAAAAATCTTAATTGTTTATTTTTTTAAAGGATATTTTAATCATTTTGACTTGTTCCTTAATCTTCAAAATTTTATTTTGATATGCTGAGAATGACCTCTTGTCTCATAAATGTTGATTCAATACTCACGCCGCAACACATTTACAACCAGCAGACACTATTTGACTACTGGTCACTGTCACCAGGATCCAAGTGGGATATGGCTGTTCTGTTTGTCTCTCCTCTGGCTTAACTTTCCCTTGCAGGTAAATATGTTGTGTGTGACCACCAATAACACCAATCTGCATAGAAATTAAAAAAATTAAATATTTAGGTTCGGCATAATTTTTATTTCAGCTGAAATCCCTTTGTTAAGTTGTTCATCAATTTAATTTACCGAGATATAGCAAATCAACAAACCAAACCAGAGACATTGCCTTGTAAGTAACTTGTTTTTTACAGTACATACAGTCTACTTACTGTTTTGGTTTCATGGTGAAAGTAAGACTTACCTGAAGACTCTGTACATGGCCATCTAAAAACATTCTGTACCCATCATCCTCTTCAAAAGCATCTTGCCTCTCTCTAGACCAGTCACACTGATGGCAGAGATAGGCAAACACATTGCCATCTCTGATCCTTGGCATACCACCCAGGTCCTCTTTCCAGATCACCTCCCTGCCAAACAAACTTTCCTCCCTGCCATTCACAAAAACACACCTCCTTTTCTTCTCACTCTCTTCATGATCATCTTCATCTAAAAAACCATAAACACCCTCTGCCTTCTCAACCTTTTTTTTTTTTTTTTTTTTTATTATCTAGCAGATTGAAATGATGGAGGAGTAGCATGCGTTTGTTTTGACTGGTGTATAATTGGACCGGAAGTGTCCAGTGCAACAATCAAGGTGAAATTCAATCGTAGCGCTCAGAAAATGCAGCGGATACGGGAACGCAGATAGGGAGAATTTATGAAACTCAGTTTCATTATTCTCAATTGTTGGGTCTTTCAAAAGATACAGCTGTTTCCATGGCAACCATTTACATTTTATTGGGATCCTAAGAAAGATACATTCTCATCTCTTATTTTACATTGAATATGTATTTATCAACAAAATTAAGTGTGAATGTAGGAGACATGGTAGCAAGTTTGAAAATGATGTAAAATTAAATTAAATTATTACAGAATTCATGGTTACCATGGCAACAGAATACTTAAAATTTTCATATAAATATCAAATATGAATTTTTTCCTCTAATTTATTATTGAAATTATAATTTTTCAATCACATTTGACCACCAGTTGCTTGCTGCCAATGCCTCACTTGCGAGTGGGCCACGGCCCGTGGCACAGTTGGTTAGAGCGCCAGCTTATAAGCACCAGTTCCTCTGTGGTGATCCAAAGGTCGTGGGTTTGAACCCCTGCGGTGCCGAGATTGAACTCATGATACAATTTCCCACATGAGCTGAGGACTGTGCCAAAGGGTTAACCCGTTGTCCTTGTAAATCTGACCGGGTGGGTTGTCATGTCAAGGACCTGCGACATGACAATTCAGAGAGGCAGCACTATATCTGCTACAAGTAGGTCTCATCACGAAATGACTGAAATAATGTTGAAAGTGATATAAAACCCCAAACAAACAAACAAACAAACCAATGCTTTGGCCTATATTTGACCTTGACATTTAAATATTTGACCTTGACCTTTAAAATTAGAAAAAATGCTATATATGGCTATTTCCCAAGAAATATAGGTTCAAGCAACCCTAAATAACACATTCAAATAATAGTCAATTTTACTTGATTCAGCAACAAATAATTCATAATAAGTATATTTGTGAAGTAAAATCTGTTTCATGTACATTGATGGATTTATAAACCTTTCCTCAAAGAGTTCTATTATCTTTTGAACATCTGATTCATCCCTGGAGAGCCTAACATTGCCAACCTCCTTGTGTGCACAGGGTGAATCAGTATCATCTTCCATGCCAGACATACCAAGTGTAGCTGTCTAAGAAACACCTGTACAAAAAAACATATTTCAATATGAAGTAAATACATTTTATGACAATTTTCTCCACAAATAGTTTATATTGAAATTATATTTCTAACCTGTCATTTGCTTGCTGCTTTTGTGAAAACCCTATGATTCCTGCTGTTCGAGACTTGGCATCTTTGTTTATTGTTTGTTCAAGAGCTTGATCAGCTGATAACTGGAATACATTTCGAAGTAACTGATAAAATAAATTGGCTATTTTATATTTCAATTACACTGATTATGAACTTATATCTTACCATTCTAGCATTGTTTCCAGATCTCCTGATAACAAACTTCCCCTTCTTGAATTCCTTGTGCACTTCAGGTGCCGTTTCTGGAAGCATATGCATATCTGTAATATACACTGTTCCCCACTTTTGAGTAGTTCTACCTGTCAAGCGCGAAGAATATAGGCATCATATTTGTGAAGGCTCCAAGATGTAATTCCCAATTTCCAGTTCTTTCAGCTTTGAGGAAAGCCTGAAATATGCCTACCATCTCCAGATATAAGTCACACATCTCAGTGGTAGCCTTTATGACTCTCCAGGAATTTTTTTAAACCTCCTTCAATATCATTGGTTTGAGCAATAATTGAGCAAAAATTTTGCATTGCATCCTTTGTTGCACACACATCTATGTTGGTATTGATGGCGTTTTGTAAATCGCTTGCTCCTTTGGTGATATTTTCTTTTACCTTTCTGTTAAGGTACTTTTCTCAACAAAAGAAATCCAACGAAGTCTGTGAAAAGCTTCAGCAAGAAGCCTGTCAGCACGTGATCCCCTGTTGAAAGATTTCCCAGCCATGATACTTTCTGTTGTGTTTCGACCATACAGTCCTGCTCCTATCAGCAATTCATCTAAGCCAAATCCACCAAAGAACTTCCCAATTGCAGCAAGAAGATTTGTCACGATATGGAATCCTCCTAGTCTGAGTATATAGTGTTTGAATTCCTCTGGTCTGTCCCACATGATTTCTCTGGCTTTGCAATAAATTCCTTAATCAACTGTAACCACTGGATGTCTCAGATTTAGACTAATCATCTCCCCAATCCTCTTCATCACAGTGTACACTGTGCTATACTCTGTAGGTGTGTGTGGTATCATAGGACAATATCCAATTCTTGTTATTGGTTGCCTATTGTCAGTTATCATTGTCTGAAAACCACTCCAAGCAGGTATTTTTTGATTGATTGGTTCATTGCAAACATCTAAAGTGAAGAGCTTTGCTTGGTCCATGTTTAAGCTTTCAGTAAGCTCCAACATCTTGATACCAAGCCTCATCTAATTTTCTGACAAATAAATCAGGATGTGGGCTTGTGATGGGTCTGGTATAGTCTAGAAAGGATTTGAAGGGTGAAATTCCTTTCATTGTCCTTTCCCTTGCTTTATTCGTGTCTTCAGAGGCAGAGTAATCTCGTTTGATGAGTTCATCACTATTCTGTGGATGTTGGCATATTATTAATGTTGTTGCATTAATAGCATCAAGGCCATTTAAGGAATTCAATTTCAGGTTCCAGTTATCAAACACAGCCTGACTGAATCCATTTCCAGGTAAAATGTTACTTGGTAACATTTTATTCCTGTTTGACTCTACTTTTGCATTTTCTGTGTCCTAACGGTGCACATCGTCATAACAAATACTGTGTCCAGCCCGGTTTAGAAAGGTAACAATTTCTTTACTTCGGGTTGACTGATGTACAGTCATTGCAATGCCTTGATGTTTTGGAATGAATATATGACCATTTGATGCACAAAAGATAATATCCTGCCCAACAGAAAGTATATAGCGATGGATCTTTTCATTATCAGATTTCTGTTTACATGGACGATTTCCCAACTCATTGGCAACACTTTCTTTCTCAAACAACCACCTCAGAAACATGTATAGGGCATCAGGTACTATGGCTTCAGCTGCCTCTGATGATATTGCATGTCTTCGATCAGCAATAGTGTCTAGCTCTCGCCTTTGCACAATTATATAAATCTTTTGCTTCAGATACATCTTCTTTCTCGATGAAACTTTCTTAAGAGTCATCCAGATAACCACTATCTTCAGCTTCATTTGCAGGCCACGGGCCGTGGCGCAGTTGGTTAGGGCGCCAGCTTATTAACACCAGTTCCTCTGTGGTGATCCAAAGGTTGTGGGTTCGAACCCCGGCCGTGCCGAGATTGAACTCATGATACAATTTCCCACATGAGCTGAGGCCCGTGCCTAAAGGGTTAACCCGTTGTCCTTGTAAATCTGTGACCGGGTGGGTTGTCATGTCAAGGACCTGCGACATGACAATTCAGTGAGGCAGCACTATATCTGCTACAAGTAGGTCTCATCACGAAATAACTGAAATAATGTTGAAAGTGATGTAAAACCCCAAACAAACAAACAAACAAATCAGCTTCATTTGCACTCAGGACATCTTCAAGCGTGAGATCACTGCTATACACAAGATGAGCCTTGTTTTGCTGAGGAAGCTTTTGATTGATTATGTTGTCAGATCCGTAATGCGTTTCCAGTTTCTCCATTAATCTTGTGCTATTGACCCATTCTGTGTTTTCTCCATGTATTTTGAGCTTATGCTTGTAAGTACTTACTAGTTCTGTTATTTTAAAGACATGTCCCTGTCTGAAGTCCTGATCAATAGTGTCAACTAATTCATTAAAGGCCTTAGTGCAAATTGTTTCATTTTGCAACTGGTTTTTGGTTGAAATATATTTTGTGAAACAAGCTTTGTGATACTTAGCCTCATTTGCAACAAGATGTTTTCCAGAAATCCATTTGTGGATGTTGCTTAGATCTCCTGTAAGATTGGCAATGTTCAGAACAGTATCCCCTGTACTTGGATTTGACAGTATCCTCATATCCTTTTTGCCCTTATGTTTCTGCCTCTCACAGATGAAACAGCTTATCATTTCAGATGACATGGCGACCTAAAATATTGTTACCTATGTACTGGTAGTACTGAGTGGGTGCAGGGGATATCCGTTGTTGGGGGTCATGGACGGGTATCTCAGATATGATACTCTACTCGCTATACTCGCTGGCTGTAAACGGGGCTCTTAACCTAGCTACCCTATCTACCTATGTGAGTTGGGAGGTAATAAGGACTGCAGACACAGAGTATACAATGCACAAGGCTCTCCTTTATTTGGTGCTGTATACACTAGTCTGGCTAGGTCAGCATGGCAAAGAGCGAGGCATATGAAATACCTGACTGCATAATACTCACAAAGTCCTGAGGATGCATAAAACATCCAAGTCTATGCGGTCACGAAGCTGAGTGTCGGGGATCTTCTAGGCAAGTGGATTCTGGTCTTCTGGCTTCTCCTGAGTGTCGATTGCGGGGCCTTTTTAAGGAGAACTGAGCATCTGTGTGAGGGGCTGCCTACGTGGCATCTTCTCCTGCTTTGGGGCTGCGCATGTCCTGCCTGCGTAGCTAGGAGGATAATGTCATCGTCTATTTGCGGCGAGTGGGGCATTGCATCAGCCTGCACTTGTTGGCCTCACGTAGCACTCAGTAACCCTTATCGTATTTTGCCAAAGATCGTGATTGTCCATGATTGTCTATATATGTTTATAAGAGTCTGTAGGTAGGTAATCTATATCCTACAATATGACTATATAAATTACACTATACCACACAATTAGATTACGTTTCAAATGAATGGGAGCTAATAAGTTAGATTTTTTTTTTTAATTATGTAATCTTAATATCAATTTATTTTCTACATTTTTTGGATGCATTTTATTTTTTTCCCCATATACTGCACTTTGAATTTGTGTAGAATGAAACTGATTAAAAATATATTTGAAATAATGGTATGCAAATAAGCAGTAATATTTCAATTTTTGATTTTTGTATTTGTTTACGAGATATTTTATACTTTTAAAAACATTTCAATTTTCATTCTGTTGCCATGGCAACCATTTTGGTATAAATCTACGACAATATATATAAACAAATAGGGTTTCTCCATTAATCAAATAAACAGAATCTTTTAAAAAAAATATATTTAAATAACAAAAAGAAAATAAGGTGTGAAATTCTGTCACTTTTCTCAACACTTGCAAAGGATACCTAGAAGTGTGAATATAAACAAGTTGATATATAAAACTTCAGAGCTTGATATATAAAACTTAAGAGCTGGATCTTGAGGATAAATTTTTGTTATGCTATTTCTAGGTATCCTTGCAAAAAAGTTTTTTTTATTAAATATGTTGAAACTTGCATTCACTCAACTATTTTCACATCAATTCTTTGTCCAAAAAAAAAAACTGTGTGCTGGACGCCATTTTGTTAAGTCTGTCTTATTAATACACCTATCAACCAACTGCTCATTTGTTATTGTGTATCTTAACTAACTGCTCATTTCATATAAAGCCTTGATATATGTGCAAAATATACATTTGGGTCTGACTGTCTTCACTATTTTAGGAACCATAAATATGATTAATATTACATTACAACATGTAGTATATATCATATATTCTTTTGGGTAATTGTATTGATATTGATTTTACTATATTTAATATATAATCAACATAATGGGGGTATCCATGGTAACATAAGGTGTGACAGTGTAAAGTGATATCAGCATGATCAACAAACCTGAAATAATAGTGGAATATATTTCAAAATAGTCATAAGGAAAATAGTCATAAAACAAGCTATATCTCATTGAAAATAATCATAGAAAATAATCTTTTTTTTTCTAATTTCAAAGGTCAAGTCATATTTTTAGATGTCAAGGTCAAATATAGGTTAAAGCATTGGAAATATTGCTAGGTATCATGGATTAATAATGTTGATAATTAAGATCTAAAATTCATAATAGGCAAAAAATGTGAAAAAGGTGAAAATTCTTGTGATGTATGATCTTTTGGCGCTCATCAATATTAACTTTACATCAAGAAACATATGTCAGAAAGTATATCATTAAATATCACCTTATATCTTTCAATTTGACTAAAAATATTTTATTTGTTTTTTCTAATTTTAGGAGTTGCAGTCATGGCTGCCAACTGCAAGGGAAAAATGGCTTTGAAAAAATCAAGATGTTGTATTAAAGAGCGTATGAAACACAAATCCTGCTCTAAAAAGATGACTTTGAGAATAAATGATTAAAATATAGTTGTATGAAAGTCTGTATGAAAAGGAAAAATCTTTATTGATAAGATGTGTTTTATGTGTTTTCCTAGCTCTGTTGTGTCACCAACACAATATATATGCTAAAATGTATATAAAGTGTAAAACTGGTACAAAATGTTTTAATACACAAAATCCTCTCCCAAAATGCATAAGTATATACCATTACAATGTACAAGTTAATTTGTGCAATATTACATCTAGAAAGATAAACCAGTTTGATAGAGTATGCTTATTATTTGGCTTTGATGCCATTTGCAGATTACCTACCTGATGCCGGTAACACATGATGAGGTTTGTGTCATGGGCAACGCATTAAAGACAGTTTTGGGGGGCAGATACATCACACTCTAGTGAATTGTGCACTGACTGTGATAGTTAGATACACCTGATATTCAGTGGTTGGTTATATAAATTAGTTGGCCATTTAGGTTGATGTGTATATTTCAGTGAAACACGCCAAGAGTAATGTATCTTAATAATGCAATAATTGCATGATCACATACCTAGGCAGGTGTTACGGACAATGGATGATATTTTTATTTAAGTTTCATTCTTGCATGATAAAGTAGTTTAGCACATATCATACTACAATCGCCTTTGGTTTAATTTCAGCTTGCACCTGAGTGCTGATATTTCCGTCAGCTGTTAGGTTCATGACGAGGCAAGTCGTCACCCATGGACAGCACTGGCTGAGGGCATGGATATCTGGTTGAGTACCACTCCTAACTCTCCCTGCCTACAACCAGGAAGACAAGCAATACTAGGTAATGTACATTTAGAACAGTTACTATACAATATATGTCTATGTATTAATCAAAAACTGTCTTACATCGATTGTTTTAACAGTGGTCCCTGAAGTAAGGTGGGTTTTTGTGCTTGTGGAGATTTAACCGATAGTTTTATCATTAATCATTAATAGTTTCCATCTGCCATCGATTTTGACCAATATAATCTCTATGTGCCGGAACAAATTTGTGAGAAAGGTGTGGCATAATTTGCACAACGAGGTCATGTTATGAACGTCTACAAGATGTTTGACCCCCCTCCCTCCGAGATTTAATGGTCCATCCTATTAATAATTGAGTCATTCCAGAAATCTGTCTATTTTGGTCCGCGAAGCATACATGTACTCAATACCTAACAATAGCAATGACATCAATTGTCCATGTTATCAACGTTTACAAAATCTTTGACACCCCCCCCCCCCCCAGATTAATGGTCCACCCTATTAATAATTGAGTCATTCCAGCAATCTATCTATTTTGGTCTGCGAAACGTAAATATTTATGTTGTACTCGATACCTAACAATAGTAATGACATAAATTGGCCATGTTATCAACGTCTGACAAGCATTTTAAAACACTACATGTTAAAAAGTGGGTCTGAAGCATTGAACTCGCACAGTCTTACCAAAACAGCAGGGTCCAATTCTAACCAGGGTCTGATAAGCACAGTAAGTACGGCACGATTTGTGACTGACATGATGTGTTCTTGTTTTGTTTGAGAATATCAAGGCACGTATATGCAATTGGTATGATATAGATTGGAAATAGTTTGAAACGATTAACATGATATCAGTTTAACTGGTACATTTCACAAGCTCAGACACACATGAATAATCAACCTCATAAAGCGAAACTAATCGAGCAATAAATATAAAAACAAACATTCATTAAACGATGAGTCTAATGTGAAACTATTGATAATACAATATTTGTGTGAACTGTAATATCTTTGACAAGCATGTTTTTAGATTTGTAAATTATTCTCTATGTATCAAACCAAAGTGAAAGTGGATGTGATAAGGACTCGTATAAACTTTAGACTTCCTTGTTGCAGCTTTGAGTGTCACCACTTTGTTGCTACAGTAAAAACATTGTCCGGGAAAAAACCTTGTCTGGAAACCAAACATGTCAGCTGCAGGTGAGTATTGATTGAATCAACATGTCAGGTCAGTCGGGGGCCGATATGCGGTCCAAACAACTTCCTTACCTTCAATACACAAGATTAACACTATACAGAGTTTAATCCTGACAAAATATACAATATTTTCACATTGTATTTTGGTTTTGCAATATATAATATAGAGCAATTGGCATTGTGATAGGTTTTGACAACAAGATAGTGGAATAATTTGGCAAAGACGCTCTATTGATCGAATATTCGTGTGAACGTTTCCAATAAACAATCTGTCCATACGAAAGCGGTTTAGCTTTGCAGGAGCTAAGTTACATTACTGATGATCCCAGAAAAGATGCAATGTTATGTTATGCTTCAGGTTTGATAAAGGCCAAGAAGTATGACTGGAAAGATTCCAACCTTGCAAACTTCGGTTCTGACCAGGAGAGGGAAGTAAAAAGTAAATATCTAAAAATATAAATCGATTTAAGAAGTGATTTACATGTTTTCATCTATTTTTTTGCAGTGGCATATTTCCTAACAAAACGATTTCAATGTAGAAATAAATAGATTTTAATTATATATAAATGTTAAACACATCTATGAGGAAAACATTACATTATGGGATACACGATAGTTTTCAGTTATTTTCATGCACTGATATCGGGTGCTGCAATCTACCTTGAAACTGTTCTGTAGTATAAAGAAATGGCTGGTATGTTACAGAGGAGTCTGCAGAGAGCGAGCCAGCCTGGGAGGGTTGCTGGGATAGACTCGGTCTCAAAATATGGAGAATTGTGGTCAGTCAAATGTGAATAAATGACTCGATATATATTTATATAGAGATTTATGATTTTGAGTATGTTGTTAGAAACAATTTTTATCATTCTTTACAGGACTTCCAAGTGACGCATTGGCCGGAAGAAGATTATGGCAAATTTTACAATGGTGACTCCTACATCATTTTAAATGCAAGTTTCCAACAATCTTATTACGCTATAGTGTTATAATACTGGCCTGTCGCATTGCTCATAGTTGAGACTGATAGGATAGGTGTATACTGCCCCACTACGCAATACAGACTGATAGGATAGGTGTATGCTGTCCCACTGTACAGTAGAGACTGATGGGATAAATACATGCTGCCCCACTGTACATAAGAGACTGATAGGATAGGTGCATGCTGCCTCGCTGTACAGTAGAGACTGATAGGATAAGTGTATGCTGCCCCACTGTACAGTAGAGACTGATAGGATAAGTGTATGCTGCCCCACTGTACAGTAGAGACTGATAGGATAGGTGCATGCTGCCTCGCTGTACAGTAGAGACTGATAAGATAAGTGTATGCTGTCCCACTGTACAGTAGAGACTGATAGGATAAGTACGTGCTGCCCCACTGTACAGTAGAGACTGATATGATAGGTGTATGCTGCCCCACTGTACAGTAGGGACTGATAGGATAAGTGTATGCTGCCCCACTGTACAGTAGAGACTGATAGGATAGGTGCATGCAACCCCACTGTACAGTAGAGACTGATAGGATAAGTACGTGCTGCCCCACTGTACAGTAGAGACTGATAGGATAGGTGTGTACTGCCCCACTGTACAGTAGAGACTGATAAGATAAGTGTATGCTGCCCCACTGTACAGTAGAGACTGATAGGATAAGTGTATGCTGCCCCTCTGATATGATAGAGAGGTCCTGCTATGGAGGGTACCTCATCATACATTATTATCAAATGATTTTATTTATTCTAGACATACAAAGAAGATGACTCAGATACTTTGCATTATGATGTCCATTTCTGGATTGGAAGTGAGAGCACCCAGGTATGATCCAGAGTTAGATGCAAATATCAATTATACTTTTTGTCTTGTGTTTCGCAGTTGAACTGAATGTACTAATCTCGATATATTTTGTTGTGGTCAGGATGAATATGGTACAGCAGCATACAAGACAGTAGAACTGGACACATATTTGGATGACAAGGCTATACAACACAGGGAAGTGGAAAACCATGAATCCGATCTCTTCAAATCCTATTTCAAGCACATACAGTGAGTAGGGCATTGGTGATACAAGATTATTATATATGTGTCCTTTATAACGGAGATTATGACTCAACGATTGTATTTATTTTAGCATTATGAAGGGTGGTGCAGACAGTGGATTTAACCATGTTAAGCCTACTGAATATATGCCACGTCTGTTGCACTTCCATGGAATCAAGAAGGACATCAAAGTCAATGAGGTGAATTAAGTTGGAAATATCATATTCAATGCGAGACATATTCTGTTTTATAACGAATAATTAAAAATATTTATTTTATAATGAATAATTGAAATAATGTGTATGTATTTTAACATAACACCTTTATCATGAAAAGCTTTTGTTGTGACAGGTGCCATGCAGTATGAGCAGGCTGAACTCAGGAGATGTCTTCATTCTGGATCTCGGACTACAAATCTACCAGTGGAATGGTAGCGGGAGCAATAAAGATGAGAGAATTCAGGTCCATCCAATAAAATGATAAAAAATATGATTTCACCGTGCAGATATTGGCGACAAATATGGTATTTATTACAATTGAAATTTGTATTTTTTTTTTAATATTCATTTATGTACTGAAATTCCCCATTCCAGGCATTAGTGTTTATGCAAAGTTTGAAAGCAGACAGAGGAGGTAAATGCAGTGCGGAGACCCTGGATGAAGATAACACAGAACAAGACGTACGTTCGCACCTCACTTATATATATATATATATATATATATATATATGCTTGACATCAAAACATATTCCTGTTTAACTTGGAAAAATTGTTGAAGTTGATTGGTATGTCCTGTTGAAATATATTTTTCCATGAAATAGTCATATGCTAGATACAGTCTCCGTGTTTAACAATAAAGGAAGACGTTGACTTTCTTGAAATTCGAAATATCTGCATCGCAGTTTTTACTTTTTCCTGATATTACAACCAGCACTATTTGCTTAGGAATTGTCCAAACATGGGGCACTGGTCATGATTCACTTTAGTGATTCACTGGTCATGATTCATTTTAGCATCCTTTTATGGAGGCACTGGTCTACGATGATGAGGATGACGAACATATCCCGGATGCTGAGGAGGAAAATAATCAGTTATACAGGTATGATACCATCTTGAAGTAATTATTTAATTACTCCAAGGTAATAGTAACGCAGGGAGGGAGTCGAAGTGAGATACAAAGTTCAACATGAAAAATAACAAATTTGAATTCAGTTAAAATGTTTGATATTTTTGCAGATTATCTGATAGTTCAGGAGAGCTGGAATTTTCAGAAGTCAAATCTGGTGAGATAACAAAAGCTGATTTACAGGAAGAGGTAATACTATATTCATAATCTAAACATTACTAGTCAGGCCCCCAAGAGATTTTGATGCAATATCCGACCAACCTTCGGCCATCTTGGTCTCCCCGGTAACATGAAAGGCGCGAATGCTTTCGCCGCCATATCCTATTCCACCTGTTAATCTCCCATGCTGGTTCCGCACAAAAGGCCTTCCTTAAAACATTTGGTGTTTTCATTTAATGGAATAATTTTTCACGCCAAAAGGGAAAGGTCTTACTGGTATGCTGTAACTTTATTTCAGGATGTGTTCATCCTGGATACTGGCAAACAGTGCTTTGTTTGGGTCGGTTCAAAGGCCTCGGCAACCGAGAAGAAAAATGGGATGTCATATGCACATGTAATGAATCTATATTATTTCTGTGGCACATATCTGTTAAGAGGTCCATGTGTAAAGATTTTATTTGATATTGGCACAATATGTTAATTTATACTTACCCCATTCCAAATGGATGTATATATTATATGTACTAGATGTAATAGACCAATGGAATATCCTGATGAAATATATGCTAATAATAGGTCATAAATACAAACAAGCAATGGGACACAACACGTGGACCTCACAGGCATCACTATGGCTTGAGTATTGCATACATTCTGATGTACATCTTCATGACAATTTACCATGCTTCCTTTGACTTGATTTATTTACAATGTGGGTAGAAAATCAAGACAGTTTTTGTAATATGAGATATTGTGGTGATGATACATGCAATTTTAGCATGGATATATATTTAGCATAGATACATGTTGTTTTGTTAATTTGTAGTTTTGTAATTTTCAGAGATATTTGCAAAGAACACTACATCCCTTTGTTCCTGTCGATATCATCAGAGAAGGGAATGAAAACAGGGCATTCGTTAGTGCTTTAGCAGCATAGATATGTGTTCAGCTCATGAATGAATCACATATGACGGCAACAAATGGAATGGAATACAAGGTTAAAAATCAATCCAAATATAAAACAAGTTAAAATATAGTGACTTCTTCATTAGATGTCATTATTCTTATTTCAACATCAATGCATTATGTATCACTGAATGAAAAACAAATATATTCATTTTCATACAGATTATGTATGACATATTAAAGTATATACCCAAATCACTATTCATTATTATTGTCTTGATTTTTGTAATCCAAAAGAAATAAAATCTACTTTCTTTTTTTCTGAAATGTGTGTGTTTAATCCAGATAAATGTTCACCATGTTTATGTATATTCACCATGTGCTATCTGGAGTTTGAGGACGTTTTGATCATTTTTAACATATAGAAACTGCTGACTCTATTAAGTGAGACTAATAATAGTATATTTATTTGGATACCGTTTAATAAAATGACACTAAATATTAAAATCTAGTGCATTTATTAAAATAACAGAAGTAAGTTGATTGTTTAGTTATTTGATTTTAATTAAAATAACAGTAGTAAGTAGAATGTTCTCATTATTTAACTTCAGTTAAGTGGAATAAAGTCATCTTAAAATAACGTTTTTTTACTTCTTGAATTACATGCCTTATATGGACATCCCTGTCCCAAACTTATCCAAGTATAATCCAAAATATTGGCACAACATTCATAACGACCTAAAAAAAATAAATAGCTCCTGTTTAATTCTCAGCGGAATTTTGCCAGCCATACATGTACATAACCCGCCTTTAGTGATGTAGGAAATAACATTGAGGCATATTTAGACCACCATCTTTAGTGCTTTCAGAGTGGCTCCACACGATTAGGCCCAGCGAGTTGGCCCGGGTTTGCCGTCGACGATTGTGCCGGCGACGGAAGGTGGTCGGTGCCGACTTCCGCCCTCTGAAAACCCTCCGCGAAATCAGTGAGACAAAATGGAGGAACGGGCAAAGTGCCGCCCTCCACGAAGGCCAATCAGCGGATGCCAAATATGTGGAGCCAGTATCACAAATAAACACATCCAGTCTGTCATTGTGCAATTCATTATTGACTTCTTTAGAATGAATCATGTCTTACAAAACATAATTTGATATTGTTTTGTTGATGTCTCAGCTAGACAAGATTTCAAATCTATTTCTAATAAATAACTTAATTCTATAGTTAATTGAGAGGATTGTCACAGAAATGAAATACAAAGTCATTTCCCATAATCCAGAAAACAGTGAAATGCACAAGGTTTTATTCATTGGGGTCAAAAGCGCACTTCACCAATAAACTACTCTGCATAACATTGGTAGTAATGAATGAATGAATTCTTGACGGCACATTAACACATAAAGCTCATTCAGTACCATTAAGGTATGGATTAAACCTTGTAAACATTGATAGTATTCAATTACTACATCTGTTATCATTGCCCTATATTTAATACCATTCTAAATTTGGAATTCCCCAAGTTATAAATGCTTGCTTTGCTCACAAAAATATCTCCAAATCTGAATCTGTAATCAGGTGCATGAAAACACAAACTGACTAATCAGTACAACTCCCAGTACAAAACAAATATATTTATATTCTTTCACCAATCATTGGACAGCCAGAATACTGATAACTTGCAACCGATTATGTGCGCAGCTTTATACCTTTGGAGGCAGGGACTAATATGAGAGAGAAGTCCAGTTATGGAGGGTAATAGAAAACGTGTTCACCATTCAAATATCAGAATAATAGCAATAATACATGATTATATTCCAGTGTACAATTGGTTTAAAATATGTTGACAAACGGCAAACAGTAATATATTTTATGGTTGATTAAGCCGTCATCCATGTGTAACAGTCATTGAGGGCATTCCTCAATGCGTATCACAGCATCACTTATATATGTGCTACTCTAGGAGTAACATATATCGAAACCAAATTATCCCAGGCAAAGGGAAACGTTTGAGGTAAGTTTCATGAATAAATGATTACAATGATTACATTTGATTAGATACAGGTTTTGTGATTGATTTGACGATTATATTATATATCTTGCCAATTTATTTTGATTGATTTGACGATTATATTATATATCTTGCCAATTTATTTTGATATAAATGCTATGTATACTATAATAACATATAATGTATAGAACTCCTTATTTCTGGAGTCATAAATAAACGTTAATTCGATTAAAACATGCATCCATATACAAATTGTAAGAAATACAACAATACATAGTCAACAAATAGTATTATAGTTCGTGACATTTTAGAGAGGAGAATAGGCAAAGATCCTAAGAATAGTCTGCGACAACGATCACAGCCCCTACCAATACCAACAAGGGTTTCGATCACTTTGATCACTTCAGTTGGATGGGGACTGACTGTGTTATCCTACGATTTGTTTATATATGAAATTTGAGGAGGTGCTGGCACCTCTGGAGGTGCTGCACCTCCTCTCATAGCGCCTCTGGAGCGGAGGTGTTTGTGGGTCTTTTTGCCTCATTGTGGAGGTGCTGTGAGGGACCCCCCCCCCTTCCGGGAACAGAGCTGCGTACGGTGTTATATGACCAATATACTCAATTTAAAACAGCATTTGGTTTGCTTACACTAGCATTTTGTGGGCTTGTTTTGGCTTTTTTATACCAATTCTTTTTAAATATACGGACCCTCTCCCTTGAAGCTGCCAGACTATTTCGTTTATTTTTTGCTTTGTACAGCCCCGGCACAGGTTGGAATGTCCATTTTTTTAACAAATTTCTGTTCCCGTGTCTTTCTTTTGTGAGCGGCGGGATTCTTTTCAGTAATATTAAACATATGAAATATACCTTAGTTTTTTGGGGGTTCTTAGCCGGTTTTCTGGCCATTTCTTTTCTGCGTATCTGTATTGTACCTTTGTTGTATATTTAGATACTATCCCGTCAGTTTTTTGGCGGGATGGAGCGAGAACAAAAAGCATTTTTCTGGTTGAAAACATTTTATTTGTGTTTCTATAATTTATGTTTCTCGTTTCTTATTTTTGCATATCTTTCACAGTTTTGTTTTTTTGAGATAGTTTAGATGTGTTGAGCCTATCAGACGACTGGTTCCTCGACTGTTATCTATAGAAGTTCCTCCAGAATGTCCATGTAGGCTTCGTGGGGGGGGGGGGGGGGGGGGGGGGAGGTTGTCCAGTCTGGAGTCTTGTCCAGTCTGGTTGTCCAGTCTGGAGTAAAATTGAATGCGGTCAGCAGTTTCAAGGGATTGATTGCTTGATTTGCCTTAGCGCTGAGTTGGAATACTCCTAAGTGCCCGAAATAGTAAATTGTAGTTGTTTTCTTTTATTTGAAAGAAAATGACAATTTTCTCCGGGTTTTTGGTAGCTTAGAACCTATTAAAATTAATGGCATGGTTCAGTGTTTGATCGTGGATTATTAGCCGTTAGGGGTTAGATTGTAGAATAGATTGGAATTTATTTTATCAATAGTTTGTCTGCAAAAGGTAGGAAAATAATCTTTTTATCTCCCCTTCTCATTCAACCCGTTTGGTATGAATGTCCTCAACTTGTCTATCCATTCCAGTTCTCTAGCAACCTGTGTTTGGTCGTGGGGGATTGGTTCTTTTTGTATAGAATGTAGATAACCTGAAATTCCATGTCACCTATACAGTGACCTGGTAGGTTGAAGTGGTGGCCTGTTGCTTGGTCACATTCTTTTCTCTGTGCGTAGCCTAAATGTTCGTTGATTCGTTCTTTGAAAATTTCTCCTACATATTGTTTCTTGCATTTTTTGCAAGTAATGAGGTAGACTAGGTTTCTTGTGTTAGAGGTGTATTTTTCTGGAGCTTTGTATTCTCTTCAAGTATGAGTGCTACGTACAGTTTTGTGTGTTTTCCATGCTAGGCAGAATTGGCACCTCCATGGTCTTCTGCAGGGTGGTGCAGTTGGTTTAGGTATTTTGATTGTGGTGTTGCAAGCGGCTCTGACTAGTTTGTCTGAGATGTTTTTAGGACGTCTGAATGCTACCAGAGGTTTCTCTGGGAAAGCATCTTTATTGGTGGACAGTTTCAGTAGGGGCCAGTATTTTCCTAGTATTTTGTAGAAGTTTGGGTTGACCTCATTGTAAGTACTGACCGTGTCAGTGTCTTTCGTGTAAAGGTCGGTGTATATGGTGCCATTTGCACTGTCGACCTTTACCAGAGTGTCAAGAAACTCAACCTCAACCTTAGAGTGTTTGGAGGTGAATTTGATTTTCTTGTGAGCGGAGTTACAATATTCAATGAAATCTAGGAGTTTCCCTTCTCCTTGGTCGAATATCATGAAAATGTCGTCTATGTAACAGAGGTATAGGGCCGGTTTAGACGGGGCATTCTTTAGGAGTTTTTCCTCTAGGTGTGCCATAAAGAGGTTGGCATATGAAGAGGCTACTTTGGTACCCATTGAAGGGGCTACTTTGGTACCCATTGCGGTACCTCCTGTTTGTAGGTAATGTTCACCATTAAAGGTGAAGTTATTCATTTTAAGTACTGCCTCTAGGAGGTTCATTAGGCTTTTGATTGAAGCCTTGCCTTTGTAGTTCTTTACCAGGGACCTATCTACTGCATTAAGTCCTTCATTGTGTGGGATGTTATAGGCTAGTCACATCCATTGTTGCTACAATGATTTCAATAGTGCTATGGAAGGAGATCTTCCTAATGAAATCTGTGGTGTCTCTTACATATGAAGTAGTTTCCTTTAATCCCCAGTCACACTTACACGATCTTTAACAAGACTGTTCGGGAATTTGCACGACTGTGATGATCGCACAAATAACAATAGATAGACGACCACATGCTGAGACATGAGGCGTTCAGACTCAGACCCCCACTCGACCATAACAAGACCACCACATGTTCAACACGTCCTTCTCAATCACGTGACTATCAGTGCAACATGGCCAGGTCTTCCTGTGGTCTTAACAAAGTCTTTACAAGTCCTCGGATGTCCTCAAAAGTCGTCTGTTATCTGCCGTCATCTTTAGTTGAGCGTACCAGATCGTCAGGCCATCCTACCAAGGACCTATATGACAGTCAGCAGATTATGCATGATCGCCACAAGTTCACACCAGAGGGCATGGCAACTGTGTCGGGACTGTCACAGGATTGCCTCCAAACCACCTTCACATCATGGCTGTGACACGATTGTTTTGAACAGTTCAAAACAGTCGGGGGCTTATGCCGACCTCATCGTGCCAAGTCCTGTGATAGATCATGTAAGTGTGACTGGGGCTTTACAAAGGGTTTGATGTGCTCGTCAACGAAATTTGTTCTGTGGGAGACCCATTTCCACTGATGATGGGTCTTCCTATGACCTTTTTCTTGTGTATTTTAGGTAGGCTGTTCTTGCCTCATGGGGACACAATGACATGTATACATCATTGTCTATTTCGTCCTTGTCATCCATTTTGTTCAGTATGTCCCTTACACAAGATCGGTGGTGATCTGTGAGGTCATGCAACGTTTTAGAAGTTGATGTCGTTCAGTTGTCTTTCTGCTTCATCTCTCAAATAGTATTTGATGGTCAATGGTGTCAAATGCAGCTGATAGGTCCAGTAATAGTAGAATTACCATTTTTCTCTGATCAATGTTCCTAAGGATGTCATTTTGAACCCTAAGTAGGGCTGTTTCTGTGCTATGATACTCTTTATTTGCTGATTGAAATTTGTCAGTTAGGTTATTTTTTATCAGATGCAATACTAATTGATCTGCTACTGCCCTTTCAGTTAATTTCGAGATGTAACTGAGGTTATAGACAGGTCTATAGTTTTTCTCAATGAGCTCTAGACCCAGATTTTTAAGTAGCGGTTTGATTATTGCAATTTTCATATTTTCAGATACCTCTGGCTTTGTTAGCGATTTGTTTATGATGGTAGTAATAATCGGTAGAAGGACGTTTGATGCTTTCCTCGCTAACTTTCGAACATCCTCTTCCGACAGAGGCATAAATCTATATAGACTTGAGTGGCTTTCTCTAGGAAACAGTGGTGTACTTTTAGTGGTGTCCTCTTGCGGTGTTATATGGTGCAGGCTTTCTCTTACAGTTTGTGGCATATTATTAGTCATGCCGTCTGGTGGTGAAATTTTTGATACCTGGTGTTCATAAAAAAATTTCCAAATTGTCTAAATTTTTTAAGGAAATAAGAGTTAAACTTTTCTGCCTGCTCTATCACAGGTAGAGATTGGCATGGGGATGTCAGTGGATTTGTGCATAACCTTGTCTATGACTCTAAACAGTTTTTTAGGGTCATGTTTATTTTCATTCACTGGAGAAATTGGAGAAAAGCTTGATTGTGAGAGTTTTATAGTTCTCTATCCACTTGTAACCCAGTTTTGTTCCATTTTCTCTCCAACCCTCTCTTTAATGATCGTTCATTTTTAATATGGTTATTCATCCATGGGACTGGTTTGCACTTGGATACATTAGCAACCTTGATTGGAGCATGACTATTTATAATTTTCGTATGTTTCTCATCATAGAATTCTACCATGTCTACTAGGGATAGGGATTCCCAAGCTTTCGTTTCTGTCATGACTGTTTTTATGTCATTCCTTAAAGCATCCATATTGACATTTTTGTAATTTCTATAATTTATGGTTTTTCTAGCATGTTTCGGGGGATGAATATCTAGAACCATGAGAACCATTTTGTGATCAGAGATATATTCATCTACTTTATGACTCCTAATAAATTTGTTTCCTTTGAAAGTTAGGATCAGATCAAGCTTTTGATAGCGTATTTCCAAGCCGATGAGTCGGTTCAGTTACCAATTGGTTCATATCGAATGTAGATAAGACCTCATTGAATTTTACAACATCAGGTTTTGTTGGTTTATTTACATGGAAATTATAGTCACCTAAGAATATGACTTCATGGTTTAATGATCCATAGTGTGCAATTAGTTGAGTGAGTTCATCAGATCAATGCAATCTGCACTGTAAGTGTACCTGTTACCACCAGATGGCTCTTGTCTATATATAGTCACAAAAGTCACCTGTTTACCCTTCAAATACAAGGAGGCCTCCATTAGCTCCATTGTTTTTACAGATGGGGGATCTAATCTATTTGTTTTGAAAGGAAGTTCACACCGATGAAGCAGAGCTATCCCACCTCCATTCCGTCCTATTCTAGGGAAAGAGTTGAGTTTCAGGTCACCTTCCTCTAGTTCATTTCTTATTCTTTCATCGCCATATTCATGTAACCATGTTTCAGTTACGAAAAGTGCATGGTTTGTGTCAAAATAATCTTTTACTGTTAATACTTTGTGTAATGCTTTGCACATTGCATGTGCCTATACTAATACGATTTCTAAACTTGTCATTTTTTCCTTTTATATGCGACTGTAATTCTTCACAGATGTTTTTTCGATTTTTTGTGTTTCTACCTTTATTTTTTCGCATTCTATCATTTATGGTATACGTGGCATTAAGATTGTCAGTCGGGGGGAATCCGGTCATTGCCCTCGTGACGTCATTCTGCATACCAGCCCCAAGATATCCCTATTTGTTTCACAGGGTCGTTTTCATAATCCACAGACAGATGGACAATAGCCCACTTGCCCATTACTAGGGGAATCCTGTGATACGTCACTACCCTGCTGCTGAAGTGAGGCACTTGACCTAGTTGCTCTACTCCCTGACCTCCATGCTTGGGATAAGCCACAAACCATGCTGTCCTGTGTATAGGCAGAGCTCACTAAACATAATCTGATTCTGGTTCTGTTTCTTGCAAACTTTCATACATACTGTCTATTTCAACTTGTTTAGTGTTTTTAAGAGAAAATATATTTGATGTTGACATTTGAATTAAAAAGAATCCAGAATTTGGGCAGGAAGATTGGCTACTCTTTGCAAGTGTCTGTCTGTGCTGGTGATCCACACACTGATGCTCCCTAGCCACTGAGTCATAATGGTTTGTACTACAACTTGCTGCAAGTGGTTTTAGGTACTTTATATATTAAAATTTCATTTGTTTCAGTGGCTTCGTTTGTACCTTTTGTGTCTTGGTAATAACCCATTGTGAAAGTTTTGAAGTGCTGGAAACTGGTTAGGCAGTTTGTGCATTTGTTTCCGTGAAAACTCCTCTATTGCAAATAAAATTGCAGCAACATGATTACACGTTCCTAACCCATTTACACCCAGTCTGTAACCAAATGACAGATAATAAAAATTGAGTATATTGAAGTGTAATAAAATGACATTGATACTGCTGCATGCTGATACTGCAGATAAACTATTTGTCATTATGAAGTATAGTGAGATTTGATGGACCCCTGTTCTCAAGGCATCATCTTCCATAGGTGTATATATCTAAAATGGAGCTATTCATGTGAATATAAAATTCTGATTATGCAAAGAAACACATACCCTGCTGGGCATGAGCATGTACCAAGCTGAATGTCTCCAGTGACTTCGTCCATCTCAATGCACACTTCATACAGTTTGTGTCTCATTGAAGCCAACACTTTGCATTGAAGAAGACAGCTATCATCCTTTAATCCAATATCAAGCTTTCTTATGTGACCTTCCTTAAAGAATTCATAGCCTTTCAAAGTTTTATATTCCGTCGCACAAGGTACTTGTATATTTGGCCAAAATTGACTGTTTGTAATTGTCTTAGATCCTTGCCAAACTATGGGCAAGTGAGTTAAAGTTTCTTTTGGTCCAATTCTCGGTGTCAGTTCCACTATCATTTTAATTTACAATGCACTGTGGTTCAACCTCAAGGTTATCCCTTGTCTCAGCTGCAAGTATTCTGACAGCCAAATCATGTTTGTTCCCACTGACAGGAAGATTTGATTCCTGACATTTTGCTTTCAAAGCCTCCTTTATATTTCCACTTTTGAGGTGATTTATCCGAGCTTCCATAACTGTTACTGTAATGATTTGAATATATGTTCTATGCAGACTGATGAATTCTAACAGAGGGGAACATGTGCATAGGGGAACATGTGCATGGACACTACAGTCTTGGACAAAGGGTTGTGCAAGGTGGCCAGTTGTAACCATAGTAACCAATATATATCTTATCTGAAAAGGGCCAGTTACTAATTAGGGTACTGATATGCCTTGGTTAACAATGTCTACTTAGAGTATCATGTCACAGAGTGTGTATCTGGGAATAAACCATGTTTATAATAAAGACTTGTTGGTATCACAGCATGCACCAGGCTGAAAGTGACACACCCCCTTCCCAGCATAGAGCAATTAGGTCACAGCCTCAGTTCCAGGAACATATCATATGACGTAGGTATGGTCACCCCAGGGTCTCCCTGGTATTGAGCAAGGGGTTTATTGGTGGGCTGCGCACATTCAATGCCTGCCCTCTTCCAGACCAAAACAAGCTGTCATAACCACACACACATTGTTGATTGTAGCTAAGGGGCTGGTCATTTGACTATCAGGGGAGATGGGTTTTTTTTCTAAAAAAAATATATCTTAGTTCTGCAATAATAAAATTAATTATCTTAGCTCTGAATGGACACAAAAAATATTCCAAAAAAATACTATACCCTTTTGATAGTCAAATGACCGGCCCATTACACGTGTCGATACAAGCACATGCATTTGATGTTGTACTCACTTTCTGACCAAAACAATGACAATGATTGGCTGTGTTAAGACATGTGACAACATACTTTACTCAGCGCTAACTGGCTACTTGTACTGGATGTGCACGTGGTCTCACTCAAAGAGTTGAATATGTTGTTTACTTGCAGAGCCAGGTATAAAACCTTGATCTGCTATAGGGAGTACCACGTAGCGAATACTGTGGAGATTGTCATCAGATGACAAATGTTGACATTCAAATAATCTAAGAGGATACAAAATGTCTTTCACAATAAATTGCATCACATTTTATGGCAAACTGTCTTGAATATATACAGTTGATTTGACATAATTAAATGAGAATAAATCACATTTAAAAAATAAACCCTAAATAATATATAAGCTTATGCATTTAGCAAGATGTGAATGTAGATAATTATATATCACTGACCTAATATCTGACAATATTTTCGCCTCTTGTTTTGACAAGGGTTTGGCTGCTATAGAAACGACAATCATAATGATGTTATTTAATAAATATTCATTGATGTCATATGATCATGTAAGCACTGAGACAGGTGAAATAGAATAATGGCGCTGCAGCACGGGGTCAAGTTGCCCCCAATCGAAGGGGACAAGGTACCAAAGAGACAGAAGAAGGCACTGCCACACAAGATAAGTGATGAGCATACAATGATAAGGTTGAAACCTTCCCGAGGTGCGGTCAAGCCTCGCAATGAACAGTTAGTGGGCAGACACGCATATGATGATATTGTTGTAGATATTTACCGCCTTGACCCTATCGACGAGGCGAGTCACAGTCACAAGTCTGCAGACACAAAGCAGCCACAGATTTACTCTTATCTTAGCCAGAGGAGGAATAAAGAGTGGGATGCAAGAATACTTGGGCGCTCAAGATCTGTAGAAAATTCACTCAAAAGCGACAAGGGTAATTCCAATAATGCTAAACAAGAGAAAAATCCCGGTTCTCGGCCAGATAAACATACCAATATTCAATATGTGGATGGAGATAAATATCACGGGAGCGTGAAGATTCATAGTCTGCAGATCGGAGCAGACGAAGATGCCAGCCATTTAGCTGCGGTGTCGCAGATAATGCGCGCCCCTCAGTCAGGGGAGGATGTCTTCGAATGGTTACAGAGAAACAGAAAAGCCAAAAGAAATCCTGGAGTATCAAAAGAAATCGTAAAAATCTTGTCGAAGTTTGGATATTTGGAAAATTTGTAGAATTTGAATGATAGTCAAATAACAAAATAACATGAAAACAAATATGCACTTTCGTGGAAAAAACCAATGCGCAAAACTAAAGAAATCATCACTGAAAGAACACGTCAGTTCAGGCCAAAAGCGAGTTACCTTGTTTTCGATGGCGTACCATTAGGATGGGATAGGAGTTTTCTTTTATCTTTCTGTTATTATTTTTTAAGTGATCAAATATATTGTTGAAAACATAATTACTGAAAAATATGTCCAAAAACTAAATTGAAGCTGGTTTGAACTAGAGTAAGTCGGGAAATCGGAAACAAGCTTCTTTTTTAGGCCACTCTTCAATATTGATGAAGTGATTTTTGGCTGTGTCTGTGTATAAAATAGAGAGATATAACCACATGACCTCAGTGTTTCCTTCTTTTTGTTACATTCCATCTTTAGGACATGATCGACAAATTTAGTGGTGAGGTTGTATATTATGTATTATACCCGCGGTTAATGACAATTGTTTCTGATTACATATTATAAATGTTTGTCATAAAAAAGGAAACTAGAGATGTGGTAGAATGTGTTTTATGTCTCCGAGAATAACCTAACTCCACATTATATGTGTGTTTTCAATGGTGTGAATATATAATAAAGCCCAATACATATTGTAACACTTAATTAGATTTTCATTTTAGATATATGTTTTAATTAGATTATATATTCCACCACAATATATATATTCACTTTTATATTGAAATGGGAATGCACAAAATAAAAATTGTGTTTAATGATTGAACTTCCCGAAATATATATGCTCTGTACTTTATATAATTGAAAATAAACGACTACACGCTTGCTGCAATTAAAGTATTTCAATTTCATATAATGTACGTAGTGGAAAAACGTTCATCACAATTTTCTCACTACTATATATCAAAATGATATATTTTTTCCAGCTGTCTCAAATTGGTAACAAGCTATATTTAGGTAGGAATTCTTATGATAGAAAGCAAGAGTTAGGTTGCTTAATTTGACACAGTTGATACCGCTTTGATTTTTTTATTTATCATTTTGAAAAAAGAAATTGGTTTGTTTTTAAGGAAGGGGCAATGTTTGGCTGGTTTTATTTACCACCTCAGCATTCATGAAACCAGACTTTCAGACGCATTTGCCTTACATAACATGAATGTTTATACCCTAAACAGTGCTTTTATGTAGTATTACCCAAAATATTCCCTGTTAACAAATTTCTGTGGCATTTGAAAGTTGATCAGTTGTCTGCTGAAACCAACACCAGCAATTGAACACTTTGTCAACAAGCTTTGTTTAGCTGGTCTGTGATCTCATGTAAACACCTAATGAGTTACCAGTTGGGCACCTGTCCAGCTTGGGAAACAGGGTGGAGATGTTTTGTACAATTTATTGCCAGGAGTATACTTCAGAACAACATAAGATTATTTTAATATTATTTGAATCAATGAAATAACTGTCATGGTTGGGACAAATATTTATGGTTGTGACAAATATCTTAATGTTGTGAAAGATATATCACTTATGGGAAAAGTATACTATTTATTTGAAAAATATCTTATGCATGTGAAAACCTTTCTGTCAAAAAGGGAAGACATGACTCAAAGGCTGCATAGAATCCCCCTTAACTTAAAGGCCGAGATATGGAAAAAGTGACATTTAACCCTTTGATCACTGGTTTGGCCTTAAATCACAAGGACTTTGAAAGGCAAAACTGTGAATGCTGATAATTGGTATCAGTGAAATTTATGATTTGACCCTCTTTGATGAAATTTGGGGTTTTACACACCACTGAATGGGAAGACATCAGAGGCTGCATGGATTCCCCCTTAAAGGCTGGGCTGTATAGAATTGATTTTTTATTTTTTTTTTTACTTTTTTTGCAAACATATATAATATAAAAAGTAATGATTTTGTATAGAAACTAAAGATGAAATATTCATAATGGGGTTCTATTTGAGAGAAATGCACATCAGAACATATAAAATTGAATTATTTTTTGCAAACGTAGAAAATGTTAAGAAAAATGACTTTATATAGAAGACAGAGATGAAATCTTCATATTGGGGTTCTATTTAAGAGATATACACATCAGAACATAATATAATTAAATTGGCAATTTCTGCAAAATCTTCTTGGATGTTTGTACTCATAACTTCATAAATATTCATCCGTTTATAATGATTTTACCACCAAAAGAAAGCCAGGAAAAGGCACTATCATCATAAGTGTTATTTTCCAATTCATTCTCAATATAGTGAAAAAATGGCCGAAAATGTGTTGTTCCAATTTTGACAATTGGTAAACAACACCTCCTGTGACTTACTGAGGCCCCTGACAGTTCAAAGGTCAAGGTCACACGGCACACTTTCTGTCCAGTACTGGCAGTACTTTGTGGTCACAAAAAATCATAATTCTCAGAGCAGATGTTCTTTTGTGGATTTCAGACAGATAGCCTGTATTTATGTCAATTTTAAGATCATATATTGTTATCAGATACCTTAAACCACTGTAAAATCGCCTGGAACCTTCCAGGTTTCATGAATGCTTTAAGACCCCATATTTACTCTGATGAAGGATCTTTTATAGTGTTATGTTTATTGTCTATTTACATGTAATTTGTCATTCATTCAGCTTTACATGTGTCATCACATCCCCCTCTTTATTTCATACATCATATTTACATGTTTTTAACTCAGCTGTACATGTTTTACAGATTTACTTATCTGCTATTGTAGTGTCCTTGTATATTGTGTGTTTTCACACGAACCATTCAAACACATTTACAATAGTTTTTTAATACATACGAAAATGACTCTGAATGACTTATGGCAATGTCGATATGCCATAAAGAATCCATTCTTTCATTCATTGACAATTAATGATTCGTTAATTGAGCCCTTTTCCAAATACATCCGATGTTTCTGGACATGAACATCAATATCCAGAATGATAAAGCAGAAGAACACATAACTTAATGTCGATCATTTTCTCAAATTAGAGTTAGGGTTGGCTCCATTTATCCCTGTTATTTGCATTACATACACAGCTATAGCAATCGAAGCCATCACTGACATTGGATACCTTTTAATCCAGTCTCATGGATGAGATGTCAATTAAGAGTTAAGGGTGGGTTCACTTGCAGTGCACTTCTAACTATTTGGCAAGTGTCAAGTTAAGGGTTGCTTCCTTTTGAACACAGTCAAAGTTGTTAATATGAATGGCGATCTTCGTTTCTGAGCAGATTTTCAAACTGCTGAAAGAAGGAAATGTGCTTGATTCGGAGTGCTAGCATCCCAAATTCGCTACGCAAGAGGACGAATCGAAAGCAGCTTCATTAAGGATGGCAGCCGGCAAGGTATGTACCGAGTCGATGTTTTATGCATTTACGTGTTCATCAGACATGTACTTTGATATTTCTGGCTGCATTCTTTGCATCCTGCTCTACAATTGATACCATTCTAAATATGGAATTCCTCAAATTATAAATACTTGCCTTGCTCACAAAAATATCATCAAATCTGAATTGACTTACATCAGGTTATGATCTGTAATCAGTGTGTCTAACTGCTGACTTGCTCCTGATCCTATGAGCAGCTTTATACCTTTGGAGATAGGGACTGATATGAGAGAGAAGTCCTGTTATGGAGGGTAGTGCACAGATCAATTCTTGGAAATGGTGTCAATGCCTCCAAAATAGTTCTCTAGTATGGACTGTATTAACAATATAGAATTAGAATTTTTATATTTAAAAAAGCTAATCAAATATTGCAATCATTTTTTTTAATTGTCAAATAAAACCATAACTTGAATAACAAAATATGTGTATAGTAATAAGGCTCAGATGTATGTGTGGTGATTTGTTCACTATCGTAAGACAAATGACACCAGCTCACATTTTTAATCCTAACCACTGGTATCCTTAGCAGAGACTCTCTACCTGTCAGGTATTTTGACAACATGGTTCTAATAGTGGTCCAACCTTTATCTGTTTACTCGTTCCATTGACAAATTATACAGGAATGCCACTTTTATTGTTTAACTTCCAACAATTATTATGCTTGATAAAATATACCAAGGGGAAACGGGGACACCTGGTGTTGGAAGTGATGTTTGTGTTGGGAACATCATGATACATTGGATGAATATATGCTCAATGTTTGCCTTAATTTTGGAACGAACTTACGGGAAGTTTATAAATTATGCTTTTATAAACCTAAATTATTAACATGTATGATAACTAGGTGACACGGAAAAGCGGATAACAAGCAACATATTAAGCATCAAATCCTTAGGTTTAGCGAATATTCAACAAAACACACTAACATGAATGATATGACAATCCATACTCAAATGTTCTTTTTATTTATATTAAATTGTATGTTGTTTTATTTTTAATTTCTTTTTAAAGATAGGCAAACAAATAGGTATTAACAGTTACTAAAACATAACAATATAACAATTATTACGAAAATTATGTAGGGACAAAAACCAACTGGTTCCTCCGAAAAAGTGTGTTCTACTCACTGCAAACCATATAAATGCCGAGCTGTCATTTCTTGATAGTGCCTTTCACATTTTGACATAGGTTAACATTTGACATTCATGATCAAAAATAATTGTACTTTTGACAGATGAATATGGACACAAATGAGAACATAAATATCTCAATAAGTTGTTGATAATTTTTAAATTATGCAAAATAGATGAAAACTTTTCATTCACTGTTTATGGCTGTTTCATTGAGCATAGAGAATAATACTTTCTCTGTGGTCTGAGTCTGTATCAAAATTGAGGTCTGGGTGTTCATTTATTACCTCTGAAAGTCATAGGGAACTGTTTCCTTGGCAACAGGTTACATTCTTTGAGGTCTGTTCTTCAAGTCATTTGATTTTAAAAAAGGGGGAGCAGCATCCAGGTAAGTTTACGGTCAGTCAGCCCCTCCCCACCCAGATTTGGCTCCAGCTGTTGATTGGTACACAACACATCTACCTGGTCAAGTTGACTGTTGGTCAAACTATTCACTCACAGTCCAGCAGATGCTGCTGTTGGCTTTTGGTTCTGAATGAGACAGCTGTGTGTTCGGAAAGGCAGATTCCTCGATGAAAAATGGCTGAGAGGGTTTGCATTTAGTACTGCAGTATTCTGCACAGTTTTGAAGATGATGTCCATTTGTATATTTACCGTATCTTGGTCAGAGTGAAGGAAAAATAACTCAAAGAATGTGGCAGCAGGTCAGTGTTGACAGCCTGTTTCATATTGGCGCATTTGAGATGTTTACAGAGTGCAGCACTTACCTTAGTTATATAAACAAGTGAACATCCACTTCCTTATGTAACATAAACCGGAACATCCGGTCTGAATTACCCGCGAAATAAAAAGGTCTTACTCCTTGTTTACACCTCAGAATTGTAAGTACTTCCTTTAAGCCAAGTCAAAATAAAAAGTGCATTGCCATGCACAGATTGAAAATTTAGCCAAAATAACGACTTTGTGAAGATATTCAAAATTTAATTGAATTTTCCCGAAAAGAACAATTTACCTTCTTCCAAATTCAGCTATCTAATAAGTTTCTGTTATTTCAAAATGAAAACATCGTTGATAGCATTAATGTGTTAATTTTCTTTAGTAGGTTTGAACTGAAACATAATGTACGTCACCAATAGATTATCATAACATATATAGCTATATGATTGCCCTGTGCAGTTGATCTTATGGTCTATACCTTGGCATTGATGTGAAGCATACTTCAGAATTGTTAGTAACGATAACACAACTAGTTGATAATATTTATTTAAATCAGTTGCTCCTTTTGTGTAATGAGATTTTAGAGGTCCTGATGTTGAGTTCAATCCAGTTTATGCATCTATAGAAAAGCTTTCACTTCAATCACACACTTGAAATGAGTTCAGATTATCTTTGTACAGACAGCCATGCATAGATCACAGCTGAAATACGTTTACCAGCAGTATTTAAGGAGACAGATGTGCTCCTTAAAAACCAACTTCCCTTTTACAAGTGAGAAAATGAGATTTTCTCTGCATTACGTTGACTATAAAATGATCTGAGAAAAGTTATGAATATGTCCAGTGCAATGCAAAAGTTCCAAATGTTTTACCAGAAAGTTTATGTCTCACTGTTCTGATTATATGCATTTAACTTCAATCATGGCAAGATTGCTCACTCAACATTTTGCCTGGGTTAATTCACATTTTAGTACAAACATGAACTATACATGAACTATACATGACCTATAACAAGGTATTTAGTCCATCAGATCAGCACATTATTATTCCAGAATAACGATATTTAAGATCTTCAAAATGTGGAGTTGCCCAAATCTGCCAATGTCAGCCATGAAGGAAACCAATATGTCACCTGTATATGTTAACACTTCATATCAGTATTGTATATAAGGCCTCTCATAAAAATAAGGGAGGTAATTTAAAATAGGATAAACGAATATATGAAAAGAGCACAACACGAACTGTAACGTATAGAGGAACATGGATGGCACAGCCAGTAGGCTTCTTCTGTTATCAGAAACAGAAAATCCCAATGTTAAGGAGGTTACAAAAATCTTCAGGAGTCAAAAAGAATTAAAATCTAGAGTAATTTTGGCTTCTTAATTTCTCTTCAAATTTTATATAATACTCATAAACCTGCCATCAGGTTATCAACACTCATGTTATAAGTCGACTCAAATGTTGGTAAGCTGTATCTATTAGAACAGTTAAATTCATGATGCTGAAGTTTGCATAACTACTTGTATTGTAATAAAACTCTGAGAGAGATGGATATATTGACGTGTGATTTCATCACACCCTAATAAATTGAAAATTCCCAAATGTGGAAGCAAATATATTTTGCTTCCACAGTGGAAGAAAACAGATTTCTCACTGATGACGAGTGATCATTTCATATTCAAAATTTTAGGGAATGCAGAAAATTTGGTGTTGTTCCAGGGCCGAGGAAATCATATAAAACCTTCAGGAAACTATTCTAAAATAATAGATATTAATCTTTATTTCATAATAATATACATCCAATGTCATCTTGTCTTCAACATTTAATTGTATTTCACCATCATACAAACATGTAAGACATGACCATATAGCATAATTTGAAAAAGAAATATGCTTTTATCCTATCTGGATAACTTTATAAATAATTTCTAATCATCACTTTATTCTCATTCCACTAAAATACTCTATATGTCAGAGAAATTGAAATGTCGAAAGGCAAGAGCCTTTCTCTTCCACAACAATTAAGTTTATTTAAGCTGTTTAACAATAACATGTAGAAACGTACATTTACTTTTTGGACAAACTGTTGACAATTTTGTTATTTGTTATAGTCGCATTTCTTGTCTGTGGATGACTACTTCAGTGGCACGAGTCACTTTCAAGTACACATTTAATAAAATTGTAGTTCTACATACATTTTCAACTTCCATGTTTCATAATTAAGAACAGAACTACACGATAAGGACTGTCACACATTCCTGTAAATGATTTCAAAAGAAACATACTCAAATTACTACTTCCATTAGGAAACCCGAACTTTGCACCTCTTCTATGGTCGATTCCTTTGTCCGATTCTATTTGTTCTCCTCGCAGCATGCAACCTATCTTCCCTTTTCCGGTCTTTTACTAATGCATATTAACATTTCTGAGTAGAACCTTTCAGATTTCCTCTCTCATGTTTTCATGCACATTTATTAATAAGGCAACAGCTATCTATTCTTCTTAATATCCAAGACTCCCACTCGCGGCAGGTTATGAACCTCTACATCAGACTCCCCCTCGTGACTGGTTTTGAAAACGGTTCAGATATTCTTTATTTTACATTTGCAATAAAATTTACATGTTATAGATGTGCGTAGAAATTCCATGATGTGGTTGAAAATACGCTTCTATCGTGGCTTATAGATCCAGCTGCTTCACTTCGTCTGCGACTATGACATTCCTGGGCTTTCAGCTAAATATGCCAGTTCAGGCCAGATCTTTTAGGATCCCTCGCCATGCCAATTCCATTCCATCCTTGTCCTGTCAACATAAAAATCCATTGTGTTGAAACATTGCCGCAGTGGCCACGTCTGGCATGGCGTCTGTCTTGAGGCGGAGGAATACTGCGCAACATAGTGCCAAGTCGTTATAGACGTTAAGCAATGGCGCAGCCGCAGTCACACTCCTCGTCTGGAATATCAGGCACGGGAGGCAAGGTCTCGGCTGGGGGCTCCGTGAAATCTCCGTCCAGATACACGCGTACAACAAATAACCAAGTTTCATTTCTGTCACCATGGTTCCACGTGTAAGTCTGCTCGTGGTCGCCATGTTGGTTTCCCGAGTATAACCGCACTGGCACAGTCTCTGCAGATATCACATTCACTCCTACAACATTCAAACATAAATCAAGTTAATGGTTTTAGTGACAACAACATTTGTTTCTCATAACAATGATACAAGTGTTGGCAGTGAATTTGATGAGTTTGATGTTCCTAATAAAGTACATAGCAATGTGGACTTGCTGTGGCCCAGACATTTGCACGCACTCATGTTCTTGCCTGCTTGTCAAGCTCATTGTCAAAATTGGTTATCAATGTTCGTTTATATCTGTTATTACTAGTGAGGTCTGTTTCTTGCATTACATAAATTGAATCTTAAATAGGTTGACGTATCAATATTATACATTTACATGTAAAATGGGTCAATATCATTGAATTTATTGTAACTTGTGTACATACGTAATGTTGTTTTTGTAACTATATTGAGTTTACTGTTCATGACAATGGTCACTTCTTGTGGGGGCCAATGTGCATTGACTCATTGCATGAAGTGGATTGTATTGACACCAGACACGCCATGCTCACGAAAAATCAGCAGCAAGAAAGTGATGGGAATTGCAATGTGGCAAATGCAACCCAACACTCATCTTCGTGTCCATAAGACATTGTCATTTGCTGTACATGTTCATATTGTCTGCTCATTATTTTATTTTCTAAACACAATATAAAAACGGTAATGTTCGTACATGTGATAAATTGCACATGGTTCTATCCAACTTGAGGCATAAAACTTCATCATAATATAAAACTAACTTAAGCGCAGAACAGGCTGGTCTAATCTTAAATCCATACATGGTCCAGGAAAGGTTACCCCTTTCACCTTCAAGAGAACTACTTTCAAACTTGCAGTATGACCTTCCGTCGTGGAGGGTGACCTCAGACACGATATGAATTGTTGGTTGCGGTTCGGGGTGGGTGACCTTGGAGTGCGGCAAGGGGTGACCTCAGACAAAATAGGAACGGATTGGTTGATTGGTTAAGTTCTCATCAGCACGTAGTCAGTCACGTGACTGTGATGATGCAGCTCATGTTAACATCTATATAACATCTATATAACACTTTCCTTTGGTGCGCACTGGAAGTTTCCATTGAAGAAGTCTGGTCCCCCCCCCCACGATTTACAGCTTTTAAATAGGTGTTAACCACTGTCTTTACCCTTTACGTGTACACGGCAAAGTACATTCTAATCTTGAACATCAAGAGAAATACAAGTTGCAGGATGATTTACTTTGCAGTATAACTACTTCAGGGATTATGGCTACTCTACTGCGGTCACAGAGGTCATGTTTATTATATGTACTGTTAGAGTCAGAATGCTCGAAGGTAGTCTGTCTGCCATGAATTATAGATGGCTGACATACGGCCATGATTGAAACACAGGCACAGGTCACGTGATGCCAGACATATCTCTCAGGGAACAAAGGGCAGGGACATGTCTGTAATGCCTCCAAGAGGGCTGAGAGCTGGTAGTAATGACTGTATCAAGTTGGGGTCTGTGTACCATGTATTTTAAGGAGAGTGGCCTGTAACTCATATCTATATATCACACCTGCAAAAGGTGGGACCAATAGATAGCAACTGTAATATCATGCCTGTATTTTATTGCATAAGATAGGGATCTATATGCCTGTAAAAAAGTGGGACTTATTTATCATGCTTGCAAAAGATAAGACCCATATATCATGTCTGTGAATGTAAGGGACCTGAATATCATGCATATGAGATTGGAATCTACATGCATATCATTCTTTACATGCTCTATATGTGATACAGGACCTCTTTGCCAAAGGACGTACAATCCCAACAAAAAAAATATGAAAAATGAAAGCACATGAAATGTAAAATCAGATGAAGGAAAATGAAAAGTTTTCCAATATATGCGAAGATTTATATGCCATTATTTTTTGTTTGATGATTTCACCGAGTTGTAACTTATGGGAGTCCGGCATATTTGCGCTGTGGTGGACAGATAACCGTGCTCTATACAGGATTCCTGTACCCTATAGCAGATTTAATTTTGTATATTATGATGCATGGGCACATTCCAGTATCTCATATCATCTCTCTGTGTAATTTGTGGTGGCTTGGTTCTTGTCCAGATCGATCTATTTTCTCTGAAAGGCACATGACTCACCTCCAAAATGGTATCTGATCAATACCTGATCCACATTACTTTTGATACCCCACTGGAGTGAAATAGCTGACGTTAATTAGCCCAGACCACTTATTAGTGTACTGTCTGCACTGTAAGTATGTAAGAGTTACCTGTGGCATTGAACCAAGCCGTGGCCCGGCGTACCGTCTCGCTCAGCGTTTCAAACCTTGGCGTACTGAAGGCGGCATCCTTGGTCAGCTGTATAGGGTTGAATGTCTTGAAGTTGAGAAGCGGGGTGTGACAGGCTGCATAAGGCGGGGGTTCATTGCCCCCAAATGTCCGGGTATAACACACCCTCACTATCCGCAGGTAGTATGTGAACCCTTCTCCTCTCTCATAGAACATAGTTCTGTGTGTGTCCAGTGACCCACCAGCTGACAAATGCAAAAAATATCTAAACATGGTAGTTACAGTAAATATGGTAATGAACAAATATCATAGGGAATGTCATATTTTTATGTCATTATGTTACTATTTCATTTCTTTTATGGCTTACCCCAGGACGACTTGAGTTTGTAGTCTATTGACTGTATATTGATGACCCTGATGCCAGTCTGCTGGGACATCCAGCCTCGGCACTGGGCCACCACAGCCCCGAACTGCTGGAACTTGGCCGTGGAGATGAAGCCACCCTCCTCCAGCATCGACGGCACAAAGTCCGCACAACCTGTAACACACAATATTACCGCATAAAGCTAAACATTCTTCACGCCTTTATCATTTTGATGTTGATTAGTTTGTATCTGTGACCTTCTCGGCATATTCAATACAATATCTGGGATAGACGCCTGTCATTGTGTCTCTATGTCCTACTCTTTAAATAATATTAAAGATCTTTCATTAGGGATTATAACCATGGCAAGATACCACAAGCCCCGGCCTTTGACAATCAATTGTTGGGCGGCGCTTGGATGTAAAGAAAACCCAGAAGAAGATTCGCACATTTCTCAATCATTACAAATTGGAATCGAACCCAAGCTTTAAACAATTTAAAACAGGAACATTCTTCCAACCAACTGACGCCATGCTTAGTATCGTGCTACATCAGGAAACGAGGGTGTGACGTGGCTCAGTTGGCAAGACGTCTGTCCTACCATACTACGAGGTCCGTGGTTCGAATCCCGACAGGGACAAATGCTGCATGGTCAAAAAAAGTGAATAAATGATATTGCGTTGTTTCTCACACCTGCCAGTGCTGCATGACACGTTATCAATAGCCGTGGTGTGTGTTGTAATATCTATGATAACGCAAGCGAAAGATCCCCAGACACTCTTTGAAGAGAGTAGGGCACTAAGTCCGGGTGACAGGCTTCTATTTAATTTGATATTGACTCAAAGGTGCTGAGAGGGTCAATAATACACAAGAAACGAAGAAACAAGCCATATCAACAGACACACTCGTATGTCATGCATTATTAGCGTTACAACATATTTAGTATTCCAGAGGATTTTTTGCTATAATGTTCAAGTGTATGTTACATATGTTATCCCAATGCAGAATGATTTTATAGCAATCGCCAAATAAGCAAGTAAATTATACTCAAAGAAGAAAGCAAAACATCATTAAATGATTGTTTGGTGGAAAGAGCAATATGATTTTATTTCTATTTTCTTTTTCTTTTTTTGACTGAAGTATCATATCCAGACACATCAGTCAGTTGTGTGATGCATTTATCAACCGTCTCAATATTTAATGGTAGTTCATGCCCACACAGAACCGCCATAAGTCGAGTTTTACCAATTGAGGTCTCGGAAGGTTTAGGTTCAGGTTATCCTTTTGACTATTAGGTTATTCTCATCGATTTATTTTAGACATCTTTCAAATATCTTTCCAATTTGCATTGATGAATGCAAACTAAAATAGCAACTTTACCATCGTGTGGGAGGCAGTTGATGGCAGAGCCAGATTATGGTCCATACATAAACACACACACATACACGCACGTAACGTCCAAACGATACCCACACGTGGATCTGATTATATTCACTGCAATGTTGCATCATCTATGTATGTACATTGAGGTATGACTCTTCTTTGTCATATCAGAAAACGTGTGCATCACCATAATACCTTTTTGAATATACTATAAACATCCTCAAATATACTTTTCTGTGAATAAGAAAGCGTACAGATTTTTCATGACGATCTACCCACTTATGGCCACCAAGTATTGTCCATCTTAATGGATAGTTCGTGTCTTGCTTTGAATGAATTTTGGATACAGATTTAAACTGTTCCTGATATAATGATGTCTGACAGGAATAAAACGCAAGCTAAATTCACCCTTCGCAGCAATCTCTCTTAACTTTATATCAAACCAAACGTACACAGAATTGTAGAAATAATATATCTTATAATCGGGTAATACCGATACATTGGCGTATAAATATCAGTTTAATACATCAAGTAAAAATGAAAAATATTGGAATTAGTTCAAGAAGACATATAATGGCTTTCTTGCAATTGTTAATTGGATTTTTCCCCATTGTTTTCCTTTAGCATGGGTCCAATTTCACAGCTGGCTGGCAAACCCTTTGCCTCATAAGCAAAACAATAGAGCGCTGGAGATTTTACACAAACAATGCATCATCAACCATAAATATCTGAAATGGGAAATGTGATGGTCGGCTCCTGCTGCCTAAAACAACTCCTATATTGTGCCAATTGTGACAAATGGCATTTCAAGAATATGGTGAGTGCCCTCCCCACGTACCACCAGTCTCCACGTGACTCATGTGTGGCCAGCCATACTGTAAGCTTGACGAGTGAGCTTCGTGCATGGAGCTGGTCACGTGGGAAAGGAGGTGCCACTGCCACTGTTTATTGGCCAATAGTGTTGCATGATGACGGTTCTGTGCGTCTCCCCTGGGAAAACCAGGAGATCCTGGATGCACCAGTACGCTTTAATACACATATATTTCATGTGATTTCAAACATACAGTCTAAATTGATATGCAAGTAACTCTACATGTAGGTAGTCAATCATTTACCTGCACACTGGGATTCCCCTTGGGGACGAATCATTAATCATTCAGGGGTTGTCAGAGTCTAATCTCAATAGGTTTCCTCATTAACGCATATGCCAATATTTTCTTTGATCTTGAAGAGACATATTTTATTTTCCAAGCCAACCAAAGCATCTATATTCCCCTTTAATGTTATCAATATGATTTTGCTCATTGAAGGGTTTCAGTATATTTATTATTATTCCTCTGCGCACTTCTGAATGATTATATAATGCGATTCTTTTAGCAGTGCTAGATAACCGACCTTTTTTAAGACCACAAATGTTACTTAATTATATGAAACATTCTAAAAGAAAGGTTGATAGAAAAGAAGTATGGCGTATACCTATTTCTTCGTACGCTGGAGGTCCCACCTCGTAGAAGACGCGTATAATGTTGAGGAAGTAGGTGCCCGTCTTGCCAGCCTCTGTCCAGTAGGTCTCATCCGGGTCCACCATGCCGTCCCACGTGTGAAACTTCATATCCTGCGTCTCCACGTTCAATAATTTACCTTTAAGCATATTGCGATATTTGTTACAGGTGATTTGTTAAAGTAGAGGATTCCAAAGGGGTAAAGATTTCCGCGGTTCATAGGAACTTTCGAAAAATGGAACACTTCAAAGGTTATGCCAGGGCGTTTTTATAGGAACTGTGACCTTATAATTACACTGATGACAATTCACTTAGATTAATGAAACAATTGAAATAGTTGTCAGATATTTGACATTTGACACAAAGATTGCAATAACATTGCTCAAGACAAACTTTATAGAGGCAAATGCCAAGATATTTTCAGGAAATAAACTCGATTCTCAGTGGCTAGTGTTTGTAATGTAATTCAATATGGCAACCTCCTGGACAACTCAGTGACAGTTGATTTGTTAAAAATCATAACAAAATGGAAATAAATCTGGAAAATATATATATTTAGTCCCCTGAAAATACATAACATGTTCTCCAGGCACATACAGCCTATATAGAAGTTGGCTATTGGCTTATAAGTTGGCCTATATTGCCTAATATGAAGGAATGCATATATCTAAATGAGCCGTTTACATGTATGCACCAGACTGATCATGATTTTGATGCACCGAAATACATCTTTCCTACGAATTGCTGAGAACTCCAACCAGTGGTTTCAGAGGAGAAGATGACGGGGAGAATGACATAACTGCAGAAGCTATGTTGACATAGTCAGCGTCGCTATAAACATGTTCAAAGCATGGGAAGGTCGACAGAATTGTAAATGCAACATGTGTTTCCAATTTGTACCATATTAATGCTATATTTTCTGTACTGTTCCTATTGTAATATGTGTAGATGTTTAACTTGTTTATATTTCCACAATAGCTCACAGGTATTGAACATATATCTCTTCTCATCTTTTACCTTATCTTGTATTATGGTAATTAGACTTTTTTGCATTAATCATTAGTTCTGTTTAACAGCATTTTCAACATTATTTCAGTCATTTCATGATGAGACCTACTTGTAGCAGATATAGTGCCACCTTAATAAATTGTCATGTCGCAGGTCCTTGGCATGATAACCCATCCAGTCACCAACCCATTTGCAAGGACAAGAGGTTAACCCTTTAGGCGTTGGCCTCAGCTCAGCTGAGTGCAATTCCGATATGTCCAGGAATCAAACTCACAATGTTAAGATCACCGCAGAGGAACTGGTATTAATAAGTAATAAGCTTGCATTTCTATCAACTGCGCCACGGCCTATGGCTCAAGTTAATAAATTGTTATTATAAATGTGATGTGATATATCATTAGAATTATAAAAGCCTGATTAAGCAGTATCGCAAGAATGTTCATATCGACCAAATGTTCACACCGAAATGTTCAAACCAGGGTTAGTATATACTTAGTTGATTATGTACTTTGTCATTGTGGTACTCCTGTACCTTAAAAACCTGTTTAATGTGTTACAACGCATAATGAATTTTCATGTTCGTATTTTCCGGAAAAGGTTCCTGAAAAAGTACATTGTATTCCAGGGAATATGATATTTTTACCATTTTTGTGTTGAGCTTTATCGAATTAGTAAACAGCCGATGTAAATTGGTGAGGCCAAAATCACTAAGATCAAAAACATTAAATCATTTAAACGTTTTTTTTTTAAAGTTATTTATCTTGGGTTATTATGTGGTTATTTTGTGCATTATTGAATGGTTTATGTCAGTGTATCCGGCATTATTGTCTGACCAGTGTTCCTTCCGGGACAGAATTGCTTGGTGCTTCCAATGCACTTTTCACAACTTATGTCATTTTTTTACTTTTACTTATATAAAAATAGGCTGGTTACTCGTTAGAAATGAAGTTTAGTTCTTAATTGAAATGTAATGGCTATTTCACAGCAAGTGTAATCATTAAGTAATATTCTTCGCTTTAGAAAACCTTCTGCGCATGGGTACATGATGTTTGAAAAGACAATATATATCTCACATTGAGTAAATCAATCATAGGATGCGTAACTTAAGGACTTTTTGGCAACTCATTATAGACTTCAATTAAACCTTCTTTATCTATGCGTTATAATCCTGTAGATCTTAGGGTTTCCTCTGTGCCTTTCTCAATAAATCTGGACAAGGGAGTTAACACAAACCGCACGAAAGATAAGTTTTCTTGGGTCCCTTTCAAATTTAAGGTATACAATACCCTCATATTAGTCAACTTGTAACCAAGACCAGTTAACCTGTCAACAAGGACAATTATCTTATACGCACGAGCAGCAGTTACACTACAGAAAAGAGCACTACTTTGTATATCAGTTACTTTATATATAATACAGTTACCCCATAGACAAGAATAGTTAGGTTGTGAGTAGGAATAATTACCTTGTAGTGGTCGATCCCTTAACACCTGATTAAGTCTGTCAAGGGTTTCACCAAAAGATTCGAACTTGGGACTGCTGAAGACTCCTCCTGGATCTGTGCACATGGGGACAATGTTGATATGTCCGATCTGTTGTGGGCACTGGGAGTCTGTAGCATCTTTGCCAACCAACCAGACCCTGAAATGTACAAGCGTTAAAATGTCTTGTTTATTGTTTGTAGGCTGTTTCTGTGAGCTTTATTATAGCATAAAAATATTTATATTTGTTCTGTACCTTAAACATTGGTCTGTATAAAAATTAATCACCTCACTGTCTTAAAAACGGTACCAGGACAATTTATATCAGAAATAGAAAGAAATGTCGAGGACAAATCTAAGTATGCAGCACAGATTAGACAAATGGATAGGTCCATTACAGCCTGTCTCGCGGGGCCTCGCCACTAAAAGCTGTGCTCTTTCACGTCTCACAGAGGAGTCATAGAAATGTAATCACTTCGCATCGTGTGCAAAAGTGTGGAACATCGGAAGCCATCGGCGGCGACTCTTAACCCTGTTATGTCTCTGTATACCGCAGTAGTCTAATATGACTACTGTGGGGTTCACTTTATAGGCAGGCACTTCGTATCTATTACTGTGCCTATCATGGTGTGTTGAAATCAACAGTTAAAAGGTATTGTAATTGACCATGTATAAGTCAAATTGCTGGCATTATTAGTTGCTTGCTGTTGTTATAATCGAAGTTATTTCAATTTTGCTCATTTCATATAAGTTGTGGTGCGATATTAGCTTATCCATTTCATATAAGATTGAGAGGACATTGCCATATTAGCCTATCCATTTCATATTAGATTGTGAGTGTAGTACCATTTTAGGCTTCCCATTTCATATTAGAAAATGAACGGAGTTCCATGTTAGACTATCCATTTCATATTAGATTGTGAGTGTAGTGCCATTTTAGCCAACCTATTTAATATATGATAGTGAGAACAGTGACATTTTAGTCCTCTGATTTCATAGTAAGGTCAGTGCAATATTGGCTTACCCATTTTATGTAAGATGATGATGCTAGTATCATATTAGTTTTTCCGTTTCATATTAAATTGTGAAGGTTGCCTATTTCTACCTTTCTATATGAGATAGTGAGGAAATGTCATGTAACCATACCCATTTTATATTAGACAGATCTATTCAAATACAGCTATTAATGGGACGGTCTTTATCTTCCATACCATTGTCACGGGTCTGATATTATACGTGATATCTCATGTCAGTATTACACTATCATTGTGACCATACCTGCATCCTGAGAACATTTTATTTGTTTGTTATGCAAGCCTGGAGGCATTTGTTCTTTTCCTTGACTCAACGCGACTGCAGTTGCACAACACTCATTGTTGCAGGCAAAATTCAATAGTTGGCTGTGGATATCTAAATCATATTTGTTGATTGCAGTCAATGCAGTCAAATATGTTTCAGGGAATATTTCCACTTTGTATTTTGTATTATCAGAGTGAAAGTAAAATAACCCATAATACACAAGGTGTGACGTCTTGAGGACAATGCCAAGACGCACAGACACATACAAATGAACACATATACATGCTTTAAAAATATATCCATGACACCACAGATAGAAGGCGGCCACAGATCGCAGCCTTCACCTCTGCTGCGGTCCCATCCGGGAGAGCAGAGCATGTCCCGTGACGGCCGGTAACGTCACACCTTGTCCAGGTGTCGCCACCTCTGTCCTAGTCCTGACACACGATGCGTGCGGACTGTCTCTGCACATTAAACAGTTGACAGATGCTGACGGCAATGCTCCGTGTATTATCTGATCGCTTTCCCCGCTCTACTTCTGTCTGTTCCATCTTATTACATGTGCTTTATGAGACATGTCTAGGAGGCATATAAGCGAGGTATCAGGTGTGAGGCATTAGAAGCTGAGATCATCTAAGCTGGGCGGGATATATCACATTATCTCACAGTCGCTGACTTTACAATGTCAATCTGCAAGTTTTCATCGGATATATCCATCTTATAGTGATTGCTGCTTTGCGCAGACATACAGATGTCAACAAAGCTCAAGAAAGACACAAAGTATCCGGGCGGACATTGACCATGATGGGCGCCAAGTTAGAGGTAAACCCCTTCGCACATCAGAGAAATGACACTAAATGTCTCCAGACTCTCTCACTGTCTGCAAAAACCTTCCATATTTGATACTTAATGAAAAGGCTTTTGGGCAAAAGTTAAATTTGTTGGTCCACTTTTGTGGTAGTGTTGATATAAGAGTATAAGGATTGTGTTGGCAATGCTGTTCCTGCGACAATTCAGTCTGTTCCCTGATTTGTTTATGCCTCTTAATTTGACCATTGATTCCAGTGCAGCGTTCTGTGGTCGGGCCGTTGGAAGCAGAAATAGATCCACACACAGATAATGGGGCTAAATTTAGCATATATATTGAATAGGCACTGAGATCTCCAGATATCTTCCCATGGAATCGACCCTGACACGTGTTTCCTTTCCAGACACCATCTTGCCCAATCACACCAATATTACACTTTCCAATCAATCAATCTTTTCAATCAATCCGCATTAGCCTTTCTATTAATCTGATTAACCTTTTTTATCAGACCATCGTCATTTCTGTTTCTGTCCAATCTACATCACACACAGCGGCCAAATGTTATAAGTTTCGGATTGTAAAATGAGAATAAGTAGTGAAACTAAAAATGTACAACTTTTTCTACGGAAATCGGCTATTGGTTCATAAGGTTCAAGGATCCACAAAGGTCATTGATCCACAAAGGTCATTGATCCACAAATGTCATTGACCCATGCAGACTTCTGAACTATGAAGGTCACAGACCTACAAAGGTCATTGATCCACAAAGATCATTGATCCATAAAAACCACTCATCCATGAAGGCCACTGATCAACAAAGGTCATATGCCTCACGAAGACCACTACTAATCAATAAAGGCAATTTACACACAAAGGCCATTGGTCCATAAAGGCTGCTAACTCACAACGGTTACTGATCTACAAAATAACTCTGATCCAAAAAGGTTACCAACCCACACATTTCATTGATACATTAAGACCGCCTATCTACAAATGACATTTGTTCACAATTGTTTTCTCAAGCAATGTTTTTATATTCGTTGAGATCCAGATATCGGAAAAGAATGATTGCATTTGAATCAGCTGAGTGTGGAGGCCGAGACAGGTATTTATAGATCACAATGTTCATCAAGCACCAGAGGCGGCCCTGGGGACAGGAAAACACAGCATCTACTATTCAGCGCACACAACTCAAATGAATTGCTAGTATCGCCTTCATACTTAGCAAATAATCAACCACTCCTGGTACAGCATATCAAAAGCAGCAAACTAGCACATAGGTAATCCAAGAATGTGTAACATTAATTGGTGTTGATGAAAAAATTCTTTTATATTGGCATTAAATATAGCCAATTGTAACACTGTTCATGGTGACATCCGGACTGGTTTATATATCTTCTTATTAATCAAATAAAAATGATCTGTGATATGTCTTACTATAGAATTATATTTCTCAGTGATATATATTTCTGTATGGCGCCTGCTGCATGTGAGATGATCATGTATTTGCTGAGGCGATGAGCCTACTGAAATGAGCAATCCTGGCATCATTCTCATATATTGGAATATATAAAGACTTGTTTTACGAAGTTGTTGCTCTCATATACAAAGTAAAAATGAAGTACAAATTCGAGATAACTTAACGTTATTTGGTAGAGCATTCCTCTTGACACCTATTTATTTGAATAATTGCCAGTTACTATCATGCGTTATGAGCAGAAATTTATTTTCTGGACTCAGCGCTACATAAATATTAATATCCTTGTTATAACTCGGGTGGTACCTTTTTAATATTCACTGCCAACAAGCAATGAACGTCAAGAAAGGGATTATGTGTTACTCTGTGATCAATATGGTCATGGGGAAGGTGTAGTCATTTCCTGTTGGTTGTAAATCTTCTTATTGTGTGACTCTAAGGATTTCAGTAAAAACCCTGGAGAAAGTTTAGCAGAAATTGACAATGCCGTGTACATGTTTGTTGTCAATTGTCAAAATCGGAACAACACATTTTCGGTCAATGTTCAGAACACTTTAGACATTGAATTGGAAATGACAATTATTAGACTAATAGATATTTTTGGTTTTCTATTGGTGATAACATCATAACAATATATTGAGATTTAGTGAAAGGTTTTGCAGAAGATTTTGTTTATTTTCTGGTTCATTCTTTGTTTTTGTTTCATTGTTATCTCATTATGTTTCTGTTATGTGCATGTTTCTTTTCTGTTCTCTAGGTTATTTTGTCATTTGCTATCCATGTTACATGTAGAGCACCACATTTCTTTCCAGGCTGGCCTCCGTGATAGCGGTAAGTTACTTGCCTTAATGGATATCTCCCTTGCCCACAAAGAACTAAATATATTGTTAATTTGTGTGAAACATATTCATGGTATTCCTCTATTTGTTTTATATTGGCCAGATTTGGAGTTTGAATTTGATTTTGAGTATGGGATCCTTTCCTACAAAGCTCTTGTTTGACAATAGAATCAAGCATTTTAAGTGGGGAGCAACACTTACCGAGCAAACGTGCCAAACGAGGTAATGGTAAATGTGGTCTGAAGGAATGTGCTAATGTATATTTCTTGCTTGCATAAAGAAAGCATCCATAACAGAAAACAAAAGCAATTAATCTGTCATAGCAGGGTAAAGTGGTTTATAATTTGAAAATTTCAAGGGCGATGCCTGTATTTCTGAGAGATTTATGAGATATATGGAGATGGAAGCAGAACAGAATGAGATGCTTGTTATCTCCCGATATAATCTAAAGAATTCACCTTGATTTATATGTCTTGGAAAAGTAGACTATCATGTAATATGCACTCACTTCTACCTTGATGAATGGAAACAAAAGCAGGAAACTATCCTCTGATGGGCCACAAAGTGAAACATGTTGAGTAGTATCCATATGGTAAAGTGCATCATACAGGCGGGCTCCCAAAGAAATACAGGGCTCCCAAGGTTTTTATTCGTCATGAGCAGGAAATGAATAGCCTCAAAATTCTAAAAGCAGAGTGCTATTAATTAGGGTCACCATGCTTGTTTTTTAGATATAGGTATAGGAGCAATTCACGAGTGTTTGACTAATTCTTATATTGAATATTGAGGAAAATACGTTTTTAAACATTTGTATAGGTTCCTGTAAATACTATATGTAAATCCTTTAATTTATTGCAATAAACAAGGTCATTACATATTACTTTTTAAAAAGAATTAAAACAGTTCTTCGTGAATTTCTTGAATATTTATTTAACAACGGGTATTGTGGCTTATGCCGGAATATAGGAACCCTAAACCAATATATTGGCATTTGGAAGATTATAATGGCATTAGCCAGGAAAATAGAAGAGATGTACATAATATGTGGAATTAAAGCCCGTGATATAATATAGAAATGAACGGGTTTCACAAAAAGGGAAATTTGTTGCATCCTTTGATAAGAACTGTAGAAGTATTCTTTTATCTGCCCTGAGCAAATATCAGGAATGGAGGTCTGCCATGGCATTTTCCATTTTAAAGCCATTCTATGTTCTGTTAGCAAATGTAAATAAACAAGAACGTTTCAATGCCACAGATGGCTTAAACATGTTTCGAAAGCAGTGAATAGTCGGCATAAGTGAACCATTTCGGTTTATTCCCATCTTTCGCTACAAGCGCAGCGCCATTGCACCATGGCACCACACAAAACACAGGCACAAAAAAAAAGAAACAAGATTTGAATTCAAGGTCAGATAAAGGTCTCGAAGGTCAAATAGTCTTCTCGGAAGAGATTTCATGAACATAATTATTGACAAACACCAAAACGCGCATTTAAGTCTGATATTGAGTTTCTCCATGAGGCGTAAAATGCGAGTAAGCCAACCATTTGCTGTTTACGGTCTCTTCATGTACACCTTGTAATTGACCCAATCAATACAAATGCAGCCATGACAGACAGGATGTTTGCCTATCTGAGCCCGGTGCCCCTGTGTTGCATTGGTGGTATGCGAAGGCGTCATGTTGGTCAAAACAGAGACAAGGTATAAATGTCATATGGGTCATTCAATACATACGGTATAAGCCTTTTGTTGTCCATACCATATATAGAGAATCATGTTGTTCACACCATATTTAGGATATGCCTTATATAAAGAAGAGGATTAAGCCTCACCTTGGTTAAATTATATATTACCTTTATAGTACATTTTGTTCATGCTAAAGGCCTAATGCATGTAGACGAAGGATAGCTCTGTTCAGGTTCTCACATTCTCTGGCCAGCTGGATGTGACTTATCACCTGGTTTTCTAAATTGGCTAGATCCAGTATACGCTGATAATTACGTACTCCTCAGCATGTCCTGGGTTTATACCACGCTTGGCAAGTATATCAAGTATTTCTTTGTACTATATGAATTGAATGTTATTTTAATGGTGTGTATTGTTTTATCATTGTAATTGTATTTATAAGTGTACCTTAAGTACGTAATAAAGATAATAATAATAATAATAATAATAATAATAATAATAATAATAATAATAATAATAATAATAATAATAATAATAATAATAATAATAATAATAATAAAAATAATAATAATAATAATAATAATAATAATAATAATAATAATAATAATAATAATAATAATAATAATAATAATAATAATAATAATAATAATAATAATAATAATAATAATAAAAATATGACAGAACTGGCAATTTAAGCAGATCACACCCAGTACAAACTTCCTTTTAGCAACCAAAAGGATCTTTGCAAAATATTTTGTCACATTAAAAACATTATATACGAATTACATATTTACAGAGCCCTGTTTGTCCATTAAAGTATGTCCTCTGGTACAGGCCTAAAACCGTGGCAATATGTCTGTATACATCTGACAACCTTATGGTAAAAAATGTACAGCCAGTAACTGACACTTTCAGGAAACGCAATAACTATGGTTAGTGTATTTTGGTTAATTATAGTTAGATAGCTGGTTGTATGACAGTTTCGTGGCCACATCATTTAAGCATACCATCTCCTCTGTAAAATTGCCTGTGACCTCTGTGATTTCATAAATGTTTTAATCTGAATTATTTTATCACGTATAATGAAATAGTCAAAATCGTATTAACTTCATAGGTACAGTCATCAACATTGAAATTAGCCAAAGCGCATGACAAATAATTTGAGAAAGGAAATGGTAAGATGTACTCAACAGGTACGAGATCTGTAGGGTAATGACAGCCAATAAGGAAATATATTCTACCGACAAACAACAATTTGGATAGAGTGTAAGAAGCCGTTTAAAAAATGTGATGTGCATATTTTAGTTTGTGTATGAGAGGTGATCAATCTTGTGGTTCCCACAGCAGCTCTTCCAACTTCTAATAACGGATAGGATATAGAGGAAGCATTTGTTTCTCATGGGATGGACAATTATTTTATATTATTGTTGCAAACTTAAAGCAATATAAATGTTTACATTGGGATAATTTCTACGTAGAATTACAAGGTTTTGAGAACAATTTTAGCACGGTAATTGTAGAATATATCCCATATATGGCGGTCTAATCGGATTGGGCGCCATGTGCGTGGTTGATCTAACGCACAAAGATTTACAGATACAACAATAGTATTAGTCATTGGACACTGACCACTGTATGGCAGGAAAATCCTCATATTTCATCAGAGATGATCACTGAGGCATGTTGACCTGCCAAACGGAAGCTCTACAGACTAACATATATCAAATATTCATCCTTTTCCATGTTTGCATGAGGGCCCTATGCCTGATTCTGGTGCAGATGACAGGTCCTTGAGGATGGTGCCACATATGGCATCAATATGAGTAGAGGGTATAAAAGAAGGCTTCCGCCAAAACTGTCAAACATTGCTTTTCTTCAACTGCACGACACTGCATAAATAGTCTTTCTTTTGTGAGGAAATAGCTCATACCACATCAATGCTTTCCCATCTTGACTTTTGTGAAAAGGAGCAATATTTACAAACAATATATTAATACCTTTTTGTTGTTGGGGATTGTCAGGTATGTAGAGGATTGATAATAGCAGGGTGCGTCTGCCTCTAACCTTCTTTCCAGGCCACATCTATCATAGTTGAGTCGTCGCTTGTGTTTCTGCTGGGTCTCACCTATGATCGTGGCAACTTTATATATGTGTGTGTCTAATAATAAATAGACCTCCATAATTCTGTGTCTGTCTATTGAAAATGTTTAGAATATTCTCCAGTATTAAGTAAAAATATTTTCATAAAATGCATTCGTTAATACTTGCTCCAAATTGTTTTTGTTTCTCTTTAAATATTCTTTGTTTATATTTTTGTTACGCCGAGCACCTTGACACTGATATCTCCCCTTCGAACATCACTATCAGTTCTATTTCCACTATTAACCATATCCTATTCTGTATAGATCTGTAGAATATCTACCCTTAATACCATCAGCTTATGTGTCACCATCAGATGTGAAGATGATCGATCGCTCGCAGTTTGCCTGATGAAAAATCATTAAGAAATGTAGAGAGACAATCAGTTAATCAATGACTTTCCAAACACTCCAATATCATTTCTCTACCATCTGTTGCTGTGTTCACAGCATATAAACCTATTTCTATAGAATATTTTTAGCCGGGTAGGTTTATTAATAGACTGCTGTTATGGAGTGTTATCAGCCCGCGTAGGTCTGCTAATAGACTGTTGCTATGTAGTGTTATCAGCCGGCGTAGGTCTGCTAATAGACTGTTGCTATAGAGTGTTATCAGCCTGCGTAGGTCTGCTAATAGACTGTTGCTATAGTGTGCTATCAGCCTGCGTAGGTCTGCTAATAGACTGTTGCTATAGAGTGCTATCAGCCTGTGTAGGTCTGCTAATAGACTGTTGCTATAGAGTGTTATCAGCCGGCGTAGGTCTGCTAATAGACTGTTGGTATAGTGTGCTATCAGCCTGCGTAGGTCTGCTAATAGACTGTTGGTATATAGTGTTATCAGCCTGCGTAGGTCTGCTAATAGACTGTTGCTATAGTGTTATCAGCCTGCATAGGTCTGCTAATAGACTGTTGCTATAGTGTTATCAGCCGGCGTAGGTCTGCTAATAGATTGTTGCTGTAGAGTGTTATCAGCCGGCGTAGGTCTGCTAATAGACTGTTGCTATGTAGTGTTATCAGCCGGCGTAGGTCTGCTAATAGAATGTTGCTATAGTGTGCTATCAGCCTGTGTAGGTCTGCTAATAGACTGTTGCTATAGTGTGCTATCAGCCTGCATAGGTCTGCTAATAGACTGTTGGTATATAGTGTTATCAGCCTGCGTAGGTCTGCTAATAGACTGTTGCTATTGTGTGCTATCAGCCTGCGTAGGTCTGCTAATAGACTGTTGGTATATAGTGTTATCAGCCGGCGTAGGTCTGCTAATAGACTGTTGCTATATAGTGTTATCAGCCTGCGTAGGTCTGCTAATAGACTGTTGCTATAGAGTGTTATCAGCCTGCGTAGGTCTGCTAATAGACTGTTGCTATAGAGTGTTATCAGCCCACGTAGGTCTGCTAATAGACTGTTGCTATAGAGTGCTATCAGCCCGCGTAGGTCTGCTAATAGACTGTTGCTATAGAGTGTTATCAGCCCGCGTAGGTCTGCTAATAGACTGTTGCTATAGTGTGCTATCAGCCGGCGTAGGTCTGCTAATAGACTGTTGGTATAGAGTGTTATCAGCCTGCGTAGGTCTGCTAATAGACTGTTGCTATAGAGTGTTATCAGCCTGCGTAGGTCTGCTAATAAACTGTTGCTATGTAGTGTTATCAGCCGGCGTAGGTCTGCTAATAGACTGTTGGTATATAGTGTTATCAGCCGGCGTAGGTCTGCTAATAGACTGTTGCTTTAGTGTGCTATCAGCCTGCGTAGGTCTGCTAATAGACTGTTGCTATAGTGTGCTATCAGCCGGCGTAGGTCTGCTAATAGACTGTTGCTATAGAGTGTTATCAGCCCGCGTAGGTCTGCTAATAGACTGTTGCTATAGAGTGTTATCAGCCGGCGTAGGTCTGCTAATAGACTGTTGCTATAGTGTTATCAGCCTGCATAGGTCTGCTAATAGACTGTTGCTATAGTGTTATCAGCCTGCGTAGGTCTGCTAATAGACTGTTGCTATAGAGTGTTATCAGCCGGCGTAGGTCTGCTAATAGACTGTTGCTATAGTGTTATCAGCCTGCGTAGGTCTGCTAATAGACTGTTGCTATAGAGTGTTATCAGCCTGCGTAGGTCTGCTAATAGACTGTTGCTATAGTGTTATCAGCCTGCGTAGGTCTGCTAATAAACTGTTGCTATGTAGTGTTATCAGCTGGCGTAGGTCTGCTAATAGACTGTTGCTATATAGTGTTATCAGCCTGCATAGGTCTGCTAATAGACTGTTGCTATAGTGTGCTATCAGCCTGCGTAGGTCTGCTAATAAACTGTTGCTATGTAGTGTTATCAGCCGGCGTAGGTCTGCTAATAGACTGTTGCTATATAGTGTTATCAGCCTGCGTAGGTCTGCTAATAGACTGTTGCTATAGTGTGCTATCAGCCTGCGTAGGTCTGCTAATAGACTGTTGCTATATAGTGTTATCAGCCTGCGTAGGTCTGCCAATAAACTGTTGCTATGTAGTGTTATCAGCCGGCGTAGGTCTGCTAATAGACTGTTGCTATATAGTGTTATCAGCCTGCGTAGGTCTGCTAATAAACTGTTGCTATGTAGTGTTATCAGCCTGCATAGGTCTGCTAATAGACTGTTGCTATAGAGTGTTATCAGCCGGCGTAGGTCTGCTAATAAACTGTTGCTATAGTGTGCTATCAGCCGGCGTAGGTTTGCTAATAGACTGTTGCTATATAGTGTTATCAGCCTGCGTAGGTCTGCTAATAGACTGTTGCTATAGTGTGCTATCAGACTGTGTAGGTCTGCTAATAGACTGTTGCTATAGAGTGTTATCAGCCTGCGTAGGTCTGCTAATAGACTGTTGCTATATAGTGCTATCAGCCTGCGTAGGTCTGCTAATAGACTGTTGGTATATAGTGTTATCAGCCGGCGTAGGTCTGCTAATAGACTGTTGGTATATAGTGTTATCAGCCGGCGTAGGTCTGCTAATAGACTGTTGCTATAGTGTGCTATCAGACTGTGTAGGTCTGCTAATAGACTGTTGCTATATAGTGTTATCAGCCTGCGTAGGTCTGCTAATAGACTGTTGCTATAGAGTGTTATCAGCTGGCGTAGGTCTGCTAATAGACTGTTGCTATAGTGTGCTATCAGACTGTGTAGGTCTGCTAATAGACTGTTGCTATAGAGTGTTATCAGCCTGCGTAGGTCTGCTAATAGACTGTTGCTATAGTGTGCTATCAGACTGTGTAGGTCTGCTAATAGACTGTTGCTATGGTGTTATCAGCCTGCATAGGTAGGGAATAGAGTGTTATCAGCTGCGCAGAGTGTTCAATAGAGTGGTATTATTTTATCGTATTTAACAGGTATCTGTAAATTAAATATTTCTTAATTGCTCGCAGACAATATCGTTACGTTTTTTGGTATCATGCAGTTTTTAACCTTTTACCCTGGAGGAAAGCAAAGAGTTGATTTCCCTCGAGTTAAAATATCAAACAAGGCAAATAGTTGTGTTTGAAAAGCAGGCGAAACCTTAGTTTTAAAGCACACTTTTTAATACATAGCGTATACAGACTAAAGGTTTGCCAGACATTTTTCAATGCTTCAGGACCACATGAGTTTTCGATGGATTCCCATTACAGGAGTAGATTAGCACAGGAGTACACAGTAACAAGACAATGTATCCACTCGCTTGGCAAATTAAAGCCAAATATTTACAAACAGCCACGGAAAAATACGATAACATAATTTAAATCCCCGAACCACATCTCGAAAACAATAGGGCATTGGCTTGATGTTGTCAGAATTTAAAAAAAACAATTATGCAGTGGAAAAAGGCTCACACTATTAAAAGAGTACAGAACAGAATCATTATCATTATTATTAAACAAGGTCTATCACAAATTATGAAAAAGAAAATGTACAATATGAGTGGTTGAGTTTAACATCATTTATGTTATTGGGGATAATTTGAGACATTTTCCTCTGGGTATTTTGGTTATTCTTCAGTTGTGGTCTGTTTTAGATCACGTTGCCGATGGGATCTTACGGTTGGCAGTGCAGTGAATACTGAAAATAAACGTTGCGATGATGATAGCCAATTAATATGCAATAAATGGAACATCAAGTGGCTGGTCCAAAAAGCTAACATTATGACACGTAAAGATAAATATAAGAGGAAATGTTATTTCTTCACATACTTCAGGCATAATTTATTTTAGCATCAAAGTCCAATACCAATTTTGAAGAGAAGAATAATGACGAATTCGCCAAATATCGCCTGGAGAAAGCCAAAGATGTGTAGAAACTTTCCGAGGTGTGGACCTACTTGTATGTTCGGCCCAAGCCTCAACGCTGTGTGAGCTAAACCCTATGTAACTTAGACCTTATGTACACTAGACCTTGTGTAAGCTAAACCCTCTAATAGTTAACCCTTTGGAAGCTAGACCCTGCGTAAACTAAACCCTCTGAAAATCAAACCCTCTGAAATCTAAACCCTGTGGAAGTTAAGCCCTGTGGAAGTTAAGCCCTGTGTAAGCTAAACCCTGTGTATGCTAAACCCTGTGTATGCTAAACCCTGTGTATGCTAAACCCTGTGTATGCTAAACCCTGTGTATGCTAAACCCTGTGTATGCTAAACCCTGTGTAAGCTAAACCCTGTGTAAGCTAAACCCTGTGTATGCTTAACCCTGTGTAAGCTAAACCCTGTGTATGCTTAACCCTGTGTATGCTAAACCCTGTGTAAGCTAAACCCTGTGTATGCTAAACCCTGTGTAAGCTAAACCCTGTGTATGCTAAACCCTGTGTAAGCTAAACCCTGTGTAAGCTAAACCCTGTGTAAGCTAAACCCTGTGTAAGCTAAACCCTGTGTATGCTAAACCCTGTGTATGCTAAACCCTGTGTAAGCTAAACCTTGTGTAAGCTAAACCCTGTGTATGCTAAACCCTGTGTAAGCTAAACCCTGTGTAAGCTAAACCCTGTGTATGCTAAACCCTGTGTTAGCTAAACCCTGTGTATGCTAAACCCTGTGTATGCTAAACCCTGTGTAAGCTAAACCCTGTGTATGCTAAACCCTGTGTAAGCTAAACCCTGTGTATGCTAAACCCTGTGTTAGCTAAACCCTGTGTATGCTAAACCCTGTGTATGCTAAACCCTGTGTATGCTAAACCCTGTGTATGCTAAACCCTGTGTATGCTAAACCCTGTGTATGCTAAACCCTGTGTATGCTAAACCCTGTGTATGCTAAATCCTGTGTATGCTAAACCCTGTGTATGCTAAACCCTGTGTATGCTAAACCCTGTGTATGCTAAACCCTGTGTATGCTAAACCCTGTGTATGCTAAACCCTGTGTATGCTAAACCCTGTGTCCTGCCACTTTAAGTGTTACATTTCTTGTCCACAAAGTAGGCTGAGTTTATGCTGTCAGGACTAAATGATCAAATATCAAGTGTTCTTGCATATTCAGCTGCCCCTCACGCTAACACTGCTGGGGAGCTTCCGTGCATGGTGTCTACCTTGTGTGGATTTCTTTGACGATGTTTAACATAAAAATTAGAGATTCACTGTTGGAAATGACTTTAGCTATAGAACAACTTTTGCTGTATTTTACATAAGAAAAAGATTCTGGTACAACTCTTTATAGTGGTTTCCCACTCAATAGCAGCAGTTCATTATTCATACCTTGGATTGAAATGATATCAATTAGGAAACACAGGAACTGCGATTTTCTGTCGATTTTGGATTTCACTGTACTGTATTCCTACTTGCTGATTTAACGTCTAATATCGTGTTAATTCTTCACAAATCTCTCTCAGATGCTCCAAACCATGTGATTTTAACATCCAACGTGTTTTCATTTATCGCACGCAGATGTAATTGAAGCACACTCAGACTTTTCTCTCCGATAGTTTACTGCTTTTTCTTCCTTTTTCAATCCGAGGTTCTGAAAATTTTCCTTTCCAAAGGTTAAAATTCCACTTTATTATATTAATCGACCTTCTACACGTATATCGAATGTGTTCTCTGCCTTGTGTTTTAATAAATGTAGACAAACATGTTTATCGAACTGATCTCACAAAGGGACCATCATACCATCGGAAAAAGATTATAAAAGGAGTATCACTTTTAGCCTATATATCAGAACTTTAAAGTACCATGTTACCCTTATTCTTTGTCAATAATTACCGATATTGTTTTCTGATTTGTAGATGACCCCTTATCATACCACTACCGTTGGGTATATCAGTGTTTTTCTTTTTTTCAAATTATGCAATCTAAATTAATAGGTTTTCACTACAGTTATGTAAGTGTAATATATGTATGCTTTTCTTTTTAGGAGTATTTCACGATTCAGCAAGATTCGACAAACATGTAATTAATTCCTTTTACTTCAATTTATACAGAAGAAACGGCTCATATGTTCAGAGCGTGCTCACATCTAAAAAACATATATGGTACTTTAAATGCGATGAAAACTGTGGGGCTCAGTGTTTCGTGTAATACTGCCAAGGTTCTAATGATTCTACACAGCTTCTGCTTTGCATTTCCACTGATTCCCATGAGTAGTAAAAGCCGAGTTTGAGGGGAGTGTTTTGCAATTACTCTGTGTTTGTGCTTTGCAGAGGGCCTCATTATTGAACAACCAACTGATTAAAGTGTTGTGAATCTCTGTTTAAGTTAATATAATGACAATGATTATAAGAAAATTAATTTATACCAAATCTATAGACCCTTGACTAAAGCTTCTGATCTATTCAAAAATAATGATGAATGATATAAGCAGTTCGGGCTGTGATAAAGTAGTCCCATGCCAGATGTTGGGTCCAAGTGGGATTTGTGGTGTTTGGTCAAGATAAGGATGTACCCTCGGGATATTGACCACGGATGAGAAACCTGGTGAATTTCTGTCATGGGATTCTATGGTAATGAAATAATATTGTTCCTTGCTTTCGTGTATTTGCTTGGATTTATTCTGTGTAAAACTGTTTACAGGTTTATTTTGCAGCTGTTTGGTGGTGTTTATACTAGTGTATAGTATATTCATGTTATATTATGTTATAAGAAACAGAATTATTCTTCCTTGATTGATTCATTTGTGTATACGTTCATCGTTGGTTTTACATTCAAACCGTGTTTGGCAACACGATAATTGAGGAAAAAGACATATTCGCAAAATTTCAAAAAATCAGTTGGGTCGTTGTCTCCACATAGTTTGCTGTGAGTCACAGGTACGTTCACTTGGTGGCTCCTAAATGCTATTAGTTCCCTTAATCGCCAAGACCAGATGAATGTTTTGAACTGTTCAAGATATTCGTCACACATTACAAGAATTGTAAAATAAAAATATTGGTTGTAATTGATTATTATTCGTAATGCATTTTGTTGTAGATATATCGGTTTGTACTGGTTCGTAGTGATTTGGTATAAATCGTCATGGTTCAATGGACATCGTCTGAATATAATAAAAGTTATGATGCATTTTAAGACGGACAGATAATGCACTTAACGCGTATTTATTACACATATAGAATTGTAAGGTCAAATATTCCAGACAATTTTATTTCTTCCTGTTTCTCCGATCTATATCGCTAATGGAAACCATTCAGTTTGTAATATTTTACACGACCTTCAAACGTTTTGCATTTAGAAAATAATTTTCAGAAAATTTCTTCCATGATAAAATGGCCTTTTGTAGAATACGTGTGTAAATGTTGCAAATATTTGCCGCTCATCGCTACTTGCAATTGAGAAATAGTGGGATCCATGAGAAATAAAATAAATTTAATGGCGCATTGTTTGGGTTGTTTGGGTTGGTTATGTACAATACTAATAGGAGTGTCCTCTTTTGAATTATGAATCAAGATAATTCATGTAAAAACCCATCATCACATGTTAATATATAAAATAAGGCTGGGATAAAAAAACAATTGAAAGGCCACTATTTTTATGTATATATAGTTTTAGATTATTATTTGAATGTATTGATATAATATAATAATTTCAATCAGATACAGATAAGAATTCTCAGATTATCTCAGATTATCTCCTTGATTCAATCATTTATGATTTTGACAACCAGTGATAATATATTTAGCATTTGACCAGAATCAAAATATAAATGTCTCAATTAACATTTAGCATGATATATGTGGAGAGGGCAAAGCCATATTTTACCATCAAACTGTCCGCCATCTGTCGATGAACAGAATCCTTGAAAAGCTGATGCTACACAACGGTATCACAGAAAGTAATCACGTTATCATATATCAAGTGGCGAACAAAAGAAAGTCATATTTCATGTTTTAATCACAAAATCCTGCAACTGGATGTCTGAGGAATTCAATTGCTTTTACATGTGATGTTCATTACATGTGATGTTCATCACAATAGATTTGTTCTTTAACCCACATTTTAGGCCTGTGGGCTTATTCTCTACATGCCTATGACGTTTCAAAAAGAAAGAAAATATTTAAATGATCATACTAAAGGGAGATGTTTCAAGAAAACCGTGTCTTACAAATGTATCTTGCCATTTAATAAATGTAGCTAGAAAAGCCACTTTTTGTCATTTATATGAAAATATCTTGGGTAATCCTTGTCACTTATAAGTAAAATGGCAACTACGGAGTGAGAGGATATGTGCCTCCAGATTGTTTATCAAAGTGGGTCACTGGACATGCTCTGAAACATCCACAAGATCTTAAAACACAACACAAGAACACTTCTTCACTGTATGAACACTATTGCACCGCTAGTTTATTTTTTACTACATCACACTCAAGCCCCTATTTCAAGCTCCCTTTCCCAGTTACCACCCTGCAACACCCCACCCTCACATTCCAATCAAAACCTATAGCTTCACAGTTACAACTCACAACAGAACTCTTAATAATAGGTTTGTGTGTCAACCTACCTGAGTGCCCGTATGTATCTATTTCTGTATTCTCCATATTCATAATATGTTACTTTTTCTGTGTCTATTTCTCCATGATCTCTGGACCTCTTTTTGACTTCTATGCTTTCCACTGTTTTGACTTTAATGTGACTGTTAAGTCTCAACCAATCATTGCATCTACAGATCAGCATACTGAAACGCAATATATAACATTTACTATTAAAAAAGGGTGTTTGCTTCATAGGCTATTTGCTCCAACGGTTTTATGGTTGATTGATTAACCTCATCTTTAAGAATGGCTGGCAATTTTTGTCACATACATGCATTGCTTAAAAAGTGAATGACTTACTCAAATCGTTCGAATCTCTTGTCAGCGAAGACGCCTCCATGGTCAATGCAGTTTGGAATGAAGTCCATGTGAGCCAGAGGTACAGACACGTTCTGAGTACTCGAGGAGTACTCTGTGTCAAAGGTGTATCCATCATAGTTAGAATCTAGACTGTTACCCCGGGTGTACGCCATCACTGCTTCACACTCTAAAAATAAAAATTATGCCTGTAAATAAATTTGCCTTTATATTTAAATATAAATATTTTAAAATATAAGTTCAATTAAAAAACCGAGACAGAGAAAATTTGTTTGAATGGGGAGAATGGTTCAAACAAATATGGAGAAAATAGTTTGAAAGAGCAAATTCTAAACCTAACAAACAGGAGAGTTTGAAAATGTTTCAGTATAACATTCTCTCTACTATAAAGGCAGGGGGATCATTGCCAAACTGATCAACAACACCATGCAATAACAACAGAGAACGCTTGTTTGGTACTTTTCATTTGGATCTAGCTGTGGTATCAACGATGAGATAATATTTCTTACTTTTTTATATTCTCAATCTCAATATAAATATATATGTGGCACAAAGCAATGTGTTTTTATGGTACTGCAGAATGCAGAGTATATTTATCTTTCGGTAATGCTCTGATGTGTCGTCACATTAATGTATTTTATCTCATGAACTTTCTCTCTTTTAGGTTTGTGACTGCATGACGGTAAACATCAGCATTACTGAAGATTAAGACCTAGTCTTAAGGTTTTTTGTTAGAGTATTGATATAATGAGGATTATGGCTGATTTAGATTATCATAATGCTTTCATAGAAAGTGTATGGTATCTATCTCTTCAATAGGAATGGCCATGTGTTACATTACAAACGAATGCTAATTTAATTCATCAAATAAAAAGAATGGGCGACTTCAAATATGTGAGAGAATGTGTTTGGTCAGAGTAGAATGATTATATAATGTTGTGTACATTATATTGTGTCGGAGATTAAGGACGCCATCTTTTGTGTTTGGCGCATGGAGAACAGCATAAATACATTCTGAAGTATGAGTGCCATCAATTCTTAGCAATTATTGTCACTAAAATAGAATATATTGTTGTCTGTATCTTCAATCTTTAGATGTCTTTTTTGCTTAATTCTGACATATCTGGGACAAGAGGATAATTACTAAATTACTATAATGCAAGTTGTATCCCCAGGGACACCTAGTCTTTATAGTGGCCTGGGAAGTATACGCTTATCGTGTTACCTGTGAGAGTTGAGACATAATCTGCTGGTTGTCTGTCATTAACTGCACAGGACAATACGTTCAGTCAGGACCATCCTAACTACACATCTTCCATTGCAATGCTGACATGTTTCCAGGATATTTTCATGCTGACATCTTCCCAAGGTATCTCTTTGTTAATAACTCCCCTGAGTAATCTCTATGCCGATATCCCAAGGTACCTCTATGCCGATATCCAAAGGTACCTCTATGCCGATATCCCAAGGTACCTCTATGCCGATATCCCAAGGTACCTCTATGCCGATATCTCAAGGTACCTCTATGCCGATATCCCAAGGTACCTCTATGCCGATATCTCAAGGTACCTCTATGCCGATATCTTCCTTAGAATGTGCTGATCTCCTAATGTAGACACGAATAATAGGCACCTGCAAATAACAAACACATATGTTCTCAATAATGTTTCAATGATCATATTTTCTTTTTACTTTTTTCGTGGGAATACTTCAATCGAAATTGGTGATATGTTAATTATCTCGGTAAAAGTAGAGTGTAACATGTGAGTATATTGAACTGCCACTCGACTTCAATTATCGAGGTACTGGAAGATAACTTTCAAATGACTCTGTCTGTCCTTGTGTCTGTGTGTGTTTATGTGCGTGTATATGTGTGTTTGTTACCTCTTTCCCTTTGGTGTTCGTTTGTCCCCTACATAAGCTTATGTAACATCAGGGGGCATGATTCATTGGGTTTTTTTATTGCTGGGCAACTGTAGCTAAGTTGGACAGTGATAAGATCATCACATACACAACACTCTGTTGAATCTCTATTGGTGCTATCTTTACTTAATTCAGCTGCTTGTATGCAAAGCTAGCATGACCTAGCTGGAAGACCTGTTGACATACATTTGAGCAACCAGTGCCATAAATGCCATTTAATGTAGGTATTGATGGCACAATGAAACCAATAACAATCAGGAAATAAATGACAATATGTGTGGTGTTATGACTGCAACACATAGTAAAAGACCAACGTCATCAGTTCAGATATCAACCAAAATAATGTATATAGTATCAAGGAATCTGTTTGTAGCCATGTATACTATTATTTTTGACACCACAGATTAGTACAGTACAAATTGTGACATTTGTCCCAAGGTATCTATTTACATTTATTTTAGACTTGTAGATATACATAATACCATTCATCATGAACATTTACAAAATAAATTTGGAGGATGGCTTAATGTGATTGGATTGATGCTGTGGTGTCACGACTAGGAAGGACTAGAATAGAGGGCTTCAAGATTAAATGATATACATCACAGGCTCATCCAAGCATTTTAGGCTTAACCGTGCATAATGTTGCTGCATCTCTCTTCCACACGTGCCATATAACAAGTAGTTAATGTGTAATATGCATTGAAATGTTTGGTTTTAAAATGTATTTTTGCATATTTGTTTGATTATGTTTGACTAACATGTATTATGCTAAAATCAAAACTGAGTAAGATATTCAAGCAATGAATTTGATTTATAGTGATGCTTAAATGGTTTTGGATTGTCGGTATTTGCTTTACAATGCACTTTCTTTTTGCGATAAACACATTACAGACTTAACAGCAGATCCCTTCTGACAAAAAACCGAATCGTTATCTACTCCGCCAGTTGGTAGAGAAAATCTCTAAATTCATCATCTTCACCTCTCTGATTATGTCAATAATTGTGGCGTGCGATCTGTGTAGGATTCATATGTTATAAGTGGTGTGATGGTTGGTGTGAAGCCGACTATAGATGAAAGGAGTGATTTAGGCCTTGGTGGTATGGACTGATTCTTCTCCTCCCACACACTGCCTAGGCAAAGCTTTGAAGCTGAGAGGTTCAAAGTATCCAGCAAAAAACGATTAATTATTGAAAAAAGTAGAAGACCAATTTGAATTTTAAACACCGATAAATTATATCCCGGTAAACAGCTGCAAACAATTTAGAATGAATTAATGGGAGCTCATCATGACACAATTCCCATGATCTCATTATAAACTATTGACTCAAAATATTTAGTCACAATTAATTAAGTAAAGATTTTTGCAGCAGACTACTTTTATGTGGTAAAATGAGATTTGTGTAGAAAATAATATGGGTAATATGGCCTGGCGCTGCCTAACACCACCAGGTTATTTCTACGTGCAATCAATCTTCATTTGTCTTGTATTTTAATCTATGACGCTTGTAATCAAGCTCATCTTCAAACATTTCAAGTCTGTCATAATACCAATATCGGTATGTGATAGCTGTAGATGACTGAGTATTTATGTCTGCTGTCTGGATTATCAGACATTGTATATGGACTGATACAAAATATATATTCTACTTTATACACTTTACTCTTGTGTATAAATCCGTATTTATGTGAAGGCAGCTAGATCTGAAATTTACTCTGATGTTAGGATAGGCTGTTAGAATACTCTCATTTGATAGAATTGTCGTCTGAGAACAAAGAAATAAAAGTTGTTCCTCCAATAGATTATATCCTAGAGAGCCAATCGTACCTTTGATTTAAAAGATTTGTTTGTTTTTTTTTTTTTTTTTTTTTTTTGAGTTTTCAGAGTGTCCGTATTATCTTGGTGTAATTCTGATCTTGATCGATGAAGAGAGAATTTCTAAGTTGTCTAATCAGACTATACATCAACCTCTGTGAACGCCTTTGACCTGAGCCAGCAGAGGTCATCACTGGGCCGTTTTATGACACGCTGTTACAATGGTCCCACTCGCTGTTTGAAGAACTCTGTGCCTCAATAACAAACAAGATTCGGTTCCAACAGTTATGCGGCCGGCTGTTGTCATAACCAAACATTTTGAGACTGAGCACAGATTTTGATTTTATGGGGCCACCAGGAGTATCTTTGAATACCTAATTTTCTTAATTCCGCCAAATATGTTGCTCTAAATTCTTTAATCGTGCCCTAAATATCTATTAGCTATGAACGAAATCGTGCACATTTTGGACACACTGAAAAATGGTGATTGCTCTTTTTGGAATCTTCAAATAATATAGTTGATTGTAACAATAGCTAATCTAATTACTGAATTATCGTATATGTAGATGTTCCTTAAACTGTGTCCCATGGCAGTCACATGTCCCCTTTTCTTCGATGAGACGGGTAGTTATGCTTAGCCTGTATATTGAGAAGCATATCTCTCGGGGCTCTTGGAAAGCTTTATATTAAATATTGACCATGATATTGCCTTAAAATTGGCTTAACCAAATTGATGCAGAAGCGAATCTGGTAGATGTAAACATTTGGGATCACAGTGGAGGCAGCGCACTGTGCTTAAAGAGTGCTCTATATCCGGCGGATACGGAAATGAGGCAGAAAACACGGCTTTGTTGTGTAATGCAGTGTGGGTAGATGGACAGCATTCTGAAACATTTACAAATATGACTCAGCAGCAAATGGGTCTTCAACAACGGGACTTTCTAGAGCATGAACAAGATATGAATCAATTTTGATTACTACATAATGGCTCGTGTTTGGTGATAATTAGTTTTAAACATTCTGTTTTCATATTGTACGTCATAGATATTTTAACTGTAACATAACATATGATTATTTATGATGCATAGTATTTTTTTCCACAATTTGTCATGGCTTCATTTTTAAAACGTATTTATTTTCATTAGTGTCACAAATATATTGAATTGAAGTTTCCTGCTTGAGGTTTTAAGCCAGTGGATATCAAAATTGCGCACCATAAAAGATTTCACAAAGTCATTATGACAAGACAGAGACGTTGATTTGATATCAGATTGGAGGGGGAACCCTGCAAGGGTGTCAGATAGGAAGCAAAGCTTCAAGAACAAATCACATTGACAGCTCAGAACTAAGAAGAAAGCCAAAATGGCAAAACAATGGCATCCACTAACTACCACCAAACTATAAAGCACAGACAAATTCAAATATCTATATATCTCACTATCTACAAACCTCGGCTTCATCATACCTCGGTATATTTTTCTTTATTATAGCCCAGTCTAAATCATACCTCTTTACTCTCACTTATAACACGCCAGGGCTACATCATACCATCTTATCTCCTTGTATCTCACTATCGTACAAAAAGGCATGGGCTACATCTTATTTCTTTGTGTCTCACTATCTGGCAAAAAGGCATGGGCTACATCTTATTTCTTTGTGTCTCACTATCTGGCAAAAAGGCATGGGCTACATCTTATTTCTTTGTATCTCACTATCTAGCAAAAAGGCATGGGCTACATCTTATCTCTTTGTGTCTCACTATCTTGCAAAAAGGCATGGGCTACATCTTATTTCTTTGTGTCTCACTATCTGGCAAAAAGGCATGGGCTACATCTTATCTCTTTGTGTCTCACTATCTAGCAAAACGGCATGGGCTACATCTTATCTCTTTGTGTCTCACTATCTTGCAAAAAGGCATGGGCTACATCTTATCTCTTTGTATCTCACTATCTTGCAAAAAGGCCGGACTACATCAATATTTTTGGAATTCTGTTCAAGCCTTGCATACATCAACCTCTGTATCTCACTAACAAGCCCAGGCTACATCATATCTTACTTTGTCCATGATTATTCTCTTGAGTTCTATTGATATATACACGTTTTGAAATAGAAATTTGCAGGAATAGCTCAGCGAGTAACCACAATCAATATTTTCTATGCATGATAACTATGGAAAGTCTATTAAGCCAAATGTTATGTATGATATATTCGGAATATGAATTTGGGATATGTATCATTGCCCATGTTTGTGTGATATTGTTATTCCAGGATTGGACTCCAACAAGATATTTTGAAGTGCAAGATCGCTATTGTAAAACAATGGTATTATACCATTATTTTTGTCAGATATTTTCAATTGCTAGATCGCTATCAAAAACCTGATGCAAGTAACATTGAACATTCCGAAGTAACATTGACCCGAGGAGGAGTCCCAAAATAAGGTTAGTCACACCTATCCAACTTTCATCATGTCTAATATCCTGATGCAACCATCGTCCTGTTTATTCCCCACGGAATTATCGTCTTGACAGAATCATCATCCCAACAGAATCGTCATCTTGACAGAATCATCATCAAGACATAATCATCATCCCGACAGAATCATCATCCCCACAGAATCACCATAACGACAGAATCATCCCGACAGAATCATCATCCCGACAGAATCATCAACACGACAGAATCATCATCCCGACAGAATCATCATCCCAACAGAATCATCGTCCTGACAGAATCATTATCCTGACAGAATCATTATCCCGTCTTACTTCCCAACCCAACCACAGCTGGTTGACAAATCTTATTTAAATCAGCTTTAATTGGACAGTGTAAGGCAATATTTCTATATCAGATATATCGGAAAGATTATATCCCTGATTATTGTATTTACCTTCACCTATGGCAAGATTACTCACTCAACAATTTACCTGGATCCACATTTCCGTACAAACATGGACAGTCCCTTTTCTATATGTTATAGCAATTTGTCAATCCTTAAAACATACTTGTAAACAATACTCATTCTGGTATTGAGGCCATCAGAACAGCACATTATTATTTCAAAACAATAATTTTCCAGATTTCCAAAATGTAGAGTTACCCGTGTCTGCCGTGATGGAAATTAACAAGTCACATGTCATCTGCATGTAAACTTCACTCATGACAAAATTGTTAACTCAATTTTCCTTTAAAATCCACATTTCAGCACAAACATGGACTTGACTGATGCCAGTTGACCAATGCTTAATACATACATGTACATAAACCTGGGCCGGGTATACATTCCATCAGATCAGCATGTTATTCTTCCAAAACAATTATTCAACAAAATTATTATTCAACATATTCACTGTTTGATCACTCTGTTGTGCTACTTTGGGTTCCATCTTGAAAGAAATATCAAACTTAACAAGTCATGTGTCAACTTGTTGTACCCAGCATCGTTCTGGGTTTTTTCCATGATCCAATCATCATCCTGTCCTGTTCCACGAATCAATCATTAACCTGTCTTATTTCCCGAATCAACCATCATCCTGTCTCATATCCTGATCCAATCATCATCCTGGCTTATTTCCTGAATTAATCATTATCCTGTCTTATTCCCAGAATTAATCATCAGCCTGTCTTATTCCCTGGCCCAAACATTGTCCTGTCGTATTACATGTGCTAAACGCTGAAACTGCCACGAATTTGTGTTATGTACCTTTACCCAACTTTTGGCCCAAAAGAGAGGTAAGACCAAATAAAACCCCAAGGATAATTGTGAATGGATCGTTTAAATCTGGTTGGTGTCGCCTGATCTTGTATGGAGAGGTAAACAAAGCTATGAATTAGGCATGAATATGACAGAGTGGTAAACCTTGCCCATATATTATCACATCTCCACTTGACCTTGTGTGTCATTCAGCACACAACGCTCACATTGCCCTCATTCAAAGGTTCTTAGATCGCCATGTGATTGTACCACCAACCAATAAGAGATTTGAAGGGAATCATCACCGGAAGCGGAATACAGCGCCATGTCGATCTGTTGGCATTGACATCACAGCCAGATCAATATGGCGTGCCGTGATAGGTTAGGCAGCATTGAGCCAGTGGCCGACCCAGGGACATCCTGCCCGGACTACGTCTCTTCATAATTGGAACAACTCTTGAGAATGTTTTGGGCTGTGTTGACCCAGTAGCGCCACTTGTCTCCTCCCCAGGGGCAAGGCAGTTTGATCAGTACTCATTTCTGCATGAGTGGGCCTCTTCACATGCACGCGCTAGAACTGCCTGTGAACGCCCCTTTGTCTGCCTGAAATAGCATTCTCTCCTGAATTTTGGTCTTGTCAACATAGCTCATTCCTGAAGCATATCTAATAATATCAGTGAAGACTTTCATTTGGTTCTGAAAGTGAGTGACACTTCAAAGCATGATTGTTGGCAATTTCTCATATCTGTGCTCAAAGAAAGCTTGCTTCTCAGCAGGCAAACATAATATTCTAACCTAATTCTTTTCTGTTGTTCTTTCCCATGCAATTCTTGTATAAATATGTATTGGACAATCATCAAGGGATAACCATGGATGTCCATACGGAGTATCTCAACCATTCAATTCTTTATATTTTTATTCACTCTTTCTCTTTTTGCTGTTCTCATATAATTTACCATCTAAATTTTCTAATATATCCTTTTCAATCGTCTCTCTCAGACATATCAATCTATATATTCTTACTTTTGCCTTGACATTTTACCTTTTCTGTTCCATTACTTGTAGTCATACGCTGCCCTTCATTTGATGTTAGGAAGCAAGATACTGACAGATAGCTTCACTGGCCACCATGAAATGTTGGCACGCACACATAGAGACTCAACATTGTTATTTTGACTCACAAAAACAACACGTTACAGCACGCAAGCTTTCTTGTTACACATCTTGTAATAACACAAGATAAAAAATTTAAAATTATTTATTTTTCAAAACTCATGATGTGTATGATTTGTCTTTTCTCAAATTATGATAAAAATGAAACCTTACTTATGTGTATGTGTGTGGTGTGTGTTGACAGTATGGCATTGCTTGGCTCATGTTGCTGTTGTGAATATGGAGACCTCGGCGTCAGATGACAGCTCTTATTATCTCAGTCTTGGGGCGTCCATATTGTGTACCTTCCACCTTGAAAGTCATTAGACGCTAATTGATGAATATCCGCCAGAAAGATTTGCTTTGTAAAAAAACAATCATTCTACTGAATATGCGAAAACAATATTGTTTGATTTTAAGTTGATTTGTTCAGTGTCGCAATGCTACTGAGCGAAAGTTATAAAGAATATATGGAAATCCGAGTATTAGGATCATATTAGATTGCCTCAGCTCCATGGCACAGCTTCCTTTGTCAAACCAAATCGACATTGATATTTTTTTCAAATTTGTGTTTTCAAGATTTGTTTTTGTTTTGTTTTTGTTTTTGTTTTTGTTTTCAATTTGCACATAATAATGCCAAACAAAAGGTTTTCAGAACCTGATATATCTTTGCCATCCTTCAACACTGTAAAATCAAGCAAAAAGGTAAAAGAAAATCTCGGCATTTTATTGAAGCTTTGTCAAACCAAGACTAGATTGATGTTTGCAACAATGACGGCAATATTACATAGATTGATATTTCAAGAAATTAAGGCAAACCAATATAAGAATGACGTTCACACACTGTGCGATAAACCGGTGTACAGGAACAAGCGTCCAAGACAACAATGTTAAATTTACACAAACCAATCATATTGTCATATTCACACAATATGAAACTTCAATGAGATGTTCAATAGCACACAAAATATGAAGAAATATTATAAATATATCTCAAGACACCATAGACAACCAATTTCCTAATCATTTGTTACCCATATTTGGAAATAGGTCTTTAATCGTTTATGAATCTTTCCGATGTATTTCATCTATAAATTGCTTTTAGACTAATCTCTTCAGCCCGCATCCTATCACAATAACATTTTGGCAAAGCTTCCATTTTTCACGTTTCCCCCGACCAAATAGACACGTTCAAGGCCTTTAAGAGATTGTTCTATCCGATTGGTTCCTTAATCAGATCATAGTTTCATACATCTCCATTTATGAGCAGGGTACCAGCCTGGGCTAACAGGAGGAAATCCAATCCCGTTATAAAAGGACACTTAAAGTGTTTATGTGTTCACGCGTCCTAATTGTCTGTACACATTTGATCCGCCAGAAGCTTCACGAGATTGTTTGTCTGTTAATATTTCCACACGGAGATAAGATCCAATCATATTCTGTTTGATTATTAGATTATACGACATTGCACAATCCTACAATCCTAAATTATATGGCATATTCCAATCTTATATACACATATTTGATACACTGAGGTTGACATGGTGCCTCACTAATATTCCTCTTCCATTTTAGTCATTGTGAATATAACACGTCTTCAGGACATTACCCTCGATTATGAACCCCATGAGAATTTTCTCTTAAATGTACACCTATTTTCACTCTATCAAAACTGTATTTTTTCCCTGGTCGCTCAAACGTGCTGGTGTTATAATTTGATATCGTTTTATGACTTATCTCAAATGATTTATTCCGAGACAAATACATTATTTTCGTACAACTTTCCAGAACTGTAATTTAATTTTCAGACCCTTGCTGGAAGTGTGTTCTGATATTTGGAATCACAAAGTACTTAGATAGAAAATAGTGACATTTATCGTGTATTCATATATCTGATTATAACACTTCTGAGGCTTCTTGACAGTTATATCTTTTCCATACATCTTCATACTTGTATTTAATTTCAAACCATGTCAAAAGAAACTTACCGGAAGTTGAAACCTGTCCTGGTGTGATGTCAGCAGTTCTCGATTTTAAATGTTCCATAATACATGTCGTTTTTGGAGCCATATATTTTCTAAAACGGATTGATTCACACACTCAAGCAGACAGACTTTTGCTTGAAGCTCAGTTAATTCATGTGGTAACGGTCAGATATTTAATTATCAAAGTAAACTGGATGCATGTTATGTGACGCACAAGAATTGTTTGGCACCCACAAAGGAAAGTCCCCATCGTAATTCACGGCAAGATTGAAGTCATACTCTCTTCTATCGGTTTGCGCAAACCTCTATGATGCCTCCTGTGCTATATTGTGTACACTTGAGTATTTGCTTGGAGCAGTGATGGTAATGCATGATGTTGTAAAATATTTATTCTCACTTGATGTTGCTGTACATGATATATCTATAACGGAAAAAGACAGGAGTTGGTTTAAAGGCAAGTTGAATCGTGTAAGGCGGTATATCATTCCTTTCTTTGATTTTAAGATGGAGAAGAGCTTATGTCAAAAGACAGGCCATGTCTTTGATAATCTACTCCCTACAGCAATCAGTTGGCATAAATAGATATATGTTGTACACAATGCAATTTTAAAGGCGAGTGTGGAGTCCAAATGCTACCTATCTGAGAGAGTTCCTGTCCTTTCCCTGTCTCGTTTCAAGCCAGGAATCGTGGAATTCAGGCCTTACTAATTGTTGGATATGACTTAAGACTCATGGTAGATATTTAGATTTAAGTTATGTCCCTCTCAACTCGTGAACAAAATATAGCCAATTCAGTACTGTTATGAGTGTAATTACGTAGAAAATATGATGATATGTATTATAGGTGCTACTTCTAAACCTAAAGGATTATTTAATCCTCACCTTATTGCCATTACTTTATGTAAATACAGGACCGGATGACAAATTTATAGGGTAGCCACCTAGAAGACTTGGTGGCACCAGCATTGTAATCTGTCTGGCATGTAACTAGATTCACCATTCCCCTCTCTCCTATGGGGGACACTGAAAAGGCTTTGAAGTGGGCGATAATGTACAGGCATGCTAGAGGCCAGGTAGCTAAATACTCCCTGGGATATTGCTATCTAGACTTGTGGGAAATTGAATCATGTATTATTGCAGTTGCTTTGGCTGTAACAGATTCCTACCGCTTTGGCCTCTTTAGACCAAATTCTTTCTATTGTTTATATATATATTTATTTAAAACTAGATAATGAGTCCTGGTCACAATTTTCCAAGATAAATATATACACATGGCTGGATATCAGCTGCCAATTTTGCGGATTCTATTTACTCTGTATGTACCTGTCACAACGATGGAGAGTTAATGTATTACTACTCATGCATTCATGGTGATGATTTGAGCTCTGATATAGTGTAATTAGATGTTGAAAATTGGATGCTGCAGATTATCACATCTATGCTGATGAAACGAGCCGCCATCTCGCCGCTGTCTCGCGGCCACAATAGATGCTAAATATACAGCTGCGTGCCATACTGCTGCGTGAATATGTCATATAACTTACGGAAAATGTGCTAGATCGTATCTACAGGTAAAGCCCACCTTAAAACAACACTTATAAATGTCCATCTCAATAGACAGGCAATCCTCCATACTTGTCCGGAGGTTGTTGATACTATGCAGACCGGAAGCAATCCGGGTACCATGACATGCGTAGTGGCTGGCCTCTGACAGGTTCACGTCTCATTACTCTTTATTGCCATATATTTCAACGAGAATGGGCTCGGTCGTTTTCACGGATGTCATAATGTGCAAAAGTGGTTTTGTGAGATTTCTATCAGATGATTACTTTGTGCAACAGTGCAAGTTCGCTTGCTGCTCTGTGTGTGGTAGTTTTGATCAGGGCCAGTGCACCGAGATAGCTCATAATGACTATATTAAGCTTCTTATCTGTTCCGGTTATCTGTCCGTCGAAGCAGCTTACCCGTGATGTAAACAATGTAATGTGGTAAAGAAAAAACAAAAGAACATAAAAGTCCAAGTTTGATAATATGGCAGTTTTAAAGCTATAAATACATGTCTATCTAGTTTTTTATGGAGCAGGTATAAGCATCTCTCCGATCTATTTTTAAGTGAGATAATCTTTTGTGTTGGATATTGTAGAAGTGGGACTACCTCAAGGCAGTCAAGGTTTGTAATGACATGAATGCAATCTCAGCAATCGAACCTTATTAAAACTCATATACATCCTTCAGTTACTATAATAGTATATGCACACATGCAATCAAAGCTCGTTGATATAAGTTTGAATACAGCAATCTATCAGCATTAACAAACACAAAACATTTAAAAGGGATCCATTATAAAGCTGTTATGCTCATCTTACAATGTGCTCATTAAGAATAACGAGGTTGTACTTTGAGAAAACAAAGTGACTTATGTATATATCATAGAACTACGACACCGACATTGAAATAATAACTAAATATTGAAATGTTTGATAGAAGCTAGGCGAATTCAAAATATAAAAAAACATTTTGTAGAGATAAATGCCAAGCGGTTTTCCGTGATATGCAGGATGTCGCGGTGATCTTATTTCTCTGATTTATGGCCGACCTTCAGCATGTATCGGGTGCTGCATTAAATCCCTTCGTTCAAATGCATTTGAATAAATTCAGTAGGCCCAAGTTGGCGATAATCTGTGGCCATTTCAACAGTATTATCATATTCATTACTTATTTAAGCACAATAGGAGTATCATTATAATGGTATCTCTGGTATTATTTCGGTAACGAGGTTTAGCTAATCGGCGTTACTAAAAACAAATTGAGTATCATTTAGAAAACAAACTCACAGATAATGCCATGAAAACAAATAATCCTACAAGGTTAACATTTTAGTGACAATGATAAGAGGCTGGCATCCAGCTTCTTATCATTAACATACTGACATCGCTTTACACACTGACACAACTGATTTCAACTTTTCCAGGAGACAGGCATACGTAAAATTATAAATTGTTGTCTTCCCACTCTTAAATTTCTTTCATCATAGGCCGGCATGGGTACTGACACTGCTGTTTTTATATCATAAGCAATCCCTGCTGTATTCATATAATAAGGTTCCCTCATCGGGGACTGGCATAGACTCTGACACTGCTGTATTCATATAATAAGGTTCCCTCATCGGGGACTGGCATAGACCCTGACACTGCTGTATTCATATAATAAGGTTCCCTCATCGGGGACTGGCATAGACCCTGACACTGCTGTATTCATATAATAAGGTTCCCTCATCGGGGACTGGCATAGACCCTGACACTGCTGTATTCATATAATAAGGTTCCCTCATCGGGGACTGGCATAGACCCTGACACTGCTGTATTCATATAATAAGGTTCCCTCATCGGGGACTGGCATAGACCCTGACACTGCTGTATTCATATAATAAGGTTCCTTCATCGGGGACTGGCATAGACCCTGACACTGCTGTATTCATATAATAAGGTTCCCTCATCAGGGACTGGCATAGACCCTGACACTGCTGTATTCATATAATAAGGTTCCCTCATCGGGGACTGGCATAGACCCTGACACTGCTGTATTCATATAATAAGGTTCCCTCATCGGGGACTGGCATAGACCCTGACACTGCTGTATTCATATAATAAGGTTCCCTCATCGGGGACTGGCATAGACCCTGACACTGCTGTATTCATATAATAAGGTTCCCTCATCAGGGGCTGGCATAGACCCTGACACTGCTGTATTCATATAATAAGGTTCCCTCATCAGGGACTGGCATAGACCCTGACACTGCTGTATTCATATAATAAGGTTCCCTCATCGGGGACTGGCATAGACCCTGACACTGCTGTATTCATATAATAAGGTTCCCTCATCGGGGACTGGCATAGACCCTGACACTGCTGTATTCATATAATAAGGTTCCCTCATCGGGGACTGGCATAGACCCTGACACTGCTGTATTCATATAATAAGGTTCCCTCATCGGGGACTGGCATAGACACTGCCTCACTGCTGTATTCATATAATAAGGTTCCCTCATCGGGGACTGGCATAGACCCTGACACTGCTGTATTCATATAATAAGGTTCCCTCATCAGGGACTGGCATAGACCCTGACACTGCTGTATTCATATAATAAGGTTCCTTCATCGGGGACTGGCATAGACCCTGACACTGCTGTATTCATATAATAAGGTTCCCTCATCGGGGACTGGCATAGACCCTGACACTGCTGTATTCATATAATAAGGTTCCCTCATCAGGGACTGGCATAGACCCTGACACTGCTGTATTCATATAATAAGGTTCCTTCATCGGGGACTGGCATAGACCCTGACACTGCTGTATTCATATAATAAGGTTCCCTCATCGGGGACTGGCATAGACCCTGACACTGCTGTATTCATATAATAAGGTTCCCTCATCGGGGACTGGCATAGACCCTGACACTGCTGTATTCATATAATAAGGTTCCCTCATCGGGGACTGGCATAGACCCTGACACTGCTGTATTCATATAATAAGGTTCCCTCATCGGGGACTGGCATAGACCCTGACACTGCTGTATTCATATAATAAGGTTCCCTCATCGGGGACTGGCATAGACCCTGACACTGCTGTATTCATATAATAAGGTTCCCTCATCGGGGACTGGCATAGACCCTGACACTGCTGTATTCATATAATAAGGTTCCCTCATCGGGGACTGGCATAGACCCTGACACTGCTGTATTCATATAATAAGGTTCCTTCATCGGGGACTGGCATAGACCCTGACACTGCTGTATTCATATAATAAGGTTCCCTCATCGGGGACTGGCATAGACCCTGACACTGCTGTATTCATATAATAAGGTTCCCTCATCGGGGACTGGCATAGACCCTGACACTGCTGTATTCATATAATAAGGTTCCCTCATCAGGGACTGGCATAGACCCTGACACTGCTGTATTCATATAATAAGGTTCCTTCATCGGGGACTGGCATAGACCCTGACACTGCTGTATTCATATAATAAGGTTCCCTCATCGGGGACTGGCATAGACCCTGACACTGCTGTATTCATATAATAAGGTTCCCTCATCAGGGACTGGCATAGACCCTGACACTGCTGTATTCATATAATAAGGTTCCTTCATCGGGGACTGGCATAGACCCTGACACTGCTGTATTCATATAATAAGGTTCCCTCATCGGGGACTGGCATAGACCCTGACACTGCTGTATTCATATAATAAGGTTCCCTCATCGGGGACTGGCATAGACCCTGACACTGCTGTATTCATATAATAAGGTTCCCTCATCGGGGACTGGCATAGACCCTGACACTGCTGTATTCATATAATAAGGTTCCCTCATCAGGGACTGGCATAGACCCTGACACTGCTGTATTCATATAATAAGGTTCCTTCATCGGGGACTGGCATAGACCCTGACACTGCTGTATTCATATAATAAGGTTCCCTCATCGGGGACTGGCATAGACCCTGACACTGCTGTATTCATATAATAAGGTTCCCTCATCGGGGACTGGCATAGACCCTGACACTGCTGTATTCATATAATAAGGTTCCCTCATCAGGGGCTGGCATAGACCCTGACACTGCTGTATTCATATAATAAGGTTCCCTCATCAGGGACTGGCATAGACCCTGACACTGCTGTATTCATATAATAAGGTTCCCTCATCAGGGACTGGCATAGACCCTGACACTGCTGTATTCATATAATAAGGTTCCCTCATCGGGGACTGGCATAGACCCTGACACTGCTGTATTCATATAATAAGGTTCCCTCATCGGGGACTGGCATAGACCCTGACACTGCTGTATTCATATAATAAGGTTCCCTCATCGGGGACTGGCATAGACCCTGACACTGCTGTATTCATATAATAAGGTTCCCTCATCAGGGGCTGGCATAGACCCTGACACTGCTGTATTCATATAATAAGGTTCCCTCATCGGGGACTGGCATAGACCCTGACACTGCTGTATTCATATAATAAGGTTCCCTCATCAGGGGCTGGCATAGACCCTGACACTGCTGTATTCATATAATAAGGTTCCCTCATCGGGGACTGGCATAGACCCTGACACTGCTGTATTCATATAATAAGGTTCCCTCATCAGGGACTGGCATAGACCCTGACACTGCTGTATTCATATAATAAGGTTCCCTCATCGGGGACTGGCATAGACCCTGACACTGCTGTATTCATATAATAAGGTTCCCTCATCGGGGACTGGCATAGACCCTGACACTGCTGTATTCATATAATAAGGTTCCCTCATCGGGGACTGGCATAGACCCTGACACTGTTGTATTCATATAATAAGGTTCCCTCATCGGGGACTGGCATAGACCCTGACACTGCTGTATTCATATAATAAGGTTCCCTCATCAGGGACTGGCATAGACCCTGACACTGCTGTATTCATATAATAAGGTTCCCTCATCGGGGACTGGCATAGACCCTGACACTGCTGTATTCATATAATAAGGTTCCCTCATCAGGGACTGGCATAGACCCTGACACTGCTGTATTCATATAATAAGGTTCCCTCATCGGGGACTGGCATAGACCCTGACACTGCTGTATTCATATAATAAGGTTCCCTCATCGGGGACTGGCATAGACCCTGACACTGCTGTATTCATATAATAAGGTTCCCTCATCGGGGACTGGCATAGACCCTGACACTGCTGTATTCATATAATAAGGTTCCCTCATCGGGGACTGGCATAGACCCTGACACTGCTGTATTCATATAATAAGGTTCCCTCATCGGGGACTGGCATAGACCCTGACACTGCTGTATTCATATAATAAGGTTCCCTCATCGGGGACTGGCATAGACCCTGACACTGCTGTATTCATATAATAAGGTTCCCTCATCAGGGACTGGCATAGACCCTGACACTGCTGTATTCATATAATAAGGTTCCCTCATCGGGGACTGGCATAGACCCTGACACTTCTGTATTCATATAATAAGGTTCCCTCATCGGGGACTGGCATAGACCCTGACACTGCTGTATTCATATAATAAGGTTCCCTCATCGGGGACTGGCATAGACCCTGACACTTCTGTATTCATATAATAAGGTTCCCTCATCGGGGACTGGCATAGACACTGCCTCACTGCTGTATTCATATTTTAAGGTTTATTTTTCAGAGGCTGGTATGAAAGCTGACACTGCTCTATTCATATCTTAGGGTTCCCTCATCAGAGGCCGGCATGGATACTATCATTGTTACCCTTAAAGTCTCCCTTGTCAGATGCTGGTAAATCCATGTGTCAACCTTCAGGCTCCCTCATCAGAGGTTTACATACACACTTTTACCACTCTCAGCCTCTCTCGCATTCCTACTGGGCATTGTCAAACTACCATTACATAATTCCATATCATAAATATCCCTCACATTTTTGGGCATGAAGCATGACAATTTATTCGTACAGATTCAGGGGACATGACCATGCATGTCCGGTCTCATATCATAAGTGCCAACGAACATGGTTACAGCATTCTGGTATATTTTAGTGCATTATGCAACTTAATGTACACAATTCCTTCTGTTACATGCTGATTTGCATAATTGTGTCTCTGAATATTTCCCACGTCAAAGTTCATTGTGTCGTGTAGTAATGCTTTTTATTCATCACATGTGTATATAGTTGCAAAGGAACATGTACACCATCTGGCACGGAGCAAAGTGACAGGGCATACAAAGTAGCATGCAGTGTTAAAAGCTCTTGAATAGTTATTGATTTAATGCAGCAGGTTATGTCAAATGTTTTCATTCATTTTATTGTTACAAGTGTATGATGATTGTGGCTTAACATCATAATCAGACCAACTTCATTCCTGCATTAAGTTTGATTATCCATTGCATTTGAATATAACATTTTCTTAAAAGGTCATTGGAGAGCGCATGTTGGCAAAACAAATAAAGTTCCAAGAACAGAAACAAAGAATGTGTACATTATTTTTCAATCAGACAGAAATTAATGAGAAAGATAACAGTCTATTGGGGGAAAGTTGGATATGATATTCTCTGTCTATTGGGGGAAAGTTGGATATGAAGTAATATGAGTCTCTCTACAAGAGGAGAGCAACAATGTAATGCATTCGGGACTAATTCACCAAAATGACATAATGAACACGGTACAGTTCATGAGACATGAAGAACAGTAAACAAATGTCCACTTGAAACCAGATGCTGCAGTATCAATAACAGACTTTACATGTGCATCGATTAGACTAATATATATGCTATACTCCTGGTCGGACGAGACCTGCAATCTTTCTTTTGGTTGTTTCAAGGGTTAACCTCTCAGGATGAATCAAACCCTATGGGTTATATAAGTAGAACATAACCAATCGCTGAAATCCTGTGAATCCACATTCCTCTCCATTAATAACTAGTTAAGGTACAAATACCTTCATATTGTATTATATATTAATAACTGCCTTTAATCAGAACATGTTAACCTACATTGATATGAGTATTCTGCATTGATCTTCTACTGACCTACTCATATGGTCGTTATTGATGAGCGCAGATGAGGGTAATACTGGGCACAAATGACTTGAATGGCCAAGTGAGTTATTTTCTCCATTGTGATTTGCTGCACTAGGAAAATTGTATCATGTCTAATTGATGATGACGAAATAACAACCTGAAGGGGGAAGAGCGAATTCGCTGCATGAATATGTTAAATCTGGATTACCCACAGGAGTCGTGAAAATATCAATGACTCCCTTTGCGAATAGAAATGACCATCCCTAAAATAGAACTATTCCTTGTTATTGGACAATACTATTCCCTGGGTGCAGGTTACTAATGACACCCGTGAACCTTCACCGCGAATTCACTATAAATTGAAAAAAGATAAGTTATTTTAGGAAATAATTTACACATTCAGAATTACCTTCTGAATCACCTTCTGACATAAATTGTCACAAAAGAATGAGCATTGTTCAAACCCGTAACCTCATTACTGCAGTTACTGCAGTTATAACGCAAGCGAATACAAATGTGATCATTATGCTAATGTACTCGCTATTTCGAATTGTAAAAATCTAGATGAACCACCATGGAATGATAAAAATTTGTATGACCTTGACCCTTCTTTTTTCTGTTCCCTTTAATCTACTCCAGGTCATAATGTCTGAATTTTCCTTAATCCTCAGTCAGACATAAATCTGAGAACACAGTAATAAACTGTTACCGGTCAATCCTCGTTCCGCCCATAAGGGCACAGATATATATGCGAAGAATACCAAACCATTTAACCCTTGAAGTCCTGGGAAATTATTTTTCAAGCATGACATATGATATCCTCTGGGCTGTTTAATCATGAATTGACATATTCTTATTGGGAGTAAGTTAAACACAATATTCTGCCGGTGCAGCAGGCGTAAGCGGGGTTGAGTAGTGCCCACATGCTAAAAAACACTCACAGCATTCTGTTGAAAGGACCATATTCTCTAGAGTTGGTTTATATTTGATAGTAGTGTCAGGACTATTAATCCTTGAAAATGGGGCACAGAATTAGATGATTTGTATTACTCAAATAAATGGTCTCCTGTCAAAGGATCTCTTGAGAGACATACTTGACGATATTTTTACCAAGGCCATATCAGACTTGAGAAGTAATATAAGGGATCGTAGTGCTTCGTATTTTCAAAAGATGATCAAACTCCCGTATTTCTATTTTAAAATGAAGGATCATGTTTTGGAATTGAGAAATGTATTAAAATCGTTAATAATATTTCATAATGGCTGTAAACATCACTGTAAGTTTTGTTGGTTGATGATGATTATAATTGGTACAAATGTATGATTATATATCATTTGTTTAAACGTTTACATCATTTGTTTATATCAACGGCTTGTTCAGAGCATTTTAGGGAAGATGGAATCCAACTGCTATGGAACACTGCCCTACACTATATGAAGAATGTATGTAGTTATATCACTTCTATTATCACAGAGACCTCATGAAACAAAGTACACCCTTTGATAACTGTATATGGGGCATTGGTTTTGAATGCAACTCTTTGTACATGCTAACCCCTTGGTCTTCTACGGTTCGTAAAATTCCTCATTCTAAATTGCAATCGAGCCTTGGTCTCCAGCATCAGAGATAAATCTTACCCCTGAGCCACGGTCCCGTTTAAGATTGATTTCTTATTTCTGTGAATGCACCTAATTTGACGCTTGGCAACCATGAATCCCAGTCTTATACAAATTACCAGTGGGCAGAGGTCAAGCATGCTAATCATTTGAAGCCTTAAAATTGGATGTTTAGAAAACTAGGGTTTGTCCAGTGTCTAGACCAGTGTTAGAAAATTCACAATTTAAAAAGGTTCATACAATCATCACAGTTTCATTTGAAACTTTATTAAAGCAAATTACTACGCTTGGCACAACATTAACTTGTTTCAAAATGTTAATTTTATTGTAAGGGATATTGCGATTAAATGATTGACACTTAACCCCAGGGCTGGGAATAATTTCAGCCTCTCATGAACTCTGTGTTCCAGTGGGAGGTCAACGGAATGCCAAGTTGTTGAAATATCTGAAATGATGTTTTTATTGTGAGAGAGTTAATGTTTTGAAATTGCAAACAAAAATAAAAAAAGCCAATGTGGCGAGGTTTTCCTGTTTTGGAGTCCATGGTCATCTCTGTAAACTGATAACCCATAGTCATTTTGATATCTTGGTTGATTTCTTGAGGCAATCTTAAAGCCTAACATTCACTCCATTAGTTTGGAGTCCAGGCTACACTGCTCCTGAAAGGGGCTGCCAATAATGAGCTGTGGCGAGGTCAGAGTTGTATTGATTTTGAGCACTGCACCTGCACCAGATCTGACCCTTAACAACAAATACATTCAGGTGAATACATTGTATTTTTGTCACTCTCAAAGTTACTTGCTTTATGTGAAATTTTGTAATAAAAAGTACATGCAATTGCAATTTTCTGTAATAAATGTTAACTTTCCTGTATATGTGATTGAGCATTGTGATCGCATATAGTCCCCATTTGTCTCTAGCCACCAATTCACATGTCAGTGAATGATAATGGATAGACGCACTGAATGATCACATTTGAAAGAAATAAATTGTAAAATGGCTCAACTTGTACAATCAAGTAAGGCACAGATCCGATGCTCGACAAGCTGTGTTCGTGGGGCTGGTGTTCTCATTTGAATTTCCCGTAAGTTAATCATGAGACATCCAAAATTGACGCATACTTATTAAAGGATTGACTGTTACCATCCCTTGTGATTGTTTTATGCTGTGAAGGATTCTTCCTTGAGGGAGGGGGCTGAAGCTCAGTCAATGAAAAGAAGGTTGAAGAAGGAAAACTATGTTAAAAATAAAAGTCTACAAATCTAAGAATATATGGCTTTGATAATTTCGTTGTAAAGAATTAGTCTAATTCTTCTTTGTGAAAACTCTAGCATCAGTGTATACATAACATCGTAAAAACACTTTTATGATGTAAGGTTTAGCATTTATTTTCTTTTTACACTGGTAACAGATGAAGTAGGGCATACGCAAACCTTCGCTCTCACGCACTAGTTTGTTTGTTTGGGTTTTACATCACTTTCAACATTATTTCAGTCATTTCATGATGAGACCTACTTGTAGCAGATATAGTGCTGCCTCACTGAATTGTCACGTTGCAGGTACTCGACTAGACAAGCCACCCGGTCACAGACTTACAAGGACAACGGGTTAACCCTTAAGGCACGGGTCTCAGCTCATATGTTAAATTATATTGTAGGATACGGATTACCCATCCATAGACTGTTATATACAAGTATAGACCAATAGCATGATTTCAATCTCGGCACGACCGGGGATCGAACCCACAGCATATTTGGATCACCACAGAGGAACTGGTGCTGATATGCTGACAATCTAACCAACTGCGCCACGGCCCGTGACCTCTCATGCACTAGTTGTTTTTGTTTTGGAATAATAAATGCAGTAAGACTATGTCCTAATAACGTTTCGTGAATGGCATATATATGTCATTGCAATGGGAGATGTAACTTTATGCTAGAAAAATGATGTATCATATGTCTTTTGTGAGCAAAACCTTATGTCTGTATCTGACGTTCAAGCAAAACAGATTCAATGACATGTCTCTACATTTTCGCTATTCGTGAAAATGTCACTAACAAGGCTGGTAATAGATTTTTCGAAATACAAATATATCATGTACAACATAATAAATGGAGGGATATAAATATATCATATACAACATAACCAATGGCGTGATATAAATATATCATATACAACATAACCAATGGCAGGATATAAATATATCATATAAAACATAATAAATGGAGGGATATAAATATATCATGTACAACATAATAAATGGAGGGATATAAATATATCATGTACAACATAATAAATGGAGGGATATAAATATATCATGTACAACATAATAAATGGAGGGATATAAATATATCATATATAACATGACCAATGGCGGGATATAAATATATCATGTACAACATAATAAATGGAGGGATATAAATATATCATATACAACATGACCAATGGCGGGATATAAATATATCATATACAACATGACCAATGGCGGGATATAAATATATCATATACAACATAACCAATGGCGGGATATAAATATAGTAATAATAATAATAATAAAATTTATATCGCGCTGATACCAGACAATACTGTTCATAGCGCTGTGTTCAGAACGTGAGTCCTGAATAGGTGAGTTTTAAGTCTACTCTTAAATGAGTCGACTGTGGTACAATCCTTAATGTTTGGGGGTAGCGCGTTCCAGAGCTTGGGGCTAAAAGATGAGAATGCCCTATCGCCTACTGTCCTGAGACGCATTTTTGGTTCACATAAGTAAGTACCATTGTTGGATCTAAGATCTTTCTCCCCAGTTTTTATGTGTAATAGATCACGAAGGTAAGGAGGGGCCTTACCGTTTAGAGCCTTCCATGTTATCAGTAGAATTTTAAATTGTATTCTTGCATGTACAGGAAGCCAGTGTAATTCCCTCAGTTTTCCTGATATATGATCAATTTTTTTTATTTTGCCCACTACCCTCGCAGCAGCGTTTTGCAAATATTGCAACTTCTTGATCTCTGATTTCGGTAGGCCAGCAAGCAATCCATTTCCATAGTCTAGAGTAGATGACACAAAGGCATGCGTCAGGGTAATGGCAGTTTTTTCATCTAGACAATGTCTAATGGCAGATAGATTTCTTATATGATAATAGCCTTTTCTGCACATTTTTTTAACTTGCGCCTTTAAGTCTAGATTGGAGTCTAGTGTGATCCCTAGATCCACCACACTACCAGACGGTTTTATAAGTGAATCACCCACTCTGATGGATGCTGGCAGGTCTGCATGTTTACCTGCCTTTTTATCCCTAGTGTTTGTGCAGAGCAGCATCTCAGTTTTCCCATCATTTATCTTCATCTTGTTAGATATGAGGAATGCTCTGACTTCATCAACGCACTTTTCCAGCGTATTCTTGCTAATTTCAATATTTTTTTCAGATGAGTGGTCAACAGGGATGTAGATTTGCGTGTCATCCGCATAAATGTGATAATTCATATTATATTTCTTTAAGATATCTGCTAATGGTGACATATATATTGTGAAGAGAATGGGTCCCAGGACCGAGCCCTGGGGGACCCCATATTTTATAGGTTTTAGAGTAGATCTTCGAAGTCCTACTTTGACACACTGCTTTCTATTTCTTAGATAAGACTTTATCCAGTCCAGGGCGGGGCCAGTAATCCCACAAATCAAACGAGAATCCCACGAGATCAAATAGTATCTCATGGTCAATGGTGTCGAATGCAGCAGATAGGTCAAGTAGCAGTAATATGACTGAATTTCTTTGGTCCAGGCTTACAAGTATATCATTTTGTACTTTAAGCAGAGCAGTCTCAGTGCTATGATACTCCTTATATGCTGATTGGAAGGTGTCAGTAAGTCCGTTTTCAACTAAATGGGATATTAGTTGTTCTGCTACAGCCCTTTCCGTGAGTTTAGATATATAACTGAGATTAGGTACGGGCCTGTAGTTTTTCTCTATTAGCTCTAGACCAAGTTTTTTTAGCAGAGGTTTGATTATGGCGATCTTCATGTTTTCAGGTACTTGTGATTCAATTAATGATTTATTTATAATACTGGTTATTATATATCATATACAACATAACCAATGGCGGGATATAAATATAAACATAACTGAAAATGATCATTTCTCTATCAATGACAGATTTGACCATACATGAATGAATGAATGAATGTCAGAGGTTCTTTTCAAAGGATAACCTGTCATGTATATGATCTTTACCACTATTTCAGCAGTGATAAACACAACTGCGTCAGAGGTATATCTGACCATGCCAGAATGTCTCCAACACGACCCCTCCTATATCAGAGGTATATCAAATATAACATGATCAAACACTGTCAGAGATTTGGGTATAATAATGGATGAAGAATGCATGCACATTAAAACAACAGATTAAGAAAATGTGTAAAAATGGATATTTTCATGTACAAATCTGGCACTAATTAGGAGCTGCGTGGATGAACCAACAACTAACACCTCAGCACATGCTTTTATTACATCAACACTTCATTATGGTAATTTTCTTTTGGCTGGACTGCCTCAATGTGAAATAGCCAAATTGTACAAATTGCAGAATGCTGAAACCAGGATGGTAGGAAAGTTAAAAAACATGATCATATTACCGGCAAACTAATGGAACTGCATTGGCTTCCAGTGGTGGCTAGGATTGATTTTAAAATAGCCCTGCTAACATGGAAGGTGATTAACAGCTATGCACCAGAGTATCCATCACTACTTTTAAAACCTAAATCAGGGCCAAGGTCCCTCAGCTCGATAATAAACAATGAATATGTGGTGCCAAGGTCAAATATGAGGATGTATGGTGATAGGACTTTTAAGTTATATGCCCGAAAAACATGGAATGCCCTGCCCCTGAAAGTGAAAATCTGTAAATCCCTAAACGGTTTTCTGGCCATGGCAAAATGTCCACAACACGACCTCTACCATGTCAGACGTATATCTAATCATGTCAGAAAGTCTACAACATGATCTCTACTTCACCAGTGATATCGATCTGTCAACATCAAATATGAGTTTTAATGTTCAACAGATTATGCGTCAGTTCACATTTCAGAGGAAAACGATAATGGCTGATTGTGATAGACGATGACAAGTTGTAGTAAACATTTGTATTCATTTGCTTTGAAGCAAACAATGCATCGTTCAACCATAAAACGCACACGTAAAACATGTTTTGTTTTCCAGGCTATGAAGAGTATTCTCAATGTATAACAAAGTAGCTCACTCCTCCCACCTATACACGTATCAGATTAATGAAGCAAAATGCGGCATTCAACCGATTGTTCCCACCTGTAGTATATCTGGTGAATTCGCAATAGCTTCTCATCAGCAGTTTGGGACTTCTCACTGGGTCGCTGATGACCTTCTCGGCTTGCGTGGTCCCTGCTTTGTTGAAGCTGCGAGTGGATTAGTTTAATCTGAGCACTGGGCCCTTGGGGATAAGCTTCCACTCCTTTTAATTTCGACCTCCAGCTTCAGATTTACAGCGAAGCTGTGAGCGAAGTAAGGCAATGAGTTATAAGATTAAACTTCAGAGACAGGGTTGACAAGGTCGGGTGGCATGGAAGCCAGCTATCTTATAAAGGGATATAAATTGGGAAAATTGAAAAGTTATGAACCCATGCGTCAAGGATAGGAAAATTAGGACGAACTGCTGCCAATAAGTGTATGATGAGACGCTACACATCTGTGTTAGCTGTGTAATGTCTTGATTAGCATATAAAAGGGAATCTTGTATTGACTGCTTGGTTCCCATACGGAAACCTGCCAGCTTGGTTCCTAGATTTTTAATCTTCCAGCTTGGTTCTCAGATTATAACCTTCCAGCTTGGTTCCCAGATTATAACCTGCCAGCTTGGTTCCCAGACTTGTAACCTTCCAGCTTGGTTCCCAGATTATAACCTGCCAGCTTGGTTCCCAGACTTGTAACCTTCCAGCTTGGTTTCCAGATTATAACCTGCCAGCTTGGTTCCCAGACTTGTAACCTTCCAGCTTGGTTTCCAGATTATAACCTGCCAGCTTGGTTCCCAGACTTGTAACCTTCCAGCTTGGTTCCCAGATTATAACCTTCCAGCTTGGTTTCCAGATCATAACCTGCCAGCTTAGTACCTAGATTATAACCTGCCAGCTTGGTTCCCAGACTGTAACCTGCCAGATTAGGTGATTGCAATAGTTTCTCAATTCGTGAAATGCCTTGTTATTTAGCCCAAACATTCACTAGTATGTCCTGAAAATCACTAGCATGTTCGTTCGGATTATCACTAGTATGTTCGGATTCTGGTTCTGAGAATAACCATTATGTTCGGATAATCACTAGTCGCAAGTATGAGATGGCCGGGTTTCCGAAATATTTGAATAATGATATTGTACTTGTATGATATTGTACTTGTAGGATATTTAGTACTTGAAGGATATTGTACTTGTAGGATATTGCACTTGTAGGATATTGCACTTGTGGGATATTGCACTTGTGGGATATTGTATTAAAGTATCTGTTGGTTACAAAAAAGTATATTTATGTTTGGGCGAATATAATAAATATACATTATATGTAGAATACAAGCAACCCATTCATTTGCCCATAAATTGCTAATCATAAAGTGGATTTCTTATATCATTGGCAACATTGAAATTCTTTTGTTGCAAGGAAAATGTCCAGATCTGAACCCATTTCAAGGAATATTAAGATTCACTCTGCAGAGGAGGACATAACGAATATGTCCTCTGTCCATCGGGTCGTCCTGTGGAAGAAATGGCCCCATTTATCTGGTCCACCGGGAGACGCACACAATCCGCTTTTGACAAGTGATTAAAAGAATCTCATGAATCACAAGTTGAGTTGTTTTTGTCATGGAGACATTATTTGCCGAGACATTCGCCATTCCAACACTAGGGAATCCGTAACAGTAAAAATCAAAACCACAAAATGCATTTGAGGTTGGTCATAAAAGGGAAAGAAAGTAGCTCTATCAGCTTGAACCACCGCACACAATTATTCATGGACGCCTCTCAAAACGTGGTGTCATGCCGAAGACATTTCTCTCAAATGTTTACATTACCATGGACCAAGATGATGGGTTCGCTTCGATCATTTATTTCTAAAGGCATGTTTTACCATAGTGAAAGTTGTCTTAAAAGTGATATACCAGAAACCTATTTCATATGTTTATTATGGCATTTACTATGATTCTAACGAGCCCTTTCTCAAATAGTCTCGACATAAACGAGATGTTTGGAAGGATTCGGAGAGGACAAATTTATATAAAATTGCCATGATATTCCCAAAGGCGCCCAAGAATCAATGGCACAAAGTCACTATATTAAAGGCAGGCTGGAGCATAGTCACAAGGTCACATGATCGTATTGGCAATTCACTGTGTATTCGTAGATTGTGTACTACTCAAACAGGGCAAAATGTAAAGGAATACTTGGTTCCAAAATTGCTGCAGAAAATCTATATCATATCTAAATGGTCTAGGAACAGATGCGATTGAAAGCACACAAACCATCTGCTTCCTATCATTCTCAAAAGCGGACATTGTCTTGTAACTATCATGGCCTATTGAATAACATTCAAACTTAACTATTGAATGTTAAGTTCCTTGATATCAAAGGACTACTCCTAATGTTATAGTGAGCTTTCATGCCATTTAAACAGAGGTAAACATTTTGACATGTTGACACATGATCGAGTATGATAAAGTGATGCTAGGTAAGATACCACATCATATGTAGTATTTAAGTACAAGGACCTCATTTTTCTTGACACAGCTTCTTACATCCCTCAGGACTACACAGCACTATACCGGAGGGCAGTCAGATCGCTCTTCCCTAGTCTAGCATGTATTATAGGAAACCATCATATGCTATATGAAACAGATTTTCAAATATTTTAGTAAAGAGAATCTGTGATTATCTTTTTAGACGTTTTGCCCAAAATATTTGAGAATTATAAGCCTAATGTTTCTCACACATTTGTGTCTGGTATTGAGTTAATGATTCTGAAAAATTACATAATGCTCTGATTGTTGGGGAAATCCACTTTAGACACGATAAACAAGAGAGGGTATTGCATTGTATAAATGATTGTGTTCAGTCTTTCATCAGAATATTTAAGGATGTTTCTTTTGAATTTCTGTCTTTCAGAGCAACTAAACTTTAGCAAAGTTACAATATCTAAAAGCCTTTAAGTCTCACCTTGAAAATACCTTTGAATACTGGTTGCAATCTCATACATTTAAGAACTAAATGATGTACATTAAGTACTAAACAGGACTAAGGTTGTCCACACCGATGAAAGCCATGGTTCAAAAGCAAAGGAGAATATAGCGTGTCTGCCGTGGCAGCCACATCCTTGTCTCGTGATGGCCTTACAGCCTGGCTGCCAATATGGATGATGTATGGACAATAGAGAACACCTCCGTGAAACCAAACAAGCAATCAGAAAGTCATTAGTCTGCAGGTAGTGCACAGTGTATGAGAATTAATCATATTATTCAATGTAACAGTGTGACACATTCCAAGTTCCGCAAGTGACACATTCAGAATGTAACAAGTGCCACACTCAGACTTCCACATGTGGCACATATTTATTGCCAGATTTTTATTTGAAAACACTTGAGCATCAATTTTCTTCTCCATGAAACAGTCTTTTCAAGTTCCCAAATGAGACATTGACTCTGAAATTAATACCAACAGATATTACCATCTGTAATGTAATTTGAAGGTCAGACAGGGGTCGGTGAAGATTATTGATCAAACCTCACGGTTGAAGACGTGTTAGGGAATGAATGAGTGGAAGAGAAGCCTACGGTAATAGAATCAATGCCATGTGTCAGCCCTCGGGACCGAAGATACCGGAAAAGAGGCGGAGACACTGCAAACAGGGACTCCCCACCGTGCGCTTATTACCTGCGCCCACTAATTCAGTATTGGACTCTTCTCCCACTATCCTTATATATCTACGTGTCTCTTATCCTACTGGATGGGCCCAATGGCGTTTTCCAGTATGTATCTGCTATGTTAAACGTATGGATTGGCTCGGGGGACTCTCATACTGTTCCTTATATATGTATGTATCTCTTACACTGCAGCATTGGTTCATGGCATTTTTTGGTAACTGTTTACCTTTTACGCTTGTGGATTGTTTTACTATTCCTCGATTGCATGTGTCTTTTACACTTCACGATTGGTTCACGAGTGTTTTCCACAGTAATTGGGTATCTGCTTACCTACATTTCAGGAGTGGTCCCGTGACTTCTCTCACATTTGTCCATGTAACTGCATATGTCTCAGGCCAGAGGTATGGTGAAAGGCCTTTCTCCACTATTATATAGATGACTACTATCCTCTAGACTCAAAGTACATTTATTCCCATTTAAATATAAAGTACTCCTCTGGTGGTATCAGTCCAATACTCACAATTGGTTATCCAAGGTCTGGGCTTGGGGTCTCATATATATATATGTAATAATACAAAACAGACTCCTACTATTCATCAAAATAAGTATGTCATAGTTATCGGTGGCAGGATACACATACCACTCCCTGAAACCATGTCACGATTACATATCAGGATATCTATATCAAGTAGAAATATACATTTTGTCAAGCCTGCTTTCACAGTATCTGCAGATGTCGATGGAAATAACATTGATTGGATGATGTCTGCGCAACGTGCACAGCTTTTTTTGAACAAGAGTAAGCACAATTTTGTCAATCCAACACAATATTTGTAGAAACAATAGGTGCACATTTTTAAAAGCTAGTGATATGTTATATTTACACTTCTCTAAGTTCAGTGATGATAAGATATAAGAAATGCATTCATCATGAATCATTCCAATAAAACTTGATAGGAAAGCTTAATGTAGCAATTGTATGTTGTAGGATGGGTGCAATTATTGCTGCAGTAATGTGTACATTAGTTTGCAGGGCCACGTGTGCTGCCACATCGATGCTCACCATTATATGACCACCATTGTTGACACTCACTGCCGCCATGTGTGCCCCTGCCAACATGCTCAATAAACCCACCTCTAATCACCATTCAAATTAATCATAAAATAACTTGTGTACAAGAGCGAGTAAACGAAATGCCCTGTCGTGAATTTTAGTTGGTCTGTAGAGAAAAGTTCTGTATTTGCAAGCGTTTGATCCTATGCATTGTAATCTTTGCTCTGGGATACCGGACGCTAAGGTCTATATGTATCTTGACTTTTGTATTGACAAGATAAACTGGCTTTATACACTGTTTTATATCTCATTTAGGAGAAAGCTGTCCTCGCAGTTTATGTAACCTTGGTCATGTATAGAAGTGGTAGCGGTACGCGTGTATAGGATAGATCAATATGGGAAAAGGAACCGATATTGGTTAAGTCAGGTGAGGCCTGGACGAGGTGACACATGTTCAGATAGAGTGAAGTATGAGCTGGAGGTGGCACAGATTCTATAGGTGGCACAGTATCTAATGAGTGGCACAGATTCTATGGGTGGTACAGATTGTATGGGTGGCACAGATTGTATGGGTGGCACAGATTCCCTGGGTGGCACAGATTCTATGGGTGGCACAGAGGTTATGGGTGGCACAGATTCTATGGGATGCATAGATTCACATGGGTGGCACAGACTCTATGGGTGGCACAGATTATATGGGTGGCACAGATTCTATGGGTGGCACAGATGCTATGGGTGGCACAGATGCTATAGGTGGCACAGATTATATGGGTGGCACAAATTCTATCGGTGGCACAGATTCACATGGGTGGCACAGATTCTATGGGTGGCATAGATTCACATGGGTGGCACAGATTATATGGGTGGCATAGATTCACATGGGCGGCACAGATTCACATGGGTGGCAGAGAGGCTATAGGTGGCACAGATTCTATGGGTGGCATAGATTCACATGGGTGGCACAGATTCTATGGATGGCACAGATTCTATGGGTGGCACAGATTCTATGGGTGGCACAGATTCTATAGGTGGCACAGATTCTATGGGTGGCACAGATGCTATAGGTGGCACAGATTCTATGGGTGGCACAGATTCACATTGGTGGCACAGATTCTATGGGTGGCATAGATTCACATGGGTGGCACAGATTATATGGGTGGCATAGATTCACATGGGTGGCACAGATTCACATGGGTGGCACAGATTCTATGGGTGGCATAGATTCACATGGGTGGCACAGATTCTATGGGTGGCATATATTCACATGGGTGGCACAGATTCTATGGGTGGCATAGATTCACATGGGTGGCACAGATTCACATGGGTGGCAGAGAGGCTATAGGTGGCACAGATTCTATGGGTGGCATAGATTCACATGGGTGGCACAGATTCTATGGATGGCACAGATTCTATGGGTGGCACAGATTCTCTAGGTGGCACAGATTCTATGGGTGGCACAGATGCTATAGGTGGCACAGATTCTATGGGTGGCACAGATTCTATATGTGGCACAGATTCTATGGGTGGCACAGATGCTATGGGTGGCACAGGTTATATGGGTTCTTATGGGTGGCACAGATCCTATGGGTGGCATAGATTCATATGATGGCACATATTCTTTTGGTGGCATGGATTCAGATGGCAAGGATAGATACAAATATAGAACTTGTGGCCGATTGTGGACAAGTATAGATGGGTTAAACAGATATAAATGTTGTCAGTTATAGCCTGAACGAAATCCAGATGCACAGTCAATGCTGCAACAATATAACACTTTAGCTATATATCACCAAGATGAGATGGGACAGAGACACTTAGTGTTTCAGCGCTAGCCACGTTGGTAAGATGGGAATGTTTGTTAATGATCTAATTATTAATCCGGTAAGCCAGGATTGATACATGTATTGTTACAGCCACAAATCTCCAATGTAAGATGGGACATGAACAGTTGATATTAAGATGAGACTGGTACAGGATATGTTCCAGCCAAATATGGCCAGGGTAATATGGGACTGATACACATATCGCCTACGTTAGTTGGAAAGATACTATAACAATCAATGATCTAATGATAAATGAAATATAGGCCAAATACCTAACAGTTGTGCAGGGAATTGAATTGTTGTTAGCTTTGTCAACATTTCTGGATTGCGAACAGTTTGCTGTTATTATATATATAAGATATTGTCCACAATATGGCAAAGCAATATGAAGCTGACTCCATCGAGTTCATATTACTTTTCTATAGAAGTCTCAAACTGAGGGTATATTTAGAAACACATTGAACTGATTGTTCCAGGTTTCTGTGCATGTATAATAATAATAATAATAATAATAATAATAATAATAAAATTTGTATACCAGACAAGTCTGTTCATAGCGCTGAAATTCGACTATTACGGTTAATATTCTAACCATGATGACAGGGTAGGAAAGGAATACAGTACAAGAGGGGGCTGATACAGTCAGCATTCCAGATAAAAATCTGGAAGATGAAATATGATGTTATATTTAATGCTCAAGTCAAATATGAATTTGGTGGGATGGGGCGCAAAATATGAGCTATATGTCATCTTTGACTGATAGAATTATGGTTGTAACCATAACGACTAAATATTTAGGGAAAGTATGTCTAATTATAAGGTGAAGTTGGTAATGTCTTGTACATGTTTGTTACATTGAATAAAACAAATAGAATGATGGCATTATAATTAAACATTGCTAAATGTCTTATTACCGAATCAATGTTTATCAAAAAGGATATATCAGGATGAGTCATTTATATGTTTTATCTATTTTAGTTATTAATTATTCGTGTAGGGTATTATCTATTTTGTTGTTTTTTTTCTTTTTTAGATCATATGCTGAATAGGAACATCGTGTTACTACTGTGAAAGTAAATAAGAACAATTGATTAAACTGCTGAAGAATGAGGCTCAGCCAGTGAGTGACCATCTTAACAAAAGGCAGGCCGACTGATCCAGTGTCATCCTCGCGTGAGAGTGGTAAACACAAAGCGAAGGATGGTGCATGTCGTTTGTGAAGTTGGTACCGATTGCCCTCAAATCTGATGAACAGAAATGTCTGAAAACACCACGTCACCATTGACATTAAATAACATTCAAGTAGTACATAGCAATTACCTGAAGCTGTGGTAAACACTTCCAGTAGATTGATGGTGTTGTCCTAGGTGTGGGAATCTGTACTTTTGTCCTGTTTGGAGCTATACATTTCCAGTAGGATAATAACTCTCCCTGTCTTTCCTTTGTGGAGCTCTGTTCTGTGAAAATTACATAACCTGAAAATCTGGGTGAGACTCTCTGTATATCTTTAAGAGTTTAAGGTTTCCAATAAGTGATGCTATCCACCTGTCTGGATGATGCTAAATTTCGGTCGCGTGAGTTAATTATTCTAGGACGACGACTCTATATCCTTGGCGCTAAATGAGGTTTTCCAGGTTTTTATAAGGACGCTGATAATTCTGCCTCGTGACTGCCAGATGTTGAGCGATACTGTCCGCCTGTCCTGCCAATATGAAGAGGACTGTTACAGTCTCAGGGATGGGATGATATTATTTCCGAGTTGTGCTCTACGTGGCAGCCACACTCAGGTAGGGAATGCTGGCTATCTGTTCTTTTGACCTGGTTGTACTCATCTTACAGTGTGGCAGCTACACAGGTTGCAGGTAGGTGAGCGGTGGGTGATGGGAGCTCTTGGTGACGGGAGGATGATAAGGGCCGTCACACGCTCTGTCACAATTTCCCCATCACGCCCCAGCCTCCCCGCTGCTGACGGTCACAACTGCTCTAACCTTTGTACTCACTCTTGTGTGACACATTTCCAAGGTGATGGTCCGTGTGTAAAGTCATTTCTGTTTGCTTCGTCGATCCAAAAGCAGAGAACAAATATTGAGAGAGACATGTAGCAAGCGGCAGGGCTTACCTTATTGAGTGGGGAAGTGTGTGCTCAGTGCACGCTCCCCTGTCTCCGGAGCGTACCTAGTGGCAGCAGGCAGCGCATTACTTTCTAGATAAGGACATGATGGCCCAGCAGCAGCAGGCGGCGGCAACCACAAAGCCTTCATTAGCTGGGTATGGTTTCAAGGTCTACACCAGGTGGCACTATGTTTTGTCAATGTTGATAACAGAATTAATAGAGTCTGAGACGATAACAGAGAATAAACCACCTGCTGATATAATAAAATATAAAGACGAAAAATCAAGGACTTTATTTACCTCAGGTTTTATTGTCGTTTGTGTCCCTATTGGTATTCAATAAGTTTATCCAAACCTTGGGATGTCTCATGATTAAATACATTGATATCGATTTATTTTAATCCATGAGAAAATATTAAGTACTTTCTTTACCCTTTAAAACTTCTTTCGCGTTTATTTACATTTTAATTAATATTTCAAGCGAGATTAGTTTGCATTTATCCCATTAATCCCATCGTGAAACATGGGATTTGTTTCATCGTGATGGCGCTTGGAACCTTTTTAACTCAAAATAGGGTGGTAGGTGGTGGCCTAAGATTTATTTGAAAGCAGCGCATTATGTATGTATGTATACATGTTTGTGAAAAGTACATATTCAACTATGGTGAAGCTACCCACCTGTCTGCATAATCCTGATGATGCTAAACTTGCTGGCTCAAGCTTTAGATAGCAAACAATAAAATCAATTCGAGAGTCAAGCAATAAAGGCAGCTTTAATGTCAAGCAATAAAGGCAAGTTGAAAATCAAGCAATAAAGGCAAGTTACTGGTCTAATTTGTTGTTGAGGTTTATTAATATTAATATCATGTTCTAGAACCCAGTTAAATTATTTGTTAGCGTCTCAGTCAGCCAACTGAGTACAGTTGATGACGGCCATGACCTGAGATTGGTCAATTCTGATTGTATGATATTTTAGTTTGTGATACTGTTGCGAGATTAGAACAGATAGGAATAAATCAGAATAGATTCAAATAGATTAGGATAGATTAAAACAGATTGGATAAGAACAGATTGCATACATAAATATATATATATATATATATATATATATATATATATATATATATATATATATATATATATATATATATATATATATATATATATATATATATATATATATATATATATATATATATATATCCTGGAAGTGCCGTCGATGAATCGTTTAAATATCGTTGGTTTTACAGGGCTTTTACTCAAAAGCATTTCACAAAGATATTTGCACAAGAAGGCTACGTTTATGCCCATGGCCAGTTCCTCCAATCTGAAGATAATTCTCGTAATTGAACTAATATGTAGCACACTGTCAATCAAATTTCGTTTGGCCTTAGTTTCCACATTTTCTGGAGACATTTCCATCTGTCACTATTCCATTTTGATTTAGAATATTTGTTAATGAAATGCGTAGTGTTCTTTACTATATGAAGAGATGAGTTTAACAAAGGTTAAAAAAGTGGGGCATCCGATTCCACTAATGATATGTCTTGTAAATTTGTGTATTTTTGGAAGAAAATAACTCTATGAAGTGTTTTTGACATTATAATTTGTGTCTGAAGATTGGCTTGTTACCTCTGCAGTGGAGTCAGTGGTGTACATGTCCATAACTATAGTTGACCCAGCACATTGCCAGCACGGTATCTTTGCTTGGGAATTGTCTATTTTCATCAAATAAATACAGCAATGTCTATAAATTATCATGAGCACATAAAAACAAACACAACTGGTTTGGGGTCAATGTACAAATAAATAGTTTGTTTGTTTGTTGTTTGGGGTTTTACATAACTTTCAACATTATTTCAGTCATTTCGTGATGAGACCTACTTGTGGCAGATATAGCGCTGCCTCACTGGATTGTCATGTCGCAGGTCCTTGACACGACTCAGCTCATATGTAAAATTGTATCATGAATACAATCTTGGCATGGCCGGGGATCAAACCCATGACCTTTGATCACCACAGAACTGGTGCTAATATGCTGGCGCTCTAACCAACTGCGCCACAGCCCGTGGTCTGCGTACAAATAATCAAAGAAGATATTAATCCATAAACTCGAGAAGAACAACATATTAAAGTCAATACACACAAAAAGATAATACACACAAAATACAATTAAATTAATATCTGATGACTTTGCTTCAAGGTAGTGTTACTTACCTTGCTTTATTGTGCCTTCCTGACCGATATATGGCCATGGGCCGTGGCGCAGTTGGTTAGAGCGCCAGCTTACTAGCACCAGTTCCTCTGTGGTGATCCAAAGGTCGTGAGTTCGAATCCCGGCCATGCCGAGATTGAATTCATGATTCAATTTCCCATACGAGCTGAGGCCTGTGCCAAAAGGGTTAACCCGTTGTCCTTGTAAATCTGGGACCGGGTGGGTTGTCATGTCAAGGACCTGCGACATGACAATTCAGTGAGGCAACACTATATCTGCTACAAGTAGGTCTCATCACGAAATGACTGAAATAATGTTGAAAGTGATGTAAAACTCCAAACAAACAAACAAAACAAACTGACCGATATAACACTATCAATGTTATATTTGATCTAAGGTGGGAGTTGGACATTAGACGACCTTTAACATTTTTCAAGGTCACAGGAGTCAATTCAAACAAGGCAATCGATGGGCCTCAAATGTTCTCGCCGATTGTTTGTCAAAATAGTTTTTGGCTACATTTCAAAAGAATATGTCTTTCTCAAGAGTACGAAATGTACACCTTCAAGAGACATGTCAAACGTATTGCTGTAACTGAAATAGGTTTGTGAAATATTACAATTGTTATGAAAGACAAAAGGACACACACATTAAGAGACCAAATCCATAGCTTATATGCCTCTGTGTGGTGTGTGTGTGTGTATGTGTGTGTGAAAACTAAAATTGTATTTCTTTGCTTAGGATCCTTACTTACTTTAAAAACAAGTTTACTTATTCCAGCTTGCTTAAGAATGCTTTCACTATGAACACAGTTGACCTTCCTAGAACAGCAGCAATAATTAGTCATCTGTTATTTGGCAACGCACTGTATATTTGTAACTAAATCTAGTGTAAACATATATTTTAAGTAGTTTTGACATCTGTGACCTTAAAACAATGTCAAGGCTCAATGTGAATGTGTGACAGAAATTTGGAGTGTCTATCTGAAATAACTGATAACATATAGCAAGATTTCGAAGTTTTTGGTAAGTCTGTGACCTTAAAAAAGAGATAAAGGTCATAATTGGTCTTTGAATTTTAGCCAAATTTGATTTGCTTTATGTAATTTTAGTCAAGGTCATGATATGGCAATCTAGCTTGAGAATGCCTTCTTGACTGATTAAACACAGCAATATCAATATAACTTGGACTAAATTAGGACATCTGCAAGGGAATATAGATATTTACAAACCTTTGGATACTGCAATAACTGCTGTGCTGATCTAATTTCTTGGTGGTAATAATGATAAGACACACCTAGACATGTATACAAGCCCCTGTACATAAAATGTACAGGGGCTTGAAAAACCGGAGCGATATTCATGTCTATCTTTGTAGTGCCCCCTGATGGCAGATCCAAAATAAAATACGAAATGTGAACCTTGTGGAAAACGGTACATGAACAGTGTTGAAATACAGCCTTATTCAAAAGTGCATGTCATATTCAAAATGTATGTCTTATTAATTTAAAGACTCGAGACTTCAGAAATCAGACATAATTATCCAATATAAATTTAAACCTTTGTAAAAGTTTTTTTAATGGAAATGATCAGATTACATTTTTTTCGTCGTGCATAACATCTACTCGCAGAATTCCTGTTTTCCAATGATATATAAATAATTTGATTGCAAAATATGAAATGCATTACTTGTGATTCATTTTTTTAATTCAAATACGTAAACTTTTATGAAATAGTTAAACATGATAATTTGTCTATTAAAAACTAAAAAGCATATTATGACACTTTATGTTTGTCTAAAACTCATAATTTGCATTATTGGTGTACTATATATTGAGCTAGGGATCTTCAATTCTCACTAACCCAGTGTATGAGAGTCGCGCAAACATTGAGAGGAAAGTCTTTGGTATAGAACGAACATTGGTTTACGTTTAGGTTTTATTGTGTGCACATTCATGCTTGACATGTTCACGAAAACATGACAATTTAAGAACACATCACTGTGCCAAACCAGAGGCTTAGTGATGCATCTTCTGGACACTGGTGCAATGATTGCAGCTGAGCGAACTGTTTTTCTGCTGCCTATCACCGTATGTTATCAAATTAGTTCTAGGGAAAATATATTCATTGTTATCAGTTGACACGGTAGGAGTCTTGTACCATGTTTAGGTATCAATAACTGCGATAAGTACTTAGGTGCATTGCCATTTTGACAAATCCAGGTTTGTAGCACTATCTTTAAATCTACTCTAGCTTCCACCAGCAACCAATGTAATTCCATCAGTTTGTTGCATGTGCTAGAGTATTAGCATTTTTCTCACCTACACAATTCTTAATACGTGAAAGGTTTTTAACATGAAAAAATAATTTTTACACATTTTCTTAATTTGTTGCTTCATGGTAAGTTCCTGATAAAATATAACCCCTAGGTCTTTGACTTTGTTGGATCTTGAAATATTTGTCTCACCAACCATAATTTCCGTTGGGATTTCTTCTGAGCCCTGTGGAACGTCATATTTAATATTTATATTTTCAGATATTTTCCCATCAATAATAACACATTGTTTTCTATTTGACAGGTATGAACTAAACCATTCCAGAGCATTACCCTATATACCATATTTTTTTTCCAATCTATTCAATAGCATTTTATGATCTACAGTGTCAAAGGCTGCAGAGAGATCTAGTAACACTAAGATTGCCGTTTTACGGTTTATGCGATTTCAGTGCTACGAAATTCCTTGTATGCTGATTGGAACGTGTTTTGAATATTATTAACTATGAGATGATTGACAACTGCTTGGCTACCACTCTCTCAATGAGCCTGGACAAATAAGCCAGAATAGAATGGTCTGTGATTCTTTTTTAGTAATTCTAGCCCCAAATTTTTAATTAGTGGTTTAATAATGGCTAGCTTTAGAGAATGTGGCATGTTGTCGAACATAATTGATTTATTTATAATTGTCGTTATTGGCAATAGTTGTCCAACCCACTCTGAAAGTAACCAAGTGGGGATGGAGTCAAGTTGGCCATCTTGATATCTATTATGAGTGAACTCATTGAGTACACATCAACACATTAACTCCCTATGAAACTAACACCATACCTAACTACTTTCCATATGACTTCTCCAGTAAATGTGCACCACTCCAGTAACTGAGTTTTTTGGTGTGGAGGACTCCATTCAGAATTGTAGATTTAAGCATGTTATTGTATTTATCTTTTTATTGGATATTGTATTTTATCTGTCGTAAGCCCTGTTTTTTCCAGCCTTCTTATGTGTCTTTTCTCTGCATTTATATTCTCAGATATCCATGGTGCCGGTTTCTCATATTTATGGTTTTCTCAACAACTGGTGCGTGTTTATCCAGGACATTGGTTAGTTTATTTTATTTAAATAACAGTTCATCTTGATCATCATTATCATAATTATCCTTAATATTAAACATTTTCTCTACATCTGTAAAACTCGGCAATCTTCAGGTTTTTTATAGTTTCTATATGCTTTCTTTTTTCCTGTTTATTCCTTTGATGTTTAATTTCAATTTAAATTACATAATATTATGATCAGAACTTTTTTCATCAGCACAATGGCTTTGTATAATATCTGCATGTTTATTTGTTATTAATAAATCTAATGTATTACCGAAGAGATGAGTTGGTTCCTTTATATGATTATGTTGGTTGTATAAGTCAGGAATTTCACTAAATTTAATAACATTGGATTTCTTTGGCTTATTAAGTTTAAATTTATATTCGCCAATAAAAATCAAATCATGCTTACAGACACTATAAAAGGATGATATTTCTGAGAACTCATCAAATAATTGTGTATAGGTATATTTATTTTTATCTGAGGGTTCAGGTCCATATATTGTGATTGTTTGTTTGTTTGTTTGGGGTTTTACATCATTTTCAACATTATTTCAGTTATTTCATGATGAGACCTACCTGTAGCAGATATAGTGCTGCCTCAATGAATTTTCATTTCGCAGGTCCTTGACATGACAACCCACACGGTCACAGATTTACAAGGACAAGAGGCTAATGGACCTCAGCTAATGTGTGAAATTGTATCATGAATTCAATCTTTAACCAGGAATTAACTCTGTTCACTAGTTTTATGTAATATGCTTCCTATTTGATGTGTATATAAATGCAGATTCTTTGTTTAAAATTCGGCGTTTAATGCAATGGGAGGAAATAACCTATTATAGAATGAGCTCGAAATTATAATTTTATTTATTCCTTGAAAATTATGTTTTGAATATCTGTTTCACCCCGTGTGAGATGTATTTACAGATTCGCGTAATTTAATTTTTAGTTGTGTCCTCACAGTGATCTTTCGCTCAATACATACACAAAACCGACCCAGTGCATGATGTGTACTTCCCTTAAGAGAAATCAAGCAGATTCTCAACCAGCATTTGACCATCTTGATATCTGTTATGAGTGAACTCATTGAGTACATATCAACACATTAACTCCCTATGAAACTAACATCCTACCAGACTACTTTCCATATGACTTCTCCAGAAAAAAGTGCACCACTCCAGTAACTGACTTTCTTTGGCTTATTACAATTTTTTGTTTTATGAGTTCGAGTTAAATATATAAAATGTGTCTAGACATTATATGACACACATCATATTCAACATAAATAATTACGTGCTAACCTTGTATACCTACCTACAGAGAATCAACTAGAAAATGGTTAGATTTAAATGAGAGATGAGTTATGGATATCTCTTTCTTTTGATCTATTTACATTACTATTGATATCATCATAGACAAACATATTTTTGGAAAATATTATATATAAATTTAAGTGATAAAGACGTTGACTATTTTTGATTTACCAGTGAGAAGGTCAAATCATACTATTCAACATGGCTCAGTGGATATTAAGTTTATGCTGAAACTGAATTTTCATTTTGAAGTTTGACTTTAACAATATGCACATTGGAACATACAGAATTCAAAAATCTTTGTTTCGATAGAAATTATAAAAAAAAAATTTGAGTTGATCGAAATCTTCCTCAAAATTATGGTTTGGACCCTAAAAGACTCCATGAATGGCACACTATGATTTAAAAGTCATATGACAAGAATTTTTTTAAGTGGGAAATCTTTAGATTTCATACCTCTGAGAAACATCTGACAATTTTTTCTGCAGTCTGATGTTTAGTTTAGCTATAATCTAAGATCATTGAACCCCCAGGGTAAATAACCTACTCCCTTGACCTAGAACTGGGTCAGCAGGCTGCCTACGTCATTGCGCCCCGCATGCATCTCCTGCACACATATTCCTCCTATTTCTGTACATGTATAACAGCTGATGTCCTTTCTTCTACACAAATAACATCCATTGAAAATATGATTAATGGCAAAACTTAAGGCTGTAAAATAGAGACTTGCATTTAAGGGTTTTCAAAATGTAAATGGAACATTGAGATGACACTTTTAAAATATCTATGAATTATTTTTAGTTGATATTTCCATATTTTTTTACATTAAAAATTGATTTATTTATTTGTTAACCAATGACCAGTAACAATATCAATTGGTTGAATATTATTCATATTCAGTAATGTTGAGCTAAACTTCGTATGACATAATTGAAAAAAAATGTTTTGAAAGCATTCGACACATATTTTTAGATCTGTTTCATTGCTGGAAATTATTTTGAATTCTGGTTATATATTATTTGGTTATGGGTCTGGTCTGGTTATGTATTATTTATGCATTGCAGTTGTATTTCAATGGCCATTTGAAATGTTTAGTTTGGTATTTTTTTAATGTCTGTCATTGCGTGTCAGTGGGTACCAAACTAGATCATATATCAGTATTTATATACAAACAGACAAAGGAATTTTGAATAAAAATAGAGATTCTGTAAAAATGATACTAAACTTTGAGATTTCAACATTTCTTTCTCAACAAGGAAATGACTTTGACCATAACATTATGATAAAGAATAGTTCAGTCAGTCCCTTGAAGGATCTGAATAATCTCAATAGGCAGATGTAAGTTTGCCAAACTCAACTGGGTGGCTGTCTGTATTCCTGTCTTCCCCATCACCACAGGCAGAATCCAAGTGACTATGATGTGAAATGTGATCTGACCTACTATCCACATGTGCTAATTAGGTCACCAGTGGTTCAAAGATGTTATCAACACTCTTGTTATTACTAATAAATTATAATCTCTCAAGACTTTCACTGGCTTGGAGTGGTTTGTTTTGAACATGAAGGGCGAACATGCGTCACTTCCGTCAAAATCTCAGCAGCCCTGATTTGACCCACATAAAAAGGGGCGTGTCCAGCAAATCACTTTGATCCACTATAATTCTGTACTCCATTTATAAAAATGTGTAAAACATGTTGAAATGCAATGTCCATGTATTGTAATATATTATGGCACAATATAAGCATTTTCACAATTTTCTTGTCATGTGACTTTTAAGGGTATGAGTGACCCCTAGTGGCAGAGGAGTAAATAACCAGAACACTGTACTTGATAGGAATTGGTACATTTACTGTGTAAAAATACATTCCCTTTTAAATTACAAGCATTAATGGCATAAAAAAATATTTAAACACTACAATATTTAAATTATAAGGTATGATTACAAGCATACTTCTTTCAAGTATGAAGTCACAAGGATCAATAAAATAATGTTATTGTGTATGTTGGATTGAGAAAATTGAGAAATGTCTTTTTGTACATTTTAATTAAATTCAGCTGATATGCAGCATATTCAATGGCAAATATTTTATAGTTAACAAACTATAGTTAACAAACGTTGCTTTACAGAATTACAATAAAGGTTGGTGCATTATTAGACTTCATATCATTAAAATATGAGAAAAAACAAACGTTTTATTATGCATTATGTATTCTTTTTCATGATCTTTTGTATTCTGAGTTTGTGGTAACCTACTCCACTATGATAATCGAAATATAGTCAAAATATGTTGCTTCATTGATTTTGCTGCTCGAGGCCAAACTATCTTTAGGTCAAACTATTTTGATTAAAAAATGTCACTTTCATAAAATGATTTTATTGAAATCAACCTGAATGATAAATAAATTTGAAAATAAATAGGATGTCCTCTACAGCTACAAACATTTTATGCCAAGCGTCATTTTCTGGGTCAGTTCAAAGTTTCTTGTTGTGTACTTAAGAGCTGTCATATAAATGTAAGTTGAACTGATATTTGGACATGACTTTATCATGAAATTATATCTTTTGTAAAGATTGACCATATACTATGTAGTAGATGAATTTTAGGCAAATATATTTTTTCATTTAACCCCCTGGCCTTCAAAACACAGTAACAAATACACAGTAAATTCAGAAAATGTGATTGCTAATTAAAATGTTCAATCTGTAAATCAATGTTTTAAAAGGTTTTTTTTCAAATTGATTTTTTCTTTTTTTCAAATTTTAAAATCAATTTTGAAGTACTTTTAGAAATATTTCAATTGAAAAGTGACTTGTTTTATTTAAGCCAGTATAACAAATTAGTCTAGTTTCTCATCATTATCATCTTATTAAATTGGCGGAGGTCTGTTTTAATACAAATTCAAAATCTCTATTTTACGCTTTTAAAATTTAAGGAAAAAATGGTCTTGAAAATGGTTACGTTTTTTAACATTATTTGGAATATGTAGGTCAAGTATATTTTAGGTTGTTTGAATAGTCGTGCATGGTTTATGTCTTTAGTGATGAGATAAATAAAAGACTTGTGAAAACTGAATTGACTTCATTTTTACCAAGTAAAAAAATGTCAAAATGGCACCAAAAGGAGAAAAATAAAAAAAATTCACTAGTGAAAATTTTCAAGCAGCATCTCTCTCAGTTAGAACAAAATAAAATATATGAAACATTACATAAAAAAATACAAATTGCACAATATAATTCATTGGCGCTATTTTTCTTTTAACTAAAATTTTCCATTGTTTACCATTTTGCCCATATGGAACGTTCAGTTATCAATTATATTCTTGACAAATATGATCTTTCCCATGGATTTAAAACTACATCATTCACTAACACTGAAGTTGATAACTTAGTCACTAAGTGAAAACCAGACAACAGGATCAGTTTGTAAAAGAATGGCAGGATGAAATCTTTAAGTTACCTAAATTAAGAACCTACTGCCTTTTCAAATCAAATTTTGTGACTGAGAAATACCTGCTTATTTATAACAAGAACCATAAACAAGCTCTAGCAAGATTCCGTCTTAGTGCAGATAACTTAGAAATTGAAAAAGGCTGATGGCAGCGTAAACTTGTTAATGGTAAATGGATTAGTGCAAAAAAAGATGTTAAGGAACGTCTCTGTATATTTTGTGTAGATAATCATATAGAATCTGAACATCATGTCCTAATGTCATGTAGTAAGTACTCCAATCTCAGAGATAAATTGTTTAACACAGCTAGGCAGTTTTTGCCAACTTAATATAACAGTGATATTGATACACAGTTTGTTACCATTCTACAGTCAGAAAATAATAACGTAATGCAGCAACCAAATGTATAAATATTTAATTTTCAAACGAAGAAGTGAACAAGATGATGTAATTGATAAAAATGTGAACACAATGAACAATGTAAATAATAACAATGCTATGAATGTGTAGTTTAACTTAGGACTATGTATCTGTATTGATATGGATGGTCAAATAAAAGTATTATATCAATTCCCTTTCCTATTTTAGTCAACTATGCCAAATTTGTATTCTTTGGATAGGGATTATTTATCAATCCTTTTAATGATCAAACCTCGTCTAAATACATTTTTTTAAAAACATATATGGAGGAAAACAATTTTATCAATTCTAAAATTATCATTTTAACTTCGTAACGTTTATCGTTTTCCAGTTAATACTTAATGGTCATTTGTATATTGCTACCTCTAAATTTCCTTAGCAACGCTGATTTGATGAACTTATATACCGTTTTTACAAAGTCAAAGCTGTTAATCAGGACCCCGATTTCGAGTATATTAATAATGTCATTATTCTTGTATTTGTATCAGTGTATTATTGATTTTGTTGACGTAAAGAACTCCTGGGAGATTCGTATGTAGCTGCCATATGTAAATGTACATATGGTAAGATGTCAATAGGTTACAGCATATCTCATGATCCTAATCATGGACGATGTGTGATTGTAATGCATGATCTGCGTTACTCATTTAACAAAATTAACTAAAATAACAACAATAACAAACTTGTTGAACTGATTTTTAATCACTTAACACAATTTTCATAAACAATGATATTCCTGTGCAATAGAACCATGGACAATGTAAATGGAACGTATATCTTCTGGGTCTTAGATCACCTTTCAGCTCCCCGACGGGAACATGTGTACGTCACAAGACAGCACTATTCCTGCTTCGCTGCTGGTGAACTGCCCAGTCCATGTCAACAACCCAGCTCGCAACTGCACGAATCCAGGTCACTTTTACCATACTGTTTTGATGAAAAATTCGTTTTACTTGAGGCAATCGGATATTTTGGACAGTTGAGAGGGGAAAAGAATTTTGGATAATTGAATAGTTTTTATTTTTGAGTGTGACAGCTGGGAATTTGGGTGACAGTACAAGAAAAGGCGGAGGTGTCTGGTGATCAGCACCGTCCACAGGACCCATGATGGAAGTTGAAAACCCACTTATAATTCCCTCAAAACCTCAGGTAAGTCATTTATCCCCGTATTTTTGGTCATTTTTTTTGTTTTATTAACCTATTATTGTTCTATTAACAACCTACTTTATGTAATTCACACCTTTCTGGACATGAGGAAGGTGGAATGTATTTTGACCTGATTCCCGGGGCCTGAGTGCCTTGACCCACTTATCAAGTTCAGCATTTCGTCATAGCCTTGGCAAGCTGGTGAAGTGGCGTTCAAATCTCTAGTTTCTGCAAAATGTCATTACATTTTGTTCACATGACGGCGTTCATTATATTCTTTGGGTTTGGTAATGTATGTTAGCATGACAAAACATTAACGCCCAGTATATTTTAACAGCTCTTGAATACAGGTGAGATTGGTAATATCTCCGGCAGAAAATTCGGGAAGCTTATGCCAACCACTCTCAAACACCGAGAGTCTCTAAATCAAACTGCGCCATCTGTGGTTAATGCATCGCTTAGTAGAGTCAGCGGAAATGTCTGTTTGGCGTCTTTGCGCAAGCTCACAGAAACGTTCTTCAATTTAGCTGAATCATGACAGTGGGGTGATACGGAGAAAGAAAATCCTCTAAAAATGGAAGTAGATGGTTGTGAGTGAAATGAAAAGCACCAAGCACTCGCACAGAGACTGTTAAACATTATTTTTGTATAAATTTTCGATTAAAGGTTCCAAATTTATACTTCTCTTTGTTTAAACTCGGAACTCGTGGAGCCGGAAGACAGGTTGCATCACTGGTTATTTTGGTTGGTGTATCACACAGCACTCTTGTTTACAGTCTCACAAAGAAACAAAGGCAGAATATCGTACAACGAACAAGGGAACTATTGCCTCTTTGATGCCTGAAATTATTACGCACATTTGAATTGTGAAAAAGGATTTTCGAGGCTGCAAATTGCGGCCATTTGACAATTTCAACTTTGACAGTTACAATATGACAGCTGGGACATAGCTGTCAATCAACAAGGACAAAAGATTTCAGATCTTCTCTCATAATTTGACCGTTGGACCTCAGTGGTCAAATATATACAGACAAAATGATTAAAAAACAATTCACAGATGGACTATTTCAAATTGCAATAGTGTTAAGTTTACTGAGAACTGATATTAATAATTTAATAAATAGTTTGCATCAAAATCATCATCCTGAAATTCATGAGATAATTCTTGGTTCAAGTTCAGCATTTACACAGACAAATTTTCACCACAGTAGTTGGAATAATGACATTGGATCAGTACATCCGAAAAGTTTAGACAGTATTTTTGCTGACTCTGTTTTTCGGGATTTACATTCCTTGAGCCACTATAGACGATTTGATGGGCTTAATACAAGTGTGAATGCTTGGCTTATAAATGCTGGGCAGTCTGACTTGTTACTACCGGGTGAAAGTGCCACAAATAATGACAATAACAATAACCAAGAAGAAAGTGAGTCACCTGCTGACAATCAAAATGACAATTCACAACAAGATGGATCTCCACAAAGTCAAGAAACAAGCCAGAGTTTGGAACCGGAAGGTGCTTTTGAAGTATATCACAATGAAGAACTTCCAACTCCCCCAGCCACACCAACCCTTAGTGGGGAGCTTACAAAAGAGGTAAAAAAATAGGTGAAAAGAAGGAAATGAAATATATATGTAAAGTATAACTTAATGTTCTGAAGCAGTTTCTGAAAGATTGTTTCTTAAAAAATGTTTCTTGTTGTTAACTTATTTTAATCAGTCAAATGATTAAAAATAGAAAAATACTTCAAAAGTTGCTGGCTGTGGCCAAAAGGCTCTGAAGTCATGTAGGCGATTTGTTATTTCTTCAAACCTCTTTTTGTGGTGTTTATTGTTTAACCCCTAAAGGACTAGCCTCTCTAAATTTTGTTGATTGGCAGGACTAACCAATTTTTTCTGGACTAGTGTATCCACATACTAAATTTATAAAATTTAAAACCATAGTTACTAAATTTTCTTAATGAAGTGCTGGGGTAAAAGTTCATGATCCAGTCAGTCTGACGTCATTATCCTGATTACATTGTAACAAGTTGTAACAATGTTACAAATGACGTCATCAAGTCAGAACAATGGGGACGTCAACGTCCCTCCCGTCCGTTACCGGTGGTGGACATTGCCGTCCTTCTCGTCTGTTAGGGGTTAAAGATATGTGCAATATATGGTTACAGGTATCTCTTTCACAGCAACAAAATGTCGATTGAATTTGCCTAGTAAATTTAACAGATGAAGACATACATTCATTCACGATATACACCTGAATTTTGGATTGCTGAGGTGTACATCATTCAAGTATTCATGAATGTTATTGGTGTAATGATGCAAGACATTTATCTTCAGAAATTCCACTAGTAAAATCCTTGGAAGCCACATTTCTAACTCTGGACATAAATCTATGGTTGACCCTTTGGATTGCTGTTCTTGAACAGGGTGCAAAGATAAGGGAGCCTGAACGTCCGACGAATAAATTTTACCTCGGACAGCCAGAATTCTCAAATAAATTGTCCGATGGACATGTTTTTACTCAATATTTTACGCATCAATAAGTTTTTGAATCTTTAAAATGTGAATACGAAGACTCAAGGACCCATCAGTGGGCAATATATTAATATTTCAATTGGAATGAATATGCTATGGCGGCACTCCGATCATTTTCATGCTAAAGATAAGAGCTTTCTTGACTCTCTGTAGCTGTCCAGTTAATTCAAACATATTTTTTGCTCAGTTGCTGTAATGAATTTGTCCCTATTATTTATTACGAGAAAGCCATTTTGTGCGATTCTTTAAATGTAGACACATGTCATGGTGATCGCTGCTTCCTGCCATTACTATGGACACATCTGTTAATCGATTGTTAGCTGTTCTCTGATTGGTCTAAATAATTGCCTTTGTCTCCCATGATTGTCTCGACTGCCATGATTGGTCAGCAAACAGGATGTGGATGCAGCGCTCATAGTATTATTAAGATTACTTAAATACTTGCACTGTTTTCAGATATACTTTTACTGTTTTCAGATTTTCTGAAACATGTCTGCACAAAAAACACTAGTCAGACTTTTTCAGTTCAATGGATATCTTAAAAAGCTATTTTAACAAGTAAAAATGTGAACTGTTTTATGGAATAATATAACATGACATATAAAGTTACTAAAATCAATATTCACAAACTATTGAGAATTACAAATGATTAAACATGTTTCTATGACATTTTAATCCTCTGCAGATCACAGAAAGTCCTGAGAAAGTTGCTTTATTCTATTTTTTTCAAAGTGCAGACTGTGCTTTCATTTTAATCATTTTGAGACTTTTTTTAATCATGATGTGATATTTTACTATGAATATTGAAAGGCTGGGTTCTGAACTGTACATTGGGGAAGTGAGCAGGGAAATGCCAGATTGTTGAGGCCAAAGCCACAGAAACACAGGGTGTCGTAAGAGCACAACTGAAAATGTTGCAAGGATGACACTCGTGACTGGAATTTGAAATGGGCGTTTTGTTAGTCTTTAATTGCAGTTGGTAAAAATCATAAGGAAACACAATTGAAGATTTTTTTATAAACATCTCATATCATATAATGCAAATGGAAACAAGATTTATTGAACTTTTATAATGAGTTACATTTAAAATTTTGATATTTCAGGACAATTTGATTGGCACAAAAATTGAAACTTGAAATTTGCAGACATAATGTGTGGAATTCGGCTCTGTTTAGGGTAATATAGTTTTGATTGGATATCATGTGAAGATTGTGATCAAAAGCCATATATAATTTGAGTGTTTTTGGTATTGCCATGGATACAAATTATACAAGCTGACATGGTCTTGGTTTTGGGGATAAAATAGTGGTAAATACAAATTTATGAACAGGGACTGCTTGGGTATCAACAATAAATAATTCTGCGTTCAATTTTTCATGTGCATTTTGGTTCATATTTTATGGAACATTGAATCTAAACCTGATTATGAGTAATTTGATAAACATATTATCAGAAAATAATTTCAGTGATAGCACTGAACATGAAAAGAACATTCTAAAACTTGTGGCGATCCTCCAAAATCAAAACTAATTTAATCTCTAGCTTTTTCCATCCATTATTATATCTGCTTGGTCGAACCAAATTTGTCAACATGCATGACCAACTGAAGACATTCAGCAGCAGATAGACCAAACAGAGGAATGATACAAACTGATTGGAAATTTAAAATTATATACAAAATAATGCTCCTAACTCAAAATTCAAGAATAAAGATGTTTATAAGAATTGAAGCTTGTGCAGGTTTAAGCTTGTGTAAGACTTCCATTTACTAACCAGAGTTTGCCTACATTTCCTAGAATGAGTTCAGGCACATTTCATTTGATATTGAAGGGTCATCAAAAATGGTTAGAATAAATACACTGTTTTCTTTTTGAGAAAAAGGAGTACTTCCCAAAAATTGATCATGTATAATTTATATATATTATCTTGTTACAGGGACAGCAAAAATTATGACAAATTATTTATTTCCTCAAACATTTTTCAAGAAATGAGAAAATACAATATGCAATATACTCTAGGCTACCAGTTGAATATAAAAGTCTGTTGTGTTCCCATCAGTACCTCTCTGCCATATTGGGAATGTAAGAGATAACATCGCCTTCGTCATGGACTGGAAAAAAATTGATCTTGTTTGAGATGATGCACTGGTGAAGAAATAGGTCATGTATATATCAAGACCATTGAATATCTTCATGTCCTTTCAGTGATTTAGAGGACACATTGCCTGATGGTATAAAAGTATCTTTGTTAGATGCAAGGTTGAGTGACGTTGTATAGAGCAGGGTGGAGTGAAATGAACAGCAATCATGTTTCATTATCATCCCTTGGGGCCACGAATGTGAAGACTGCCATGCTTTGTTACAGTGCTTCTCTGGCTATGTAATATACCTGGCCATCACAACTCCACACACATGCACAGCCCTAGGTTTTTTTGATAGTTTGTGGCAAAAAAAATAGACAAGAGGAAGCTTTGTCCATTACTGAGTGTAGCTTTTTTAAAAACCTAGAAACCTAAATTAAGTTTGATACTGGTGATTCACAGTGAAGATTCTTGATAATGGAATCACTCTTATAGCCACAACACCAGCACTATTAAATATTGCCTTAATTCACCAGAAATCTGCATACAAGAAGGAGACCATTAAGTGGTGTGAGTATGGACCATGAGTTATTTACTCCTGACATCGACTGTTACAACCTGTGTACATCAGGTCAGGGCTATTTGGGAAATTATTGCAATTGGGAAAAACAAGTTGAGTTAATTGAAAAAGTTCATAAAAGATACTTTATTTGTAAGTATATTTCTCTTAGACATTTGTTGAACCATAAATATCCTGATAAAGGGCACTGCAAAATGCCGGTAAAAGGCAGTTGTGTGTGGAGCCAAATACCTTGCAAACAAAGAGAATTAGAAGCAGATTGGTGCCAACAAGAATTGCACCTGAACTCTGTATGCCTCCCCAGTTGGCACAAATTCTGTTCACAACAATACTTGGGGAGAATGGACAGGTCAAATTCTGAGCCACACAGGACATCAACATTTTTTAATATCAAAATTATTTTGATTACATATGCAACATGTGTCATTGTAAATTTAACATACCGGTTGGTCAGCTGGGGTAATGCATGTATTTCTTATATATTCTGTTGTACTATTTAACAACCAGGAAAGCTTGGACACATTTGTCATGTGCTTTTTAGTATTTTCCTCCGGTGTTTGAGACATTTTTGTGTGGCTAAAAAGGAAAACAAAGAACATGATAATCACATATATATATATATATATATATATCAGTGATAAAATAACCTGAATTTAGGTTATTTTCTTCAAATGTGAAATTCAAAATGATCTGAACTCAGTCCCGAACAGTTTTTTTCCTGAATGCGGACTTTCATCACTGACTATGCAAGTCCTCATGATGAATTTCTGTTGGTTGAGGAAGGTTAGCTGTGCTCATTGTGAAGGCATTATTTAAGCATGGTGCAAAAAGTAATCTTGTTTTTAAGGAAGTAAAGATCCAAAGAAAGGATTTCATTTTATCAGTTCCCAAATCCTAAGGGGCAGATGAACTATGGGTTTGGGCTGTGTGTATGCATGTGTGTATTGATTTCTGGGTCCACAAATACATTTGTAACATGTTACAAACCAATTTCAGTTACAGTAACAAATTTGACAAATGCCTCTTCATTTTGACATGCAACTGGCAGGAGTGTCCAGGGCCTTCCAGTTACCTTGTCTGTTTAGAATCTCAATATTTTATATCTCTCAATGATTTATATTACACAAGTATAATGTAAAAACATCCATAATATGAATTAGATCATAAACAATATTTGTCAGCGTAACTTATGAAATGAGAAGTTTACAAATAAAACCTATTAAAACAGGATGATGAAATTGTCTTGAATCTGGGATACTTTGATATGAAAGTTGAACGTGACTGAAATATCTTGATAAGGCGTCCTCCAAGATTAGAACAATAGATAGATATGGTTGTGTGAAGAAGTCTTGGTGCAGGTGTCCCCCGTAGAGAGATTTGTTGTGCTGCATTTCATGGTTCAATTTATCGTCTGTTATGAATCACACGCATCTGATAAGAGTTGCTTCCATATGCCTCTTGGTATACAAGCTGATTATGCTTAGAGTTGGAAACTCAATGTCAGGGATCTCAAATTCCAATATTTTATTTTTATATTTTATAAACCAGGTTTTATTGATAATGAATACAGAGTGGTGACCAAGAGAACTAGAGTCATTAGATGTGTGGTGTCATTAAGTAGTACAGTCTGTTGCTGGTGCCTGTTACCTGAGTACACCAATGAGACCAGTGTTACTACCAGCAAGTGTAAAAACTACACAGAGAAATATCTTGGATAATGTGTGTTGAGTTACCTATCAATATGTGATGCTGTTATCCGGTGTGCAAGGTGCAAAGGTATGGCAGTTCAACTGATGTTTATTATTACCAATCAGTTCTTGCAACAGTTAGATATGCATGTCTTTGTACTGTTCAAATTCATGGCATTATCTTATGCAAGCATGTCCAGGAATGAAGGAGACCCTTGACAACCGATGACTTGTTAAGGATAGACTGATTAAAATGGGATGAATTGATAAATTGAGGATGGTGCTAAGAAAAATGTTAAATTGATGAAATTACAACACAAAATTGTAGTTTACTTCTACAACAATTTCAACAATTGGGAATAAACTTTATCATGATATGAGATGAACAAATTTGATTTGACAATAAAAGGATTAAATAATGTTGCAGGATATGGATCTGATCGAGGTGCTATGGCGCCAGGACATGGACCTGGGCGTCGGGCGCGAGATGTTTGATCTCAAATTGCGGCAAGAACTAGAAAAGGAGAGGGAGTTAGAGCTGCAGAAACAGCGTGAAGAAGAACGGACATTTGAGAAACTTCAGGAACAACAACAACAGAATATCTCCTATATAATAGATGGAGAAACTGGTAAGTATTTTTTACCTGTACAGCAAATTTCTAATGTTGCTAAAATTGTTGTTTTTATAAAATTAACATGAGCATGACTTTGTGTTTTTAACGTTTTATTTGAATAAAAAATGGATATTTACTTGAGAAATAATAATCATTCTATGTGTTTCAGGTGAGATGGTGCCAGCACCCCCAGGTGTTGAGGGGCAGAATACTATTGATCACAATCTTCAGAATCTGGATACCCAATTGGATGATAATGATGTGAGTATATTTTATCCACAGAACAGTTACAACACATTTTTATCAAAGAGCAAATTCTTATCTCAAGTGGAATGAATAAAATCAATCACAATCATCAGTATTCTTATTGAATATATTAAGATTTACTGTGGAATATAGAATTATTATAATGATTTACAGTTTGGCAGATGCTCATATGTCTATCAAGGTATTCTGTGATTAATTATTACAATGTTTTGTGAAGGAATACATATGATGAAGGCCATCAGTCATTTTGCTCAACTATTAAGAAGTTGAGCTTCATTATGAATTGATGGTGTTGGCCCAACAAATCTTGGGTTTTCCTAACCAAATAAATTCCTGTTTATGTTTTGCTTGTTATTTATGCAGATATTTGTTTGATAATAGGGTCTATCTATTGACGAGGCTATGAGGTTATTGGAGCAGCAGACACAAGTGTCGGCTCCCTTTCACCTCCATAATAATGGTACTTTGGACCTGGCCGATGTTCAGGGAGAACTGGAAGCAATGATTCAAAATGTGCAACAGATGGCAGCACAAGTGACTCCACCAACTACACCAACACACACACAGTTCACCACTCCACAACAATTTGAACCACAACCTACTGCACAGGTAAGCACCATCTCCTACATGCTCACACTCAAAGGATGAACACTTGTCTCCAATCCTGAGGAAAATTTCAAATATAAATAGTTTCGACCATCAGGCTTTTGTTTCTCTTAAAAACTTTAAGTATTTGTTTTTATAAAACAAGTCATAGCTAGTAAATAAAAGTAAAGACAATGGTGTTTCCATTTTGGTCATATTTTATATTGATTACATGCATATGAAATTTAGGCATAGGAATGCTTATGAAAATTAAGCTAGAATAGCCTTAACTTGGTGTTCATAGAGCCTTCTTTTCACTTTTTTGAAAATTTTAATTGTACAATATTTAAAGAAAAAATCAGTGCCAGGTCTGTTAAGGGATAAAGAGAAAGAGGCTGGTAGATGTACAAAATGTTAGTGTGTGCTTCTTGTGATAAGGAATGTTAATCCAGTTTGAGACCCAAATTGATACTTATCCGGGAAAGTGTGTTATAAAGTTGCAATGGGAACATGCCTTTTAAACTTACAGCAGATTCCAAATCTGGTACTGTTGTATGTTATTGGAAAAAGAAATGTTATTTAATGTTCTCTGGTCAATTTGGCAATTTCAGGTTGCTGGTGTTCAGCGCCAGGACAGCTTTGAACAGGCATTGCAAGAAGTAGCCAACCTTTTCCCCATCTCAAACCAAGTTGACACATCCCAGATGCAGAACATGGCACCAGTCAATGTGATAACACCGGAAAACAGCATAGGATCCATGATGAACATGGCACCAGGCAACAGCAGTATGGGGCCTATCATGGGTATGCTGATGGACAATACGACAGACACTCCTCTCATCCAAAACACCACCATGACACCTGCCATCAACCCAGCAGACTTCAATAATGGATTCAGTAAGTATTTGCATTTAACATAGAACCCATAAAGCACGTCATTCACACTCAACTTGTGTAGAAGCCAAGCATGCTTAGAGAAATATTTACAGATTTTGATATTCTCTTAAAATTAATAGTTATCTCATCATAGGAAAATATTTACCCAGTACACAATGACTGGGAACACATTTTCATACTTCCATAAAGATGTGCAAGGGAAACACAACTTCAGTCATTACAATACAGAATTATAAATAGAATTTTGCCATGTAATAAATGGCTATATACATTATCCGTTGTGGAATCAGACTTGTGCCCAATGTGTAATGTAACAGACGATATTGTCCAGACAATGAACTATGTGGTGTCTGTTACTGTTCCTGTATAAGTTATGTGTTGTTACTGTTAAGATTATGTAAAAATGACAATAAAAATATCAATGATGAAAAAAAAAATTTAAAAAAAAAAGAAAAAAGTTATCTCATCATACAAAATGAATATTAAATCACATTTGCGATCAATCTTTTTATTGTACATTCAAATTGCAAATGAAATGTGACCAGTAACTCTGTCAAGATTAATGTGACACAATATACTAATCTTCTGGAATCATAAACAAATCATTTTGAGTCCAATTAAGTTTGATTTCATATGTTTTTACCCTCAGCCCCTGATGTAATCAGGCTGAGGGTATTGCAGTACTCCTGGCGTGGGTATGTATGTATGTCTGTATGTATGTCTGTAGCGAACATCCTTGTCATCGCGATAACTCAAGAACAAATGATGGCAGCTTCATGAAACTTGACACACATATGCATCTGGTGAAAACCTCGGACGAGTTCGATGGACGGCGACCTTGACCTATTTTTCAAGGTCACAGGGACAATTATGTGAAATCCCAAGAATCACAATAACTCAAGAACGAATGATGGCAGCTTTATGAGATTTGACACACATAAGCATCTGGTGAAGCCCTCAGAATTTTTCCTATGAAACATGACCTTCACCTACTTTTCAAGGTCACAGGGACAATTATGTGAAATCATCTTGTCATCGCGATAACTCGAGAACAAATGATGGCAGCTTCGTGAAACTTGACACATATAAGCATCTGGTGAAAACCTCGGACGAGTTCGATGGACGGTGACCTTGACCTATTTTTCAAGGTCACAGGGACAATTATGTGAAATCCAAAGAATCGCATAACTCAAGAACAAATGATGGCAGCTTTATGAGATTTGACACCCATAAGCATCTGGTGAAGACCTCAGAATTGTTTCTATAAAACATAACCTTCACCTACTTTTCAAGGTCACATGGACAATTATTTGAAATCATCCTTGTCATCGAGATAGTACGAGAACAAATGATGGCAGCTTCGTGAAACTTGACACATATAAGCATCTGGTGAAAACCTCGGACGAGTTCGATGGACGGTGACCTTGACCTATTTTTCAAGGTCACGGACAATTATGTGTAATCCCAAGAATCGCAAGAACGAATGATGGCAGCTTTATGAGATTTGACACACACAAGCATCTGGTGAAGACCTCAGACTTCTTTTGATGGAACATGACCTTCACCTACTTTTCAAGGTCACAGGGACAATTATGTGAAATCATCCTTGTCATCGTGATAACTCAAGAACAAATGATGGCAGCTTCATGAAACTTTACACGCATAAGCATCTGTTGAAAACCTCAGACTAGTTAGGTGGACGGCGACCTTGACCTATTTTTCAAGGTCACAGGGACAAATATGTGAAATCCCAAGAATCGCAATAACTCAAGAACGAATGATGGCAGCTTTATGAGATTTGACACACACAAGCATCTGGTGAAGACCTCAGACTTCTCATGGTGGACCATGACCTTCACCTACTTTTCAAGGTCACAGGGACAATTATGTGAAATCATCCTTGTCATCGCGATAACTCGAGAACAAATGATGGCAGCTTCATGAAACTTGACACACATAAGCATCTGATGAAAACCTCAGACATTTTTGTATGGAACATGACCTTCACCTACTTTTCAAGGTCACAGTTACAATTATGTGAAATCCCTATCATTGCCATAACTCGAGAACGAATGTTGGCAGCTTTATGAGACTTGACACACATAAGCATCTGGTGAAGACCTCAGACTTCTCTTGATGGAACATGACCTTTACCTACTTTTCAAGGTCACAGGGACAATCATGTCAAATCCACGTCATTGCAATAACTTAAGAACAAATAATGGCAGCTTCATGAAAATTGACACACATAAGCATCTTGGAAGTCTTCACATGAGTTTGATGGACGGTGACCTTAACCTGCTTTTCAAGGTCACCTGCCCATCTCAATAATTCTAGAGTAAATGATGACAGTTTCATGATACTTGACACACCTAAGCTATCAAAGGAAGTAGATTTTATGGGTTTTTTTTACCCCTGCATCAATTTGCCTTGGTGCAGTGACGTTTTGTTCACAAATATTGTGTGGAGCGAATGTTGTGCAATGAGTTACCAGGGCTGAGGGTTGATGCATCTCTGATGCCTATGTTTTCTAATGAAATACCCAGGTTTTCATTAATATTATACATTACTTGACACAAATGTTGTGTTACAGACTATTGGTGTGATAAGAAAAACTGGCTAGTGAAATATCTATCAAAATTAGATGCCTAATGCATTTCGTCACCCTGAGTGACTCTTCAGAGGCGAGACAAGACAATTTTGATTGTATACCTGAAGGAGGTAGAATCAAAACTGACCCGAATGAGGTAGAACATCAAATGTTACAATGTACTATGATGTAGCAAACGATTGCTAAAAAAATTTAAAAAATATTACATGACACAACATATTTATTAATGGTCCATTGGGACATGTTATAATATAGTACAATATGAGAAAAATCTTTTAACCAAGCTGACTTCTAGCTTTTGCTGACTCAGATTTGTAGCTCAACCTAGCCTTTACTACCAATATAATGTGTTATATATATATTCACTTTTTTGTGCCAGGTTTTAGTGGTAATTGCTCAATATTATGTGAAATGGAAGATGTTCAAAATGGTTAAAATCACAAAAAGGCTTTCTTTCCTTACTGTACATAGGACCTGTCAAACTGAAAGATCTTGAAATTTATCTCCCCATTTTGACAAGCAACTGGCCAGAGTGTTTAGGCCCATCATTTGCCTTGTTTCGCCTATTATTAGGGTTAGGCTCTTCATATTTGGCATGGACATTGATCTTGATGTGTACTAGCATGGGTCATCAACAATGTTATGCTTCAGCAAATCAGCAGAATCTGAATTTTGAGTGGCTGTGATCTTGAAGTTACTTAATGGTTGGTTTGAAGCATCTAAAGTGCTTTGCATGCAAATAGTACCGTAATGTTTTGGTATAAAGAAAACATAGAAAAACCTATTCATTGAATAAACAAAATGATTCAGTTGCACCAATGTATGTATTACATTTATTGCTGTATGATTAAAGATCATCAGCTTCAACATACATATCTTCACAATTTCTAATCTTTTTTATTTGGACAAGGGTTTTTTCAGATTTAATGTCATTTTTGTTGCAACATTTATTATTTTTTTAATGATTATGCAATTGTCCAATTTATGTACCATACAATTATAAAACATTGGTGGATTATTATGCACACTGAGGAGAATATAATCAGATTACAGATCTCTTCACACTGATAAACAGTTCTACATAAGTTGGGCATCTTGCAATCTCTGATTGCCACTAAGTTTTATATTGAAATAAAAATGCTGCATCCTCTCAAAATAATTTCATCTTGGCCCTCTTGTTTTAAACCAAGGAAATTCTCACAAACAAATGTCAAACAAAAAATATTCACATTTGAGATGGACAGAGTCTACTTTTGTCTAATATAGCAGTTTGTTGATATTTTATGGGGTTGGGCTATGCATGAATGGTCTATTGAACATCTGTGGCAGAGCATGTAAAGCTTGTTGTCAACTTTGCACAATCTGGAGAAAAAATGCCTGACGAAGCAAAGTTGTTCATGCATGGGTACCTTAAAAGGGTCTCTTATCAAGTCAACATACACAGAATTTTTAGCGTCAAGTTTTCTGATGTGGGTGAACAGTGAATCATCAGTTTTGGTGAATTGTATTGCTTTGATTTAAAGGAATACTTATTGCTAAGCAGCCAAAATATGATGTGGGAGTGAAAATACCTGTTGTGGGTGAAGCAAGTCAGGATTTGTTTCTTATAATAGAAGCCAAATCTTCCCAGGGTATCTGATAAGGTTCGAAGCTATACCTTGGATCATTTGAGAAGACAAAGTTGGAAAGATTTGTAAAGCAAAGACTTACCTGAGAAATTGTCATTCTAGGTGTGCCGACGCTGACAGATATGGCGCCCCCTATGGACTTCCCAATGATTCCCGCCGCAGATAATGCTAACCTGACAACACTGTTCCCCAATGCCAGCATGATTCCAGGCAGTACATCTCCATCAGCTCTCTTCAATATGGATGCTCCAAACTTCATGATGAACAACATGACTGCACCAGTCAACCAAGCACCTGCTGATGCAACTTACACAAGTACTCAGAACCTGCTGCAACAACTAATGGATGACAGTATTGATATGACATTTGATGACACAGATCTTACACCAAGTAAGTAGCTCTCAAATTTCACAAAAAAAGTTGACATTTCATTTGGATAATCATAATTTGGTATATAGATTTGATAAGATAAGATAGGATGTTGGCCATGTATGATATAATGGTAGTTTTCCTCATAAATATGATGTGTATGTTTGCAGGTTTGCCATCGGCCACACGCACAGTAATAGATGATGTGAGCAGTGACTCGGCTGTCTCCTCCATGGGCACTCCCTCGATGGGCAGCACCTCTCCAATGCAGGTAAGTTACACTAACCATCCCACTTAAAATAGTCATATATATTTTTATAAACCATGTATTGGTTAGGTAAATCATTTGATTGCACTTTTTTGTGACAATATAATATTACAAACAGATGAAAAAATACAAATGATTATATTAAATGTTCAGCACAATTTGCTTAAGTACTCCTTTGTCTTGTGCTTGTAGCTAATAAGTTGACTAAATAATGTAAAAATACCTTCAAAAATTGGTTTTCACTCTTTTTTTTATGTGATTTCAGGACCTGAATGACACTCATTCAAACTATTCAGAGTTTGATGGCCTTGAGGGAGCGATAGGCGGCAGTGACCTGGAGAACAACACCAGTAGTACCAAGTTCAGCAAGGTCAAATATGAAACCTTTGCACCAGGATTTGGATATGGGGACTTTAACTTTGGTGGGAATAATATGAATTTGAACCATTCTGGATCATCCAACGGAAGTGATGGAGACTACAAACCAGCAGATATGCGACATGTGAAACACAACCACACATACCCACTGCAGCCTGGCCAGCAACCCAAAGAGAAGAAAACAAAGCTAAAGGAGGATAAGAGATATGCTGGACTATCGCGTGATGCTAAAAAAGCTAAGCAAATGAAAATCCCATTCAGCACAACTGACATCATTCATGCACCAGTAGATCAGTTTAATGAGATGCTCCAGAAATATCAACTCACAGAATCACAGCTTACGCTCATAAGAGATATCCGACGCAGGGGCAAAAATAAGGTAGCAGCACAAAACTGTCGGAAGAGGAAGATGGAGGTGGTTGATACACTGGAGGAAGAGATCATAAAGATGAAGGCAGAGAAGGACAGGCTACTGAAGGAACGCAGCATGATCGACAAGGATGTGGCTGAGTTCCGACACAAAATGTCCACCATGTACAAAGAGGTGTTTGCAAGTCTACGTGATGATGATGGTAATCCCTATGATCCCAATGAGTACTCCCTACAACAAACAGCAGACGGAAATGTGTTCCTTGTGCCACGCAATTCAACGAACACAGAAAAGAAAGCAGAAAGCAAACCCCAAACTTCACGCAAGAGGAAGGGCAAGAAAAGCCATTAAATGAAATTTGTGAAACAAAAACAGGACATTATCATCTCATGTTAGGTATCTTTGGGCAGATTATTTGATATGAAATTTTCAATTATAAACTGTGGATTGACACTAATGTGTTGAATCTTTGCCAATTTGTTACATCTCAATATCTGCGCCTTCGATAATGGTAAAAGAGCATTAACTGAGAAGATTAAAAGCAACAAGGTTAAATTAACCCTATTTGCTACGATTCAACATGGTGAGTTGCCATACTAAAACGTAATTTCAATTGAGTAGGAATTACTATTTTGAGTATCACAGTATGATATATTTGTAAATGTTTTGATATTTAAGAATGATTTTCTAACAGGAGTTTAAATTTCAATGTATCTGGAATTTAATAATTTGCATGTCATTTAGAAAATTATGTGACCTAAACAGGCTGGATTGCTTTAGTGTGAATGGGTTTAGTACACAAGCCTGGTTAAATAAGGTGTACATCTAGAAAATTAATGAATGTGGGAGTGGATGTGAATGTTGAAATGAAAGTGTATTTATGCTTCATCCATATTATCATTTTGCCATTTCACTTCATCAGCTGTCTCTAAAGAGATGCACAGAATTTGTAAGGTAGTTGCATTGTGTTTTGAGAGGAAAGAAAGAAAGAATGTCGAGTTTTGAAAATATTCAGAAATGGAGATAATATAATTTTTTTATCATTATGCTGTTCAAATGTCAGAAAAGTATGACTAATAACAATGGTTAGACATTACAGCTTACATACAATGTGGAAATAAGATATATATGCCAGTATGGATATAAGAAATGTGCCAGAGCCATTAAATACAATTACAGCATTTAAATTTGTTTGCAATCATGATGATTTTGGAAATTTATCATGCAAGATTACTTCCTTAAAAAGGTTGCTTTTGTGCTTAATACATAAAGTTATAATTAATGCTAGCAGAACCAATTTTGCAAGTGAAAAATTTTTCAGGTGATCATTCATGCATCATATTATTTTGTGAATATAAGATATCTGCAAATAAACATAAGAGTATATATTAGTGATACAGTATATTCTTTGTAGCTACCCCTCATATTGATCTCGTTCTTCATACCACACATATCTTCACTACTAGGTCAGATGGTGTCTTTCTGGTTACTTGTCTGCTGGCTCAATTTTTTCTTTGTAACCAGAATAAGAGCATTATTGTTCATGGCCTAAATCTATGTTGTGTAGGTGTCTTTGTTACAATTAATTCATTTTTTTATTAAGATATCAGAAATGTAGAATAGTGTGATTTGTTGCATGATTTACAGTCTTCATTTTTTTTTTCATCAATGACTGTATATTATTGGATTGATATCTTTGTTGTTAATATTATGTATGGGACAGATGTGTTTTGTTCCCAGTCTATCATTGCCAATGTTACAGGAAAATTGTTTATTTCTCATTTGTATTATTGCATAGTTAAATCCTAAATATTTTTCACTAACATTGCAGTTCAGGGTGGGTGCAAACCTCATAACAAGTACTTGTATTGATTAGGTGACCTTGAAACCTGCAATATTAAGCTATTTTCAAGATGTAAATACCAGTTTCCCTCATATAGAACTTTCATTACTTGTTCAGGAAAAAAATAATTAATTTTTCTTTATTGGGCCACCTGTAAGTTCCTCCAACCCTGCCCCACAATAAATAATACTGAAATATATGTTCAAAATTTGTTCAAAATGAATATTCTTAATTCAGTTGTCTTCGCAACCACTGGATGGATTTGCAAATATAGAAACGGACAGGTTCTGTGCAACAATTTAACCATGACATGGTACCCACCCTCCGCAATATTTGTGCTGTAATGAAAATTGTTTGTCCCAAAAATGAATATACTGTGATGGAATTCCACCACCAATTTGTAAAATGTAAAACTTAACATATCAAACATTGATATGAAGATGATTGACTTGTTTGTACATATTTGATTTGTGTCATCATTTTTGTAAAGAGAATGACTATTATAGTTAATTTGGCTTCATAGTTCATAAATGGGCTAATGGTCATCCCAGAGAGGCTGGGGAAATGAGGCAACGTTGTATATAGCACTTGAATATTGGAAAAAAAATAGATTCTGTAAATTATCATTTATCTTGTAGCAGAAATCTATGATTTGTTATTTGGTGATATAAGAAGGGCGTTTACATGGAGATTGGTCTAAGATTACAATAAGTAAACTTTAAGGTTGCATGTCTGACACTTTCTGTATGCACCGATTTTCTAATAATTGTTATATATACAATATACTGGTACCAGTAGATGTATAATTAACACAATATTTTGTGTACACAATACTTGAGAATCAAACAATAAAGGGAAAATTTCTTACAAAATAGTTTTTGTTTATCCTGTAAAACCTAACTTTCTCATTAGGGCAGCAAGAGAAATCACTTTTAGACTCCAAATCTGCACTGTCAACAGAGGTCTGTGTCAGCCCATAACATCAAGTACCGGTAATGCGTAAAAATCTCATGTCATATAGCCATAGCGTCATTTTACCTTTCAGTAACTCTACAATGACATGGAGATCATGTTTAAAAGGAGCTATTAGGATTTTTTTCAAATAGGTTTGAAAGACAATGGGATGTGTCAATGAAAAAAGTGAATAGACATGAAAGGGAAATATATTAACACCTATTTGTGATTTTTTTTTTCTCCAAAATTAGTGCAAGAATTGTCCCAAAATACACATTTTCATAGGTACAAGTACAAATGCAGATCAACAGACATAGAAATATATGCTTATTTCACAAACGTAAATCAAATTTGGTTTAATTTGTATTTGAGGAATTGGTTAAATATCGGTAATCTTCACATTAAATAAATCACCCCCATAGTTTATGAGCATTATACAAAATGTTAATTGCTTGACCAAATGAGGGAAAATTTTAGAAATGAAGAGGTAAATTTCGGATGAAACATAATTCTATAAATTCCATATTTATACGATCACAGATGATTAGATACATTGAATTCATAGACAAAAATTTTTTAGTACCCATTGAAACACAAACCAGCCTTTAAACTCAATTTGCAACTCGCATAAAATCTGATCAATTGTTGCAGTTAACTCGGAATGTCATCATGGCCCCAATACCAAGATGAGATCATACATTTTAAACACCACATGCATTGAAAATGTTTCATTTCTTCCCAAAAATTGAGTCTGCAAAGTGCTGTCACAATAATAGAACCCATAAACAATGTGCATGGTAATTAATAATAATAATAAAACTTGTATAGCGCTGATACCAGACAAAGTCTGTTCATAGCGCTGTGTTCAAGACATGTGTCCTGAAGAGATGAGTTTTCAGTCTATTCTTGAATGATGAGACTGAAGTACTTGTCCTAATGTCAGTAGGCAAGGAGTTCCACAGTTTGGGGCCAGCAAATGAAAAGGCCCTGTCACCCACTGTCCTTAGCCTGGTCTTAGGTACTTGTAGATGGGTGCCATCGTTGGATCTTAGACAGCGTTCACCATCTTTGATATGGAGTAGATCCCGTAAGTAAGGCGGAGCCTTACCATTTAGGGCCTTCCAGGTCAGGAGAAGGATTTTGAATTCAATTCTCGCATGTACAGGGAGCCAGTGCAATTCCTGTAGTTTTCCTGAAATGTGATCGAATTTCCTTATTTTTCCTACCACACGCGCTGCAGAGTTTTGAAGGTATTGCAGCTTCCTGATGTCAGTTTTTGGAAGACCAGCTAACAGACCATTACCATAATCCAGAGTAGATGTAACAAAGGCATGGGTAAGTGTTACAGCAGTCTTCTCGTCTAGACAATGTCTAATGGCGGCCAGGTTCCTGATATGATAATAGCCCTTCTGACACATTTTTCTGATCTGAGCCTTCATGTCCATGTTGGAGTCAAATGTAATACCGAGATCCACCACAGACTCGCTAGGGACAATATCAGAGCCGCCCACTCTGATTGTGTCTGGGATACTGCTGTGGGTTGCAGTATTGTACTTGTCAGTACATATGAGCATCTCTGTCTTTCCATCGTTTATCTTCATCTTATTAGATATAAGGAAATTCCTGACCTCACAGACACATTTCTCAAGTTTGTGTCTGCTTATATCACCCTGATGGGGGGAGGTGTGGTCAACAGGGATGTAGATCTGAGTATCATCTGCATAGATATGATAGCTCAGTCCATATTTGAATGTCCGAGAGGGGTGTCATGTAAATGGTGAACAGTATGGGACCCAAAACTGAGCCCTGTGGCATTCCATATTTTATGGGCTTCAGACATGACCTATGGGTCCCAACCTTCACACATTGTTTCCTGTTCCTTAGGTATGATCGAATCCAGGAGAGGGCGTGACCCTTGACATTACATCTCGCCTCCAGTCTATCAAATAAGATTTGATGGTCAATGGTGTCGAAAGCAGCAGAGAGGTCTAGCAACAGCAAGATTACTGACTTTTTGTTATCTAGTGCACACAAGATATCGTTTTGAACCTTTAGCAAAGCAGTTTCAGTGCTATGATGCTCCTTGTAGGCCGATTGGAACTTGTCAGTAAGGCCATTCCTCACAAGATGAGGGACCAACTGGTCTGCTACTGCCCTCTCAGTTAGCTTTGAGATAAATGTCAGGTTTGAAACAGGCCTGTAGTTTTTCTCAATCAGTTCTAGACCCAGTTTCTTCAACAGGGGTGTTATGATGGCTATCTTCATGTTTTCCGATACTTCCGATTCCATCAGTGATTTATTTATGATGGAAGTAATTATTAGTAAGAGGTCATCTAGGAGGTCAAGTAGGAGCCAGGTTGGAATAGGATCCAGCTCACATGACTTCTTAGCCGACATCTTGATCAATTTTCGCACGTCATCTATGGTTAAGGGTGTGAACCTCTCCAGACATGCTGTGCCATTTTTCGTAGTGTCACCTGGTGGCAGATTTTGGCCGAGTGGAGCGACATCGATTTCTTGGCGAATTCTTTCTATTTTTTCTAGAAAGAATGTATTAAATTTCTCTGCTTGAGTGACGTCACAGTCGGTTTGGGGCATTGGTGTGTCCTTTTTCTTGTGCATGACTGTGTCTATGACTCTAAAGAGCTTTTTAGGGTCATGTTTATTTTCCTCAACCAAGTTGGAAAAATATGTAGATTGAGATGATTTCAGCAAGGAATTATACTTATTCCTCTGAGATTTGTATAGTTCTTTATCAATCTGAGAATCAGTCTTGTTCATTTTCCTCTCAAGCCTCCTCTTGAGTGACCTTTCCATCTTTAGTTGGTCACTCATCCAAGGTACAGGTTTGCGCTGAGTGACCTTGGCAATCCTGATAGGAGCATGTCTATCCATGAGTGATGTGAGTTCCCTGTCATAGTAATTCACCATGTCATTCAAGGATAAGTGTTCCCATGCTGTGTCTCTACCCATTAGGGATTTGATGTCCCTCCTCAGGGACTCAAGATCTAATCCCTTGAAATTTCTATATTTTATAGATTTTTTGGGGGGTTTTGGAGGTGAAATGTCAAGGTATATCTTAATCATTTTATGATCCGATAGGTATTCATCCACCAGGTGGCTCTTCAGGAATTCTCCATACTACAAATGTGAAAGCACCCCTTTCATGGAATTGATTCTAACCATTACCCTTTTCACTTCATTTTGTAGTATTACTGGTTGGAGAAAAAGAAACATCTCAACATTTCTTGTTGGTACTTACATTATAAATACCAGAGAGAAGAACCACATTAGGTTCCAGCCTCTCAGCCTCATAGCACCTGCAGGAGGCAATGACCAAACTCAAACATATGGGTCTACTTCAAGAGATGAAACAACTTTCTTTGTATTTTCTAACTATAAAGCATACAGAGGATTATGAGTGATGTACTTTTGGGAGAATTTGCAAAGATCAATTTTAAACCATTCCCAGAGAAATATATTCCAAAATATCAAATATTTTCCATTAGTCTCAGTAAACATTTTTGGGTGCCGAGAATTCCCATCACTTTTGTGCCCGAAGTAAACGTGCACTAAATCTAGATTGGTCACCATAAAGCCTTTAGTATTGTCATGAATGATCGCAGAAGAAAATGTATTGTGATATTATACAACTCCTTCAGCTACCAAGTAGTTTTGGTCAGGAAAGTGATCATAATTTTTTTTATCCCTACAGCTGACATTGTGACAAATGAAATTATCTTTTCAAAAAACTCTTTGGAACATTGTAATCACAGAACTTGAGACAATTTATTTTAGAAAATGGCCGAATACGCAATTGAGTGGAAAGAGTGGATCACTTTCATAGTCTACAACCTTTTCTTTCTCCATAGCCTGGGCATAGGTCAGGATTTGGTGTATAATCTGCATATGCATTGCTATCCTATGCATGTGCCAGTGCAGTGAGGGACTGGAAGCTGATGTGTTTCTCCATTATCAACACCCAATATTAGAGACAAATAGAATATGTACAGTTCATATAAATATGCCAAATTTACAGAATAATCCTACCAACCTACCAAATATTTTTACATCCATGTTACCTGACTTTGTTTGTCCTAAAAATCATTCACTGTCCAGGTGACAGTCTTCAATCTATGAAGTTCAGCTCGTATATGGAGGTACAATCAAGGATTATGCCCCACGTGAAATGCGGGGCAAATTACATGATCAATTTACCTGCCTGACATGGAACCTGGAAGATTCAAGTGACTCAATTCCACACTCCTATAGATAGCTGGTGATGTGTGCCAAGCTGAATGTTCAAGACCTACGTTTGTTGCGCGTCACACTCCTGACAGTGAATGTAATGTCTTTATTATATAGACCCCACTGGTGAAAAGTCACTGGTAAGAGTTGGCTGATGAAACACGCCGGTTTTGTTTATTGAATCGTCGTTGTTTTCAGATAATTTACCATGAAGCTCCATACAGATGTTGGAAACGTGAATGCGTTAAAGATACTGATATCGGCTGCTCAAAATAACCAAAAGTTAGATGTAATCACAACAAAACCGACTGGTAAGTGCTTGATTTTAGCCAGGCAAGTAGGCATATGCAATGGTCATGCAGTCATTTTTAATGCATAGGCCGATTGCGGGTCGCAAAACAACACGCCAGAACTGCACAATTACAATCGGAAGCGCACAAAAAACTCTCTAAAATCTAATCATTAAAAAAAACAAGATGGTAACCCGCAATCGGCCTATTGGATGTCATAAGTATTACCGACTGAGTGTTAGTCGTGGCTTCCACTCCCAAAATAATATCCCAGCCCTTTGAATTCCACACGGACGACCCAAAATAAATTTAGCTGATTGGCAGCACTAGATTAGTTTACCAGAATAGGCCAATTGTAAATTAACTTTTTAGCTGCTTAAATCTCTGCTCAAAATCTGCTCTGAGAAAGCTTTTAACCCCTAAGGGAATAGACTATCTATACCCAAAGACATCGTCAGAATAGACTTGAAATCCACTGTCTCCAGAAACATCACGCACTGCCCATCCAATTTAACTCACGACTCCAGTAGAACTCGACTTCCGGCAACTAACAATCAAACAATTATGTTCCCTTTAAGTAAACATAAGATGTCAGTCCTGTTTGAAAATATTTCTTTGTATTTTCTTGATCTCAGTATCGTTTCACCACTGTTTACAAGTTTGCGCAAAGACGTGAAAGTGGGTCAGTTTATTCAGCGCTATGAACAGACTTGTCTGGTATCAGCGCTATACAAATTTTATTATTATTATCATTATTATTCACGGGAGTGACAGCAACTATCTGGAAACTCCACAACGTTGTGGTGCTTCTGACGTCATATGATGTTTCTCCCTTTGTCATCACTTGGACTCTTCCAAATGCCATTTCATGTTGTCATGTTTGATATCGGGTAAAAAACTGGAGAAAAAACACTACAGAATTCACACGGATTTGTATTTTTAGACATTATGACTGGGAATGATAGTGACATCCATGGGTCATAACTGCAACAGTAAATCGCCGGAGGTCGAGTTCATTTAGTAAGGAAACTTCAATATGATGGGCAGTGCATGGTGTTTTGAGAAACAGTGGATTTCAAGTCTATTTTGCCGATGTCTTTGGGTATAAATTTTGTTGATTGGCTGGACTAACTATTTTCTTTTCTGGACTTGTGTATCTACATACTTAATTGATAAAATTGATAACCATGGTTGTTCAGTATGCTCAATGAAGTGCTTGGGTCAAAAGTTCATGATCCATTCAGTCTGATGTCATTATCATGATTACGTTATTGTAGGTTGCTGCCCAAGGGAATGTTACAAATGACTTCATCCTGAACATCCTACCCCAGTGGTGGACATTGATGTCCTTCTAAAACCTGTTGCACTGAAACCTGGGATCTAGTGAAAGCTGGAATTCCAGGTTTCACTGGTGAATCCTGGGATTTGCCATCTTAATAGATTTTCAGTAATGTCTGAAACTGTTCCAAAACTTATGGCAATTCCAAATGTAAACTTCCAAAAATGACATTTTTTGAGGTCAATGAAAAAAGTCACCACAACATGTTAGTCTCTTTACAGACCCGAATCATGACAAGGGTCAGGTATTGACCATTGAGAGCATGGCTAAGATTTGTCAGAATTGCTGCCTGTTAGATTTCTATTCATTGGCTTTAGGTTCTGACCAACCAAACTCACTTGTGTGAGTGTGATCTCCTTGGTGTAAGTGTAGACAAATCAACCAATTAGCCATAAAGGTGTGAAAATAGCTAACCAATCAGTCGGGAACTCATGCACAAGGTTTATAAAATTAAAAAGATTAAGATGCAAAACTGAATAGAATTATTCAGCAGTTTTCTTGAGACATTGGCACTGCAACCATTCAAGTTTGGTGGCCATTTTAAAAGTAAAACATACCAGTAAATACGCAGTGCCAGGGATCCATCATTGCACGATATATTAATATTTCAATGTGACTGAATACACTGTGGTGGCGCTCTGATCCTTTTCACACCAAAAATAAGAGCTTCTCCCAGTCACTTCCGCTTTTCAAAATGGCGGCCTAGTAGTGGTGTGTATGCATGCTTTAACATTGTTAAAGTCACATCTTCTCCATCTTTTGGATACATTTTACTTATGAAACAGGGACGGACTGTTATGGACATATTATGTCATTATTTTAAAAATACTTTCTAATTTTGCAAAAAAATAAAAGAAAAAAAAAGAATTTTATGTGTTCGGATGCCCTTTTAAAAATAGTTAGGTCTGGAAATGGGCAAGAAAAGTCGGGAAAAAGTAAAGAAAAAGTCCTGATTTCCAAAAGTCCTGTTGCGTGGGAATCCTGAATGTGAAGTGAATTTCTTCTTAGCTAATGAAAAACATTTACAATCATTAAAATGTTTCAAATATTTGTCAACAAAGACTTTCTTTGTCTTTGATAAACTAATAATAAATATTTTCAGATACACATCTTGCATTAATGAACACTCATATTCACATAAAAAAAAAAAAAACTGATCTTCAATATAATTTGTTTGTGGATTTATCCCAATTGTATTGTAACTTAAAGAAATTGTCAAGACTATTCATTGAGTTAAAAAGAAGTTATTAGTCAAGTTTCAAATTGGAAAGGGTGAGGATTCCTGAAATGACTATTTCAATCAAAATTGTTAAATTTTAATAGGCTGACATATTATATGCATATTTTATAAATATCATAATAAAGATTTGGATTTCAACACTTTAATCAGTATGGTATGTTATAAATTAATATATGCATCAGTTTCAGTCATTAGTTTGTGTGTCTGTGGCAATCTAAGGTGGCATCAAATTTTAGATTCTTTCTTATAGTGCAATTGCTTGATGTAGCTCTGGCAAAATCTACTTGTGAAGCAAAACAGACATGAGTAGAAGACATTTCTCACTTCATATATTGTAAACGCTTGCTGGATCCTAGGATTCACTGGTGAAACCTGGAATCCTGTTGTCCTTAGAAGCTTTGAGACACCACTTCTTTTGCTCTAGTGGCCCAACTGGGCAACCACTATTTTCCTCTTTATGTCAAGGCCTGTGAGATAAAGACAAGAACATCGATTCATGCATTTTCTCAATGCACACCACAAATTTGTAATGAACTGCAAAGGTATTTTATAAGTAAATGTTAAATATACAATTTGATGTTATTACATAAAAAGACAATGTTTTGAGCTGCTGGTGAGACCTGGATATATTGTATCATTAAATAATTGTTTGCTGACAAATCTGGCAGCATACTTAATGACAGAGACTTTAACATTGTGAAAAACCCAAAGTAATGTTGTTATTTTTATCACTTCTAATTGTTCAATGAACAAATAAATGTGGAATGAGCTTCTAATGCCCCAAGAGAGAAATGTTGATGTTTAATTGTACTGACAAACTTCAAATCAATTTCAGGCAAAGATGCAGCAGTTGATAAGAGACTACCTATCCTTGAAGTCTCAGGGACATCCATTTTCTCAAGCAATGCTGCAGCAAGGTAAACTTAATTTAAAATCCCATATTGAAATTTTTGAATTTGAGCAAAATAGCCAGTGTGAAATCTGATGTAACTAAGCACCTTATGAAATGTTGACATTGTCTTAATACCCATGGTGAAACCCAGATTTGTGTCCTTTTGTTGTCCCATGCCTTGATGACGTAGAATAGGGGAACTTAAATTTGGGTGCTATTTGTCCATTCCTTAGTTTGTTAGTTAAAGGTATTAAGCATCAATCCTATAATTTGATGTATTGAAAGGTTATCCACATATGAACATCATGACAAATTTAAGTTATACATAAAGTTATTAAATAAGTTGCTATAAGACATAGAAGTTGCACTCATACCAGAGGTCTGGCTCAGCCATCAGGTGCATGTGATTTGATAAACACGGGTAGCATGAACTTTTTCTTGACCTCAATTGGGGCTTTAAGTAGGTTAGCATGGTTTGATATCATTCTGGCACCATTCAGAGGGCAATACATTTTTTGCCATACATTTATGACATCACTTTACCTTTCAGTGCCTCTGTGATAACACTCCACATACAAATGACACCAACAAAGAAGTGTGCCTCTCTCTATAAGGGGCCTATAAATTAGGGTCCTGTTTAAATAGATTTCACAGTCACTGATGGGGATGCATCAATCAAAAAGTTAATGGACATGAAAGACAAATACATTTATAATTTTATAATCAATATGTGAATTTTAAATATTTTTTGGCAAATTCGGTGCTAAATCCCTTTAAGTTCCAGGGATTGCTCGGATTGTTCTAAAATTGGACAGCGACATAATGTGACATTGTATATATCAACATCTTGGATGAGTATGATAATGGTTGTGATTGGATGATTTCTGTTGCAACTTTACAAATGGGGTGGGGGTGGGGGGAGAATTAGAGTCAATGCTCTTGTTTGTTTGTAATCTTTGCTACACATTGTAATTTTTGCTACACATTGAGTAGAACATATAGCTCCTGGGCACCAGGCACCACATGGTAAACACGTTTGCTGCTAATGCATTCTGGGCCGATTATTTCAGTGTATTTCAAATTTTAAACTTGAACAGGTACTCAGATATTAAGCCATGCTTACCAAACTCATGATGTTTTGATTTTATATTTTCGTTTCATTTTATTTTACCCCCCTCCCCCCCCCCCCCCCCCCCAAAGAAAAGTAAAACTTCAATGCTGTAATTTTATCCCAATGCTGTAATTTTAATGAATGTAGTGTTGTAGAGATGACCCAAATTGCCCATGATATACCGGTACTGTAATGCTCTATACTTTTATGTTGTTGTAGCTTGATGTTCAGCATGAGTGGACAGTGTTCTGCTGACCAAGCACTGGTGGATCAGTGGAGCGAGTGGGAAAGCTCACAATGGCAGGTAGGTCATGCATAGACCATATAAAATCATACACAACTATTTATGACACTAGATTTTGTTAATTTGTTTGTAAGATCTCTTTGGGCAAAAATAGGGCTGGGCAACAATAACAAATACCAGTAAACCTTTTTTTCTTGCCTTATGCTTCACTGGTCCAAACATTTTTTGTTGTTTTTTTACCCTCAGCCCCTGATGTAATCAGGCTGAGGGTATTGCAGTACTCCTGGCGTGGGTATGGATGTCTGTCTGTCTGTAGCGAACATCCTTGTCATCGCGATAACTCGAGAACAAGTGATGGCAGCTTCATGAAATTTGACACACATAAGCATCTGGTGAAAATCTCAGACGAGTTTGATGGACGGCGACCTTGACCTATTTTTCAAGGTCACAGGGACATTTATGTGAAATCCCAAGAATCGCAATAACTCAAGAACAAATGATGGTAGCTTAATGAGATTTGACACACATAAGCATCTGGTGAAGACCCCAACATTTTTTCTATGAAACATGACCTTCACCTACTTTTCACGGTCACATGGACAATTATGTGAAATCTCAAGAATCAAAATAACTCAAGAACAAATGATGGCAGCTTTATGAGATTTGACACACATAAGCATCTGGTGAAGGTCTCAGAACTTTTGTATGAAACATGACCTTTACCTACTTTTCAAGCTCACAAGGACAATCCTCATCATTGCAATAACTCAAGAACATCTGGTGAAGACTTCAAACTCTTTTTTATGGAACATGACCTTCACCTACCTTTCAAGGTCACAGGGACAATTATGTGAAATCCCTATCATTGCTATAACTCGAGAACAAATGATGGCAGCTTTATGAGACTTGACACACAAAAACATCTGGTGAAAACCTTGGACTAGTTCGATGGACGGCGACCTTGACTTATTTCTGAAGGTCACAGAGTCAATTGTATCATGAAATCCTCTTATTTTTCAAGGTCAGAGACAATTATGTGAAATCCCAAGAATCGCAATAACTCAAGAACAAATTATGGCAGCTTTATGAGATTTGACACACATAAGCATCTGATGAAGACCTTAGACTATTTTATGGAACATGACCTTAACTCACTTTTCAAGGTCACAGACAATTGTTTGAAATCCTCATCATTGCAATAACTCAAGAACATCTGGTGAAGACTTCAAACTCTTTTTTATGGAACATGACCTTCACCTACCTTTCAAGGTCACAGGGACAATTATGTGAAATCCTGATCATTGTGATAACTCCAGAACAAATGATGGCAGCTTTATGAAACTTGACCACATAGGCATCTGGTAGAGAACCCAAAATAGTTTGATGAATGGTGACCTTCACCTACTTTTCAAGGTCACAGGGGCAAGCATGTCAAATCCACGTCATTGCAATAACTCAAGAACAAATAATGGCAGCTTCATGAGAGTTGACACACATAAGCATTTGGTGAAGACCCAGATGAGGTTGATGGACAGTGACTTTCACCTGCTTTTCAAGGTCACAGGCCCATCATCTCAATAATTCTAGAGTAAATGATGACAGTTTCATGATACTTGACACACATAAGCTATCAAAGGAAGTAGATGTGCACTATTATGGTTTTTTTACCCCTGCATCAATTTGTCTTAGTGCAGTGAGAGTTTTGTTCACAAATATTGTGTGGAGCGAATGTTGTGCAGTAAATTACCAGGGCAGAGGGTTGATGTATCTCTGATGCCTATGTTTAAATGTTTATTTTGAAGCTAATTTTAGCTTGTATCGACTGTAATCTGGAGGTACTTTATATTTGGTATAAAAAGGATGATTTTAAGCATTCATGAAATGAGATTTTCAAGTACTTTTTCCTTGCATAATATGGATGAGTCTTCTGCTAAAATCCAAATCATCTAGTACTATATTTAGCTGATTAGTGATCCTGTGCAAACACCTGCTTAGTAAAGTCTTATTAACAGTGGTGCACCTTTAGATTGGGACAATGGAGTGATTTGGCTTACAGAGCCCATTTTGCCCATTAATGTTTGTCCAGTGGTACAGGCCTAACACCCTGACCAACCACAATAGAGGTCACATGATAATAAACATGTGGCCACGTGGTGGTCAAAAGAGTACAGGCAGTACTTGACACTTTCAGCAAAACAAAATAACCATGGTCAGTGTAATTACGGTAGGTTGATTTTAGTGAGATATTTTCATGGCCACATATCTTTTAAGCATACCCCAAACCTCTGTAGAATTACCTATGACCTCAAAAAGTTATTCTAAGTTACCAATTAATTTTAACAGCGTTACTGGCAATTTTACAGAGAATTGGATTTTATTAAGTTGTCATGAAACTGATACAGATGAGATATCTCACTAAAATAGATCAACTCACACCAGAGATTGGAAAGAGCAGGTCTGCCACTGGGTGTCAGTGCAGTGCACCATCCAACTCAGACATGCAACTGTTGTGGATCAGCGATAAATAGTTTTGCCTTTATTACACAAATTCTTCGATTCTGTATGTCATTTATGTACGATTATCATAGATATGTGAAAAGTAAGTAGTTCTCAAAATAATTTCTTGCAAAAAGACATATTTATACAAGTCTGTGAGTCCTTGAATCCGGATCCAGGTCCGTGTTATAGGTCTACATGTAGTATTTACCGTGTGCCACCACAATTTCGGCTCACCTGAGCAATAATGCAGAACTTCAGCTTGTTTCCAATCACTGTGTTAAATGTCTCTGCTTACACCTGCCATGATTATTGTGTTTTGTTGAAAGTGCCAAATACTGTGCCATACTCATGAAACCATTGCTGTGGTCTTTAAGGGTGTTAGGCCAGTATCATTAGACAAACAGCAATTTACTAACTGACCTAGAGCTGTAAGCCAGATCACTTCACTTTCCCAATGTGAAGGTGCCCCACTGTTAGCAAACCTTTACTAAGCAGGTTTTGCATTAGATCATTGGTCAAATAAGCAATGTTTGTTGACAAAGTTTTAGAAGACTCATCTTTCAAATGGCACAAACATTTATGAAGGGGACATGGTTAATAGCATTTGATTGCAAAATTTAGGGCATAAGCATTTGTATTATGTGAGGGAAAATGCTTGAAAATCTGATTGCATGAAAGCTTTAACAATAACACATCAACCCTGTTCATATTTGGGGCGGGAGATCACTAAACTGTGCAGGGATGTAATCACAGCCTAGCTGAGTGATATGACATCTTACTAATATTCTGAAATAATCTGAACAAATCCAAGTGATTCTGTTTTAAAATCACTTCTTAATTTCTCACGAAAGGCATCAAAATCACACAAGGGTAATCACATAATTTCATTATGATCGAAGAATAGTGTCTGGGTTATGAATGTGTAAATTTTCTTCAATTAATGATGATCAAATATTGTATATATAACTAATAAATGTGTTATTTTCTTGAGTTATAAATGCATTATTTTTTATTTGTGACAGTTGATATAATACGATTAAAGAAAAAAACTTTTTCAATTTAGCCATCATTCACCATTTGGCAATGTGCAAATTTCAATTAGATTGGCTTCGATTTAGTGTCTGGCTAAGCTTCTGTAATGATGTGATTATGCTCCTGTTCTCCTGTGAGCATTAGAAAATGATTTAAGTTTACAGATTAGTTCAGATTTAAAGTCGGGCACTGTTCAGAACTCTTCCACCCCTGATGTTGCTGATATTGATTCAGTATCATTGTCCTCTAATCAAGGATAAATAGCAGATGAATCAGTTATTTATCATTTTGTGCTAATATTCTTTTTAGCCAGTAGCTCAGGCATACTTAACTGCCCTCTATGGGTCAGGAAAGCCAAACAGTGGCACCCTCAAGACCTTTATGGAAGAATTGCGCACATCCATAGGCCAACAGACATTTCTTGTAGGGGTGAGTAAACTGCTATCATTCTGGAATCTTGTTATAATTGTGATCTAAATACTGGAGAAGCAAGCAAGTTTGGAAATGCAGATGTTGAGGTTTGTTTATTTGATATTTAGGAACACTTGTCTGCGGCTGATGTCATTGTATGGACAGCACTCTTCCCATTCTTCAACAGTGAATCTAAGGCAAAAGGTAATTTATCACAATTGGTCTTTCACAAATGATTCTTTACCTCTAAGCAAAAAATAAAGTCATAAATCATTAATGATAACATAATTTTGGACTACACAGGACTGCGTGATGAATTTGGGGGAATTGCCAGATGGTATGATGCTTTTGCACAGGAAAAATGTTTCCAGCAAGCACAGGAGCAGATATTTCCCAGTGATCTGTCAGAAAAACTTAAGGTCTGTCTCTTATTCCTAGTAAACTCAGATGTAATAGGTTCAACCTGTAAATTGTAAAATGGAAGATCAAATAAATTCAACCAATGCAATATAATCACATATTTACCATTTTTATTTGTTGAACAGGGATGTGTGCTGTCACAACCCAGCAAGGCTCTTGCTACAGTGAAAACTCGCAACATCTGGGGCCGTGCTAGCCTCGAGGCAGGGACCAGCTCCCCCACCAATGATAACACAGAGGTAGGCATAAAGGGCTCACTCCCAAGATAAAATGACTTATAAATTTATACAATTTATATGATCATTGAATATATGTATGTACAGGAGTACTCCCTTTTATTGTCAACATCGATAAATTAAAGTCACAAGATTTAAATAGCTTAGAAATGTTGATATGCCCATAAAGTTATATTGGACAATAACATATACAGTAATGTATTGGACATTGATTTTCAAGGCAGCAAGTGAGCCAGCTGCAAGTGTGGAGGAGATTGAAGCTGCTACTAAGGTATGGCTGACTGGAAGTGATAAGCAACCCCAACCCAGGTCCAGGAACCATCCCATGTAAGTATCCCCTCAAAGGCTCAAAAATGTTCCTTTGTATATAACCCTTAGTATTTCAATCTAGGCCTACAAACCATAGTAAAGTACCAAACTAGATCTTGGACCCATTGTAATATAATCCTAAGCCAGTAGATGTGTATACTTTTCAAGTGTTATAAAAAAAATTATTCTTGATAGATTGATTTTGCTCTAACATTTGAAGTTTACATTTGAAACAATATCCTAAAAATGCTAAAATGCCATTTCATTTGCTCAGACTTAATTTATGAAAAGAAATTAGCTAATATCATTGAAAAAAGGAATGCAATAGATTGCAATATTAGCAGATGAAAAGCTAATAAAATGTCCTGTATTTATGTCACATGAGAAAAGTCAGGCACCCAATATAGGTATTTCCAATGTGGAAAAAATATATATTGTACATCAATTTTGATATTGATCTCACCATACCTGATTTTACTCATTTATATCAGCAGATTTTCAGTGTCAAAATTCATCACCCCATCAATACATATATAACTATTTTTGAATTGTAGCTTACCAGAGAAAGATGTCAAAAATGTATTGATCACAAGTGCCTTGCCATATGTAAACAATGTGCCACACCTGGGCAATATCATTGGCTGTGTTCTCAGTGCAGATGTTTACTCAAGGTACGTAGTAATTTAATTAATTTAACATTTTGTGACCTAAAATATCTCAAAATCGGAATCATGATACTTCATGATTATAAATAATTTATACTATGAAAAAATCTATAATAGGTAATTGATTCATTGTGCAGAGTATGTTGAAATAAATACTCAATAATTGCACGATTTCTTGGTTGTCTTGTAGATGATAACATGAATTATATCAAAGAATTGCAGCTAAAGTGAACTTATCAGAAATGACTTTTCATGACACTTAATATGAGGATGATTTTCTATTGAATATAAATTTGCAGATTTTGTCGGTTGCGTAATTACAATACACTGTATATTTGTGGAACTGATGAGTATGGAACTGCAACAGAGACTAAAGCTGTGGAGGAGGGACTCACTCCCAAACAAATCTGTGATAAGTATAATAAGATACATGGAGAAATCTACAAGTGGTTTAACATTGACTTCGATTATTTTGGCAGGACGACAACTCAACAACAGACACAGTCAGTATTAGATTTTTGTATACTTGTTGTTCAAATCTCATTTTTGTTCCATTATATTTAATTGAAATGGATACTCTCTGAACATATCTGAAAAGCATTTACCATGTATACTTGATCCAGGATTGCCCAGGACATATTCTGGGACCTGGAGAAGAATGGGTATGTCCTAAGGAACAGTGTTGATCAGCTGCAGTGTGTCAGTTGTAATAGGTAGGTGTCTCCAAAAAATTTTGGTCCCTGTGTGATGACAATTTCCGATCATATTTTGGCCCCAGTACAAAATCTATATTCATATCATGCTTATGACATATATAATATGTTTTTGGTTGTATGTTCATGGAAATGTAATTATATGAAGATAATCAGTACAGACCTTGTGGAATTGCATTCCGAAATATACAGATGTCTGTATCATAATTTGAAGCATCATTTACCTAGTTATTGGTGTATTTCAGGTTTTTGGCAGATCGTTTTGTGGAAGGAACTTGTCCTTTGTGTGCATACGAGGATGCAAGAGGAGACCAGTGTGACAAGTGTGGCAAACTGATTAATGCTGTTGATTTGATCAAGCCACGCTGTAAAGTTTGTGGACAGTCCCCCATTGTGAAGAGTTCTGACCACTTATTTCTGGATCTGCCCAATGTGCGTATCAAGCTGTTTGTACTAAAAGAATGTCATTTATCTTGATACATTTGAGCTCAATTTTGCATTAGTAACATAATTGAAACTGTATATTAGTAAAAATTGACCTGCAGATTTTGTTGTGATCTTGTATGTCTGTATTTCTGCCTCAGGTATATACCGGGTATTTTTGAATTTCTGGTTCCTGAACATTTAATTCTTTTATGTGAGTTACAAGCAGTGTTTGAAATGTAATTTGAAATGTTGCTTGTGAAGGACCTGTATCAACCAATCATATAATTAAATATTTCAGACACTCCAATTTTTACATTTTGTCAATGAAATGGACAAATATAGTGACTCATATTTAGAATAACTACATAGATTGTAAATTTACTTTATTGTGACACCAGATGAGCAGATTGGTGTGGGCAAAATGTAGAAATTGCAGTGTCTAAAATATGGTTTAAAATTTTAGCCTGTTTTAATCAGTCAAAAAGTAGGGCTAACAATCATCAATTTCGCGCATTTTGGTCTTTGTCAATAAATAAATAATCTGACATTACATGACCAGTTATTTATATGTGTGCTATAGTGTGGTATATCAATCAGTAACAATTGACATTACTTTATCCTACAAAGCGATCATCGTATGTAAAATTCTTACAAGATTTACAAGTCAAAGTCACATCTTTGCGCAAACAATCATAGCCTTTGCGCACTGACCTCTCTTCTGTGCCAAAAGATGAAAATTAATATATCGATCATCTGACTTACATAATTGAAGAGAGGGGCTCAACAGCTCAATTTTGAGTTGTCAATGATGTAAATCGGCCAAGAACTCACAGAGTAGGGCCAAATTGTAGTATTTTTGTAGCAAACTGGTACTTGCGCACGTGCCCATTGTGACAAAATCAGGGTCAATGGGTGCAATTTTCATAACAATTTATTCATACCATTCAAATCAACTTTTCTATGCCCAAAAAATCAATGTTCTATTTCTTTTACGTATACAAGACATTTCTCTAATTATGAGCCAATCCTATGTTTGCGCGAATCCTATGGTCGTTAACTCTAGAAGAAAAAGGTCTATCCTTGACCAAAAAATTGTTGCTCAATGCAACAAGACAACCTAATTTCAATCACTGGGTCCAACCAAAGTACTGTAGTTTACATTACAAATAGTGGTTTACATATGACAGATATCTAAGGTCACACTTCAATTTTAAATACCATTTTTACTGGTATCTAAACAAAATAGATCTACTTGCGTCACAAAATAAAACCATATTTTCTGAGTGTCTATGGTGAATTTGTAACTAGAAGATTCTGATCTTTTTCATGGTCATATTTTTGTTTACCATTTCAAGCATGAACTATTGGTGCCTCGACCAAAATGTTGTGGGAGAAATAATAACAATTTGCCTTTTGCTGTTGAGTTGAAGAAATGAATGCTCTCATTATATAGTAACATCACTTAAATGTTATTAAAAAAATTGTTTATTTTTTTTCAGCTAGAGCCACAACTAAGCAAGTATCTTGATGATCAGTTTAGTAAAGGATTATGGAGCTCCAATACAAAAGTGATCACAAAGGCATGGATACGAGATGGTTTGAAGCCACGGTGCATCTCACGGGACCTCAAGTGGGGAACCCCTGTGCCTCTGCCGGGCTACACTGACAAGGTCAGATTCATTCCTTAATCCCCTTCATATGTAAAGAATTACATAGCAGTTCTAAATGAGAACTTTTGCACATAACTAATGCAAAAATGATTAATGCAAATTTAGAATATCATTAATGCAAAAGAACAGTTGCACAAAATTTGAGTAGAACAGTTTCACAGATGTGTATTTCAGGTTTTACAGGATATTTGTTATGTTTCAGGTGTTTTATGTGTGGTACGATGCTCCTATAGGATATATTTCCATCACAGCAAACTACACAGATCAGTGGGAACAGTGGTGGAAAAATCCAAAGGAGGTAATAGTCTGGCCTTATATCTTAATATTGTTTATTCTTTCTTGCTAAACCACTTGTTTAACTTCCATGCCACATTTATTACTGGGCCTATCATACTGGTGTGCATAATTTTGAGCTGATCCATTCCTAAGAAAATTCTGTGAAATTATGATTATATAAGAGATATGGGAAATAAAAGAAGTTTGTAGCAGTTCCTTACCATCAATACGATTATTCTGGTTGCAGGTAGAGCTTTATAATTTCATGGCAAAGGACAATGTGCCATTTCACAGTGTGATATTTCCCTGTACTCTGCTGGGCACCAAGTCTGACTGGACCATGGTCAACCATCTCAATGCAACAGGTTAGTTAATCCTAGTTTTTTTAAAGGATCATTTGATGATAGAATACAGGGATGGTGACTTAATGATTAGCAAATACAATAGATCAGTTAAAAGGAAAATATGATATTTAAAAAAAAAATCTGTTATTCATTGTTTTTAATCAATTTCTGTTCCCCCTATAGAATATCTAAATTATGAAGATGGAAAGTTTTCCAAAAGCAGAGGAGTTGGTGTATTTGGAAATAATGCTCAGGATACTGGGATCCCAGCTGATATTTGGAGGTTCTACTTGCTCTTCCTCAGACCAGAAAGTCAGGTAAGTCTGTGATCAAATGTTAAACTAAATAGAGTCAGGTTGATTAAAAAAATTACTTTAAAAGATTGCCAGGTGTATCATAACTTAAATGCTGGGACAGACAAGTACACACAAGTTCAAAACTTAAAGAGGTACTTTCTGATTATAAAAATAATTCTATATGATCACAGATAAGTAAATACATCGAAATTCAAAGACAAAAAGATATATAAGTAACCATGGAAATGCAAACCAACATTTAAGCCTCATCTTTTATCCCCCATAAAATATAATCATTTATTGCAGTCACTGTCAATCATGTGCAACTCAAACTGCAATTATTTTCAATTCTTATAAAACTTATTATAACTTTGTTAATACTGGTCCGATTGCCATGCTTTTAACACCAAAATGTTACATTTTTCATGGTCTTTCGAACACAAAATTTTACAGTGCATCTATTCTAAGACCAAAAGTGAGTTTAAATGAACCCCCACCCAATTTTCTGCAGGTTATTTTTCTTACCTTGCCAGATGAATAAGTTGCTTTCTTCTCATCCATGAATATCTATCTGTCATCCAAATTAAGTATTTAGATAACCTAAGATATGGGGTACAGGTTTTTATTAACATTATCAACATTTTGAGTTAAATTTTTCACCACAACTGTTTATCTTAAATTTTCCATATTCTTCAAGACAAGGAAATAATTATACATCAATGTTTTTGTGGCTTGTCATCTGAAAAAATATTTGTATTTTATAATTTTTCTTCTGCAGGACAGTGCTTTTAATTGGGATGACTTTGTGTTGAAGAACAACAGTGAACTTCTCAATAACCTTGGCAACTTTATCAACAGAGCTCTTATGTTCATTAATAATAATTTTGGAGGGATGGTTCCCACTGTAGAGCTCTCCACTGATGAAGACAAGGAACTCATCGCCTTGGTGACCCGTGAACTTTGCAAATATATTGACAACTTGGAGAAAATAAAGCTGAGAGATGGAATCCGTAATATTCTATCAATTAGTCGCCTTGGTAACCAATATATCCAAGCAAACAAACCATGGGTGCTGGTCAAGGGCAACAAACAAGAAAAGTAAGTACCAGAGTAATAATTAATTATGGGTAAATGTGATATCGCCTAAAAAGGAGCTTCTTTGCTGTGATTTGACCATCCTATGATTGTTGAAAGGGACAAATGAAATTGTTAGTGGACAATGTTCAAACTGAGCTATTAAAAAAAGGAATATGTATAATATTAGTTTAAGTTGTATTCCAAGTGAAAATGGCAAAGTATCCAGAAGACAAGGTCGACAACATTCGCAGTCCCTAAGCCAATACCAACAATGGTTTCGATCTGTGTTGATCTCATCAGTTGGATGGGGACTGACTGCGTTATCCTACGCCTTGTTTATAGGCGTATTAAGTTGTATTCCAAATTTTAATGATTCGTTAACAAATAATTTATTACTAACAAAAGTCATTGACTTTTCCACATCAAATGCCAAACCTTGTCTTCTGAACAAATAGAATGAGTTACATTTTAACTTGTATGGTGCTGTTTTGTGCAGAGATAGAGCTGGGAGTGTACTGGGCCTGGCAGCTAACATTGCCTGCTTGCTGTCTGTGATGACACAACCCTACATGCCAGAGGTTAGCAAGACCATCCAGACACAACTCAATGCTCCATCCAGCATCAATGTCCTCACTGACAAATTTGTGTGTAGTCTCCCGGCTGGCCACCAGATTGGACAGGTAATGCTAATATAGCTCTTCCTTTATTCTAATTGTTTTATTACATTAAATCATGCACATTTTGATGATGAAGTATGCCCTAAATGATTCTCAAACATTAGGATGTCAATTTGAGTGCTTCACAATGAGGTTTTAGATTATGTTTGTACTTTTCAGCCCAAGCCATTGTTCCAGAAGATTGAGGCATCTGTAGCCACAGAGCTCAAAAAGCGGTTTGCTGGAGAACAGAAACCATTAGAAAACAAGGTGACAAAGCTACTTTATAAGTAAAACAAGATGAATATTTTGGGGACATTGTTATAACTTGCAATTATAATTTTGGAAAAAGTATGTGGATACTTATATTTTGGTTATTAAAATTCATGTTTGCCAAAGTGTTTTTTTTCATTATGTACATGTAAATAAGGACCATTTTTATCCTTAGTCAGTTGACAAAAATGCTTCGGAGCTACAATTTCCAGTTCTCTAGAGTGTAAAAAACATTTCTTTCATTTTATAAAGTCACGTTCCTCATAGATCATTCCATCATAGATCATTCCATCATTTATAGATCAAAACTATCACTTGTGTATTTTTCATCATAGTTAAATACAAATGTAATTGCAACCATTTCAAGGGACTTTCATTGAATGACAGAGAATCCTTTTTGTTGGCATTTTAGTTTGGATATGTGTAAGTTTTAACATTAAGTTTCAGTAATTTCACATCATTGGAAAGATTTTGTCATTGTAATTACTCAAGTGTAATGTAGCTTCACTAATATTTGGCACTTGATATTCAAAAATTGAAAATAGCAAAACTTAAAATAATGGACAAATATATACATATATCCACAATTTGATACATACCGGTAAATGTTTGATAATTAAAATTCATAGTCTGGAAATTGAAGAGAGTAACCAACCCTGAAAAGCAGAATGTTTGTACTGTCTACAATGGAGACTTTTTCTGTCATTATGATATGACACACCATCTACTCTTTGCCATTGAATGTTTAGTGCTTTATTCATACTGGAGTAGTTTGTATTTTGTTTTTTTTTTGTTTTTGCAGGCATCAGCAGATCTGAAGAATGCATCTGTAGCCCCCCTGGACCCTGCTGCTGTGGAAAGATTGACTGCCCAAGTTGCAAAACAGGCAAGTTACTGAACTACAAAGTATTGAAGTAAAATTGAGTCCAAAACAAATACTTTTGTCATGCAGGGAATCTAGTAAATTTTTTACAAAAGCTATTTTCCCACCATTCAGAAGTGTAATCCATGTGTAAACACATCAAGCACTTCACTTTTTGGTTTTGATGGGTCAATATTAAGTTTTTGAAGAAAGATTCAATGCCAGAGCTGGAAAAAATATCAGTCCCATGGGTTCAAAATTTTAATTTTTTCTCATGGGGAATCCTAGTGATGTCATCACCTCAGCTGCCAGGCTCCTGCTGGTGCTGGGGCTAACAGGACATGCATCACAGGATGTTTTGAATGCGTGGCCAAGGAAACAGTACACATTTGCTTCATTTTAAAATGGGAAGAAAGAAGTTATATCAAACCAAGGCAGAAAAAAAATAAAGCCAAGAATGATACCAGAGTTTACCTTTAGAATTACACAGTACATAAACATGCATATACACATGGATGAAGGAGGTATGTCACATGGATCCTTGTTGCCCTCTCATCATGTCTACCCCTAACCGGGGTCATGTTCTTGCACTCCATATGCGAAAAATGGCTACCCTCAGCAGCTGTGTGGGGTATACCCTGGTCAGCAGCAGCAGGCCTGGCTGACCGTTATAGATGGCAGCCTGATGAAACCACATGGCTTGAGATAAACATTTGATTTCTATGCTTGTAACATATATATTCTCACAAACAAGAATGGGAATGTGTTGTGTGGAACATGTATAACTTTAATAGACTTTTCATATAAAGTATCAATAGTGTCTTCAAAATTAAATTATTCAAATATTTGTAAATTTTTATAATTAAAATTTAGCACCAAAATTAGGCTGTTGTGTGCACACAAACTGATTGCGTCTAAACACATCAAGTGCACTAATGTTAGGACAAACACTGAAATATACAATGGTGCTATATCTCAAACTCTGATAAAAACATTATTCTGAAAGATCAAGATGGCACAGTAGAAAAATACATCAAAATATTTAAACAATAAAATTCCCCATAGAATAATTCAACATCAGCTCTTGCAGAAACTCTTGTGGAACCTTTTCACCCATAAACATATAACATTCTTAGCTCATTGAAGCTCAGATATAGTTGAATTTAGTGCATAGATATACATGTCTTATTTCAAATACTTGTCAGATGAGATGATAGAAACCAGTTATCTACCTGTATGAAATTTATGACAATCTGGATGATATTTCATTTATGCACAATGCTATTTTCCCAGATACAAGGTTAACAGAATTTTATAAACAAAAAAAAAACTGCTCAGTTACTGGAAACAAAATAAAGTATCATGATAATTATGATGTATTTTTTTACCAGGGAGAAGTTGTACGTGAGCTGAAATCAGCCAAAGCTGAGAAGAGCACAATAGATATTGAGGTGAAGAAGCTGCTGGAGCTGAAGAAGCAGCTATCTGAAGCACAGGGTCTGCCAGCAGCAGATGGCAAGAAGAAGAAGGGAGGAAACAATAAGAAAGCAGCAAACAATACTCCTCCACCTGCTGTGGTTACAAACAATGCACCAGATGGCGCTGCTGCAGAAAGACTGGCTGCAGAAGTTACCAAACAGGTATCAACAAATATACATTTATTTTCAGTTACAGTCTTCTTCTGAGATAAAATTTTTAAACATTTTGATCTTTGTCCCAAAGTTCTCTTGATGTATCAAGTCTATAAATTAACCAGACTGCCTAAAATCCAATACCATTCCAAGGTTAGGAAAATTGTTTGTTGGCAGAATAGTATGATATTTTGTGCCAAAGACAACATATTATATTTTCCAAATATAAATTATTTTTATGAGGAATATTTCTTTAGCTTAAATGTCTTTAATGTGATTTCTGATTTTAATTTCAGGGAGATATAGTACGTCAACTAAAATCTTCTAAAGCAGAGAAGGGCTCAATTGATGCAGCCGTCTCTAAACTTCTGGATCTAAAAAAACAACTTGCACTGGCAGAAGGCAAAGATCCACAAGAAGCTGTGGGTGGGGGTGGCAAGAAAAAGAAGGGGAAAAAGAAGTAAATTGGATATAAGATGTGTTGAAATATTTATTTAAGATTTTAAATATTTCCCAAAAGATGTATTTTAAGATATATAGTACAAAAAGTGATAAAATGAAAATGTGGAAGGAATTACATAAATGATGAAATAATATTCATGAAATCAACAATACATTTAAACAGACTCAACAATAATAAAATTCCAATAAATCAGAGTAGAAATTGTCTCCTGAAATTTGTTTCTTATTCAGCCCTCATTCTACACATTTGCTACAGATGTTTGCTCGCATTGCTTGGATTTTAATATTATATTATGTACACATCATGATAATTCTTGAATAAAAATACTTGCTTTAAAGTTAGCCATTCTTTTATTGAATTTGGATTAAAGATTAAGTCAAGGTTGAGATAAATAACTCAGCAAATTGAAACCAGTTAATGATGATTACCGCGGTATATATGTGCAGTCAAACTGATGGCCAAATGCAAAATAAAGTGGCCTCATCATCCCCCCTCCAGATAAAAAGGAAAAAATAGTTTCATTTATTAGTATGAATATTCTTTATTGTAAATATTGAACATGGTTTACAAACATGTGCAAAACAGAACACATACCTGACATCAAGTCAGCTTTACTCAAAAGCCAATGTTTACAAAATAGCATTAGTCATGAAAACTGCCTGCATTGTTTGAAGCCCCATTAACTTCATATAACCTTGGGAGTAATTATGAATGGAGGCACAACAGCTGTTATTTGAGCTTTGGCATCATAGCAATGCATTGTTTCACACAATGGATTCAAAATCCTTTGATCCTATCATAGTTGCCGACTTCAGAACAGTGAAAAATTGAAGATTCATATTTTAAAAAATAAAATGGCCAAAGTTTTATTGAAGTATTATACCACATCTTGGTTTATTTTTTTTAAAGATAAATTCAGAATCGTTGCTCTTTTGAAACTTACAATACCATCCTCTCAAAATTACTTCAAATAAATGTGTTCATTTCTGTTCTGATTTCTTCAATAATAGATATTATGAAAGAAAGAAAAATGCATCTTCCAAACCTTTTATTTTTTATACATGTTTATAAAAATATGTCACGATTCATATTACTTTTTAGAAACTTTTTAAATAAAATATTGTTAATGATATAGCATTTATAATATTCTGTTTGCAATTTTTTATTGTTATTTTTTGTTGATTTTAAATGATGACATAATATGTATTAGGTCAATTTATTTATAACGGCAGGGCTATAAATTACATTTTCTGATAGTATTTTTTTCACTAAATAACGTATATTTTTCTAAGCTGCCAATTTATGCGCCAATAACTAAAAATAAACTGGAAAGAAAACATGACCATAAAACACATGGTTTCCTCAGTGTCTGAGGTCGTAATAACAATTTTTAATACATTTTCATAAATTTGATATGAATGTACAAATCTTATCATAAAATCGTCCAAACTTGGAGCACAGAAATAAAATTTATATCCCCATAATCTGTATGAAAAAAAACAACATTTCATTCACGATATGTTTCATTCTAAATCATGGTTTTGATGACTTGAAATAGCTCTGAAAAAAAATGTCAAAACTTTCATAATGTCAAAACTTTCATATATGGCGTCTTCATAACAATGGTTATGGCGGCAACTATGATCTTTTGATCTCGCGACATTGCGCCTCCATTCATAATTACTCCAAGATATAACTAAGTCACTTGCTTCATCACATAATTCTCTTGGGTCCTGTATTAACATGTGCAGCTGTCTTCCCAGACAAACCAGTTTTTTTATTCACAAATCAAAATTCCATGAATAAGGAGCTCTTCAGTTCACTGTATATCAGATGACAAGAATGCACAATTGTACATGGAAATTTAACCACCATCACTTGGTTTAGGCATATAAGATAAGCCATATTAAGCATATTGTACCATGAGATATGGGTAACCAAATAATGGTATAAGGACATTCCCCACCCGGACATTCCCCACCTAGGACATTCCCCACCCGGACATTTCCCACCCACCATCATTCCCACCCCTCAGCCCCCATACAGTGACATTATACATATACGCAACTGTTATATATTTCCACATGTAAATAAATACATCAAAGAAGACATTAAGTTTTTACATGTTTTATACATATTTTATTTACAATACAAATGATGGATTTACAGTACATATTTTGTTTACAATAAACTTGTATGCCTACTTGTCTATTTAACACTTTTTTTACTTTTTCACAATTTTGAGGGGTCTTTTTTCATTTACAATTAATCAAATACATTTATATTTACATACACATACAGGCACATACATTTATTAAACACACAATACACAATACACCCTCACACATACACTTCTCAGCCCTTAGAAAGTTCATGTTGGTCTGGTTGTTGTAATCTGCTACCACTGTGTCACCACAAAATTGGGAATAAAGAAAATACCTTTATTCAATTTAATTTAGTTTAATTGCAAAATGAAATATCAATTTTATTATAAGTTATAAGATACAATATATAGCTCAACTAAAGCTACTAAGTAGTTAAGATTTCTATGGAAATTGAGTCATACACTAAGTGGGTGGGAAATGTCCGGGTGGGGAATGTCCTAGGTGGGGAATGTCCGGTGGGGAATGTCCGGGTGGGGAATGTCCAAGAACCCCAAATAATACCATGTGTGACCTTATGTGTCTGTCCCATGTGTTGTGCCTGTATTAGCTGTATTATTTTACATCAAAGAAAGATCATTAAACATTTTCAGTTAGCTTCATTTGTCTTTCAACTTCCACACAACCTCCCTAGTGATACAGTTTAATTTTAAGAAATGATTTTCAATTTGTCCTCTTTTGGCATGTATGTATAGCATAACACACTGGGGCAGACAGTCATAAATTATCAAAGAAAGGTACTGACAGTGAAAATAGATCAAAATTAAAAATTAAGCTTTACTACATATATAGAGTAATACTATTTAAAAAAATGCAATTTGTGATGAAACAGACACCACATTCCAACCAATGGCACATGTTCATGTAAAAAATAATGACATGTAAAGAAATGCTTGGATGAAAGAAACCTCTAATATATTGTCTAATGTATTTCTTACGTTACATCATGATTATTGCTTCTTGTTGGTCTCCCTCAAACAGACATTAATAAATTGCATTTGCTGCAGTGAAAGTAGCCACTTAATCTAGCAATTATAAACATATCCATGTAACTGATGCATAAATGAATGCCTAAATGAATTTACATGTGTTGCCTGTGGCTGCTAGAATTGAATTTATAATTATTTATTAGTTTGGAAATCCAACTTATTTATGTGATCTACTGCAAAAGAAAACGAATAAAATTAATCTGAGGACGCCTAACGCTAACAAAGAGCCAGTTGTTCCTGTAACCAGAGAAAACTTATACTTTCTCTATGCTGTAACATACACTAATCACTTAATTGTTAAAATATTGAAAAATAATAATAAAATGAAAACATATTGATTCAACAAATATTACATATAATAATCGTGACTCAGATATGAAATGAATAGCACACTATTGTTTTATTAGCTGCAATTGTATACTTACATTTGCAGTCAAATTAAAATTTGGCTTTAAAAATATATAGAACTATACATGTATGTATATACATGACAAATTTCATTTTTATCAATTTGAGACATTTTATACCACTCATATCCTCTTCTGACAGCACATCTGACGGGTGACGCCGTGGGTGAAGACAGATTTGCAGATATGGTCTCACGAAAAGTAAAAGATCTTTTAGTTTTTGCTTCTAAAAGTCTGAAAAGTCAAAGTAAGAGGAAGCTCTGTGCCAAAGACTGTGGAGTGTGGACTGCTCAAGTCAAGACCATGTTGATGACGAGAACACATAAAAATTCTCAGTTCATGAAGTGAAAAGGTGATTACATCTTCCCTTCAAATAAATTCTCTGAATTTTGAATTGTTCTCTGAATCGTCTGCATGAAAACAAGCCATGCAGAACATAAACCCCAGTACATGAACCGGATTTCCAAGATATTTTCCATGGCAAAGCTTCCGAGAAATTAGGTCAAGTGTTTTCCATATTTGGACAACAAGGTTATTGCCCACAGGAGGCGCTTGAAAACCTAATCCAATGACAGAGCTCATTACATGGTTGTTGAACTCGTTTGACCAACCACATTTCTCGTTTTGTGTCTCCTTGTTTATGTACCTTGACCTACTTTCGGGGATCAACATCCACGTCTGGGAATACACATCCGCTGTTTGAAAATAAAGGCCTCCACGTGCTTTCTGAATACCGAACACATTTGTTAGGTGAGTAGCATTGTTCTTGGAGTATTGAAGTACATTGTGATGCCGCATACGGAAGGCGAGCGCACTTTGACAACTAAGAATCAGCGTGGAAAGATGTACGTGTCAGACCAATTCAACTGCTTGCAATGTTGCACAGTCTGTACTTGTATTGTGCTCGTATTCAGTGCAAGTAATGTACAGTTAGTTGTACAACATCACTTTGATATTAATGTCAACAACCCACAGTAAAATTAGCATCCCACTGATAATGTGCAAGATTGCTCCAGGGGTACAGCTGAACTATTTTAGCTGATGACTCCCACATGTACTCTACTTGGACTCACCTTAGAGGTATATTACTCTAAGGACTCAAAGTCACCGTGACAGTACTCAGTAACATTTGACAGTTCCTAAATCATAGTAAATGGCACTGAGCTTCGACCCACAGTTCATTTCAATTCAAGTTGTATTTTAATCCTGGGGAAGATAATTCCAGTCAGCCACATTCCTTGGACAAAATAACTATGTTGATATGCACCACAGATTGTTGGCATTTCAATATCCATGATATCTCAATTCCCATGTTTTCATTTTATTGAAGCTACTAACATCACTGATATCTCCAGGAAATTTTATTGATAATTCTCACATTAATATTATGTATGGCCTTGTACATTAGAACTAACTTGCTTGACCCCAGAAAAGAATTCTGTCCTCCAATTCGACCATAGCAGGAAGAAGTGCATATATAGATCTTGTTCACTCAGTGACTGTTCAAACTTCTTCAAGAAGGCTAATTGACCCTGACAGCAGAACTAATGTTAAATGTGGGTAATTAGATTTATGTTATAATATTGAACAAAGACAGGTTGAAGAGGTTATGGGATATTAATGTGAAATATATAAAACCATAATTAACATATTGATTTAATGTCTGCAATTATGTAATTTTCAGGGGCGAATCCCTGTAAAATCTTTTAATAACAAACATAACTGTCTTCCACTTTTTCTCACAATATCACACATATTTAAATCATTTCTGTAAGTGTATTTATTATCTGAGATAATGATGTAAAATCTTGATAAATGCAATCAACATCTTCTTTTGTCATTTGCAATTTTTGCAGTCATATTATGTTCCAAAATGCTGTTAAATCTTCTAAAATCTTTTCTTCCCTGTGTTCTCATGATTTCAGGCATATTTAAATCATTTTTGTAAGTGTATTAAGTACCATTGGCAATAAGGTTATTGCAGTGATTAGTGACACCAGTTAGTGGTTACATGATGAACTCTATCTCTCTAATGACAATAAAATAGAATTAAGGTTATTGCAGTGATTAGTGACAATAGTTAGTGGTTACATGATGAACTCTATCTCTCTGATGACAATAAAATGGAATTAAAGATATTTGAAGATATTTGAAAAAAGATTTTGAAATGAATATCAACATATGTGTCAATAATGTGTGTAAGTTTCATCCTGACAAATTCAGACTTGAGCATGATGAATTTGATTGTTAAAGCACAGCAACCTTTGCTAGTTTTGGATCAGTGATAGGTTGTCTATTCAAAGAGCAATGTTGGGCTTTTATCAACCAACCATTTATCTGGAGAAAAGTGAGTTCACACGCAATTATCTGGATAGATTTTCATCTTTCTTTGAAACAGATTGTGATAATGTGTACTTTCATGGAACGAGAAAGAGCCGTGAAACAAAAAGATCAATGGACAACACTTTTTTTTACAACACTTAAGGATGTGGGTACAGCAAAATTTAAAGATTAACCATCTTAAGGTAAATCATCGGCAAAAAAGTTTGCAATTCAGAGATGTATGCAAAAGTCACAGTGCAAGAATTTTATATATTAATGAATTCTATTAGATAAAATCAGAATTACTCTCTGATTCATTCTGGAAAACACTCATGAGCAGTGTTTGCAAATTTTGTGCCAATTTAGAGATATGGGTAGTGGTCAGATAGCAAGATAGGTGTTTAAACACTCTATCATATTCCAGAGTAAGGAGAGACTCCTACCATTTCTAATATCCATTTGTGTAAAAATATACTGAAGTACATGGCATATATATAAACTGAGGTCTAATTTTAACGGTTCATAAACTTGGTTCACAACCCTCTGACTAATGATTAATGTATATCATTAACATTGCTCTTGTATGCCAGCGCCTCTTAGCCTTTCACCTAACCAAGGCACTGAGGTGATACATGGATTGCTACATTGGTATTCAAATAAGAACCATCTCCATAGCAAAAGGGTTTCATTTCCTTGAGCACAGATACTTGGAAGCAGCTGTACAACATGCAAGAGGGATATATTCCATCTGATCTCTGGGTAAATATGATGTTGAAATTATTATGAAATGAACATTTAAAAAAAACTTAAAAGGATTATGCACCGATTTTGAAAAAAAAACGTTTAAAATTCACCTTTTGGTGATAAATGCATTTGTCTTTCATGTCTATAAACTTTTTGAAAAATGCATCCCCATCAATATCTGTAAAATCTCTTTGAACAAGACCCTAATATATAGGCCCCAGATGAAAGCACACTCCTTTCTTGACGTCATTTTTATGTGGAGTGTGATCATAGAGGCACTGAAAGGTAAAATGACATCATAAGAGTGTGGCAATATGCTTATGACGTCATGAAATGTATTGTCCTTTGATTAGTACCAGAATGACGTCAAACAGTGCTACCCCACTTTGAGCCTCACTTGAGGTCAAACAAAGTTCACGCTACCCGTGTTTACCGGTCACATGCAGCTTATGGCTGAAACAGATCTTGTGCAACTTTTATGGCTTATAACAACTTATCTTTTTAATCTATCATAATTTCAATTTGTCATGATGCTCATATGTGGCTAAGCTTTGAAATACACCAAATTGTAGAATTGATGCTTGATACCTTTAATTATAATCATTTCACAACATTCTCAAACAGATACCCATTAACGCAATCCGGTAACATCTTTTATTGGTGTTTAATTGTTGCTGCTATTGTTGGAAATAGAAGCTTTACAACCCTTGATCTAAATTTTTTAATTTTGTAATGCTTTATGTTAATTGTCTAGATCTATGTTAACATAGAATTATTGTCATAATGTTCAGTACCTAGATTATGATACCTTAAAGGTATTAAGCATCAATCCTATAATTTGGTGTATCGAAAGCTTATTCGCATATGAACATCATGACAAATTTAAGTTTTACTTGTAGTAATAAGCTAAGTTGCGATAAGACAGAGAATTTGTACTCCTATCTCTTTAAGCTGGCATTTATAGTATTGCTGTCTTGGATGAGTGGCATCCCGGTACCAAAGGTGCAAAAAAAATTAATGGTCATCTGTGGTCAAAGAAAAATATACTACTGTCTTTTTATAGTGAAAGGGACAGTGTATACTGCTACAGATGTATGTTTCACCTGGTAGGATAATAAGCATTCCTTCACAGTCATTAAGTTTGACCCCCCTTGGTATCATTTATGCTCAGGTTATGGGCATGAATAAAAAGGTAGGGCACTGGTTGGGTAAACATGTTAACAAACAGAATAATTCATATTATTTTGTTTTGTGCATGGATTTCTTTATCATATATTTATTTAACCCAGTGGAGAAGATGTAAGTTATGAATTATGATCATTGACCACAGTATCAATTAGAAGAAAATAATTATTTGTACAGAAATAAATGGAAAAAATAGAAATAAGAAATCAAGCGTGCTTGAACTGTTCTGTCTCTATCCCTTTGTCCTGAAGTAATATATTAGAGAAGGGTTCTTAGGTAGATTATACAGCATAATCAGAAAAGAATGCAGAAAAGAAAAGTGACATGAGGTGATAAACAGAACTGACATGGAAGAGACATTGAGTTAACCTAACAGGTGAAAAGAATATTTGAGAGTCATACATTGTTTTAATTTTTATAAGCTAAGTTTCCCTTCTGTGTACATTCTGTGTTCTAGATTGTGTGAGATTCTGTGTGTGAGATATGTAAAATCACAAAATTCCATCTGTTTATGTCGTCAAAGCAAAAACGTTTAAACATATCAACCATCAAGGCGAGAGATACAAGTCTAAGGAAAAATTAAAGCGCCTAGTAAATAGAGTTTTAGACACAGGCATAATATAAAAGCATTGCTGATATTTTGTAAAACTTTTTGTTCAATAAAATTGACTAGAACTTATTATTTTAACAAAAAAGGATACATTAATTCAAACCTTCAGATTAAGATTTCATATTTTTCCATCTGAATAGAAAACATTGAATATATTATGTTCAGCAAATTTTTTCAGAAAATAGAAATTTGTGATGAGAGCTTGTGAAATTACCCCTAAAGTGTAGTACTTTGCCTATTACTTTTAATAGGCAAAGTTACCGTATTTACTCGTATATAAGTCGAGGTTTTTTTCCAAAAACTCTTAGTTAATGTTTAGGGGGTCGTCTTATACACGAGAGCAGTCTTATACTCGAGTATTTACGGTAAAACGTAAATACGGTAAAACGTAAATACGATGTTCATATTTTCGAAATAACGAATATCAGACGTAGCAGATTGATTTTAATTGTGTTTTAAATGATAAATAAAGGTATTTACCCAATATTATTGGTCTATTATTTCAAAACGCTTTGTTTTGACTTTGTTCTCACTGATTCCAATTATCAGCGTTCAGTTTTGCGTTTCGTCATTGTCTCCACTGCTTTGAGTCGTGTCTTCCCTTTTTGATTGCGTTTTAAATGATAAATAAAGGTATTTACCCAATATCATCACAAATTGTTCGAGAACAGAATATTATTTCGAAACACTTTGTTTTGACTTTGTTCTCACTGATTCCAATTATCAAGGACGTCACGTACATCGTGTTACGTTTTCGATGTGCGGAACACGGTAAATTTGATGTGCGGCAACACGAAGAGAAGCCAGGGATCCATCGTTGCGCAATATATTAAATTTTTCAATGCGAGTTGATACACTCCATTTGTTTTCGCGTCAAAAATAAGAGCTTGTCCCCGTCACTCCCGCTTTTTAAAATGACGACCTCGTATTGCGTAATGCATTTAAATGGATGAATGGTTTTGTTCTGTTCTTGACCTGCAAGGCATATTTTGTGTTAATGTTAATTTATCATTTAAAACGCAATTAAAATCGATCCACGTGTGAAGGCATTTGTCAAGAAGGGAAGACACGACTCAAAGCAACACGTGGTCGCAATTTTGAAAGGCGGAAGTGACGGGAAGAGGCTCTTGTTTTTAGCGCGAAAACGATTGTTAATATATTGCGCAATAATGGATGGTTTTGTTCTGTTCTCGACCTGCAAAACGTAATTTGTGATAATATTTTGTATATACCTTTATTTATCATTTAGAACGCAATTAAAATCGATCCACGTGTGAAAGCATTTCTGTCAACAGGGAAGACACGACTCAAAGCAGTGGAAACAAAGACGAAATGCAAAACTGTGAACGCTGATAACACGCTGATAACACGCTTTGTTTTGATGCTAAGATCGATATAAACAATAATAATTAAAAGCGATATAATGAATATCATTGGCTTTATAATACACAAAGAAATATTCTCCCACGTGTTGGTTTTGACGCTAAGATTAAGGACGTCACGTTCATCGTATTACGTTTTACATCGTGGAGAAATTCTTGCGAAAAATAATTTGTGATAATATTGGGTAAATACCTTTATATATCATTTAAAACATATTATTTAAAAATGCTTTGTTTTGACTTTGTTTTTACTGATTTCAATTATCAGCGTTCACAGTTTTGCATCTCGTCATTGTTTCCACTGCTTTGAGTCGTGTCTTCCCTTGTTGACAGAAATGCTTTCACACGTGGATCGATTTTAATTGCGTTTTAAATCGATTGATGGTTTTGTTCTGTTCTCGAACAATTTGTGATAATATTGGGTAAATACCTTTATTTATCATTTAAAACGCAATTAAAATCGACCCGCTACGTCTGATATCCGTTATTTTGAAAATACGAACATCGTATTTACATTTTACCGTATTTACTCGTGTATAAGACTGCTAAGATCTTATATCGTAAGCATATTTAAGTTTCACTTTTAAAATGACCGCCAAGTTTCAGCTGAAGCTTGAATGGTAGCAGAGCCGATATGTCAAGAAAAACCAACTCGACTTATATTCGGAAATTGGTTTTTTTCAAGAAAAATAACCTCAATTTTGGGGGGTCGTCTTATACACGAGTCGACTTATACACGAGTAAATACGGTACATTTTGCCAAAATTTGATACCTGAAAATCACAATGTAAGTGCCCACCCTGCTGTCACTATCCACCTTGGTGCCACTGCCCACCCTGCTGTCTGCTTACCCGGCTGTCTGCTTACCTGGCTGTCTGCCCATCCTGCTGTCTGCTTACCCGACTGTCTGCCCACCCTGCTGTCACTGCCCACCCTGCTGTCACTGCCCACCCTGCTGTCACTGCCCACCCTGCTGTCACTGCCCACCCTGCTGTCGCTGCCCACCCTGCTGTGGCTGCCCACCCTGCTGTGGCTGCCCACCCTGCTGTCGCTGCCCACCCTGCTGTCACTGCCCACCCTGCTGTCACTGCCCACCCTGCTGTCACTGCCCACCCTGCTGTCACTGCCCACCATGCTGCCACTGCCCACCATGCTGTGACTGCCCACCCTGCTGTCACTGCCCACCCTGCTGTCACTGCCCACCCTGCTGTCACTGCCCACCCTGCTGTCACTGCCCACCCTGCTGTCACTGCCCACCCTGCTGTCACTGCCCACCCTGCTGTGACTGCCCACCCTGCTGTGACTGCCCACCCTGCTGTGACTGCCCACCCTGCTGTCACTGCTCACCCTGCTGTGACTGCCCACCCTGCTGTCACTGCTCACCCTGCTGTCACTGCTCACCCTGCTGTCACTGCTCACCCTGCTGTCTGCTTACCCGGCTGTCTGCTTACCCGGCTGTCTGCCCACCCTGCTGTCTGCTTACCCGACTGTCTGCTGACCCAGCTGTCTGCTGACCCAGCTGTCTTCTGACCCAGCTGTCTGCTGACCCTGCTGCCACTGTCTGCCCACCCTGCTGCCACTGTCCTCCCTGCTCTCACATCCTGCCCTCCTGATGTTTGGACTTCTCTGTTTTTCAACTCTGTTAATCATATTCTCGGAGTGAATGAAGAAAGGATGGATCAAAGATGGTTAAGCCACAAACACCAGATGTCACCACCAGACCATAAAAGCATATTTCTCATCATTCTTCCCAAAATAATATCAAGGTTCTTTTTTGTATACAGCTCTTAGAGCAATAAGAAACATATGTTATGAGGAAGGCTCTGTTCTCACAGTACTGTATACGAAGCGATCAGAGATGACGAGGGCTGATGTGTAAACATGGTAAACGTCAGCCAGCCCAGCGATTTCTGTGTACATGTCATTCTGTGATGTCCTGCAATTTAACTGAACCATAATCTTAGGGATTATTAGGAAACTAGATATGCTTTATGTTACAATGTTCTTTACCATATTAACATGTAAAAACACTTTAGTTAGAAGTAGAATCAATTATGTCGACCTTCCATTTACTTCTCAGGGGTTGGGGTCATTACAAATTTTTGCCAGGTGAACGCACATATTGTTGTTACAAGTCCTCATGTCCCAGCCCCCAGATTGCATGCGTGCCACAAATTTGTAGCAGTGTTGAATTCTGAGGGTGCAGATTCAGGATTAAGGTGTGGGAATTAGGTCATACATCTGTCTCGACCTCCACCACAGGCAGCCAGAGCGACATCTACTGCCATCACTACTAATATATAGGTTAATACTTAGTATATAGGGCAGAGACAGAGAGGGGCTGGGGACATTCTCTCTCTGGCAACCTTTTGCAATTAGTGGTGGGTATTATAACACAGAATTTTGGAGCGATATGTGCTTCTGAGGGACCTACAGATCACGGACCTGGCTGTCAGTGTCACAGACTGGCGGACACCTCAACTGCATAAATAAACATACAATTAAAATAATTTTTTTGCAAACGTAGAATATATGAAAATTAATAACTTTATGCACAAAAGAAAGGTATGCTAGATGTTTGACTGTGTTAAAAATGTCTGAGTTTCAACTGCCAGTTTCAGACAGTTGCCAGTCACTGTAGTCTACATTTATGGCAACTTCAAAATGATGAGAAAATATAAATATCATTTTCAAAAAGGAAATTGTATACAAATTCTTTTTTAAAAAAGACTTTCTTGTTATATTATCAATGTTTTGACTAATATCAGCCAAAACAAAGGAATAAGATAGCAAATAATGTTTGGATTTTGATTGTGTGAAACATAAATTTCTGATTAGTTCCTTTTAAATGTTCTTCACAGTGAAACATCAAAAAGGAATTTGACATTAAATTTTATTTCTTTTATCAATCTTTTTATAAAGTGGTGATGATGAAGAGGAAAGACTGAATATTAAAAATAAGAAGTTATGAGATAACCAGTTTAGGATAACATTGATTATAGGTTTTCCTGCATATAATGCAAGGAACCTTTTACTGAACTGAGCTGATTTGTTCTGTATTGTGTGAACACTTTCATCATTCAAAGACTGGCCTCACTAGCACAGTTGGTAGCTCATTTGGTTATAACTGGAATATGGGAGGTGGTGGGTTTGACCATGGACTAAATAAATTCTATTTAGTCCATTGTTTGACTTATTTTCACAACGGATAAAAGACTTGGAGGTCAACCTGATATGGCCACTGTTGCTGAAAGGGTTGTAAAGCACCTTTTCCAAATTCCAATTTCATTAATCAACAATTTAATTTCAAAAAGATTAGAAATTTTCACTGATTGAAGTGATTTCCAACACACCATAGTTATACAAGAAATCTTCTTCATTGCATCAGTCAAGAAATCAGTCAGAAATCAGTGAGAAAATAACCACAGAAATATATGTCAGACATGGGGGCTGATTATGGTGGAACGGAGGGCGGACTTTGTTCAAAAAGATAGGCCGGAACTCTTCTGTTGTGCTTATTGCAGCATACTCAGTTTTTGTGTCCTTTTATTTGGACTAGTCCTTGCATGTTTGTAGTATTTCATGATTCTACTTCATATTTCTCATCCATTGTGCTACAAGGCATAAATTAGTACCCATGTTGAAAAGATGTCTGACACTGATTATACTAGCCTTATAGAAACACGGTTTCAGTCCTGGTTCTGCCTTCTTTATCATTCCAAGAATGTCCGCAAGGGCAAGGATGTATTTATTTCCCCAGATAATTTCATCACCATTTCAAATGACATGTCTGGGGGCTAATTGTAACTGATTATCAAAAGCATTTTCCTTTCAGAATGGAATTGGAATATATATTCCATCTAAACTTGTCTGAAGTATGTGTTGGAGCGACATTGGCTGAAATATATGAATATCGTATTAAGAAAATAGAAAAAATAAAAAAACTTTTTCATATATATCAATGAGGTTGATCAGTCCCCTCTCCCTGCAAAGACTACCAACTGGTCTTTTGGTACCTGTTCTCCAGGGTCTTTCACTGTACGGTGACCAAAGATACCAAAATATTGGTACCATATCACCATCAAGAACATGAAATCAAGAACACCGTGTCCAGTCATGCAAGTGGGTCTCGTTCACCAACATATCATCCATTCAATAGACCAATCTCAGGTCATGACCTGTAATCAGTTGGCTGACAGAGATGATAACCAATAAAAATCTTTATAACTTGTCATTTTTTCTGTCACCAATCACTTCTCAGCCAGAATTTTATAATTAGTCATGAGTTGCAGTTGATCTTGTGCACACCTTTTTATCATTGGTGGCAGGGACTATTATGATAGAGAAGTCCTGTTTAACACCTAATCACAATTGGCCAGCCTCAGGTCATGACCTGAGATCAGCTGGCTGATTGAAACACTAACCAATCAGAATAATGCAGAATCTGTAATTATTATTATTATTATTATTATTATTATTATTATTATTATTATTATTATTATTATTATTATTATTATTATTATTATTATTATTATTATTATTATTATTATTATTATTATTATTATTATTATTATTATTATTATTATTATTATTATTATTATTATTATTATTATTAATTATTATTATTATTATTATTAATTATAATAATAATAATAATAATAATAATTATTATTAATTATAATAATAATAATAATTATTAATAATAATAATAATTATTATTATTATTATTAATTAATAATAATAATTATTATTAATTATTATTATTATTATTATTATTATTAATTATAATAATAATAATAATAATAATAATAATAATAATAATAATAATAATAATAATGATGATAATGATAATGATAATAATAATAATAATAATAATAATAATAATAATAATAATAATAATAATAATAATAATAATAATAATAATAATAATAATAATAATAATAATAATAATAAATAACAGAGAATTATTTAACTATTTGGTTTTGGGGATTTAACATAAAATGGTAGAATTAAATGGCACAAATTCCAGAAATAAAATCAAACAAATAATTAAATAGATATTCTTACAGATTCTGCATTATTCTGATTGGTTAGTGTTTACTGTCTGTAAATATTCATATTTATAGACAGATATACATTACAAAGTACAGAGAGTTAGCTCAGGGTTTCACTTTACACAAATTGCTTCAATCATTTCATCATCTGATAAAAAATCACAGAAAGAAACTCCATCACTCCATACTCATTTTGAGTATAAATTCATAGTATAAATGATTTTTTAACTGTTCACCTCATAACTGTGTTATAGTACTGAACCATGATCTACCTGATATGTATCTTCAGAGAAAAGAATATTGTGTAATGCCTTGCTCCTCCTGTATCCATCCCTGGCACTCTAGAACGTATATTATCAAATGTGCATGTCATGTCAGATTATATAATGATTGACAAATACAAAATGTGTGGTGTTGGCTCTATGGAAGAGAAATATGTGGGATAAAATCTGCTGACAATTTCATGATATTGACATCTTGGTCATGTACTTTCTTACAGACAAAAATGTCTGCCAATTACTTCTCCAAAAACCTAAAATTGTTTTTCGTTTCTGTTTCCAGTAATAATGTCAAACTTTCAAATTATTAGACTATTTTATTTCCACAGCAGATCCAGGATTTATACCTGGCTCTGCAAGTTAACAGCATATTTAACTCTTTGGTTGAGTGCCCAGAGGCCACATCCACATTGTTGTACTCACTTTCTTATAAGAAAGTGAGTACAACAATGATTAAGATTTTAGTGACATGTGTACCAAAACATTCAGACAGAAATAGTCAGCAAGGGATGGACCATTAATCCTCAAGGGAAGAGGAAAATCTTTCTGACTTTTTCTTCTTGGACAAAGCTTATATGTCAGGCCTCACCATGAACTGACTGAAATAGCATTGTAAGTGATGTAAAAACCCTGAACAAATTTATATAAATGGTATAATCTTTCAACCAGATAATTCAAATATACTCCCCTCCCAAATTACGAATGATCCATTCTAAATTACTTTTGAACATATGAAATTGGCATGAGCATGTGTACAGTTGTGTTGTTGTGCATAAGAACGTACATGAGCCAACCAATTGCCCAACCTTATCATGCTAATGTGCGGACTAATTCTGTGCAAAGAACAATGTATTACGTCAGAGGTAGTATGTGACTATACCTCGCCATGCAGAGTAATATTTTATATGAACCAAGGTTAAAATTTGCATTTATGAACAAAATGAAAGAAAAACAGAATAGGGCAACTTTGGGGTAATTATTTAGTTTAAAACATGCTTGTAGTACATAAGATTATAGTTATATTGCTCGGCCCCAGACCAATAAATCATGAATTATTCAGTCGCTGCATTTTTGTAAAATGTCATATTTGTGAAGAATTTATTATCCCTAATTAAAGAGAGGAGGTCAATACAGGTAAATGTACCTTGTTTACAACAGGAGAAGTATATACAAGGCACAGTTCTTGGAAATGGTCACACACGGAGAGGTTGACATTTGAAGCCATGCATCCACTTGGGGAGGGGCAGCACACACACACACAAACAGACATATGTACCCATAATTCTTTTCTCTGGTTTGCATGGTTTCACCAGGTATAAACAGAATATTTAATCAAGAGGTGGAGTTCTAATAAATGTTATTTACCTAGATCTATCAAACACAAAATATCATACTCGTAAACAATAAGATTTGTTTGTTTAAAGATTACTTCCACAGAACAAAATTTAGCAAAAGAATGTCTTAGGTCTAAAAAATAGAGGCTTGTTTCTGATTTTCCTACTTACCCTAGTTCAAACCAGCTACCCTATTTGTTTCCAATATTATAAAGTTTGGCTAGTTGAGGCCTGTGGACTTAAGGGTTTTACAGTTCAAAGGCTGGCAATTCCCATACTGAGGGAGCAAAACAGTCTCAGTTTATCACTTGTTATCTAGTTTAAATTGAAATGACATTTTGAAAGTACTGCTATAGTGCAAGATGTCTCAAATGCATTGCCCATGTTATTGTGTTTGGCTAGAATGGGGTTACAAAGAATTCCTGGTCCCTCACTTTACCATTTGCTTTTTGTTTGCTTTATAATAACCCTGTTATCGCAACTCCATCTCAGCTTTACCTTTTCATCTTCAATTTTTGACCCATAAATCATATGTCTCATTTGAAAGTTCAGAAATATGGACAAATTTGGTCAGAAGATGAACATGTATTTTCAGGCATCAGGTGTCAGTTTGATGTAATTGTTTATCAAAGTATTTTTTCTGTGACACTGTGACCCTGTCACTCTGTGTGGATATCTTCTTAGTGTGATGTGACACTGTGTGGATATCTTAGTGTGATGTGAAACTGTGTGGATATCTTAGTGTGATGTGACACTGTGTGGATATCTTAGTGTGATGTGATACTGTGTGGATATCTTAGTGTGATGTGAAACTGTGTGGATATCGTAGTGTGATGTGACACTGTGTGGATATCTTCTTAGTGTGATGTGACACTGTGTGGATATCTTCTTAGTGTGATGTGACACTTTGTGGATATCTTCTTAGTGTGATGTGAAACTGTGTGGATATCTTAGTGTGATGTGACACTGTGTGGATATCTTCTTAGTGTGATGTGACACTTTGTGGATATCTTCTTAGTGTGATGTGAAACTGTGTGGATATCTTAGTGTGATGTGACACTGTGTGGATATCTTAGTGTGATGTGATACTGTGTGGATATCTTAGTGTGATGTGAAACTGTGTGGATATCTTAGTGTGATGTGACACTGTGTGGATATCTTCTTAGTGTGATGTGACACTGTGTGGATATCTTTGTGTGGTGTGAAAATGTGTGGATATCTTAGTGTCGTGTGACACTGTGGATATCTTAGTGTGGTGTGACACTGTGGATATCTTAGTGTGGTGTGACACTGTGTGGATATCTTAGTGTGATGTGATACTGTGTGGATATCTTAGTGTGATGTGAAACTGTGTGGATATCTTAGTGTGATGTGACACTGTGTGGATATCTTCTTAGTGTGATGTGACACTGTGTGGATATCTTCTTAGTGTGATGTGATACTGTGTGGATATCTTAGTGTGATGTGAAACTGTGTGGATATCTTAGTGTGATGTGAAACTGTGTGGATATCTTAGTGTGATGTGACACTGTGTGGATATCTTCTTAGTGTGATGTGACACTGTGTGGATATCTTCTTAGTGTGATGTGATACTGTGTGGATATCTTAGTGTGATGTGAAACTGTGTGGATATCTTAGTGTGATGTGATACTGTGTGGATATCTTAGTGTGATGTGATACTGTGTGGATATCTTAGTGTGATGTGAAACTGTGTGGATATCTTAGTGTGATGTGACACTGTGTGGATATCTTCTTAGTGTGATGTGACACTGCGTGGATATCTTTGTGTGGTGTGAAACTGTGTGGATATCTTAGTGTGGTGTGACACTGTGTGGATATCTTAACACAATGTGACACTGTGTGGATATCTTAGTGTGATGTGACACTGTGGATAGCTTAGTGTGATGTAACACTGTGTGGATATATTAGTGTGGTGTGACACTGTGTGGATATCTTCTTAGTGTGATGTGACACTGTGGATATGTGATGTGACATTGAAGATATATTTTCTCAATGATCCCATCTTGTCTTCTTTGTTCTCTTAATTAAATGCGTGCAGTACAGCTGGATTAAAATGATTGAAAATAATAAACAAAGATGGTAACCGGCAATTGCATTATGTGTACAGATATGTTCATATTGACCCCCCACTGTCAGTTATTAAACCAAAAACAGAGGATTTAGTTTATTGATAAATAAACAAAGAATGGTAAATCATTAATATTGTTTGGAAGGCTATGGATACATTTGCAGTATACAACAAATTAGTTACCTGACAGGGATTCCAAGAATCGTTGGCTAAAAGGGACATGACAATGGCATTGTGTGCAGGTCTGGGAGCTCCATAGAACATGTAGGTAGCAGGCCATCTCCACTGCCACTGGCTGTATCTTATGTTGCCATGACTACAGTGATGCGGCAGGCATCATATGTGGTTGACATTTACTGACTTGAGATCACCTGGCAGGCCTAATTATGTTGGATGCAGTTGGTATTGTCGCATAATTAGCAACTTTTATGTATTAATTCTCAGAATGAAGAGACACTGCAGGGGCATGGTGTGAAGAAGTTGTGAACAAGTTGAATATGTGCTACTCAATGAAACTATGATCTAATATGCTTCATATGTTGACAATATTATCAGCTTAACAAGGACTTAATTAACTGAATAATGCCACATTGGTTTGACAGCTTGAAGCAGGTAATTGACTGATTGAGATCAATATATTTGTTTACATCATTTACCTTAGAAATACATACAATTATAAATTTGAACACATTAAAGAGATGTCTCAGCTTGGAGAGGTTTATATAAATAGACATCATCCCTGAACTCAGTAGATTTGATATCTATCATCTATTGAACCATTTACCTTGAACTCAGTTCAATAGATCAGATATCTGTGATCTATGTTATATGATTTTAATTTTAAACACAAGAGAAGGTTTGTTTGCCTGATGCTATTTGTGACCTTTCAGCTGTTAATTACTGTGGTAACAGATAACTTTAGTGATAACCAAGAGAATTGAATATTTTCATGTTATTTCCATATTTGAAATAATGTAAAATATAGTTTGTGACAGTAGTTTAGAGGTGAAAATAAGTTATTGTGTGGAATGATGTTCACTTCAGCATGTGTTGTAGTGTACATTGTTCACTTACATTTACCCTAATTAAAGTCAGTCATGCATTTCTGGAAAAAACATTATTTCAGAATCCTTGAAACATTAAGAGATTTAATCATACATCCTCCTTGTCATATAGTGATTGTCAAACATCATGAACACTAATAAATCCTACCCATGCTGTTGGCCGGAATCTTCTCATTTTGAAGCAGACATATTTTACTATTTTGATTAAAGAAATGAGATGTTGAATTCTTATCCCAGCAAACATTCATAGACTTATCAAACATCAGTGTATTTTATTTAAATCAAGGTCCAAGACTGTCTCAAATTAGGAACATTACTTAGTTTTTATTTATTTAAATTATTATTATTTTGTTCAAGTAAAGGAGCAGATGGGTTAGTGCATGAGATAGGTCTTGGCAGCAGGAAGACCAACATACACATTGTAACATAAACCATTACCACACTTACCAAAGTGCTGATGCTTGCAGTCTGTTGCTAGGCAACCACCTACATTGTTAGAAATTATTGTCCAAGTTTTTAATCATGGTGTATAAACAGTAGAGAGTTATCTTGCCATTGTTGAGGGGTAGCAACGATCATCAGGATGTCACTATGGTGATTAACAGCACAGTGAAATCAGACCTCATATCCTGTTCTATGCAGGAAGTACTACTCATTCCACACCACCACATCTTTTATTGTACGGTTGATACACAACTCTTCACTTCAATATTACTCCCCCACTAGGAACACTGACTGATATTTAACAACAAAGTTATTTTGCATTTAAACTTTACCTGTGATTTGGAGTAAGAAATATCTTTCTTGGAGGAAGCTCTTGCAGTGACTCTATATTGTCAATGTATTTCCAAGAAATATCAAAGGCAAATGACGTGATTTATCAGAAGCTGGGGATGTGGAATGGCTGTAATGAGCAGCTGCCAGTCTCAGTGTTACTGTGATGAGAGAGAGAGAAGCTGGAGAGAGAGGAAGAGCAGCACAGGAACTAACACACAACGCTAGTATATAGAACTTCTCACAAAGATCACAACAAAAGTGAACAACAATGGACCTGAGCATGAACAGAAACATGGAGTGTGCAGGCATGGCCCCACAGGGCATGGAGTGTACTAGGATGCCACCTGAGCACCAGCACTGGCAAAACAGCTTCTACAATGACAGGAAGGATGGCATCCTCAGGCATCAGGTACTATATAGTCTGAGACATCACATATAATATAGGGATGATGTGGATAGAATGCTCAGGCATCAGGTACTATATAGGCATCACATATAATATAGGGATGATGTGGATAGAATGCTCAGACATCAGGTACTATATAGTCTGAGACATCACATATAATATAGGGATGATGTGGATAGAATGCTCAGACATCAGGTACTATATAGTCTGAGACATCACATATAATATAGGGAATATGTGGATAGAGTGCTGAGATATCAGGTACACAATAGGGAATATGTGGATAGAGTGCTGAGATATCAGGTACACAATAGGGAATATGTGGATAGAGTGCTGAGATATCAGGTACACTATAGGGAATATGTGGATAGAGTGCTGAGACATCAGGTACACAATAGGGAATATGTGGATAGAGTGCTGAGATATCAGGTACACTATAGGGAATATGTGGATAGAGTGCTGAGATATCAGGTACACAATAGAGAATATGTGGATAGAGTGCTGAGACATCAGGTACACAATAGGGAATATGTGGATAGAGTGCTGAGACATCAGGTACACAATAGGGAATATGTGGATAGAGTGCTGAGACATCAGGTACACAATAGGGAATATGTGGATAGAGTGCTGAGTTACACTATAGGCTGAGACATCAGATACAATATAGGATGAGAATCAGATACTATATAAGGATTGTTTGGATAGTGCTGAGACATGAGGTACAATATAGGGATTGTGTAGATAGAGACTTTATATAGAGAATATGTAAATATAAATGTTGAAACATCATGTACAATGAAGGAGATATGTAGATAGAATGCTAAGACATCAGGTTCAGTAGTTCATAGAATGCTGAGACAATGGGTACAATGAAGAAGATATATCGGGAGGATGCTCAAACATTAAGTATAGTGGGAATATATAGAGGCAATACTCAGACATCAGGTATAGTAAGAGTATGTAGTGTAGGGAGAATTCTCAGACATCAGGTAAAGCTAGAGTCTGGAGAAAGAAGGGTTCAACATCAGATCTGAATATCAGAGAGAAGGAAACATGATTTTACTTTCTTCTGCACTCATAAATGTAGAATCTGTAGAAAGGATTGTCAAACATCTGATAAACATAGAATATGTTGAAAGGACAATCAGACATCAGGTTAAACACAAGGTAAACATAATTTATTGGAAAGAAAGTCAAGTGTCAGGTAAATATAGAGTCTGTAGACAGGTTGGTCAAACATGTCAAAATGGACTAGAAGATGAGCATAAAAAAATTAACAAAGCATGGCCAAACATCAGTTAAAATTTAAAGTTACTTTGTATTTAAACATAAAAACAGCTCACAAAAATGTTCTTTGAGAAGCTACTGGTAGGTAAATGTTACACCCACAGTATTCATTAAGCCTTTGGGCATTCAAAATATGTGATACTTGAATAAGAGCAGGGATAGATATTAGTAACCCAAGGAAGGTTAGAGTTTTAAGGTCTCCAGTAAAGTAATGTTGTGTTTATTTGTCAGACTGATAGATACGAGTAGCTAGGCTTGCTGTTTACACAGAAACTGATAAGAAACCAAATGGAACTGGCTCCTTCTGAAACAAAGGATTCCATATTTTTCACTTAATTATGATTTTTTTCAAGGTTACAGTTGAAGAATTAGGGATTTAGGGAAACGAATAAATGTCTTTGTTCACCAGAACAGCTCATCACCTCTTCTATAGTAGTATTTCTACAGTAGCATTTTCTAGTTTGAAGAATTCAAAGGTTAAATTTCACCATTTCACTCACTACACAAGTCATGAATCAGACACTTCTTAAACTTGATATAGTCATGATTTTTTAAAAATAAAGATTATTAAAGATGCCTGATACCATGTTGCAGATTATATGGCATAGAGATTGTCAAATATCCCTGCTTATTTTCAAGATAAAAGCATTGGTGGTTCACATGCTTTCAATATTTTCAATTTTATATCAAATTATTTGAGACATTGAAGTGATTTGTCTCCATCATATACATATGCAGTTTAGTTTTACCAAAGTGTGCAGTCTTTCAGTTCCATTTGTCCAGCATTTGAGGCTTGATGTTCAAAGCGCCAGTTCAGGGCCTGAATACAGCATTCCTTTAACACTGCCCAGTGATAGGTCCAAAGCTGCCACCTGATGGTGATTGAGCAGTAGTGAAAAAGGGATTGGTCTTACACAAATAATATGTGCTGTCTTGGTTTTTGCCAATTTTGTTGGTTGTTCCAATTTTTGCTCAGACTTTGTCATTTATTTTATTTGGCAAATGATTTGACAGCTGCCCTGATATGTCTTTATTTTAAGCTTGTTGTTACTAAAAGAACGATGTTTGACCCGACACTGCACCAGTGGAGTTCTGCAGTGTCATCAGCACTGAGTTCACCCTGTTTATTCTCTGTCTACAATCAAGCTATGCACTTTGATAGTGCAATTAAAACAGATGAAAAAAAAAAGAAACATGAGGATCTGAGAGACCTGCTATGGATGAGAACTGGCATGATTGACTGAGTAACAGGCAGCAATGTTTGCATGATCATTGAGTACCATGACAACCACTTAGACAGTTGATGCTGGAGATATGCATTGGTTGTCATGGTTATGAACATATTTTTCATATGATTACTCTGAAATCCATGATAAGGGAAGAACTTAAAATAGAATTCAGTAAAACGTAAGGAATCAACTGCTGAACAATTGTGACAGAAGCTAATAACTGGTTAATTAACAATGACTGTAAAATTAATCCATTGTTTGTGACTTGGTTGTTTAAGAACAGTATTTCAGTATCCTCAGAACTTTATTTGGTATACTATATTTCATTACATCAATTTTACTCACAAGATTAACATACTGGGAGTAGTTAAGTACTGAAGCTGTGAGAATATCATTGACTTAAAGTATCTATTAATATTGACCCTATTTATAAACTGAGATTCTCTGCATAATTAAATATAGTCATATATTGCCTGTGTAAGTTTTGGCCAGAACTGACAATATGAGTGAGTTTTCCAGGCACACCCACCATAATTCAGTAACCAATAGGTGATTGATTAAAATTCAGTCATGTAATGCCATCACCAATTGGTATCATTGTTATGGTTAAAAATTGAGAACAACAGGGTAACAAAATATGCACCATGAGTCATTCAGGGGTTTTAAGAAATATAAATAAAGCCAGATATATTGGCTACCGTTCACCAAATATATGTACAAAAAAAATCTTGAAAATAATAGAAAGACTATATAGGTGCAATAAACTGATAAATATTATATGGTATGTTAACCAACAGTTTACTGCTATGAGCAAGTTTGCATGTATATTGTAGGAGCTGGGTGAGGAGTGTGGCACTGTGGAGTAACTGTATTTGTGTATATTGTAGGAGCTGGGTGAGGAGTGTGGCACTGTGGAGTAACTGTATTCATATATAGTGTAGGAGCTGGGTGAGGAGTGTGGCACTGTGGAGTAGCTGTATTTGTGTATATTGTAGGAGCTGGGTGAGGAGTGTGGCACTGTGGAGTAACTGTATTTGTGTATATTGTAGGAGCTGGGTGAGGAGTGTGGCACTGTGGAGTAGCTGTATTTGTGTATATTGTAGGAGCTGGGTGAGGAGTGTGGCACTGTGGAGTAGATGTATTTGTGTATATTGTAGGAGCTGGGTGAGGAGTGTGGCACTGTGGAGTAACTGTATTTGTGTATATTGTAGGAGCTGGGTGAGGAGTGTGGCACTGTGGAGTAGATGTATTTGTGTATATTGTAGGAGCTGGGTGAGGAGTGTGGCACTGTGGAGTAACTGTATTTGTGTATATTGTAGGAGCTGGGTGAGGAGTGTGGCACTGTGGAGTAGATGTATTTGTGTATATTGTAGGAGCTGGGTGAGGAGTGTGGCGCTGTGGAGTAACTGTATTTCTTGTATATTGTAGGAGCTGGGTGAGGAGTGTGGCAATATGACACTGTGGACCAAGGTTCAGCAGTTGGGAGGGGACTCCATGAAGCAGATGCAGACTGTGTATGGAGTGCACTTCCCCATCGAAGTCAGACACTTCTTTGCACAGTGGATAGAAACACAACCATGGTAAGCAATATGTTTTTTTTTTCAAATACAAATTACAAACTGCATAGCAAGACTGATATTGGACTGTGATGTGGTATCTCTGTGTCCAAAAAACCCCAAAAAACCCAAATATACTCAATCCTCAAGGCATCAATTCTTTCAATTTGCAATTATGCCAGTTTTGCCATTGTTATATGTATAAAGATGGATATATAACGGGTGAAAAATCTTGATTTTTTTCTCCTTAGTCAAGGCTGATATATCGGAATGAGTTAAATTTCCAACCAGTTGTCATTAATATTCCCCCTCCCAAATTTTCACTGTCTGCTCTCCCATATCTGCTGCATTTTCACAGTGCTGCAATCATATTTGACCCAATTCTTTGCACATGGCACATCTGGAACAGTGGTGATGGCCTGTCCGCAAATTGTCGCCTCTGCTTTTTAGCTTAATATCATTGTTTTCTCAGTTCTGGAATGGTATATTATGCAGATTACAATAAACTTTTATGTAGTCTGCATAACAAAAACACAATAGTGCAGGCATTGGTTTGTTAATGAATGCTGTGAATCAAAAATTTCCCTCCCATTTTGAAGAGAGGCGGGCAGAAGTTTACAAAGCAAAATATTTCGCTCCATGCACTGCTCTCTCGAGCCAGTACTATCAATTTTCATGGACCAGCTAAAATCCTGGAGAGCAGGTCATGAGAATTATAAATGATCCTTTCTAAAATACCTTTGAACATGTGAAATGGTCTTGTACTCATGTACAGTTGTGGCATGAGCATGTACAAGAGCCAACCTATTGTACAGCTCTATGGTTATTGCATTCTCATGTGCGAAACAAATAGCCACAGTTTCATGTCCATATTGGCAGCGGTAGTATGTGACTCTTTTTTCACTGTACAGAATACTTAATCTTAATATCTGTCCAGGCACCATTAGATCCTCTTCAACAAAGATTCAAAGATGCCATCATTTTCTTGGCATTTAAAATCACATTTGATTTGAGTGTCTGACGTTATGATATTTCTCTCCAACTCAGGACAGAAATAGATTTGGACAATCCTGAGCATGAGCAGTTTGCAGCCCAGCTGCGTGACACGCTACTTAAGCTACTGGAGGAGAAAGCATCAGAACTCAGCACCGAAGATATGTTCCTCATGAAACTCAAACTACAAGAAACATCACAACAATTTCGGGTATGCTTTTCTCTCAATAATAATAATAATAATAATAATAATAATAAATCTTTATTTTACAACCTCATATCCAAATAATACAACCTCATATCCAAATACTACAACCTCATATCCAAATACTACAACCTCATATCCACATACTACAACCTCATATCCAAATACTACAACCTCATATCTAAATACTACAACCTCATATCCGAATACTACGACCTCATATCCAAATACTACAACCTCATATCCAAATACAACCTCATATCTAAATACTACAACCTCATATCTAAATACTACAACCTCATATCTGAATACTACGACCTCATATCCAAATACTACAACCTCATATCCAAATACTACAACCTCATATCCAAATACTACAACCTCATATCCACATACTACAACCTCATATCCAAATACAACCTCATATCTAAATACTACGACCTCATATCCAAATACTACAACCTCATATCCAAATACTACAACCTCATATCCAAATACTACAACCTCATATCTAAATACTACAACGGTCTGCTGTGATTCAGGAGATGTATAACAGTCATCCTATGAACCTGGTCCGAGTGGTGAAGAATTGCCTGGCCACAGAACAGAGGCTAGTCCAACAGGTTGAGAGTGTGAGTACCGTGTTACATCCCAGACTTGCATATTCAGCTTGCATTATATCCAGATAAGAAAGCTTTGTGGTATGTTGGTACTGATATGAGTCTCTTTGTGTGAGCAGGTAGGGGCTGACACAGCACAGGCCAATGTTCAAAAGCAGATCCTGGCAGAACTGGAATATCTCAACAGATGTACACAGGTATGTAACTAGTTTTTTTTTTACCCTCAATAGTTCACTACATCCTAAAATGAGGCAAAGGCGGCATAGAGGCACGAGCATGGGGTACAACAATGGACACTATTATAACTACATAGATGTGCCACAGTGGAGGGTGGGATCAGCCTGTAACTTTGCTGATGTGCCACGGTGGAGGGTAAAATCAGCCTGTAGATACGGGCATGTGCCACAGTGGAGGGTGGGATCAGCTTATATTTATATAGATGTGCCACAGTGGAGTGTGGGATCAGCTTATAATTATATAGATGTGCAACAGTGGAGTGTGGTATCAGCTTATAGTTATATACCGTACTTACTCGTGTATAAGACGACCCCCCAAAATTGAGGTTATTTTACTTGAAAAAAACCAATTTCCGAATATAAGACGAGTTGGTTTTTCTTGAGATATCGGCTCTGCTACCATTCAAGATTCAGCTGAAGCTTGGCGGTCATTTTAAAAGTGAAACTTAAATATGCTTACGATATAAGATCTTAGCAGTCTTATACACGAGTAAATACGGTAAAACGTAAATACGATGTTCATATTTTCGAAATAACGAATATCAGACTTTTACTAATTTTCACATCACTGAATGGGAAGACATGAAAGGCAGAATTGAATTATGTGATAAAATTAGATAATAATTTTAATAGACATAGAAGTAAAAGTAAAACGTAAATACGATGTCCGTGACGTAGCGGATCGATTGGCCACGTGACTCACAAATCATGTGATCATTGACTTTGCACATTTGCAGGAGAATTGCATTTTAAATGATAAATAAAATCATATACCCAATATTAACACAAAATACACTTTGCAGGTAGATAACAGAACAAAACCATCCATCCATTTAACATGCATTACGCAATACTAGCGTGAAAGCAAATATCGGACAGGCGGACTACTGTCTACACGTGGTTAAATATTTCTTTGTGTATTATAAAGCCAATGATATTCATTATATCGCTTTTAATTATTATCGTTTATAGCACTCGATCGGCTGTAAATCATCGTGATAATATTGGGTAAATACCTTTATTTATCATTTAAAACGTAATTAAAATCGATCCACGTGTGAAGGCATTTCTGTCAAAAAGGGAAGACACGACTCAACGCAACACGTGGTCGCAATTTTGAAAGGCGGAAGTGACGGGAAGAGGCTCTTGTTTTTAGCGCGAAAACGAGTTTGATATTTTAATTGCATTTTAAATGATAAATAAAGTTATTTACCCAATATTATCACAAATTTGCTTTGCAGGTCAAGAACAGAACAAAACCATCCATTCATTTAACATGCATTACGCAATACTAGTGTGAAAGCAAATATCGGACAGGCGGACTACTGTCTACACGTGGTTGAATATTTCTTTGTGTATTAACACGCTTTGTTTTGATGCTAAGATCGATATAAACAATAATAATTAAAAGCGATATAATGAATATCATTGGCTTTATAATACACAAAGAAATATTCTCCCACGTGTTGGTTTTGACGCTAAGATTAAGGACGTCACGTACATCGTATTACGTTCTACATCGTGGAGAAATTCTTGCGAAAATAATTTGTGATAATATTGGGTAAATACCTTTATATATCATTTAAAACATATTATTTCGAAATGCTTTGTTTTGACTTTGTTCTCACTGATTCCATTATCAGCGTTCACAGTTTTGCATCTCGTCATTGTCTCCACTGCTTTGAGTTGTGTCCTCCCTTGTTGACAGAAATGCTTTCACACGTGGATCGATTTTAATTGCGTTTTAAATGGATTGATGGTTTTGTTCTGTTCTCGAACAATTTGTGATAATATTGGGTAAATACCTTTATTTATCATTTAAAACGCAATCAAAAAGGGAAGACACGACTCAAAGCAGTGGAGACAATGACGAAACGCAAAACTGAACGCTGATAATTGGAATCAGTGAGAACAAAGTCAAAACAAAGCGTTTCGAAATAATAGACCAATAATATTGGGTAAATACCTTTATTTATCATTTAAAACGCAATTAAAATCAATCTGCTACGTCTGATGTTCGTTATTTCAAAAATATGAACATTGTATTTAAGTTTTACCGTATTTACGTTTTACCGTAAATACTCGAGTATAAGACTGCTCTCGTGTATAAGACGACCCCCTAAACATTAACTAAGAGTTTTTGGGAAAAAACCTCGTGTTATACACGAGTAAATACGGTACATGTAGATGTGCCGCAGTGGAGTGTGGTATCATTATGATCAATACAGAAATAAAGTGATGTGATGTGACTTATTGTTGGCTCACATCATGTGTGATCTGTGAAACTAAAATCACAAAAGTATGTTGTGATCGAAGTTGGCCTTGAAATGAGTTGAATTTGATGGTACACATAGATATTCATGGCACACAAACATTCCATCAAATATGCACCATGTGCTGGCTGTATCATGCCCTATATGATATATGGTTTGATAAGAGTCCTTGACTAAGATGTGAATGTCACTCAGCTTGACACCAATATGCAGAATTCCAGATGATACAATATGTGACTTTACATTTTTCCATTTAGCTTTTGTTATTAGAAAAAGTTTTTGTTTTAAAAAGGATCATTTAACAAGGAATCACTTATTTATATTAGATAACATAAATAAATAACAGATTGAAATGTTTGCCAATGAGTTAATGATAACAGGGTCATCTGATTTCTGTATTTCATCGTTTTATATGTTCCAGTGTGTAGTAACAGGATATTAATGATTGTGTCCCAAGATATAGACACAAAATGCCCACACAAAAATCCTGTTCACAATATCAACTTACCCATTGAATTATTTACAATTTGGTTTTAAATGATGGTATTTCATTCAGTATTGCTGGCACAATGTATCCCATAATTTGTCATAGAAATAGCAAAGGAAAACAAGAGGCTTGGAAAGTAGCAGCTCTATTAAAGCCGTGTACAGGAAATTGATATAATCTGCAGTTCTATATATAACCTAACATTATTGTAATGGTGCTTGGCTTTAAGGGATGTAGAACGAATACATATTTCTGTTTATTGTCATGGCTTGCTTCGATATTTAGAATTAGATTTCTTATACGATGCATTTATAGCTGAAATAGCTCAATTGGTAGAGCATTTACCAGTCAGTTACTAGCAAGTGATATGAGCCAATATTGAGCCAATCAGTACTGTATGAATGTCACCTTTAACTTAACGGTCAATTATCATGTTTGCCATTAAGATCAGTGCTCATTATAGTGATCACATCTGTGGTGCTATAATTGGTGCCAGTGACATAATTGTGCGGTTGTCTTTGTTGCCAGGGAGCTGAAGAGGAGCTGAGGCAATTACAACAGAAACAAGAATCATTCATCATACAATACCAAGAAAATCTCAAAATCAATGGTAAATCTTCATTTTTCAAAATAGTTGATATATTAAGTTGGAAAATGTATTTAAGTCTCTCAATAAAATCAAATTCAACAGAAACTCATTAATTTTTGTTGTTAGAACCCATGGAAACATGATATTGTTCACTCGAAATATGAAATTGAGTATTACCTCATATCTGATACTTGTTGAGCTTGCCTTAAGTTTTGTTTGGTATTTTTTTATGACAGCCCAGATTCAGCAGCTGAGTAGTCATGCCAACGGGCAGACCAGAATAGAGAATGAGCGCCGCCTGCTGGAGCAAAAGAAAACTGTCGAGTTACAATTATCAGCAAAGGCACAGGAACTGTTACAGCTCCGCCTAGTGAGTTAGATATGCACTTCACTTATCAGAAATATTTTTTATTAATAAATATAAAATTTGTGCATTTATGTCCAAACATTTTGCTATTTCATTTGTATTGAATTAGTATTAGAATAGTATACAAATTTGAATTTGTAAAAAACTTGTATCCATATTTTTCAGGCTCTGGCAGACAAGCACCATGATACATTTCAGCGGCTCTCTAAACTACAAAGTCATGTCCTTGATGACCAACTTATCAACTGGAAAAGACAGCAGCAGTTAGCTGGCAATGGAGCAGTGTTTGAAGGCAACTTGGAAACTTTACAGCAGTGGTGAGATTTTAGAATTATTTGTGGCATATGAATCAGTTTAAAGTGCATACATGGGTGAGGCTCACACCATCACAAAACACTTTCTGTAATATTTGATATCAATTTGCATTTTGCAGCAGATGAAAAATATTTTTTTCATAGGCTTAACACAGAACTGTCAACATGCTTAATAATACATTTTTACAACAAAATCATCATTTTATATTCTTAGTTGATTGGTAATTGACATCAAGGAGATCATGGAGAATATCTTTTTGATATGCAGTAGATTATACCTGGTCCTCTTCCAATTGAATGAAAGTTTCTTTTTTGTACATTAAAAAATATATATCCTTTAATGAAGGATTAACGTTTATGCACATCAATTTTCTGTGTCTGTATTCATGAGACCTGATCTTCAAAACCAATACAAGTAATGCTGTTTGATCTGTATTTAGAAATGTATTTCTGTATTCATGCCACGTAATGAAAGCTAACATTTTGCCCTAACTTCAAACAAAAATGTAACTTGCATGTGCCAGTTATCCAAACCTAACATTTTGCCCTCACTTCAAACAAAAATGTAACTTGCATGTGCCAATTATCCAAACCTAACATTTTGTCATCACTTAAAATAAATAAAATAAAATAAAAAAATAAAATAAATGTGTTGGTGATAAATGCACAGACATTATAATGAATATTTGTGTGGCAGGTGCGAGAGCCTGGCAGATCTCATCTGGCAGAACAGGCAACAGATCCGCAAGGTGGAGCTGCTGAGGGCTCAGTTACCCATAGATCTCCCTACTGGACGGCAGGACCTGCTCCCCGCCCTTAATACAACCATCACTGGTCTCCTCTCCTCGCTCGTCACCAGCACCTTCATCATCGAGAAACAACCACCACAGGTCAGTTATCATCTCTACTCCTAAATTAGTATATGACTACAGAAGTTATCTGATGCGTTTTTCAGATTTATGCAATAATAGAACAAAATGGAACATGTGAAAACAGAGGTTCAGTAGGCTACATGATAGATTTATTCATTATTTGCATGTAGCTTAGTTTTGATTGTTGTGGTTACCAACCATGGACATTTCTGTGTTTCTTCATCAAAATTATAATCAATGTAAGAGCAAATATCTGAAATTACTTTGGCTGCTTAAAAAATGATTTTCTCAGAAAGTGTATAATGCTTACACAGGTCCTGAAGAAGGATTCTCGCTTCTCATCCACTGTGCGGCTTCTTGTGGGAGGCAAGCTGAACGTCCACATGAATCCACCCAATGTGGAGGCAACCATCATTAGGTAATAAATATGTCTTTCTGGTTCTTGATTTTATTCCTGTAAAATATATTGTATTTGTTGGTTTATTCCTATATAATATAATGTATTTGTTTGTTTATTCCTGTATGATATATTGTGTTTATTAGTTTATTTAGAGTGTATTCCTTGGTTTTTATATTTGGGAAAAATTGTAGGGTATTTGATTTTTTGTATACCATAGCAACCTTGTATAAATTATTTACAGTGAGGAGCAGGCTCGTAGTTTGCTGAAGAATGACAAGAATGTAAAGAATGAAAGTAGCGGAGATATTCTCAACAACAAAGGAACCATGGAGCACCACCAAGCTAATGGACAGCTTGCGGTCACCTTCAGGAACATGGTAAGCTCTCATAAACTAATGGACAGCTTGCGGTCACCTTCAGGAACATGGTAAGCTCTCATAAACACATGAATGCTCTGCCCAAGTCCACCTCTAGGACTTACAGTACTTGAACAAAAATAAATGCAATAATTCATGAAATGTGACAACCTCTTTTCAACAAATTTGCATCTTAGCATTTTAATATGAGTATTATTAATTAATTGTATTTGGGTTTTGTGAGGTATTATGACATAAAAATATTATGAAGTAGAATGCAGAAATCCACACTTTACGGTTTTTGTCTTACCCTGTGAAATGTTATGTACCTATATTATTGATTCTAATAGGACAGTGAAACATATTTGCTTATTTGTTTTCAACATTCCATCTAGGCCCTAAAGCGCATCCGTCGTGCAGAAAAGAAAGGCAATGAGACAGTGACAGAGGAGAAATTCTCCATTCTCTTCCAGAGTCAGTTTTCAGTCGGTGGAGGACAGGAGCTTGTCTTCCAAGTCTGGGTAAGCTGCACACTTAATTTTAGCAATGTTTTAAAACTCATCTCAAATAATCATTTGTGAACATTCTAAAATTAGTATTTTAATTGAAAATAAAAGAATACAACATACTTGAAGTTCATACTCTGTGGATCTATTTGTAGCTTATCCAACAATTGTAATAAGTAAGGAGAAACTCTCTTGATATCTTAAACTAATAATAATCTTGTAAGCTTTTGTCGACTTTAAAGTGGTCAATGATTTCAGACACTGTCCCTGCCAGTGGTTGTGACTGTGCATGGCAACCAAGAATGTAATGCCCTAGCAACGGTACTCTGGGATAATGCATTTGCTGAACGAGTAAGAAACTTTGTTGTTTGTCACATATACTTCATATTTTAATCTAACAGTACAATATATTCCGTAATATTTTTATGTAATGATTGTTAAGTAACTACACTTTTGTTTTCTTATTTTGAAATGCATAAATTATGGGAAATGTTTCATGTGACATTTATTCCACAGTAGTTCATTCAGTGCTTGTGTTTGTAGGGGCGAGTGCCTTTCCATGTTCCAGACAAAGTGCTATGGCCCCAGCTAGCAGATGCTCTTAACACTAAGTTTGCCTCAGCAGCAGGCCTTGGTCTCTCTGTAGACAACCACCATTATCTTGCCAGTAAACTCTTTGGTAAGTTCGATATCTCTTAGAGATTTGATATGAAGTAAACGAGAGATACATAGTTAAAGTAAGAGAGATTGAGGAATAGCCATTTTAACCCCTCAACAAATTTTGCCATAGGGGTATTTTTGTGTGTCATTTGGACATCTGACTGGGCATCTCTTTTTTGTGAAATTGATAACTTGAGAACAAATAATATTTGGTTCTAGAAACTTAAATAATTGATGTATCGGATGAAGATATTGAAATTATACACTACTTGGTGACCTTGACCTTCATTTCAAAGTCATGTGACCATATCTTTGAAAACATTGTGAATGTGATCAGTTGATTACAAAAAGGTAACATAACCAAACTTAAACCATGGTTACACCTCATCAATGCCTTGAACTATTGCACTTTTCAGTGACAATCTATGAAAATTGTTTGAATGTCATGAGTTAGCAACAAATAGAAATAACAAAACCAATCTTAAACTATAGATGCATCTTGTTCTCCATACATGATGTACATGTTGGTAACCTTGACCTATGTTTTAAGGTCATGTAACCTGATCTCTGAAAAAAATTTAAAGGCCATAATTTGACACTAAATAAAGATATCATTACCAAGCTTAAAACATGGAAGCTTCCTTTCAATGTCCCAAGAGGTTTTGCTTGTCAGTGACCTGTTAAATATAGCAATGCCAAACCTATTATAGTAAACCATTGATGTATAAATGTTTGGAATTTCAACTCCTCCCACTGTTGCTTTAAGCTGAGTGGTCTGCGGTCTATGTGGTGCTGAATGATATGTCAGTTATGTCAAATAGTTTGATTGTTTTTTGTAAATTCCTTATGAGATATGGTGAATATAACATGATGTCTTATTTGTTAATCAGGCCAGGCTGATGACTATACAATGCAGTCAGTGACCTGGTCACAGTTCAATCGTGAGCCCCTGCCGATGCGTAACTTCACCTTCTGGGAGTGGTTCTATGCTCTGCTCAAGCTGACCAAGGATTGGCTACAAGGGCCCTGGAAGGAAAGGTAACATGCCTCTCACATCTCAATATATTCTCAAACCAATGTAACAAAGATGAGACGGATTGTCACAAGAACATTAGAAACTGATAGAAATTCATGATCTTCAAGCTCTTAGGGATGCATTTCTATTTTAATAAAATATTTTACAAAGCTGTAATTGGTGAGTATTCTACTGTCTTGAATAATTCTTCATGAAATGCAGTTGAAGCATTGTGTGACGGAGTCATGTGACTTTTTTGTAGGCTGATCCTTGGCTTTATTAGCAAGCAGCAGGCGCAGGAATGTTTGAGTCAGTGCATGCGAGGAACATTCCTGCTGAGGTTCTCAGACTCTGAGATAGGTGGCATCACCATAGCCTGGGTGGACGATGATCCACAGAAACCTGGTGAATTAAACTTAGATTGTCCTTAATCTGATGCATAATCCAAATTATTGTGTATCCCATTTTTGTCCTCGTCGTTTAACTCACTGACACTCTTCTGGTTCTGTCCATCATTGCATGACATGATCAGACATTCAGATTTGATACCTGATTTTATTTTATTCATTATTTGATGGTTATAAACAAGTTAGTATTTACAACATTAATCTTATGATACCAGGAATAGACATTGAATAACATTTATATTGATTGGTAAGAATTGACACATTTATTTTCTCCAAATGCTCAGGTGAGAAGCAGGTGTGGAACCTCTCCCCCTTCACAGACAAAGATTTCAAGATACGAGGACTTGGTGACAGAGTCAAGGATCTGCATAACCTCACCATGCTCTACCCAGACATACCCAAGGAGTCTGGCTTTGGTAGATTCTGGACTCAAACTGGTCAGTAACACACACACAAAACAGACTATATAGAATCAGTAAAGATGTAGGTTCAAGGAATGTAAAATCATTAACCAAGATTTATAATAAAGCAGAAGTGGGCAGCATGATTTAACAGCAATATAGAACCTTAAACATGTGAATCAACATTTATTAATTATTGACAACTTTTCTGTTAAATAGACGATAGTCTTGTAAAAGAGTTTGAGCTATAGAACAGATTATTCTCAGGCTATGTAATAATATGTGATATGATCTCCAACAGCAGTCATATTTCTTGAAAAAATACACCTTTTGCTTATTTAGCACAAAAAACAAAGTCACAAATTATAGTCTCATGCTCTCTGTATAATGCTCACAATACTGTGATTTACCTCTGGCTAGGGGTCGCTATACTCATCTCTGTTTGACAAGCTGTTTAACCTACCGTATTTACTCGAATATAAGACGACTCGTGTACAAGACGACCCCCCCAAAAAAAATTGATGTTTTTTTTTGCTTGAAAAGACCAATTTCCGAATATAAGACAAGTCAGTTTTTCTCGAGACATCGCCACTGCTACCATTCAACCATTTGGTGGCCATTTTAAAAGTGAAACGTAAATATACACAACAAGAGCTCTTATACACGATGATGACCTGTGGTTGGTGATTTATGGTAAAACGTAAATACCATGTCCGTGACATCCTTGACCTTAGCGTCAAAACAAAGCATTTTCATTACAAACTTTTGTGTTTTCGAAATAATGGATATTGGACGTAGCAAATTGAGTTTAATTGCATTTTATATGATAAATAAAGGTATTTACCCAATATTATCACAAATTATGCTTCTCAGGTCGAGAATTTCTCTACGTCCTTGACTTACATGTAGCGTCAAAACAAAGTAAAATGTAAATACGTAGTGTCAGGGATCCATCATTGCACAATATATTAATATTTCAATGGGTATGAATATGCTTTAGTGGGGCTCTGATCGTTTTCACGCCAAAAACAAGAGCCTCTCCCCGTCACTTCCGCCTTTCAAAATGGCAACCTTGTGTTGCATAAGCATATTTAAGCATTGTTAAACTCACATTTTCTCTCAACTTTTGCATAATTTACACTTATTAAATGAAGGCGGATTACTGTTGAGACGTGGTAAAATATTTTTATCATGTTTATGTGTATTATAAGCCAAAGATATTAATTATATCGCCGTTGGGGGAGTTTGTATCTGGACAGTATGGGCGAAGTTTATTTACTTTTCCGATGTCTAGAGAAAAACTGATTCGTCTTATATTCGAAAATTGGCCTTTTCAAAGCAAAATAACATCAATTGGGGGGGGGGTCGTCTTATACACGAGTCGTCTTATACACGAGTAAATACGGTAATCAATATATTATTCATGACAATCATATGAAGTAGAAATATTAAAAGTAACGTGACATAATTAGTAGAAATGAAGTAGAAATATTAAAAGTAACACAACATAATATTGATTTCAGACTGCAACATTCCTAACCAGTCAGGCTACGTTCGACCAGAAATCACCACATTTATCCCAGGGTAAGAAGCTGTACTCTGAAAAAATTTAAAAAATTTAGACCAAGTAGAATATAAAGAAATGATGTTGTATTATATGTGTCTATTCCAAAATTCCCTCTTGTAATTAATTTTTGGTCATAATTGAGTAGCCATGAATAATTTGCTGAGAAAATCTCAAAAGGCAAAACAAATTAATATCATTACTTTTTCACTTGACATAAAAAACTTTTGAATGTTTAAGTAACATGTTTAATAAATTTTGTGATATTAGGCTGATGAATCGCAATGCCATGCCCATGACGTATGATGATCCCCAGACCCCGCTGCAACCACAGTCTCCTGCCTCAGTGTGCGAGTCTCAGAGCCACTATGAGGAGTCCCAGGTTGGAACGTAAGTAGAAACTCTTCTCACATTGTATTGAGTCTCCTGCCTCGGTGTGCGAGTCTCAGAGCCATTATGAAAAGTCCCAGGTTGGAACGTAAGTAGAAACTCTTCTCACATTGTATTGAGTCTCCTGCCTCGGTGTGCGAGTCTCAGAGCCATTATGAAAAGTCCCAGGTTGGAACGTAAGTAGAAACTCTTCTCACATTGTATTGAGTCTCCTGCCTCGGTGTGCGAGTCTCAGAGCCACTATGAAAAGTCCCAGGTTGGAACGTAAGTAGAAACTCTTCTCACATTGTATTGAGTCTCCTGCCTCGGTGTGCGAGTCTCAGAGCCACTATGAAGAGTCCCAGGTTGGAACGTAAGTAGAAACTCTTCTCACATTGTATTGAGTCTCCTGCCTCGGTGTGTGAGTCTCAGAGCCACTATGAAGAGTCCCAGGTTGGAACGTAAGTAGAAACTCTTCTCACATTGTATTGAGTCTCCTGCCTCGGTGTGCGAGTCTCAGAGCCATTATGAAAAGTCCCAGGTTGGAACGTAAGTAGAAACTCTTCTCACATTGTATTGAGTCTCCTGCCTCGGTGTGCGAGTCTCAGAGCCACTATGAAAAGTCCCAGGTTGGAACGTAAGTAGAAACTCTTCTCACATTGTATTGAGTCTCCTGCCTCGGTGTGCGAGTCTCAGAGCCACTATGAAAAGTCCCAGGTTGGAACGTAAGTAGAAACTCTTCTCACATTGTATTGAGTCTCCTGCCTCGGTGTGCGAGTCTCAGAGCCACTATGAGGATTCCCAGGTTGGAACGTAAGTAGAAACTTGTCTCACATTGTATTGAGTCTCCTGCCTCGGTGTGCGAGTCTCAGAGCCACTATGAGGAGTCCCAGGTTGGAACGTAAGTAGAAACTTGTCTCACATTGTATTGAGTCTCTCTCTCTTCTCTCTTTCACTCTCAAGATATTGTAAAGTTAGATTAATTAGATTAATAATTTAGTATGTAACATGGACATGCTTGTATACATGCTCTGGAGACTGAATAATTGCTCTGTGCATGCTCAAATGAAAGGTTAATTTTGTGTGCTACTTGTCGTGATCAGATATTTTTCAATTGTGTTCTAATGAAGTGTTTTGTGTTTGCGCAGTGCTATTGGTGCCAATGGTATGGATGCAGATGGCCTAGAGAATTTTCTGGACTTCAGCACTGGCATGGACTACACACCAGATGACATTGACCACATTAATGTCAATGAGCTCATACAAATGCAACATAAAACTGATGCATTGTGAACAGTTGCCTAGCAACAGTGTGAAGTGATTTTGTAAATGCTTAAGATAATATTGGAAGTTAATGGTCTTCTCGTTTTGATGAGGGGCCTAATGATACATTTGAAAGAAGCAAATTTTCATATTCTATATGCACTGGAGAGTTGTTGCCATGGTGACAGAATCTGGTGTTATGGATAGTGTGCATGATACAGAAATGGAAAGGAGAGAAATTGCAATATGATTTGTGATCAATTTGAAATAAGGAGCCAAGACTGGTGCAAGAAAATAAGCTGACCTCAAGATGTGACTTAATTAATAAAAAATACATAGTTGAGAACAAAGATTGATGATTGTTTAAGTATATTAAGATATACAATGTTTATCTGGTGCACTCTATCAGAAATAATTATATACAACTTTAAGTTGATTTCATTCAAGTTGAATTATGTTAGCTTAAATGTTATATTAGAATGAAAAGCTGCTCAGTTATAAATGTGCCTTTTGTTGAATATAAATAAGAATGTGTTACTGTGGTGATAAAGACCTGAATGTTGCCATAACAACGATTATCCTGCATCTTACATTTATTAATGGTTGTTAATATAAAATGTGCATTAGTCAGTTGATGATGATTGTTCTCACTATATATGTCGTGTCAATGTATGTTGTCAATCAACTTGACCTTTGTGAGAATCTAGAGAATTTTGTTTTAACCCAGTATGCAATGGGTTTCTATCAGTCAAATTTTATATTGAGTTTTTAGTCTCTGTTGCCAGACTGTCTGTGAAGAATATGGTATCATTGTTGTAAAGTAGCTGACAAGTGTCCATTTACACCCACCGGCCTGCCACAATGCTGTATTCACTCCTTACTCATGTAGTGAGCAAATATTGCCAATTATATCATAATGTTCACACAGGCATTCCTGACAGGGAATCATCACAGAAGATGATAGGTTGATTGGTAATGTATGACTGCATTGGCCCTGTTCATGATAGAATTGTATTGTCCTCCAAATGTTATGTAGATCCAGTAGTTCTAAATATCAATATGGTCAAGTGTAACCTTGGTTATATATTTGGTCATATACAATGCAGGACCAAAAACTGACTATGTTGTACTATGTTTGAGCTGTGCATCTTTTGGTCACATATATTGAACCCAGGTGTTTTAGAAACTCCCCAGCATGCACCATTAAGACTTCCGTTATTAATGTCTCAGGAAATACAGGTTCAGAAACGATCTGTGGGAGGTGACCAAGTGTTGTTGCTCATTATCAGTTAGAAGTTGGGAGACAAGTTTCACAAAATCCCAAGGAGTGCACACACATCTGTTGAACAGGATATGGAAGTTAGAACACCAAATTTCACCAAGAAACTTTTACAAGGACATGACCAATCTATGGTAATTTCCATTTACACACATAATTCAGCTTTGTTACATATCATAAACATGTATTCAGTGTAAAATGGATTAATTTTTTTCTCTTTAAATTGATATTTTTTTCAGTGATTATAATACACTGTTCATAAGACCCCTTATTTGATCATGTTGAAATTAAAATTCCTTTAAAACCATTTAACATGTTTTAAATGATGTTTTAAAGAATGTATTGAGTGAAAATCTGCTTTGGGTTGAGTGATGATCTGGCTAGGACTGTTAAGTGATCTGGCCAGGGTTGGATGATGATCTGGTTAAGATTGTTAAGTGATCTGGCCAGGGTTGAGTAATGATCTGGCTAAGATTGTTAAGTGATCTGGCCAGGGTTGAGTAATGATCTGGCTAAGATTGTTAAGTGATCTGGCCAGGGTTGAGTAATGATCTGGCTAAGATTGTTAAGTGATCTGGACAGGGTTAAATGATGATCTTGCTAAGGTTGTTAAGTGATCTGGCCAGGGTTGAGTAATGATCTGGCTAAGATTGTTAAGTGATCTGGACAGGGTTAAATGATGATCTGGCTAAGATTGTTAAGTGATCTGGCCAGGGTTGAGTAATGATCTGGCTAAGATTGTTAAGTGATCTGGACAGGGTTAAATGATGATCTGGCTAAGGTTGTTAAGTGATCTGGCCAGGGTTGAGTAATGATCTGGCTAATATTGTTAAGTGATCTGGACAGGGTTAAATGATGATCTGGCTAAGGTTGTTAAGTGATCTGGCCAGGGTTGAGTAATGATCTGGCTAAGATTGTTAAGTGATCTGGACAGGGTTAAATGATGATCTGGCTAAGGTTGTTAAGTGATCTGGCCAGGGTTGAGTAATGATCTGGCTAAGATTGTTAAGTGATCTGGCCAGGGTTAAATGATGATCTGGCTAAGGTTGTTAAGTGATCTGGCCAGGGTTGAGTAACTATCTGGTTAGGATTGTTAAGTGATCTGTCCAGGGTTAAGTGATGATCTGGCTAAGATTGTTAAGTGATCTGTCCAGGGTTAAGTGATGATCTGGCTAAGATTGTTAAGTGATCTGCCCAGATTTGAGTGATATCTGCCTAGTGTTGTGTGTTACACATTTAAGTGAATTAATGGACATAAGTTATATCACATTGCATATAATAATACATTTGTCCAAAAGACTTCCAATTGTATTTTTGAATAATTGCCTCTCGTAAATTCACTATCATTAAAACACAATTTTATTTGTTATAATTTATTACCACTGAGTAATTTTTAAAGTGATTCAATTGCGATGAAATGGCACATTAAAAATTTAAAGATTTTATATGTACTGTTCAAAACAAACATGTTTTATTCTAACAAAATCTCCACAAGATGCAATGGCATTCATTGAGTACATCCAAAATCATAAATTTATTATATTTATAAATGTGATATCGCTGGTTGTTGTATGTGGTAATATTTGATATTGTGCATCCAAACGGAGGGATGGGCACAATCCACAATATCACAGTTTACAAACAACATATATCAATTTACCAATGTAAGGATCAAATCATGCATTTTATGATTAAAGCTGTGCAAGAGAGACATAATAGGTGTTGCCAAGGGAATAAATATATTGATAGGTTTGCTTCTGGGATAATATTAGTCACTGAACATATGAGGGAAATGTTATATTACATACCAAGGAGACAACAAAAGTGTATGGTCTTATAACATCATTATATGGGACACCTTGAAAGAGTTCCCTCACCTCAGCATGTGACAACACTTGTCTTGGTATATCTCTGGATGGATGTGAACTATGTTGGAATTGATTGCCACTGATAAGGCCTGTAATAATGACTGGTCAAGTGGTAGGGCGGACATGGGGAGCCTCCCCAACCCAATGTGATACGTGGGTTTTCAGGTTTATATCTTTGCAGGTGACACGAGTTACACCAATGAGAAAAGTTCAGCATTTCCATCACATGGAGCAAATAATAATTATAATATAAAATATAAATGTTGGAATGAACAAATGTAGGGCTTGTTACTATTTTTTAAATATTACTGTCATCCTGTACCAAATATAGAGTTTTTGTGCCATTACTTTACTGAATGGAATATTATGAATAGAGTTTTAGAGAATGCATGTTGATATTCGTGCATCTACAAAATAATCTATTAAGATGATGGCAATATATTATGTACATGGGTGTATTCTGTGCTGTATCTATGTGCTTCTGTACCAACCATTATATGTCACCAGAGTTTATTTTCAATAAAAACCTTTGGGAATATATTGCCAATGTGAAAATAGCTTTCCTGTTGTATTTAAAATATAATTTTATTTACCGGTAAGCTTTATTTCAATGAATAATGTTACAGAAATGTATAAAACAATCTGACATAGTTTGATTGGATACCTTGTGACAACCTTTTGAAGTGGATTGGTAACTCAAGGATAAAAATACACAAGGTCCCAGCAAGATGTACTACCGGTATATACTATTATATTTAATAAAAATATACATACATATACCAGTTGCCCCAGTGCAGATAGTAAGAAGTGCTAAAAAACCTAGCCAAAATGATCTGACACATCAAAGACTCTCCACTCCCTATCTTAATGATTTAATTAAAAGTCATAAAAGAATATAAACTCAAATAACATCATTCTGGTTTAATATGATATATCAAATAATAAATACATGTATCATATTCAAATTTTAACTTTCTTAAATTTAAAGGGGAAGATGAGCTATGAATAAATACAAGTTTGAGTTGCACGCTATTTGAGTCTGCTAGTGTACAATATATACATGTACAGTCAAATATTGTTGGTCATCTTTTAATATTTTTCCTTGGTTTGAGTATGACCTAAATGTGTTCATACAAGGGAAGGTTAAGCATAATGCAGCATTGCAGGCTAATCATTGTTTTCAAAAAGACTAAAGATGATTTTAGACCAATAAAAAGGATGTTGTATTAGAGGTGAGGTTGATACTCTGCATTTGACATTTAAATATATAGACTATAAACAAAAATCATCATCTTTCAGATGTGATGAGCTCAATTAAAGTTTTCACCACTGGATCATCTAAAAAAAGGGAAACAAGGATCACTTCAGACAATGACAGTGCAAAAGTTAAAATATGTTTTTAAAAAATAGTCAATTCAGCACATCTAGAAAATGCAGATATTAAAAATTATGCTTATAAATGAGGATTCTAACCTGCTATTTGTAGGGATGGTGTGGATAATTTCCTCTCCAGCAAATTGTCTATTAGAAATCTCAGTTCTTTAAATATCACACCGGTACGTGCAAAAGCCTGAATAGAATATAGCCACACATGTAATTAAAATATTGTTAATGTTGATAAAGAAAAAATCTGGATGCATAAAGAAATATTAACATTATGTTTCTGGACAATGCCACTCAAAGGTCATATTCTGCAGTGCAGACAGAAACATACCGTAGCCCTGGTAACTTACTATACAACATTCGCTCCACACACTATTGGTGAACAAAACATCATTGCACCAAGGCAAATTGATGCAGGGGTAAATAAAACATAATAGTGCACATCTACTCCTTTGATAGCTTATGTGTGTCAAGTATCATGAAACTGTCACCATTTACTCTAGAATTATTGCGATGATGGGCCTGTGACCTTGAAAAGTAGGTGAAGGTCAACATCCATCAAACTCGTCCAGGGTCTTCACCAGATGGTTATGTGTGTCAATTCTCATGACACTGCCACCATTTGTTCTTGAGTTTTTGCAATGATGTGGATTTGACATGTGACCTTGAAAAGTAGGCGAAGGTCACCATTCATTAAACTCATCTGGGGTCTTCACCAGATGCTTATGTGTGTCAAGTCTCAAAAAGCTGCCATCATTTGTTCTCGAGTTATCGCAGTGATGGGTTTTTCACATAATTGTCCCTGTGACCTTGAAAAGTAGGTGATGGTCATGCTCCAAAAAAGTCTGAGGTCTTCACCAGATGCTTATGTGTTTTAAATCTCATGAAGCTGCCATCATTTTGTCTTAAATTATTGCAATGATGGGGATTTCACATAATTGTTCCTGAGACCTTGAAAAGTAGTCAAAGGTCATGTTCCATACAAAACATTAGGTCATGCTCCATCAAAAAAAATCTGAGGTCTTCATCAGATGTTTATGTGTGTCAAGTCTCATAAAGCTGAACTTAAAATCACACTTATAAATCTGCATTTAAAATCACACTTATAAAGCTGCACTTATAAATTACACTTAAATTCACATTTATGCAAAAGATATGCGAGATTGTTTTTTGCAAACTAAATCACCCTGGCTGCCCATTAAGATAGATTTACATCTAACAAACCTTAAATTTAATCCATTCGTCAATGGCGATCTGTTGGGATTGGTGTTGGACTGTAATGTTGCCCCCAAACAGCAACAATGGGTAGGGACTGATGAGAGAGACATCACGCAGGTAGATTTGGTTATGTCGAACCTACAATGCCAAATTACGTATCTATTTACCAGGTTAATGGGGTCAATATTTGATTCTAGATATTTAGCCAAAGATGACAAATAATTTTGGTTGAATAAATTAAAATTGTAGACAATTCAATTCTATGAACATGAAAAGGACAAGTCTCATAAAAGTCAATCGTTATTTTCATTCATTTTCCTGTGTATAAAATACCATCTACTCAGCACTTTCTCCTTTTTTAAAGACATCTGACTATATTTCCCTTTGCAATGGTTTGTTCTTAATCTGAATACTGTTATAAGAGATTTGTATAATTGTCAAGTCATGACAACATTATCAATACAACGCCTTTGATAGTTCACCTTCTCACTGTAGAGCACATATCCGTTGGCTGTCAGGAATCTGTTGATAGATGCAGGGTGGATGGCTGCGGGACCCTGGGAGGTCTGTGCCACACAGACTGCTTGCGTTGGGTTAGCAGCACTGTCCACCTTGGGTGAGTGTGTGATCTTGCCCACATAGGGATACAGGCCTGCAGTCAGCACTGCCTTCAACACACTACACTGCTTGCCTGACAAACTGTCAAACTGATTGCCAGTCACACTGTCATGGAAACCTATAGACTGCACCAATTTTACAAGGTCCTTTGCAACATTCTGCATAATCAAAAACATAGGCATCAGAGATGCATCAACCCTCAGCCCTGGTAACTTATTGCACAACATTCATTCCACACAATATTTGTGAACAAAACGTCACTGCACCAAATTGATGCAGGGGTAAAAAACCCATAAAATCTACTTACTTTGATAGCTTAGGTGTGTCAAGTATCATGAAACTGTTATCACTTCCTCTAGGATTATTTAGATGGGCCGGTGACCTTGAAAAGCAGGTTAAGGTCACTGTCCATCAAACTCTTTTGGGGTCTTTACTAGATGCTTATGTGTGTCAAATCTCATAAAGCTGCCATCAATTGTTCTCGAGTTATAACAATGATAGAGATTTCAAATAATTGTCCCTGTGACTTTGAAGGTCATGTTCCATACAAAAATGTCTGAGGTCTTCAACAGATGCTTATGTGTGTCAAATCTCATAAAGCTGCCATCATTTGTTCTTGAGTTATTGCGATTCTTGGGATTTCCCATAATTGTCCCTCTGACCTTGAAAAGAAGGTGAAGGTTGTGTTTCTTAGAAAAAAATTCTGATGTCTTTACCAGATGCTTATGTGTGTCAAATCTCATAAAGCTGCCATCATTTGCTCTCGAGTTATCGTAATTATGGGGATTTCATGGTACAATTGTCCCTGTGACCTTGAAAAGTAGGTGAAGGTCATGTTCCATCAAAGGAAGTCTGAGGTCTTCACCAGATGCTTATGTGTGTCAAGTCTCATAAAGCTGCCATCATTTGTTCTTGAGTTATTGCGATTCTTGGGATTTCATATAATTGTCCCTGTGACCTTGAAAAATAGGTCAAGGTCGCCATCCATCAAACTTGTCCGTGGTTGCCACCAGATGCTTATGTGTGTCAGGTTTCATGAAGCTGCCATCATGTGTTCTGGTGACAAGGATGATTTCATATAATTGTCCCTGTGACCTTGAAAAGTAGGTGAAGGTCATGTTTCATAGAAAAAATTCTGGTCACCAGATGCTTATGTGTGTCAAATCTCATAAAGCTGCCATCAATCGTTCTTGAGTTATAGTGATTCTTGGGATTTCACATAATTGTCCCTGTGACCTTGAAAAATAGGTCAAGGTCGCCGTCCATCAAACTCGTCTGAGGTTTTCACCAGATGCTTATGTGTGTCATTTGTTCTCGAGTTATCACGATGACAAGGCTGTTCGATACATACATACATACACACACACACACACACACACACACATACCCACGCCAGGAGTACTGCAATATCCTCAGCCTGATTACATCAGGGGCTGAGGGTAAAAATTATGATGAGAGGAAACAAAGAACAAAATCATCAATGCAAATATTTTAATTAAGAAAAATGTAGTCTAGGAGAAATGGATATAAGGTATTTCTCGGGCACCTGTACAAAAGGGAATAAATAAATGTAGCAATAGGCTCAAATAGCCCAATAGGCCGAAATAGCTCGATTGGTAGAGTATTCGTCTTGAACCCTGGTTCAAATTTTGGCCAGTAATTATCAACTGCTACAAGCAGACATTGTCTGGAATCAGCAGTATATAAATGTCCGCTTTACTTTACTTTTTTTAGACAACAATGCCAATATTAACTGACCTCAATGTCCAGAAGTGTTGTTCTTTTCAGGTAGCATTTCTGGCAGTACTGAGACTCTGCTCCCCGACCCCGGCACTGGGCAGATTTCCACCTAAATAAAAATCCATGCAGACAATAGTCCACTTTGTTAATCACCCCCAAAGTGTTAATCTAATATATCTACTGTTTGATGTCAAGGAATATATATATATTTTTTACTTATAAGTTAGTTAGTTTTCGCAAGCAGATGACAGCACTGACTACAAACCCGAGAAAAGCCTTGTACATGGTGATTGGATCGGAGCAGGCTGTGGCCATACTCTGCCTAGCAACATCTGCCTTGTCACGCTGACCAATGGGCACTGCGAATGGAGATTTGTCTGTCATTGATGCCCCAATTACTGCCTGCAATAAGCAAGTTTTTATTCAATTCATTGATGAAAAAATGGCCTGATTAATTCAATAAAATTTGCTTTATGACCCTTTTGATTAAAAGATTTATATTAAAGCTTATCAGGACTTCTTTCATACAGAAGAAATGCTAAAAAATGGGGTAAATTTCCCTTACCACTGCTTCAAGACACCCAAACACTGCACCAAACAATAACATTTTGCCCACCCTGACATTGACAGGTAGTGCCGCCAAGTGGTGACCTAATGGTGTCAAGTTTGGGGGATTGTTGTGACATGCCCCCACCTCTCGTAATATGGCCATTGCTCTGTTGATATTCTGTGAATTAGGTGGATCTAGTGCTTGAGATAGGAAATCTGTTGGACTACCAAGCTCACATTTCTGAAATTCATCAACATACATACATTCACGAAGATAAACACTGATTTGTGGACACTTTGGTATACAATCTTTCATGCAATTTATATTGCTGACCTTTCATCCTACATCTTTGGAGAAAAAAAAACTTATTACCCAATAAATTATTGAATAAGTATCATACAACGGTGACTCCAACTATTGTGTGAGTTATTCAATGTTTAACCTTCCATTATGTGGGCATAGCAACCCAAATACAAAAAGACTACTCTTAATATCTCAGGACTTCCCTACATACCATGATATGCAGACATAACTCTTCCAGTGGAACTCTCAATATCTCAGGAACAGAATATGGTCGCAGTGACTCAAACTTCTGCTTCGAGAAGAGTCTGAAACAGAAGCCATCCCTGACTCTACCAGCACGGCCTTGTCTCTGCCTGGCAGATGCCTGACTCACATACACCTCCGCCAACGTACTCATCTGAGTGGTTTCAGAGTATCTGCAAAAGGAGTTATACTGAATAAATCATACAATAGGTTTTGACATGTTGATATTTGACCTAATAACTGTGCCACAATACTATACTAGTCAAAGAGTCTTGTAAGTTTTTATTTTTATAACTTACCTATTCTCCTTAGCCTTTCCAGAATCAATGACAAACACTACATCTGGAATGGTGATTCCCGTTTCTGCAATGTTAGTTGCTATGACGACTTTTCTGACACCAGGGGGAGGTACTGTGAATGCAGCATTCTGGTCTTGAGATGACAGAACAGAGTGAAGTGCCACTATTCGGTAACTGCAATGATTAGACATGAACATTTCAGGACATATAAAGTATCTGAGCAAGATATATTTAGGTTTAGTGTCTCTCTGAAGAAGATAACCAGTTTGAGTGACTAAGAGATTGGCTACTTTCATACAGAAAACATATTGAGGTCACATGTTCAAGGTTTGATTCAAGGTTGGACCCAAACTTATTCAAAGCTTTTAATTTGTGTATATATTTTGGTAATTATCTATAATTTATCTTTCCATGAAAATGCAAAACATGTTGGCTGGCAATGTGAAAAACTAACACCATCCATTCTCACAACTATACCTACATACATCTAATTATCTTTGTTTTTTTTCTCACCAAATCTGAACAAGTAAATTTTTTATTGTTTGTCAATTCGTTGTGGAGATATTACCGAAAAACTTGTTTATGGCAAATCTCTTGTATCACCTGTTTGGATTTTACTGCATGAGGATGATATGTTTCTATTTGCTGAAAGTAGGACAAATGGCAGCACCTTCAAAAAACGTTTGAGACACCTGGTGGAAAACAGTGTTGTTTATTTTAGGATGGCATGTTCATTTGATGTAGTCAATGCAGGATTGTCTCTTCTCATTTCTGTATCTTAAACCATCTGACTTCCTGTTTTTGTTTATAGACTTGTCATATAAAGTGGTGTCACGAGATGCCCAGATACATGGGTCTTACAGAACTGGTATAAATTTGGTTCTCAGCCATTTTTATTAATGTAATTGACAACTATTTGAACAATCTATTCATAGATAGGTCAAAAGAACTGGGCAAAATTGTATTGTTTATGTCTCTAAAACTAGGTAGAATAAACCTTTTACCTAATTGAATCAAGAAATGTCCACAGAAAGGTCTGTAGAGCTTGAACCATTTAGATCATCATTAAATGTCTCTATTGCATAGGCCAACAGAACTGGTACCTGTTTGGATCGCTGAAGTTCCTGTCGGTTTCCATCATCTCATAAAGGTCCTGTATGTGTGACAGCCCTGGCAGGAATATCAACACTGCGCCGTCTATTGCACTAAAATACTCATCCGTCTCAAGATAGCGTAATAATTCCTGAAAGTACATTGTGAGGCTTAGATTTTCTACTGAGCTACATCATTCTATTCCAAAGTGTGAATGGTACATAATGTATGGACTGACCATGATGAGATCCAGGTTGACTCTGTCTGGGTTAAGTCTGGTAACTATGTTGCGAGTTCTCTTGCTATAGGATGATGGGTCCAGATCCGTCTACAAGACAATATCTAGAAATTATTTCAATAGGACTTTGAGGACATTAAACACTAATTTAGCAATCAATTACTGCCTCACGTCTGTTTGGTCACTTATCACTGTGGCTTTATTTTGTAAATACAGGATTAATCAATTGACAGTTGCCAGGCCATGTGAGAGCTTACATTATCGATAGTGGAGATGTCATGCTTCGTCCAACTGACGTCCATGCTGTGTGCATCACCACCTTTCCCAGTGACAGACAACTGTGTGTGCTCCTCCTGAAATAAAACATCAGCTTCACTAACATCTGATTCTCAACACACATGCAATAAATACTATGGCCTAGAGGTAACAACTAGTCATATTTACCTTGACAAGTTGAGAGGCTCGCAGTATTTACCTTGACTAGTTGAGAGGCTCACAGTATTTACCTCGACTAGTTGAGAGGTTTGCATTAGGTATTTACCTTGACTAGTTGAGAGGCTCACAGTATTAACCTTGACTAGTTGAGAAGCTTGCATTAGATATTTACCTTGACTAGTTGAGAGGCTTGCATTAGGTATTTACCTTGGTTAGTTGAGAGGCTCACAGTATTCACCTTGACAAGTTGAGAGGTTTGCATTAGATATTTACCTTGGTTAGTTGAGAGGCTCACAGTATTCACCTTGACTAGTTGAGAGGTTTGCATTAGATATTTACCTTGGTTAGTTGAGAGGCTCACAGTATTAACCTTGACTAGTTGAGAGGTTTGCATTAGATATTTACCTTGGTTAGTTGAGAGGCTCACAGTATTAACCTTGACTAGTTGAGAGGTTTGCATTAGATATTTACCTTGGTTAGTTGAGAGGCTCACTGTAATTACCTTCACCAGTTGTGAGGCTTGCATTAGGTATTTACCTTGACTAGTTGAGAGGCTCACAGTATTTACCTTGACTAGTTGAGAGGCTTGCATTAGGTATTTACCTTGACTAGTTGAGAGGCTTGCATTAGGTATTTACCTTGACTAATTGAGAGGCTTGCATTAGGTATTTACCTTGACTATTTGAGAGGCTTGCATTAGGTATTTACCTTGACTAGTTGAGAGGCTTGCATTAGGTATTTACCTTGACTAGTTGAGAGGCTTGCATTAGGTATTTACCTTGACCAGTTGAGAGGCTTGCATTAGGTATTTACCTTGACTAGTTGAGAGGCTTGCATTAGGTATTTACCTTGGTTAGTTGAGAGGCTTGCATTGGGTATTTACCTTGACTAGTTGAGAGGCTTGCATTAGGTATTTACCTTGACTAGTTGAGAGGCCTTCATTAGGTATTTACCTTGACTAGTTGATAGGCTTGCATTAGGTATTTACCTTGACCAGTTGAGAGGCTTGCATTAGGTATTTACCATGACTAGTTGTGAGGCTTGCATTAGGTATTTACCTTGACTAGTTGAGAGGCTTGCATTAGGTATTTACCTTGACTAGTTGAGAGGCTTGCATTAGGTATTTACCTTGACTAGTTGAGAGGCTTGCATTAGGTATTTACCTTGACTAGTTGAGAGGCTTGCATTAGGTATTTACCTTGACTAGTTGTGAGGCTTGCATAAGGTATTTACCTTGACTAGTTGAGAGGCTTGCATTAGGTATTTACCTTGACTAGTTGAGATGCTCGCAGCAAGTATGGAGATTCCTCTTCCACTACATACTGAGTTTTCTCTATCACATCCTCTAAGTGTAACACCTTAAAAAAACAAAAACAATTTAAACCTGTTTTGCGACATAGCACTAGTAATATCTAATACAAAAATGAAAATCTAAATCTTATAAATACCCTAAATGATTTGAGAAAATCAAGTTTATAAATTCACCGACCTCAACTGGAAAAGTCCTGCCAGGAATGTTAAATACGCGACAGTGCTGGAAGTAGGCCGAGAATTTGTCGCTGTCGACAGTGGCACTCATAAGCACCACCTTGAGGTCAGGTCTCTGCTTCAGGATTCTTCTGAGCAGGATCAGCAGGAAATCTGACTGCACACTGCGCTCATGAACCTGAAACATCAGCATTCTTACAGCACGCCCTCTCACATTGCTTTATAGAACCTAGCTCAGTTCAACATATTTGTGATTGTATAAATAATCTAGCTTACTCCTGTTTACTACTAGTGTCTTCCCTGTTGTTGTATAGATCTTAGTACTCGTATATATCTGTATATTACTGTGTATATCCTGCATGATATTGATTAAATTGTAAACTTGTTAAATGGAACTGAAGGTAATGGGCTTCTGAAGAATGTAGAATCATCATCTCAACACAGTGATGGGAACAATTTATAAAATGATATCAGATATAGCAATCTTACCTCATCCACAATGATGTGAGTCACATCAGACATGAGAGGGTCAGACTGCAGTTTCCGTAGCAACACTCCTGTTGTGCAGTACAACAGACGTGTTGTGTCGCTCTTCTTTGATTCAAATCTTATCTGATATCCACAAAATGACTTGTGGGTTCCGGGTCCAGCCTCCCCTAGTTCCTCAGACACCCGATTGGCTAGGCTCATAGCAGAGATACGTCGTGGTTGAGTGCACACTATATTACATGCAGATGAGGAAGTAGATGATAAAAATTCCTATAAAAAAAGAAATATACCAGTTATTCAGATTGGCAAATTAATTTCTTTTGGACTGTCTCTCTTTTCAACATTTACTTACAAGATATATAAACGTAATTTACTGATTCATGTCCTGTCCCTATATCTAAATTCTTCTCTCAAAGAAAACAATCTGGTATGATCAGATTATTAGTTTACAAATAGTTCACTCTGGGACATTGCTTTACTTTACTGGCATTAGGCCTGTATTCCATTCATTGTTTTTGTCTAAAATAATACAGGTTTTAGATTTTGTCAGCATCATTTAGATACATTAATGGATTTAGTGACAAAATTATATATTATTTGATCTAACCTCCAGAATATATTGTGGAATTTGTGTACTTTTCCCACTGCCTGTCTCTCCCGCGATGACCAGAACATTCTCTCTTCCAATGGTCTGGAGAATCTCCTCTCTGAAGGGATAAACTGGCAACTGCTGGCGGACTGCTAACAGATTCTTATATGGTGCACTCTGCTGTCTTTGAGTAAATATTCTATGTGCAGTTTTCTGGTCAAATGGTTTCACTCGTTTTGGTGCTTTTTCTTTTTCAGTAGCTTTTTTCTGCTCTTCTTCCTCATCACTTGCATCCCATGCCTCCTCATCACTGGCCAGGTCTTCCCAGGATTCTTCAACTTCCTGTTGAACTTTAACCTCAGAGGACGCCCCATTACCATTGGATTCAACTTTCAGTTTCTTCATCAACTTTGCTAAAAATTGGTCCCGAGGCTAAAAGTCATAGAACAATGTACATTAGATTTACTATGAGTTGACACGAGACAAACAAAAACTGTAGTCATCAGCAAATATCTTAAGTTCTCTCTTATCAGATTGATGGACTATGTAGGTACCTTATTCTCTTGCTCCTTCTTGCTTTCTTTGACTTTATCCTCTGTTTCTTGCCACTCTAGCCACACATCACGATACACTGGTGGCAGCAGCTGGTACACTTTCTGTCAATAAATACAAATACAAAGCATGAGATGTGGTACAAAGGACGAAGTGGAATATATTTTACTTTTCTAAATTGTAATCAATATATTTAATAATGTGTATACATTAACAGAAGACATTTACTTATCCCCTGCACAGCACAGTTGATACAGGGCCATAGTGGAGGCCTACACAGTTGATACAGGGCCAGAGTGGAGGCTTACCTGTCCCCTGCACAGTTGATACAGGGCCAGAGTGGAGGCTTACCTGTCCCCTACACAGTGGATACAGGGTCATAGTGGAGGCTTACCTGTCCCCTGCACAGTTGATACAGGGTCATAGTGGAGGCTTACCTGTCCCCTGCACAGTTGATACAGGGCCAGAGTGGAGGCTTACCTGTCCCCTACACAGTTGATACAGGGCCAGAGTGGAGGCTAGATGTTCTGCCTCCTTTAGATTCTCTGTGACAATCTCCGGACAAACCACCACATCTCCTTCCTTCTTACGCACAACTTTGCACCTTGTGAATATACATAATTTGAAATAATAAGCTGGACACAACATTTAAAAGTTATGATCATATATTAGAGACATTGTCCAATATGCAAATGTCAATTAAATGTGAACATGTTTATGTTGATAAAAAATCTTAATAAGTACATTTTGATGCGTAATTATTGAAGACATATTAAACTTTGCTATATGACATCTATAAAGAAATAGGGCACGTGCTTTACTAAAATGTCTTCAAAATCAACCAACAAATGGAGCACTGTTGCAATGATTTTCAAAATGGATGAATACAAAGCCAATTTATTCAATAGAAAGGACAGTCAGTGTATTGTTCTATTTTTATAATAAATCACAATTTTAGAGAACTAACCTTGATCTCCAGAGATTTCCTCCAGCTTTAACCTGTTGGTAGCTGGGTGGGGGGCTGCCTTTTAGGTTTTTACGGATCCAATCTATCAAGAATTGCTTTGGAGACTTTCCTGTCCACTGGGCTCGGGTATACTCAAAAGACCTTTTGTCTAACTTAGTTTTCTCTACAAAGTGAACATATGTCCAGAATATACATATAAACATTGAAGGATATCATACTAACATCTAGGATGGAGGCTATGGATATTACACTGACATTAGGGAAGGGAGCTGAGGGTATTAGACTCACACTGGGAGGTGAACCAATCAATGAGTCTACACTTTATTTAATCAATGAGTGTATAAAATTAATGAATGCATAAAATCAATGAGTGTATACCTATTTTAATCAAAGAGTTTATAAAGTCAATGAGTGCAAACAATATTTAATCAATTAGTGTATCCCCCTATATTTAGTCAATGAATGCATACTAAGTACCTTTCTTTGCAAGTTTTGGAGGTTGTGCTGCTGCTTGCTCCTCAAACAGGGCAAAACCCAACTCTCCCTCATCCTGTGCTTTGGCTGGTTCTGGCTGGGGCTTCTTAACTACTGCAGGTTTTACTGGCTGCTTCATCTTTTCCACTGAATCAAGCTTTATCTGCGGATTAAATCCTGGCCTATGCTCCAGCCTGTCCATTTCTGAAATTGCCAAAAGGCTTAATATTGAAACAATAATTGTCAAAGGTATCTTGTCCTTATTTCCATCTAAGAACAAAAAAAGAAAGATTCTCTAAACAAAGTAGCTATAATCTATACCTTGGAGACAGTTTTGGACAATTTTTCCAGCTTTTCTCTGTGCATCTTTATCCCCGGATACTTTGGCAACAGAAGCCTCCTCTCGGGCATCCAAAAACTTTGCCATCATTTCCATGTACAAGGAATTCTAAAACATATTTTATATTGTGCAGTGCTTTTTGTATTGTATACTCTTTGTTAATAAATCAGATATTTGCAAAAATTCTCAAAAAGGGCACTGTTATTTATCATCTTACAATTTATATCAATAAACTTCATAGGTTATATAATTAATATCCATGTCCTTATCATAAACGCAGGTGGCGACACAATTTACATTAATGACATAACCATTGTGGATGCTGTGTTTTAACTATTTGCACAAGTCTGTGTTTTAATATAGCTGTTAGGTTAACTTACTGGGTCCTCTTTTTGATCCTCCTTCATTTCATCTCTATCATCCTCATCTTCGCTGTCTTCTTCTGCATACTGCATGATCCAATCCTTCATGGACCTCCCACCGCCACAAGCGCCATCTTCAGGTGAATCCTGAAACAAATCAAGCATTTATAACAAGCTCTAAATGATTCCTTTCTTGGATAATGGTATCATTGTCAGTGGAAGGATGTGATGGAAATATTAACAGAGGGAACAGGGCAAACAGGAAATTGTGATAATTTCAAGTCTTGATTGATCCTCAAAAATCCTGTTATTTAGATCTGAAAGAGCTTTCTTTTAAAATAAAATACAGCATGCAGTATTACTTCATTATCAATGCAAATAATTATGTGTATTGCATCTTTGTTTATAGTTGTTAAATCACCTGTTTTTCTGATATCATGACAGGCTTAACAATAGCTGCTTCAAATGGGTTGTAGAAGCCGGCAGCTAGTTGCTCTGCGGTGGACTGTCCAACATCTGTATCTGCAAAGCGTGGACGCAACTTGTTCTCTTCCTCAGTCAGTGCCTGTGAGAAACCACCTGGTAACTGATCTGAAAAACAATCCCAAGTTTTCTTTACATAATAAATCTCACAAATAAAGGCCTTGGTCAACTATTCATTTACTGTCACGATTACTGTTGTTGATATTTATCTTAATTTCTTATAGCAAATATATTTATCTAAATGTACCGTACTTTCTCTCATGGGTTGTGTGATATGATCATACTGTATTTACTCAAATCCTGAGACAACTCAAATATAAGACGACCTCCCAAATTGATGTGATTTTTCTTGAAAAGGCCAATTTGCGATTGTAAATTGAGTCGGTTTTTCTCTGCTTGAAAAGGCCAATTTTCTATTATAAAAGGAATCGCTTTTTCTGGAGACATTGACACTGCTACCATTCAAGTTTTGCAGCCATTTTAAAAGTAAAATGTAAATACAATGTCCGTGAAACGGTAACAGATAATCTGCTACTATGGATTTATGCAATTGTTTTACCAATATTATCACAAATTATGCTTTGCAGGTCAAGAACAGACTAACCCTACAAATTTATCCACGTCCTTGACCTTAGCGTCAAAACAAAGCGTTTTCATTACGGAGTTTCATATTTTCGAAATAACGGATATCGGACGCAGCGGATCAATTTTAATTGTGTTTTAAATGATAAATAAAGGTATTTATCCAATATTATCTCTAATTACGCTTTGCGGGTCGAGAACAGAACAAAACCATCCATCAGGGATCCATCATTGAATAATATATTAATATTTCAATGCAAGTTAATACACTGTGGTGGTGCTCCGATCATTTTTGCAGCAAAAATAAGAGCTTCTCCCATCACTTCTGCTTTTCAAAATGGCAACCTTGTGTTGCGAATGCACATTTAAGCAGTGTTTAACCAACATTTTCTCTCACCTGTGCATGATATACACTTATTAAATGGAGGCGGACTACTGTTGACATGTGGTAAAATCTTTCTTTGTGTATTATAAGCCAAATTTATTAATCATATCACTTTTAATTATTATCGTTTATAGCACTCGATCGGCTGTAAATCACTGTCCACAGGTTGCTCTCGTGTATAAGACAGCCCCCCAAACATTAACTAAAGGTTTGGGTCTGAAAACCTCATCCTATATTCAAGTAAATATGGTAGTCTTATATGAGTTTTGTAACATAAAAGATAAAAAACACCTAATATTTCATCTTGACCTACATAATTTCAATTAAAAGACAGACCGGGAAAAGATAGTTGGGAAGTAATTCTCATGATCTTCTCTTCCAGATTTTAAGCTGGTACATGTGAAATTGACAGAGACTTGTGAAGAATAGAAAGACATTTATAGGTGTAGTAAACTGATCTTAATTTAATAAAATGTCAATTAACATTTGGTACTTCAATGAGCCAAGCTTGTATGTCTTTAAAGTTCTCCCATGTGTGACAGATTTTAACACACCAGGTGGCAGCAATAGCAGTGAAAATTCTGGATGTTTTTAGCATCACTTATTCAACTATCATGTCATCACTTACCATTAGGGAGGTAGAGACAGAGCCAGTCCAGGGCATCTATGAGATCTCCTCCATGCTGTATGGTGCTGGACATTGCTTGCTCTATCTGGCTGTGCTTGAATCCTGCTCTGCTCAGTGAGCTATACACATCCTGTGCCACAAAATACAAACTGCCACATTATTACAACTCAAAATATAGCCCATATTATTATAATCAAATCTACTCAAAATGTAAAAGTCACTAATGACAATGACATTTTAGAAATGTATTATATACAGGATTGTTGGAAAAAGATTCAGGAAGATCCAAGTTGTGACAGCTTACCATTAGCTTTTTTGATGTGATTCTTTTAGAAGCTGTGCCAGTCATGATTTGTTCCTGCTTATACTGCTGGATTAGATCCAAAATAGCTGCTTCTTTATCTGGAGCAAGCTTTACCTGTCAGAAAGATTTAATATATCCATATTATCTAACTCCATTGCAATAAACTACACTTTTCCATACTCAAAATGTGCAGGTTACAGAACATCACAGAATTCAAATATGCACTGGTCAAAGTATTTAAAATCATCATGGGAAAACTCATGCCAACTTTGCTTTGGCCTGAAGTATTGAATTTACGAAAGTTTTCTTTTAGGTATAAAAATGTTGTTAAAATATTCCTGTAAAGTTTGCAAGTTTTCAGGACATCTTAACATTCTGATTTTGTATTTTAGTAAATTAATTATGCAGTTAAAAAACATGTATTTTTATCTGAAAATATTAGCATGAAATTTGTTAAACATTAGTCATGTGTTTGTTTGTTTGTTTGTTTGTGGTTTTACATCACTTTCAACATTATTTCAGTCATTTTGTGATGAGACCTACTTGTAGCAGATATAGTGCTGCCTCACTGAATTGTCATGTCGCAGGTCCTTGACATGACAACCCACCCGGTAACAGATTGACAAGGACAATGTGTTAATCCTTTAGACATGTGTCTAAGCTTATGTGTGAAATTGTATCATGAATTTCAATCTCGGCATGGCCAGGGATCGATATTTGCTTTATCAATTGTCACAATATGAGGTGTGATTCAAAACCTAATTGTTGGTCTTAAGACAATACGAAACAGGTCAACAATCAATCCCAACAGTATTTCTCTTTTGTTTAATTTTTTCAAATGAATTATGAAATGCACTTGCAGAATGAGTAAAATTGTACCCACCTTGAGGATACTTGGGTCATCGCTGTCCCTTGATGCCCCTTTCTTATCTACATCAAGACTGTAGCTTTTTTTACCTGAAAGGGATGAAATATCCTATATCATACTATAATAAAACAATTTCTGTACACTATAACAATGATAATGCCTGTGTTACAAACATATTAGCATGCAACCAAAGGCATTTAAACTCTTCTGTTCAATACTTATTTACAAAATAAAGATTGAACAAGTTCTTTGACGAGGAAAACTGATTTTTCATTAGTAATTTTTATTTGATCTTGAACACTCATTCATAAACGTAATACCATTGAGGACATAAAAAATTACTATCAGACATGGTCAATTCATTTAAAACTCAATAAAGAATCAGATTTATTTGGGGAACTACCGGTACTCCTTTAAAAAATAGTTTTTTTTCTGCTCCTACAAAATTCCCTTTCATCAAGTTGGTTCTTATATATTTAGAAGAACTCACCTCTGAGATACACACATGATACAGATCTTATAGAGGGATATTTGATAATCAGATCCATGATAGGATATGCATTATATTGATGGCTTGATGCCTGTCAAAACACTGTTGGGCTAGTACACCTTCCCCTGATGCACGTCTGACTGTCTAATGTTGGCAGATTGCTGGATCAATATCAGACCTGATTAATAAGTAGGTGTTGCCTTTAAACTGTGGCATTGGGAAACACCCTTTGAATATTAGCACAGAAAAAGTGTAGAATAATGAATTTGGGCTCAGCCAAGGGGAAGTGAACATTAACATGAAAAAGTGAAACTCAAAATATGTGCTTCTTTTAAATTGTACCTTATAAACTAAAAACTGTAGTTTCTGAAACTGTTTTATTTTTTTCTCTACCCTTATTGGTTGCGAAATAATCACAATTTGTTTAAGACCCTATTTTGTTGGTTCATTTTGCTGTCTGTCGTCGTTTTTTTATCAATTTAGAAAATATGGTGTATTTTATTAGAAATCACATGCAAAGTAGTGGAAATGGGACTTTAATAAAGTTGAGATGCTATGTTATCGTGATTTAAATTCAAATTCTTGGCACACAAGTCTAAAGATGTTTTTGGGGAAAAACTTTAAAATATGAATTTGTCCCTCCGTTACATGTCCCTCCGTTACAAAAAATATTGAAATTTTTACCTCATGCTATAATGCATATCACAAGGAATGTGAAACTTTCTAGAAGTAAGGTGCTTATAGTGAAGTATCATAACCTTCTGTATGCTTTATGAAACTCATTTAATTTTTGGTTGATTTTATATGAAGAAAACCTGTCCCTCCGTTACTAGTAACGGAGGGACAAATGTTCAGGTTCATGCAAGTTGTTATTATTTCAGTTATTTGCCAGAAATTTTTATTTCTTAAAGTGGTTTATGTCAAATGGAAATGGACACAAACAATTTATTTGGTTAAACATGTATTGGTTGGCTAATATGTGGTCTGTCACCTGAGAGACAATAGACACTTCATGTTTATACTCGTGCATCAATCAACATGGTCAGTGATACATAATTCTATTTCCCTGTCTACATACTCATGAATTATAAACACTGGTTTTCAATACTGTCTGAGTTTATGGCAAAAAAAATCATATTTGTTTGCATTGGTACTCTAGTCAGAGGAAGAAAGCCACCAACTGACCTGCACTGGGTACACAAGCTGTCCCATCAGAGACAACACAATTGCTGTTTGATAGGTGTGATTCCTTGTGACACTATGTAACCGTTTGATCTTGTCAAAGTGTCTAAGTTACCTGACAAATCCATTCTTAGGGATGATACAGTGTTTCTAGCTTATAGTTAGGATAACACAAGGCTAAGAACATGATGATGTAATGGAATGAGTTGTGTGTGTCATCCTAATGATGACCAAAATGACCATGGTCAAAATGACCATGATACAAAGTGGACCGCTGGACCAAGTGCATGTGCATTTCATTTGAAAGCTATATATTCCCTCCTCTTATCTAAAACCTGAACATAATCTTAATCTTATTCAGCTACTTTCTGCCGTCATTATACCTCATGTCCGTCATATCTTTCTGTTAATATTTTCACTTTTCACTCAGGCCTGGACATTAGCAAAACCTTTAAAGCTTGGTGTCCAAAAATGTTAATAGTATGCATTTCTAAGCATTGTTAAACTCATATTTTCTCCAACTTGTAGATAATTTACACTTGTGGATAATTTAGATTCATAAAATGTCCAAATTCTGTCTAATGTGGCAGTTCATTACCACGGTCACCTTTGTCACATGGTTATTTTGACCATAATCCATCCTTAGTACCCAGTTGTCATTTGTGGTGTGTATTTGGTCTTTGTTACTTATGTTATTTCATTCAATTTATTCTGTAAATTTATTCTGTCAAGTTCATAAAGATTTAGCACCTAAATAGTACATGTACAGTTTGCTACAGAAGTTACTTGTTGACAAGATTACAGCTGAACATTTGTGTCCCTCCGTTACTATTTTCTGTTGTCCCTCCGTTACGACAATATTTCTTTAATAAATAAAACAGTGTTAAGGTTATAAACTTGATATTTTGGTATTTACTACTTAGGTATGTGTAGATGATATATGATATAGTGATTTTTAAGAATATTCATAAGAACTTTATGTTAAGCCCATTTTGCTACATGACTCCAAAGCTGCTGTTCAAAAGTGTCCCTCCGTTACAGAAAACATATTTTGATACCATACATAAACTGTTACAGTATGATCCTCAATACTTTGGCATATTGTAATGTTCAGTGGGCTTTGTCAAAAACAATAATTAAGTATTTCTAATAATTTTGTATTTCTGGAATAAATGCATTTATGTTATGCTGTTCAGTGATGCTGTCCCTCCGTTACCGCTTGGCCGAGCCCATTTATAACTTATAACAGTTCTAAAATGTAATTTAAAATGAATACACAAAAATTGGTTTAGGCTAGTACACACTGATTCAGTCTTGTGCAAATCTCCACTTACTAGCCCGACTGTTGAGTAAGATAAAAGTTAAAAGGTATTTGGCCCAGACTGGAATTAGATGGGATGATAATACACTGACATTTCCTTGAAACCTCAAACATCCAGACACAAAGGTAAATCATGGCAAACATTGAAATTCTGCAAATGTACTTGAAACTGAGGAGAGGTCTTGTCTACTTAGTCTGCATATTTCATAAGAGATTCGAAGTTCATGTCACATCTACATCTTTAAGTTTACTCAGCAAAACCTATTGGCATCCTGCCATCCCTGTCATTATGACAATTTTGGACAACTAATGTAGATATTAGCCATTAACTTGCCCATGCAAACCGTCCAGCTTCCAGGTAAGAATTCTAGTCTATACGTTGCATGGAAGATATTTTTTCACTCACAAGAGTGGAGAAATGACATTAAAATTAAATGTTGTCAGATTTATTTATTGAGCGATAAATTAAGCATTCACCTTTTGCTTCCCTTTCTATCTTGGGAATAACAGCTGGTTCCACTTTTTCTTGCTTGTTCTTCTTCTTACCCATGTTTCTTGTATATATCAATATCGTTTAACGAATCTAATAGAATGAGTATCAAAGAAACAGAACTTCAAGATTTCACAACATCTGACTGCTTATGGAGGCAGACATCTTGCAGGAAGTTGAATGAAGTGAACTTCCTTTAGCGGGTTACATATCGATATTCCGTGTTCAGTAAAACATTTTAGCCAAATATTCACATGATTGATCATGTTACTTTAATATGCAAACTAAACTATTTATATAATTTTATACAGTTCTATATATTTGCCGAACCCTTTCTAGCAGAATTGAGATACTTGATTTGCATTTGAAGTATTTCAACCACGCCCACTGCATGAGTGAGAAAACACACGACCAGTCAAAACATATGTGATCAGCTATTTGTAAACACAAGGATGAAGAGTGGAAATCACTAACATTTAAAGCAAATTTTGGAAGTTTCGAAGTGATAATTAGTGAAAAATATATAAAAGCAGCGTCATTAAAAGGTAAGGAATTGTTACATTACTTAAAATTACAAGTTATATGAACTTCTTTTCCTGAATCTTAATTGCTTATTTTGAAGATCCAGGAAACTTAGAAAGGCCAAGTTCAACTTCAAATCAAAGCCAGGAATCTGGACACCATCATATCTTATCATGAATTTGATTTTTCACTCACAAATGCTTTGCCAGTGATCAGCTGTTTTGGACAGGCTCCTATTTGACCATTTCCCTGTTCGGCCATGCACCTGGTGAAATTACTCCGCAGAGCTGGATTCTCTGATAAGTGATACACATCATACAGTAAGGATCGAGCTCCTGCTTTTCCCGCCAGATGGAACGTTTACTTTTAATGTGATTGTTACGTCATCTGTAGTATAACTGATCAGCGTTGTTACAAGTCTTTTCTTTTCAGTCCGTTTATATCCAAAAGGCAAAAGGATTTAAATTTGTTTACACCTACTGATTTATTAAATAATCTGATTTCCCCCTGTTTGATTTTTCATAATTAAAAAGTCATTTGGGGTCAAACAGGAGAGCTTGACTTATCGGACCTTGCCTTGCAGAATGCTGTCAATCAACACTTTTGAGGCACGCACATTTTGACAATTCTTATGACAGCAGGTGGTAATCCACACTGGTATCTGTATGTATACACTGTTATTGTGAAGGTGGTGCAATGCGTAATTAAAAAATATAGCAGTGTTGAATGACAGCCTCCAACAAAGCAATGTCTGATGTTTTTGTCAATTGGTACAGATGAGTCAAAGCTGTTTTCTGAAGCATCCGTGCATGTTTACAAACAACCAAATTTATCAATGGTATCTATGTAGTTCAAAACGAATTCAATACTTGCACGATACTGATACCGATACCTGACAATAGGGCTGCAGACCAGGCCTTGGTGACTGGGGTAGTGGAGCTGCAAACTTACAATCCACAGGGGTTTGCTATCTCAGTAATTAATATATAAACAGTACTCACAACTTCACTTGCAATATGCATTCAAACATATCAAATAAAACACACACCCCTTGTAATGTTTGCAACAAACATCTGAATATTTCTCAATTTCACATGATGCTACACTGTAAACAACTCCTCACATTTGCATCAATGTGTAAGATCTGACACCTGAATGCTGGGTGAGGGTCACGTGGGTCACAGTATGGCGCCCAGTAGCACACCCCAGCCTCTTGTAACTTAATTGGTTAATTACCCTATAGGCATGTGGTCAAGTCACTACAGGGCTCAACACTGAGTATAATAGATAATACTGTAGGTTAGTACAGTACCGGTTCCAAGCATCGGTTCAAGTAGAAAGAACCAGGACGGTTCCAGAACATTAGAAACCGACGGGTTCCTGGGACTCGTCAGTACCGGGCCCCATCCCAAGTTGGAGAGCAGTTTGAGCCTGACCGGACACTGATATGGTCAGTGTGTTACTGAACAACCAGGTGGCCAAACTGTAAATTTATAAAGGTTTATTTGGCAAAAGTAAGATTAACCACCAAAGGATCAGAAGAACGTCCACCACTGGCAACATACAGGAAGGACGTCAGCGTCCCCATTGTTCTTAGTGAATAGTGACATCACTTTGTAATGTTTCATAGATTACATTGTAATCATGTTCATGATGTCGGACACCTTGGATCATATACTTGTAACCCAGAACTTTTAAAAGCATATTGAATAACTATGTTTACATATTTAATAATTCAGCATACACTAGCCCAGAAGGAAATTGGTTAGTCCTGCCCATCAACAAAATTCAATTAGGCTAGTCCATTTTGATTAGGGGTTAAGGGACAGATACAATAAATGTATCACATTACTCCACTTTACAAATAAAAAGTTGGTCTCTTGCTAATCTTCAGTCACATGAACTCTGATGGTGGGACAATCAAAACAATGGGATAAAGTTCTCAATCCATTATTTTTTTTTTCATTTTGTTAAATAACCAATTTTCTACTTTCTATTTATAACATAACTTTGGCATTCAGGGTCAAATAGTCTTATTGAAAGAGATTTTTTGAGTTCTTAACCATTAAGAGTGACTTGGAGCAATTTCTAATGGGATAAAATTCTCAATCCATTATTCTTTTTTTCATTTTGCTAAATGATTTGGTATGAAATTTATAGTCAATAAACATTTTACACATTATTGATAAATATTTTTTTAGATGAGTGGCCCAATCTTGAAAGAGGGATGGCTCCAGAAATGCTCAAGTAAGTTTTAATTTTAATTTATTAACACATTTATGATAAATTTATAGACATAGCAAAGCTTTTGATAATGGAAACTCTGCTGTATCAGAGTGGTGATTGAGAGAGGAGATTCTAGATGGGCCATGGCATCATAGGTTGCTGCCCAACCCCATAAATAAAAAAAGTTGCTGCCATAAACAATTTTGTTTGGACTTGAGAATCCAAAGAGAGTGACAGGGTTGATTTTGGGATATCATCTCAAAGAGTATTGAGATATTTGGTATCACAGAAAAACCATAATTGCCACATTTTCACAATGGGTTATTTTGTTTTTTTGTGTCTCAAATTGAAATGTTTTTTTTGTTATTAACAGAGGGTGTGATGGGAGAGAAATGGAAGAGGAATTACTGTATTCTGTACAAAGACAGTTCATTCTTCTGGTACAAGAGCAAGGGAGATGCAACATCCAAAGGAAACGTCAGGTTGACTGTGTGTACTTTTGCACTTTAAGCAAAATAATACTCTGTATCTCCAGGTGTCTTTTAAAAATATTACCTTATTTATCATGTACATCAAAGCTCAATATTGACCTTTTTGGTGTTAAGATCTATAAATAAAAGAATAAATGACAATGCTAAACTTAATGCCAATATAAAAAATACCATCAATGGAATAAAATGTCATAGAGTGAATGTTGAGACAGATTATAGCATAATCAATTAATCTTCCATTGTGGGTGCTCTTTCCAGCACATCTATAGTATTAGCACTAGTGCAAAGCATGTAGTGTCTCAAAGGTCCATGTCTAAATATCTCAACTGAAATCTTTAAAGCATAACTGTAATAAGTGTAAAAATGTGATGAATCATTTATAACATTTTAATTTGTTTTTTTCAGACAATTGCTAACTTCCTAGCAGTAGGTTCATTTACCCGATCCATTCCTCAGAGCCCAGAGTTGCCCCCTGGTGGGAATATTGAATATATGATTGCCATACCACAAGAGCCAACAAGGAATCCTAAGAAGGTTAACTACTTTCTGTGTGACAGTGAACAGGAACTGAAGTAAGCTTCTAAATACTCAACAATTTGAATTTAACAATATAGCAAATAAATTGATACTTATTTGGTCCTTGGCCTTGCTTTATTTTATTTTTCATGCACAAACATACCCTGAATCTTTTGTAATTTGAAAGTCCTCCAACTCACATTAAATTAAGTTGATGTTTACAAAAGATGTTTTTAGAGATAATGATATTTGTCAAAAGTACTTCACTGAATAGAATTTTTAATGTTCCTAAAAGTTGCACAAACTATATGGGGACAGAGCTTTTCAATACTAAGCTCCATCATTGTGGAATAAGTTGCTAATTGAAGTAAAGAAACATGAAACAAATTAAATGATGTAAGAAAATTTTTAAAACAAGTTTTGTTTGGTATATGTAATATAAAAATATTTATAAGACATGTAATTATTTGCACTTGAATGTAATTAATTGCACTTAAAATTGTAAATATTAAGTCTTAGAAAGTAATCTTTATATTAAGAATGGTATAAAAATAAGATCATCATAACATTGATTTTCCAGTGATTGGATGACTGCCATAACATCAACAGTAAGTGGTCTGAGATTCCAAACTTACACAAGATGCAATTCATAGAAATAAGAACATTGAAGATTTAAAATGTCCAGCACTTAAAAGTTTTGTGAAAAATTTATGAGACCAGTTGGTGTTCATATGCAAGATGACCATAATTGTTGTTGTAGTTGCCTCCAGCACCACAACCACCACCCAGCCAGGCTCCAGGTTACCCCCCAGCAGTGAACCCCTCAGCACCCCCTGCAGGGGCCCCTTACCCTCCCATCACAGCCACCGTGGCACCCACCTATGCGTCTGCCCCGGGAGGACCACCAAAGGCTGGAGGAATTGGATTTGATGCAATGGGTAGGTGACATATTTTGTTTCTCTTCTTTCAGAATTATAAATGTTATTGGTACACTGCGTTTTACAAAACAATATTTATAAACAATCTCCAGTATTTCCTCAGACACTGCATGGCTTGACTCAATTGTTAATATGTATTTATATTTATTCTGCTTGCTCTTACTGTTTGTTGTTATTACAAAGATTATATCGCATTTAATTCATTGTCTTATTCTGTGATGTACTCTTTGTCACCTTTAGATTAAGTGTCTATATTATATTCTCAAACAATTGCGCTTTATTTGGTTTGACAACAGCAGGAGCTAATGCACCATCACCGTACTATCCACCAGCTCAGGGGGCACCACCTGCTGCTCCCTACTATCCTACAGGTTATTTCCTCATCTTATATTTTGTGTTATCCAATGCTGATCCCCAGAGAAGTGCACAAGCTGTGTGATCACATAAAATTACATTGCCAGTGAATATTTAGCCAGATTCAAATCTTTCAAATATTTGAAAAGAATTATAAAAACTTAAATCATTAATCAAATTGAAGTAAATGATAGAATTAAATCTTAAAGGTTTAATGGTATTTATCAGTATTGCAATTGTTATTTGATGCATAGGTGCAGGTGCACCGCCACCATACTCTGCAGCACCACAGGCGCCACCTGCTGGGTATCCACCAGCACCACCACAAGGGGGCTACCCACAACAACCGTATCCACAGCAACCGTACCCACAGCAACCTTATCCACAACAGTATCCACAGCAACCCTACCCACAACAACCCTACCCACAGCAACCGTATCCACAGCAACCATATCCACAACAACCATATCCACAGCAACCGTATCCACAGCAACAGCAGTATCGTCAACCGTACCCACAACAAGGTTAGTTGAAAAATGTTGATAACAGAGAAATTTGTAATTGAGAACAATAAACAGAGAAGTTTGTAATTGAGAACAATATTTCACATATAGATGTACATTTATATGGGTGAATTGTGAGCTGCTCCATTGGAACACTTTTCATGCCCTGAAAGTCTACAAAGAGGATAGGATTGAAGTGTTATCATTTGAATACCACAGGAAATTATTAATTATAACAAAATAGAGTCAAACTGTGTGGTGTGAAATGCATACTAAGTACATCAATTGGATTTAAATTTTTAAAAGGCTATTGATATTTTTAGCTTCTTTAGTCTGGAAATAAAAGTATAAAATTGCATTAGTGTTGCTTTGAGACTTTATCACTCCTAAAGCTTTGTTTTGATCTCAGGTTACCAGCAGCCACCTCCACCGCAGGGATATTACCAGCAGCATCAGCAGCAGCCCCAGCATGTCACAATAGTGCACAAAGAGAAGAGCAACAAGGGCATTGGCAAGGCTGCAGCAGGTATGTATGTCAGGGTAGTGGCAAGGCCGCAGCAGGTATGTATGTCAGGGTAGTGGCAAGGCTGCAGCAGGTATGTATGTCAGGGTAGTGGCAAGGCTGCAGCAGGTATGTATGTCAGGGTAGTGGCAAGGCCACAGCAGGTATGTATGTCAGGGTAGTGGCAAGGCCACAGCAGGTATGTATGTCAGGGTAGTGGCAAGGCCACAGCAGGTATGTATGTCAGGGTAGTGGCAAGGCCGCAGCAGGTATGTATGTCAGGGTAGTGGCAAGGCTGCAGCAGGTATGCATGTCAGGGTAGTAGCAAGGCTGCAGCAGGTATGTATGTCAGGGTAGTAGCAAGGCCGCAGCAGGTATGTACATGTATGTCAGGTTAGTGGCAAGGCTGCAGCAGGTATATATGTCAGGGTAGTGGCAAGGCTGCAGCAGGTATGTATGTCAGGGTAGTAGCAAGGCTGCGGCAGGTATGTATGTCAGGGTAGTGGCAAGGCTGCAGCAGGTATGTATGTCAGGGTAGTGGCAAGGCTGCAGTAGGTATGTATGTCAGGGTAGTGGCAAGGCTGCAGCAGGTATGTACATGTATGTCAGTGTAGTGACAAGGCTGCAGCAGGTATGTATGTCAGGGTAGTGGCAAGGCTGCAGTAGGTATGTATGTCAGGGTAGTGGCAAGGCTGCAGCAGGTATGTACATGTATGTCAGTGTAGTGACAAGGCTGCAGCAGGTATGTATGTCAGGGTAGTGGCAAGGCCACAGCAGGTATGTATGTCAGGGTAGTGGCAAGGCTGCAGTAGGTATGTATGTCAGGGTAGTGACAGGCCGCAGCAGGTATGTATGTCAGGGTAGTGGCAAGGCCGCAGCAGGTATGTATGTCAGGGTAGTGACAGGCCGCAGCAGGTATGAACATGTATGTCATCATATGAGTCATATTTAGCTGCTAATAGGTAGCAGAACAAGACAAACCCTAGTTTGTTCCAGTTTGTAAAGGCATATATATCCTATGCATAGAAGGTTAAGTGTACTGATGAAGAGGATAGTAATGTCAGTACATCTTTGTAATCATCCAGTACATCTTTTTTTTCAACAAGTTTCTGTCCCGGTTTGAATCTGAGCATCTGCTTTTGATATATGAGTAAGAATATGGTTATGAATGACAGTAGCCAAATATGGAACAAAATCAGTTATTTAAAACCTAATGCATCTTACAAGAGCAAATTTTGACCAAAGAGAGTCATTTGATGATAAATTTTGACATTGCACAATGATTAAATGTATTTTGATTTATTGAGCAGAATAATGTATATAATAGCATGGAATCATATTTTAATATTCTCAATGTTATTGTTAACATCACCTAAATTAACAACCCCAAAGAAAGAATGCATGTGACAAATTTGTCACAGTGCATCTAGTTTTGACAGCACTTTTTACTCTGATGGATGAGGTCAATATTCAGTAATAAATAAAGCAAAGCTATTTGTGTTTGCAGGTTTGGTAGGCGGTGCAGCAGTGGGCTACATGGCTGGTCGAATGATGGGCGGGCCTATGATAGGCGGGCCTATGTATGGAGGATGTGGAGGATATGGAGGCTGGGGAGGCGGATTTGGTTGGGGCGGATCATGGAGCTCACACAGCTGGAGTGGAAGCTTTGGAAGTTTTGGCAGTTTTGGAAGCTTTGATTAAATATAAAAACAAAGGTTTATGGTAGAATCCAGTTTTGAAATATTTGCTCCAACTCATATTTCTGTGAACAGAACCTGACTTTCAAATGTACCCAGAAACTTGCAAATCAGAAACAAAATATCTTTTAAACAGTATTTTTAAAACATGATCATTACTTTCATATCATTAAATTAGATTTCTAAGGTTTCATTAATGGTAATTTTTTAGATTCACTGTCTTATATTTATAATACACTGGACTGGGCTGGGCTCTCAAACATTTTGAAACTATATCATCTCTCTTTCATATGAATTATGCAACCAAAATACCCCAGGCCAAATGCATTATTAGCAGCAAATAAATAATTAATGATTTTTATGTAATTTCTAAGAATATGTCTATCAAAAGATAATCTAGATAATTTTTCTCTTTTTTGGGGAAAATTTTAACTACCAAAGTACTAAAGGTAATCATAACCTTCTTAAATTATGATTATTAAATTTTACTCCATTAATTAAATAAAATGGTGCAAAAAAAAGTGTAAGAATCTCATATTTGAGTTAAATTCAAGGATTGAAACAGTTTATAGTTCATAAAGAGATTGGCATACCATGTGCATGTAAAACCAATATCCTGGCACATAAAGCAGGGGTTATGGCCACTCTTAACACATCACACTATATTCTACTGAAAAATGAAAAATTGTTGTATAAATATGCAAATGAAAAAATATTCTGTGTTCACAGTGACCTGGATATTTTGTCTGTTACATAACAATTTTCATTTTTATTTGGTAAGAATTGGAAAGAATATAAAGTAGAGTTGAATCTTATTGCTTTCAGATAATTATTTAATTGGCATTGTGAACTATCATATTATCTTAAAGCAAATCACACTCTGGGTCTACTCTCATGCTGACAAGATTTGTCAAAGATAGTTACTGTGCACTCAAATTGTACCCAGGATCAATTTACATAAAAATAGTATGAAACAAATATACAATTATGACTATCTTGGCCTTATAGAGATTACAATGTACATATATAAATATTAATAAGCATTATTCGTCAAATCTTCTTTTTAAGTTATACTCATATCCTCTTTTGTTTTTTATCTATTGCATTTTTTACACAAATGTATGTGATACAAACTTTCCATTGTACACTCAAGCAGTTTTTAGACTAGTGTTAGTCTACCAAGTGTCCTCAGAGTTCTTATATATGTACATAATCATGATAATGTAAGGCTGTTTAAATCTCATTGAATGAATGCTACATTGATATTCAGCATTTGTTATGGGAAAGGCCATGGCAAAACTAGTGAAATGGTTTTGTGTATCTGTATTGAAACGGAGTCAGACAGGTACCTGTATGTTGTAGTGTCTTTGTTGTGAGTAGATCATAAAAGACTGCTCTCAATTCAATTGTTATAAGAAGGATTTCTGTGGGTTTGTACAAGTCCAAATTATTAATATACCAACAAAAAAAATATTTCAGACATCCCTCGGCTTGTCCATACAGTCATGAAATGCATTTAAGTCACAAAATCAAAATAAGTTATTTTCTATTCAAAATGTTTTAATAATAATAATAAATAAAAATAAATAAAAATAATAATAAAATACAAGCCTGACAGATTATAATATTTAGAATACCATTTTATTATGAGGATTTGGTAAAAAAAAAAGATTATTTTATGATCAAATTAAATAAGGAAATAGAAATGTTCAGATTTTGAAAATGGTCAAGTCAGAAAATAGCCAACAATTAAATATTGATAATTGCGAAGTTGTAAATAATTACTGGATGCATTTGTCACTAAAATTATTACAGCTTATTTCTGGAAACAATATCTTTGTTTCAAATTTCTGTATACATTATAAAAAGTGGTGTAGAATTATGTTGGAAAGATTATTTATTTTGGAGAATCGATTTGTTTCAATATGTTATAAGTTTTCCATCATGATGATTGGTAAAAGCTTATATATTCATCATGTGCATAGAGTCATGTCTTTTACCGAAATTGTGTGTTGTAATTATAAACATATTAACTTTCACCTTGTTATATATAACATCATATAAACCTCTCAGTGCATGTTGTTACGACAAGAATAAATCAAACTATAAGACATTCTGTATGTGTTTTGTCAATTCTTAAGGAAAGAACGATAATTTATTGCACACAAGTGCCTTCGGCTGGGAGGGGTTGCAGTCTTTCACTTGTGCGGCTCTCTTGCATAAGCAGCTGTTTCTAGCATATGCAGCTATCTTTCATTGTTGTAGCTATCTCCTCGCATATGCAATTGTCTCTCACTTTTGTATCCATCTCTGATGTGTGCAGCAATCTTTAACTTGCAGCTGCAGCTGTCTCATCTCAACTATATTTCACATGTACAGCTATCTCACTTATGTAGCTGTCACTCACTGTTTTATCCATTTATCACTTGTGCAACTATATCTCAAGTATGCAGCTGTCTCATTATTGTAACCATCTCTCACTTGTTCAGCCATCTACTACATCTGCAGCTCACTTGTGCAGCTATCTCACTCATGCAGCTATCTCACTTGTGCAGCTATCTCTCACTCATGCAGCTGTCTCACTTGTGCAGCTATATCTCACTCATGCAGCTGTCTCACTTGTGCAGCTGTCTCACTTGTGCTGCTATCTCACTGCTGTAACTATCTTTCACTTGTGCAGCTGTCTTGCACTCGTGTAGCTGTCTATGTAATGTCTGCAGTTTACCCATGAAAGCCCCTTTGCAGGACTTCCACTGGTTCCATTAGGTCAATAATTAGGTCAAATTCCTGATTGTTCAAAACAAAGCCCAAATACAGGAAATGTATGCATATTGGAGGTAATATTTCATATCTAACGTAACCATGACAACAGATAAGTGAATATTGTACCATTCATAATATGCCAAAAGTGCAACCCATCACATAAACTTGAAAAACAAAACTAAAGTGGAGATTTTAAGCATCATTAAATTCCACCAGAGGGCAGGCAACGTGGTGATGGAAAGGCGAATGTATGGGATATAGTCCAAACCTGGCTGCTGTAAAGTTGGAAAAAGATGGGAGAGTCGTCCCTGCACAGCTGGAATATGGTATGAGAGATGGCCCTACTTAGCCTCTGTACAGCTGGAATGTGGTATGAGAGGTGACCCTACATAGCCTCTGTACAGCTGGAATATGGTATGAGAGATGGCCCTACTTAGCCTCTGTACAGCTGGAATGTGGTATGAGAGGTGACCCTACATAGCCTCTGTACAGCTGGAATATGGTATGAGAGATGGCCCTACTTAGCCTCTGCACAGCTGGAATGTGGTATGAGAGGTGACCCTACATAGCCTCTGTACAGCTGGAATATGGTATGAGAGATGGCCCTACTTAGCCTCTGCACAGCTGGAATGTGGTATGAGAGGTGACCCTACATAGCCTCTGTACAGCTGGAATATGGTATGAGAGATGGCCCTACCTAGCCTCTGTACAGCTGGAATATGGTATGAGAGGTGACCCTACCTAGCCCCTGTACAGCTGGAATATGGTATGAGAGGTGACCCTACCTGGCCCCTGTACAGATGGTATGAGGTATGAGAGGTGACTGTACCTAGCCCCTGTACAGATGGTATGCGGTATGAGAGGTGACTCTACCTAGCCCCTGTACAGATGGTATGCAGTATGAGAGGTGACTCTACCCAGCCCCTGTACAGATGGTATGCGGTATGAGAGGTGACCCTACCTTGTGCCTGTACAGATGGTATGCGGTATGAGAGGTGACTCTACCTTGTGCCTGTACAGATGGTATGCGGTATGAGAGGTGACCCTACCTAGCCCCTGTACAGATGGTATGCGGTATGAGAGGTGACTCTACCTAGCCCCTGTACAGATGGTATGCAGTATGAGAGGTGACCCTACCTAGCCCATGTATAGATGGTATGCGGTATGAGAGGTGACTCTACCTAGCCCCTGTACAGATGGTATGCTGTATGAGAGGTGACCCTACCTAGCCCCTGTACAGCTGGAATATGGTATGAGAGGTGCCCCTACCTAGCCCCTGTACAGCTGGAATATGGTATGAGAGGTGACTCTACCTTGTGCCTGTACAGATGGTATGCTGTATGCATGGTATGAGAAGTGACCCTACCTAGCCTTATTAACACTTGTATTCACTGTTTGTCATTGTGTTTTCAAAAATCATAAAAAATACAGATGGAAAATTAATAGGATTCATCCCCTGAGGAGATCAGATAGACGATTTGAAAATGACAGAAAATTTCTCGCTTTTTCTACATAAATTATGCTGGAAAAGTCAACACAGCTAAAAAAACACATACCAGTAGATAGTTTTGAGACATGTTGCATGGTCCCTATTGTTTTTATTATTGAAGGACCATATAGATTCATTAAGCAAAACAATACATAGATTAGGCTCAGCAATGAATATGTCAAAGAATATTGTAAGATCATGACACAATCCAGCAGGATATCTCAGTCTTTGTTGCATCATGACATAATCCAGCAGTATAATTCATTCTTTGTAGGATCATGACACAGGATATTTTAGTCTTTGTAGCATCATAGCACAATTCCACTGCTTTTTGAGTGGTAGCAGGAAATCTGACACAAACTGACTCTAAATCTGTAAACATTCAATAAGCCGGGCACAGAACTGCAAAAATCATAGCTTACGATTAAGATTTTTTCCCAGTTTAAAAACATGATCATTACTGATCATTATAATTGTACTTTATAGTAATTTACAATTATTATGGCACAATTCATTTCTTTCACAATACATTTAATACAACTATTCTCCTCTTGCATGATTTTCACAATTGTTATCTCTTCACATTTTAATAACTGCCAAAAATATAATTTCTTCACATAGATACCTCTCACAGTCATTTTTATCTCTGTAAGCAGTTAAAAAAATTTCACAATTATCATTTCTTCATATATAGATCACTAACAATCTGACAATAATTATCTCTTGACATTCAAATAATTGACACAATTATCTTTTCTTTGCATATTAAAAAACTGTCAAAATGATCATCTCTTCACATTTTATAGATCACTTACAATAATTCTCCCTACACATAATTATGTAAAATTCTAGTAATATCTCTTCATATATACATACATATTACAGATATCTCTACACCTAACAAGATGTTTTCTCTTAAAATTATAATTCCATAAAGAACTGATATTTAACTGTCACAATTGGTATCTGTCGTAATTAAAATAAATACCACCATTTGTATTTCTTTACATAAAGAACACTGCTACAAATTTGATCTCTTCACATATATCAGATAACTGATAATAATTATCTCCTCACATATAGATCCAGGCCTTGACATAGAGAGAAAACTATTGGTTGCTCAATTGGACTACCAGTGCATGAGAATTGGTAACCCAAAGTTTCTTAAGATAATAGGATGTGCAATTGTACATAAGGCTTTATGGTGACGATTGTCTCAGAAAGTTAATTGTTCCAATAAAACTTTCCAAATCCATGGGCATCCTGCCACTATTATTATAATTTTAATATTATTATTTCATTATCAAATATTTATTATCTTTTATTTTTAACCCACATTTGATGTATTTATATATAAACATATGTGTAAATTATGTCAATATGGTCCCTAAATTGGTTCAAGGTAATCACTAAATTGTGTCAGAGCAATCACTAAATTGTATCAGATCAGATGTGGGTCATGTACAATCAAGTCAGGTTGATAACTGGAGTATGTTTATAGCTTAAAACATTCTATTTATGATATCATATCAATCAATATAATCTTATCTGTCAAGAATTAAAATAAAATAATGATTTTTTGATCACTAAAAGTCCCTAAGTATGGTGGCCCAACTGGTCCACTACAGCAGGCCATCCACTGGCCTACACAGAGGATAGGGTGGCCCTGGGCCCCCGGGCCAGTGTGTACATGTATGATGAGGCCTGAGATCACTGTAAGAATAATTATTTTTTCACATATACTGTACATGAAGATAACTGTCACAAAATAATCACGAACAGTGTGTGAATATGTACATGTACATGCACGTTCTTTCTGTCCTATACTGCCTTCATTGGTTTCTTTTTTCCAAAAAGCGTAAAGCCCTTCCTTTCCTTCTTTTTTGCTTTTTCTCTTTTATCATCAGAGGATGTATCAATTTGTGAAGACTCTGAGGATGTTGATGGTGAAACCTTTAAATCAACTGACTTGCTATCTCCCTTTGCACCAGAACTTGTATATCTGTCACTTGAAGGCACTATCTTCATGCCAACCTGGGACGCGCTGGACCTTGATGCAGAAAAGGATCCAGACTGAGATGATGAACTTTCACAACTTCTGTTTTCAGGACAGGAAGGGCTGATGAGATTTTGGTTATTTGAGGACACTGTCTTCATAGCCACCTGGGACACACTAGACCCTGAAGCACTTGTAGATGTGGATAATGACCCAGACTGAGATGATGAACTTTCACAACTTTCACCTAAAAGAGAGGAGGGATTGATTGATGGCATCTCACTGACGTCCACTGACACCTCAGAGAGATCCTTTGTATACCACTCATCATCGCTGCTCAGATTTAGTGGGGCGCGCAGGGACTTGGTCAGTCTCTCCCAGAACCACTCCTTCAGGTCCTGCTTCTCAAAGTCCAGCTTAGTGATGTGTCTCAGGATGGGAGGGATGTGCTCATATGTGCATGATTCTATCATCAGAGGAACCAGCTTTTTGCTCCTTGAACCTGAATATATAGTGCAAAAAGTAATGTTAAGTAGGGCTCCGGTAATAGTTTTGTATTTTTCTCAAAGCAAAGAACCTTTTATATTTAAAATATACAAGATAAATAATAATACTATATGTCAGTCTTAAAACATTTAACATGAATAACTAATATGACTATCATTAAAGACCAAAAACATAACCCCACGGGTTGATAGGTTTCCTGACTTAAATGGAAACGCATGAACTGTGTAACTTGCAAACTTTCTGCAGCTCTGCAGGCCAGTCCAATCACTTTTGACCCATTAATAGGATATGCACAGTAATCATGCACCTTCTAAGAAACACTAAGTGCTCCATACATTCATTTTTCTGGTTGCCTACCTTAGTCTTTGCTGTTACAAAATCACAACTGCGATAGGTTCGAGTACAACCATAGCTTGGAATTGATTCAAGGGCATGTGCGTTGAAATGTCTGATGTTGAAGATAAATTTCTGACATTGGTTGGCTGAATGTCTGACATATTGTCTGATATGGGTCAACATCATTTGGTAAACACTGACAAATGTTGTGTTTGCCATGCATGTCCAATATTTAGTATTTCCAGTTCATCATTCATGAGATATGGCCTGCACAATAATACAAAGGTCAAGGTCACAGTATCAAGGTCAAAGGTCAAATCTGTAAAAAATGTATGTGGTGTTTGACACAGTGTTGATATATAAGAGATATGAACTACTTTTTATTCACTTTTAATGGTTGAGATGTTGCATGTGCACTAATTGTGAATTCAAGGTCAAGATGTCAAGGTCAAAGGTCACATGACTAAAAAGTATGACAAGGCACAGCTATGACATAAGACATTTTCTGTAAACCATGTTTTAATTTCCTCTTATAAGTGGTTGCTGAGATATGCTCTGTAGAAAATTTGTGACCTCAAGGTCACTGCACTGAGGTCAATGGTGATTTCCCCATTTGAGATTTGAAGGAATCTGAATCTTCACCTCTCTATCTACTCTATAAACGTATATTACTGGTAGTTTTGGAGGAGAAGATTTTTAAAAGAATGTTGACAGACGGACGGACGAACAGACATTTTCCCCACTCCTAAAGCTCTGTGAAGAAGTCAGCAGAACTAAAAACCTTAAATTCAAACTCTTTTCCATTCTTATTACTTGAATTTTCTACCCTATACCATTGTGCACCTCAAACCCCAACCCCTATTATTCTGGGTGTTCTGCCCAAAAGATCTGATACTTCTATATTACTGCTCACATTGCGGAATTGTACCCAAGTCATTTTCAGTTATCTGGGATCAATTGCAACATATTATCCCTTACCTGGTGAAAGGTGATGTGTGAATTTCACCTGAAAATCACAAACTGGACTATTCAAGAAGTTCTCTGACAAAACTATTATAACTCGTTTGCACCTGAAATTAGTCAAATAATGTTATAATATCTGCATCATACAAGTACAATAATCACAGGTGCTTTTTTTAACTTGCCTAACCTGGCCACATTAGATCACTGAAATGTCACCATAAACTTTCTAGGATATTATTATGTGACTATTCTGTTTGTTATAATGGATTTTATTGTACACCAGTCCTATCAGTTATTTGGTTTATAATCCTGTTTGTCATAATCATACACCTATTCTGTTTATTATATGAAATGCTATCACTTACCTGTCCTGTATGAGTTTTGCTGTGACCGTGTGATCAGATCCAGCAACCAATAGATTTCTGACATCCAGACATAATTTCAGTCCAAATTCGTGCTCCAGCTTGTTCATCAACTCCAACACAAAGGGCAAGTCCTCCTTGGTGTAAGTCACAAATGCATCAAATATCACTTGGTTCTTCACTAGTTTTCCTTGATTGTCAACTAAAAATAATTTGTGAAATTGATATTCAGTTTATAAGTTATAAGCACAGCTAAAAAGTATGGAAAAGTCCTCATCAATTTTGTGTAGCAACAGAAGTTGATGAAGAGAATTTCCTGGTAAGATTTCAAAACAATCTGAATACTTTCAAGATTTTATCCCTCAAACAAGAACCATTTCAGACATGCAGATGGATGAAATCTCACAAAAGGGTTATTGATGTTGAAATTATACATCTAATCTTTCAAGTAAATGACCCAATATTTCAACCATCTGAATAAAGGATGTCTTAAAGTCGCCCTCCAATTGTGTTGGGCTGGGGACAAACAATGTCTGTCAAGCAATAAAATATAGTGTTACTACTTACTGTCATCAACAACTAGAGCCTGGAACTCATCATGATTATGATCACTCCAATGCCGCAGGGGAGAGGATGACACTTAAAACAATTACACATCATGTCAGCATTGCAGATATAGGAAAGGACTTTTGAAATTAATCTTCTCACATTGAGATTTGTCAAATAAACATATAACAAGAGTGGAATAATCTTCAACTTCGTACTGTTTGAAACTGATGTTAAAGTCTGGAATTACAGTTACATGTACTTTCTATTGTAAATTAAACAAAATAAATCTCCAGATATATTGCATAACAGTAACAAGTGACCTGAACAATGTCTATGTAACTGTAAGGTATGGCAGGGGTGCTACAATGTGATTTTGTTTTGATGAAAACCTCAAGGCAACATACCAGCACTAGAAATTGCTGAACTTATATTAACATAATCCTGTCCTTTAACAGTTATATAGTTCTATTGCTATTGTGGTACCTTTTTGGACCTGTATAGGCTGCTCCTCATCTGTATCCATACTTTCATTATCATGGTTCAGATACTCCTGTACATCCCGCTCTGAAACACAGCATTACTCTGATTTATAAAAGACGGACCATATATAAATACATCAAGCTTTCAGGATTCATCAAATATTATACCAGGGATACATAATAAATAAGAGCAAGTATAAATCTTATATCTGCTTAAGAACAACTATGAATAATTGATCTTACTGGTCATTTTGCTTTTTATAGTCTTGACTCTCTACACACCACATTCTGCCATGATGCTCCTAATATGAACTATATAGTTTGAGAGTGGCACAAAACTGAATTCAGCACAGTATTTAATGCACACAAGGTCATTCACTACCCAACTCACAAATGTCAATCTCTTTCGTGCTATAAGGAGGTCAAAGTTATCTAGTTACATAAATTATTCTCCAAATCATGAACATATTGTATACAATACATATATTTAGATATTTACATAATATCAAAATCTATTCTTCCCTGATTTGTAAAGGATGAGATTCAAAGGTTGTGACCTATATGGCCCTTAAGTAGGTCATTGTGACTTAGTTACATTTTTTTCTCAAAATTATGAACAAAGATATTGGTCAAGATAAATGTACTGAGATTAGAGACTATTTGTAGTGTTTTGAAAAATATCACAAATACTGGTAGGCAATTTTGAAAATTGGCTCCTGTGACTTTGAAAATAGCTGGGACTTTGAAAATAGCCCAAGGTAACCCAATATTGAACACATCCAAGCCCCTCATAGGTAGATCACATCCACCAAGTTATATTAATATTGCTGTATTTTGACAGAACATAGAGCATTCACAATTGAAGTTACTTTTGTGTTGATTATGACCTGGACTTTGACCCAAGGTCATAAAAAGTGCACCAAAATAAATAACCATGGATATTTACATATATTTACATTATATTAAGATCAAATCTTTTCTGATCTGTAAAGGATTATATTCATAATATTTTGGAATTGTGACCTAAATGGCCTTTAAGCAAGTCACTAGTTACATATTTTTTCCTAAAAGTTATGAACAAAGATATTGTGTAAGATAAATGTATTGAGAATAGATACTATTTGCAGTGTTTTGCAAAATATTACAAATAGCTGATTTGAAAATTGGAACCTGTGACCTTGAAAACAGCCCAAGGTAACCCAATATCAAACTTATCCAAGCCCTCACAGGTTGATCACATCTACTATGTTATATCAATATTGCTGTATTTTGACAGAAAATAGAGCATTCACAAGCAAAGTTGCTCCTGTGCTGGCCATGACCTTTACCTTGACCCAAGGTCACAAAAAGTTCATCCCTAAAAAAATGCCTAGGCCTACATATTATCATGTTATAGTATTTAGTCCTATGTCCAAGCATAAAGGAATACTAAAGTTGTACATGTTAAATAATAATTTACAGGTAGGGTAGCTCCTATGCCAGCAAAAAGCATTTGTCTTTAATAGGAATCTCCCTGACCCATTACAAGTTCATTTGATATAAGGTAACTTCAGGTAGATATATACACAGTTATTTTGTATGATGTAAGGGTCTAAATAAATGAATTTCCTAGTTCATAAATAATACATGTTCTTACCAATGCTCTTGCGGAAGAAATCCTCTTCCAGAATGTCAAATCTATCCATGTCCATGAGGAAATTGAGGAGTTTTTGTACTGTAGAACCAGATTTTTTGCTCCATTTGTCTAATAAGTCCCGTGTGGGTTTTTTTGACTTCGCCTCAAGGTATTGTACATCGCGATATCTGTACCTCATCAATTCTGCTAAACCCATCCAGTCCTGATAAAGAAAGAAATTATTAAAGCTGGTATATTTTCTTTTGATTTTTTTGTTCCTCAAACAGTACAAATTTATATCTCGAGCTAACAAATGATCAAAATTCTTCCTGGATCTGTAAGATTGGTACCCTATACACATGTACACTCCACGTCCACTCAAAAGAGAATCCTTGGAAATGATGCCTGCTAAAATGTTGGCTTAACATTAGGGGAACAGTGTCTTCCAAAGTTATTTTTCCCACCAAAAAAAAAATCATGTCCCCCACATTTGAACCCCAAAAAATGATATTTGCTTTGCATTAAAATAACTACAAAAATTATTGCAGTTATTAAAGTGTAAAAGGCTGAGGAAAGGATCTTTCTTTTGATGTGTTTTTTAAATTGCTCTCTACATTTTATCAATTTTGATAATTTTAGATTTGAAGCTGAAATAAAAAATGGAAAAAGCTGGGTATTTTGGTTACAGTTATAGAAAGGACAGATATAACTTTGAAAATATATTTGAGAATAACTGCATTGCTAATTTGCATGACTTAGGCATTAATCTTTCGCTAGAATGATGCTTTTTTAGTTTAAATAGACAGAATTTTTTTAAATATCTTATAACTGAAGTAATTTGTGTTTCTGTGAATAAAATAATTAAAATATTTGTAAATTTTGGACACAATTTGGAAATTTTTTACTTGACTTTGAAGGAAGTCAGATATTATAAAATATAGACCATTAACCGAAATTCTCCCTATTTAAACTAATTAGAAGAATATTTGGAGCAAATCTGTAGTTAGATTTTGATAATTAAACCTGCAGACTTTGAAGTAAGTCAGATATTACAAAATATAGACCATTAACCGAAATTCTCCCTATTTAAACTAAATAGAAGAATATTTGGAGCAAATATGTAGTTAGATTTTGATAATTAAACCTGCAAATGTTCTCAATTTTATCTTAAAGAGATACTTTCTAGTAAAATACATTTCATAAATTATATGATTAAATGATCATAGATACATAAATACATTGAAATTCAGAGACCAAAAATATATAGCGGTAACCATGGCAACACAAACCAACAATTAAAATTAATCTTGCAACCCCCATAAATTATGATCATTTATTGCAATTTGGGCCTATGACGTCATCGTGCGGGATTTATTACACGTGCCAGTCGAGCTGCAATCATTTTCAATTTTCACAAAACTTGTCATAACTTTGCTAATATTGGTCCGATTGTCATGCTTTTGACACCAAAATGTCGCATTTTTTCTGTTCTTTCCAACGCACATAAAAATTCTACAGTGCGTCAATTCTAAGACCGAAAATCGTGACACCGCTATTTTGGTTGCATTGTTGTTTTTTTACTAATTATTTATGTAAGTAGGTAATTGCCGCACAATGACGTCATTCTTTTTTTCCTAGCACGTGCATTTAAAAGAGCTACTTTTCTAAAAAAAAACATGTTTTTCTTGGGCGGTCATATTAATAGAGCCTACAAATCAATGTGCATTATAATTCTCTTCCAAACTACAAAAGTACATCAGAGAGGTGAAAGTTTCCCTTTAAAAATTGAGGGAAATTTTAGAAATATTATATTTTGTCTACTTCTAATTGAGTATCACTGGGTAATAAAAAAAATCAATACATTATGTTTTCATGTGCTTTAATAAACATTGATCCCTCTGAACAGATAAATATATATATATGGTATTTTTTAAGGTTTTGGTGGATTATAATGCACTATTTCATATAGTTGAAGGATCAATGGCGTAATAATGGTGCTGTGGCTCTTTATTAAGGAAATAGTTATGCCTTACTTTTTGGTATCTCAGCAACAGTCAACAACACATTTCATACAGTTGTGATCCTCTTTAGGAAGTGTCCCTTTTCCTCTTAACGTTAAGTAGAACTCCACAACTCCACAAAAGTCATGGAATCCTTCAACTTTCTGTACACAAACCGTCAATGTGCAGAGCAGTACAAAGAATTTAACATCCAAAAAGAGTATATCAGTTTTACTCTATTGTTTCACTTTGTACATGCTTTTTTTCTTTTTCTAAGTTGAGGATTGATATTAATGATGGTGAAATTAAAGTCCAACTGGTTTGTTTTTCCTTTATTCACCAGATTTATAGATTTGGTGAATAAAGGTCAATAATCAAACCTGCAAACAACTTGTAAGGGCAGATCAGATTTCATGACTCTCAGACAGACATGTAAAATACCCCTTGAATGCATTCTCAACTAAGCTGAGTTTTAAAAATAAATACCTGTTGTATCCCTTTTCCACTAAGTGGAGCTATATCTGATGTAATGTCAAGATGTTTGGCCAGAAAGTTTCGTGAGGTAATGTTGAGGCAGCTGACTGGAATGTTGTTGCTGTCGGCCAAACTTGCAATCCACTCCCTGACATCATCTTCCGACATCTCTGTAATCCTATCTCCAATCCTCTCATTCCTGACATTGTCCTCCGACATCTCTGTAATCTTATTCTGACATATTCTACAAAACCAAGTACAAGCAATAATGTCTCTGTCTCCACAGAGAGGTATTGGGAAGATACAAAATGTTATAAGATGATATTAGTTCAGGGTCTGGGTGGTACAGGTCAGATGTTACACATTCAAAATGGTTTTATATTTGTTTAAATTTTAAACTTGATAAGATGAGTTTAGCATTAAACTATTAGAAATTATTTAAAATGATAACATTTGCATTTATCACCAGAATAATAAACTACAGAACCAGAAGACAGTCTTTTCTGTGGTATAGTTTATTTTCTTTATTTGAAAATTATAGCTCCATATGATTCGAATTGCCTGAGTAAGAATTATACTATAGAAATATTATGGTACCTAGATGTTGAAATCACTTCACCAATATTAACATTACACACTACAAATCATGCTTTACACCTTAAGTTATTGAGATGAAGATCAGTGCGTCCTTGATTCATGCGTTACACCTGAAGATATTGAGATAAAGATCAGTGTGTCCTTGATTAATACTATTAACTTTGCCATTATGAATCACAGCCAAACTTTATCAATAAGGAAATTAGAGATATTTCAGGTTTGACCCATTCATTCAATAGATACTGTGCAAATGGTGTATGAATTTACTTTTTATTGATTTCTATAAACTTGAATAACTTTGAAAATAAACTTGAATGTGAAACCTGTAAAAAGACTTATTTTTGTTTAAGACAAAAAGAAAATATAGCACTATTTTCCATATGAAGGCATGGCTGGTCTTTATTCAATAGCAGCAAGTTCTTGAACCAGATATTGGCATATTTAAACTTCATTCCTGATATATGCTTCAAATATTGATTTTGCAGTTTTTCTCTTGAGGATTCTTGAAGCTGATGTCTTTCACTTTATTGGTCAAATAATTTAAACACTAAGTGGTCATGGTTAAATCATAAAAACAAATCAAAGATGCATAATCTCTGGCTGAAATATTGGATCAGTAATTTTGGTGTTCTTTTTTAGGTCTTTGAGATTTTTATATTTGTGATCCAATATTATTTTTGCCCCAGAGATAAGGTCCCATTCAGGTTTCCATGATGCCCTAGTTGTTTCCTATGATCTGTTTAATTTAGGGTTGGAAGGGTTTTCTTCAGCATGCTCAGTGATGTGGTAAAGGTTATTTTCCTCATCATTGGGTTTGGAGGTTTTGGATAAGGCCTCCTGAGACTTAAGTGATGACTGTATGGAGAATGTATTGGCTTTTGCCATTGTAATTAGATGAGTCGATCTTGGGGTATCCCCTGTTTAGATAATGCTCTAAATCTGCATTTTTTTAAAAATGTGTTGCTGCTGCTGCAGATTCTTTTCAATCTCAGCATTTGAACATGTTGATCGAATGAGTGGGCCACTATTTTTTGTGGGTACCAATACATGATAATGCTAATCTCATCATACATGATAAATGCTAATCTCATCATACATGATAAATGCTAATCTCATCATTAATAATTAAAAGGATCACATCTTGGTCCAGATAAGTTACAAACCTTTTGTAAGCTACTAGGAATAAGTAACATTATCAAAGCTATTTATATGAAGGATAGGAGAAAACTATGTTAAGATATCTACATACTATAAATCTGATATTCTTCCCGGAAATAGGTCACGGTAGTGTAAAACCATCACTTGGACTTGCCCATGGGTGGGATCAAGTTTCGGTTTCTGTCCATAACTCCTAAGTCTCATGACATATTGATGAATCTTAATGTAGCTCCACTGTGAAAAAAATTCTCAAAATTCCACTTTTTCAGTCCTCATTTGTTGATGTTTAAAACTTTTGCTTTGCAGTGAATGAAACTAATTTTGTTTAACTTCCTCTTTATGTTGTGTACTCCCACACCACTAATAGCATATGCTGGTTGCGTATCTGGGTGTCTCAGATTCACGCTCCCTGTCACCGGTACACACTCCATACAGCTACACCGCCACGATCAGCACATTAATAAATGACATTAAACACTTTTAAGTATGATAGCGACACAGTGCGGTTATATGTGCGAACACCAGGTGGTAGTAATGGAGCTTTTATTAGTGAAAATTGTGTGAGCACGGAGTTCCCTGCGTTTGAGCTGGGCATTTGTATATCTACATATCCATAAACATTATAAAGTGAGGCAGTGAGTGAGTGAACCTCATTTATCATTTAGATCTTACCAGATGTACATAACCGAGATGTGCAAACTTGTGCTGTCACTTAACTTTGGTGAAGCACACTGTGTGCAGCACAGGAAGACAGAAAGAAAGTCTGAAAGATTAAAAAAACACCTTTCCATATGTGTACATGTATATATAATATAGTATGAACATACTTATGTTGAGGTGAGCAATATTTTTTCTTCCAGACTTGCTCTGCGTTTCCCTGTGGTGTGCAATGTCCCTCCCTCCCCATGGGTGGCAAAAATGGGAAAACTGTGGCCACTGTCCAAGTAATCCAGTACTGGCCAGTCATGTACCCAAATCAGATATTTCTACGCCTCTTTTACAAAATGTTATCCTTATTCACCAAAATCCATTCAGATCCAACCCCGGGGATCCAACAATTACAAAATATATCAGATCAGGTGCAATAGCAGTAATCTACCATTGATAGTTTTTTCTTTGATAAATGATATTCTGTAGCAATGGTAACTATATGTGTGTGCAATTTACAATGAGAATAAAATGTGTCTTTAATTACTATCAGGGATAATTTTTCTTAGATGTTCTTATTAACAGGGTTGGAGAGGATTTTGTTGTGATGCACCTGCATGATCTGAGGCAGAGGGTCTTATCAACATGATTAAGTTAAACGACATTAAAATGTAAGGCAGGATCAATAAAATGTCCTTTTTTGCTTGTTTGCGTTTTTATGTTACTTAAAGCAATATTTCAATTGCGGCATGGCCTAAAATATCTTACAACCCTGGCTATTTATATTGTGAGCCATCAAAGTGAGCGACTTAAGGACATCTATGAGAAGCAGGGGATGTTGATATCTTGGTTTTGTACGTCCGGTGTTACTCTGTAACTGCCAAACCAATCACTATCAATTAGTTAGAATAGATTAGAATAAATAGAAATAAATTAGGATTGATCACATTAGCAATGAATAAAATAGATGGGGAAAGACTCGGATATATTAGATTAGAAAATATCAGAAAGGACTAGAATTAGTAATAAAACAGATTAGAATATAATAGAATATATTAAGATAGATTAGTTTTTAAGATTATATAATAGATTAGATTATAATGAACAAGATTAAAATACATTATATTATATGATCAGAATGCATTAGAATTGAATATAATAGATTAGAGTAGATAAGAATGAATTTGAATAGATTATATTAAATAAGAATAGATTAAATTAGAATAGAAGAGTTTTTATCAATATATTTGCTTTTACTTAATACTACTTAAAGCAATGGTGTCAATGTTTCAGAAATCATTGGAGCATGTTGGTCTCCAAGAAACAATCCGAGAAGTGTTGTTTCTGCTATGGAGTCTTCATGAAAACAAATATGATTTAACCATGGATTCTAAACTTCAAGTTTGTGCATTACGTGATAGTCAGATTGAAGATTAACACATAGGCCAATGGCCTTCTATGCTGAGAATTGCTTTTTTGGTAATAATGTTTATGGACAATTTCTGAAAATGCTTATAAAATGTTTCCTAAATGATCATTTAAAGGAGGGGGAGAAGGTGTAGAAGGGGAGGGGAGGGGTGGAGCTTATCAAACATGTCATTCAAAAACCCAGAGCTCTCCCCATATAAATTTAAGACATTTAAAAATATTTCTTATTTTCTTACAGAAAAGCATCAAACTTGGTACAAAGCATCATGAATGTAACGTTTACAATGTATTTCCCCCTGAAATCTGAAAGTGATACTGAGATCCCAATAAGCATCAACAAAATTCTGAACATTTTTGAATTTGACTGACAGTGTGTGCAATATGCAGTCCAAGATTGTAAACAACATGCCCATGGTTTGAGTACATAATCCAGCATGTTAATGTGCAGCAACGACAGCATTGAATTTTTGTATTGTTTGTGGCCAATCTCTGAAAATTGCTTCACAATTGATTAATCAATTTGTTTGTTTGGGGTTTTACATCATTTTCAACATTATTTCAGTCATTTCATTATGAGACCTTCTTGTAGCAGAGATAGTGCTGCCTCACTGAATTGTCATGTTGCAGATCCTTAACATGACAATCCACCTGGTCACAGACAATGGGTTAACCCTTTAGGCACGGGTTTCAGATCATGTGTGAAATTGTATGATTTCAATTTCAACATCGCCAGGGATCGAACCCACAACCTTTGGATCACCACAGAGGAATGGCACTCTAACCAACTGCCCCATGGCAATGATCAATTTAATCCTATTCCAAGAGCAGACTTGGGCAGAGGATAATTTTAACCAATCAAAATGCATGTTTCATATCAAATTTGGCCCCCAACTTATCTAGATTCTTATTGGCAAATATTTGTCATGTTATTCAAAATGGCAACTCAGTGACATAACTTAGGTTTTTTTTTAAAATCATATGAAAATGGAAAAAATAATGAACATAATGGAAAATAGAAACAGATGGTTTCCTTAAAATATAACATCTTACTTATTAATCGTCAAGAGCTTTGACCTGACCAATAGTTTTAGAGAAGATTGAAGTCACTACAGAAGCTATGCTATCCATAGCTAAAATGCGTCTGCCATTCAGAAAATTGGTTGGCATGACCATTATACAGGTCACTGTAACCAATTTTAAACACATAAACATTAAACACTTTAACATTAAACATTAGTCTCCCGAGGAACACATCAACAAGGCCACAAAATTTCCAAATGGAGGTAATATTAAGATGGACTTTGAGGTCCCCGATGAAATGGAAGTTAAATTCATATACAGAGGCAGACCTGAAGCAAATGGACTGAAATAAAGGTCAGTCCAGCCAACTCAATTATTTAAAACAAACAAGAATATATGTGAAGACCTTTTTATTTTGTCTATATAAGTATAGTTACTTACAAAGATATAAATCTGAGAAAATGGTACAATAGCCATTTTAAATAAGTTGTGATATATTGTCAAGTTTGTTTGATTAAACACCACTTAAAAACTTAGTAACATTTCTTTGTTAGCTACAAAATATCATAAGAGAAATGGCATTATCATGCAAGGAACCCCTTTCCTGGTTTATATATCACTTTTGGGAACTATTTTAAGTATTGTGATTAACACAAGTTGCATACATGGCATAGACTATTATCACAGTGCGATTATCATCACTGCACCATATCAGACCTGATGTGGTTCAATTCCTCATCATATTGAAGGCCACATTTCTGCCCAATCCTCATATGGAGCCAGTAGTGATTTGATCAATCTTTTAACCACGAGGTGTCAGGTTCAATGTATGTCATGTGCATGCAATAATTACAGTTCTTGTATATGAAAGTCATGTAAAATCATCATGGATTTTGCCAAATATATAATAACATTTAATAAGATAGAGTATAATAAACAAACAAGAGTTTACACTGCCACATGTGACACATTAAAGAACAAATTATATTAAGTAAACTGATATACATTAAATTCAACTATTGGTCATTTCTGGAGGTCATTATCTATTTTCAAGGATGATTTCGCATTTTTGTGTTCACAGTTTGATGAGTCTATGGACATGTTAGAAGTTGTGATTCTACTGCACATTAAGCATTCAAACCTTTCAGATCAGCTAGTTTTTGTGGCAAGCATAAAACAATATTTCTAATGTAGAATAAGAAATTCACCATTTCCAAAATATTGACACTTTATTTATACACACCATACTATTATTTGCTACAGATATTTGTAAAAGATATATGCAAACAAAAGTAACATGGTGCACTGTGTGGGTAAAGTCTGATATACAAGTACCTTTGTTAAAGCCATTATGTATAACATTAAGCAATATCCATCTTCTTTTCAAAGAATCACATAGTTTATATTCTGAGTTACTCAAATTGTGTAATGTCTGGTGAGACCAGGCCTTTCTTTCTTAGATCTTGCCTAATTAGAAAATTTAAATACCAATTATGTCTCTGTGCTGAAAATATTGAAATGATAGGCATAAGCTTGTCATCACTGGCTAATTCTGGCTTCAACTAAATAAAACCGATTCTGAATGATACAAACTGGTGAATACCAGTTTAAGCTGCTATGGCAAGCTTAAAATCAACGCTGTGCTGTCCTTCCTTCACCACAGTAACAGGGATCATTTGATGGCTTGTTCCACCCAGGTATTTCTATAAATATATACATATACATATACATATAAATATACAATACATATATATTCTTCAATAAAAAAAGACATACTTCCAAGAAAAACTGAAACTATATTTCCAAATTTTACTGATTATAGTTAATATTGTAGAAATTATTACTTCCAAATTAATGTAGTGATTTACATGTTTTTGAAAAATCTTTATGTTTTAATGTTATTTGTATTCTGGTTCATATTTGTACATACGTGGGCATATCCAAAGCCATTTTGCTTTTCTGCTTTAGAAGCGTTACTTCCGACCCACACAAACACTTGATTTCCCACATCCAAAAGGAATACATCCTGCAAATAGGTAAAATATTGCTCCTAAATTTAAACTGCAAATATGAGACAAATTACTTTCACAATATTGATTTTTTTCTTTAAAGTTTACTTGTAAGTTATAAACCTTGATTAAAAGTACAATAGCAGAACCCAAATTTTATTATATCATTACATGTTCACTGTTATTGTAATATATATTTGAGAAAATTGCATAAGGTCAAAAGAATCCCAACTGTTTATTTCTGATATGTCTTCAAGCTGTAAATACACATAAACAGGAGTTTTCTTTCTCTGTTTGAACACATAATTAAATGGACACATAATACAATGGCAATCAGAGATTGCTAGAGGTCACACCCTATGTATAATGGTGGGACATAAATACCTCAAATCTTAAGATTTTATTTCTGAAATATCAACAGCAATTAAAAACTATCTTGACAACTTAGACCACTGTTTCTCAGTGCTCAACCATACCTGAGCATGCAAAATATCCCCTTCACTTAGTCACATTCACAAAATTAAATCTGAATTTTACTGATTTATTTGAAAGATAGATACGTCTTCAATTCAGTACATAATGACATTGGTCAACATATAATGATAACAGTACACTCATGCTCTCTTACAAATTACAAGTTTTCTCATAGGAATTCCTTCAAAAGTGACATAAATGCATGAAATATTGAGAAGATAAAAAGTCACATCTAGCATAAACCAAAATGTTACAGAAATGACGACGTTCATTTTATGCAATGAATGCAAGACTGTGCATAGAACAAGACAATGACGATCTCTCACCATATTGATGTCAGTCCTCAGTTATCCTACCTTAGATACACTTTTGTTTCTAGAGCTAAGACAGCTCCAGCACGAACTCTTTCCCTGTGTACCAGACAGTAATGTACCACTAGCTTAATTCAGTTTAAAGGCTTACTATTTTGGTAAAAGATCATGATTTCTTGTGCCAAATTGTGTTGTATGTGAGTGCAAAACACAATGGCATAAATTATATTTGAATACATATAAATGCAAGTTTACTATATGCAAATTAATATAATGTAAAATTGCCTGTTGTTAACATGTTGATGGACAGAACATAGAGAATGAGTAGTCATATTCATCATTGACAGAGCAGCACACCAATCCCAACCTTAATGCTTTTCACTTCTTTACCTTCTGTATTAAGCAGACACAAAAACATAAAATGCATCAAAATACATTAATAAGCCCCTGCCAGTCTGCAATGACCATCAATGATTAAATTTAGAGGAGTTCTTAAGTCCTGGTTCCAGTAAAGTAGTACAGTTCTGGTGGCTATTATTCAATGAGGAAAACAACAACATGGAGATCGGCAATTGCCCTATGGACATGGGTTGGAGCAGTGAGTCTGCATGATTAATTTGTGGCAATGATATAAATACAACCATGGAATGTTAACATAGTCATGCTCACTTATTTCATTAGTGGCAATAAACAACGGCCAATGGCCTTAAAGCTATGCTGATCATTGCGTTTTTGTGATGTTTGTGAATATTTTCTGGAAATTACTTCATAAAATATTCATTTCAAACTTTTCCCCGAGCAGATGATAATTTTGAACAATCAAAATGCATAATACATATTGAATTTGGCCTCAACTTGTTATCTCAATTCTCAAGGCCGTGACAACTAATAGCAAAATGAAAAAGATTCCAACCCTAATGGAAACTAGATAGAAATGGTCCCCTGAAAATATGACATCTTCCCTGCTTGATTAGTAATTTCAGAGATCAAAGTTGAAGAATGACAGAAAATCTCCCCCCCCCCACCAATTTTACAAATCATACTTCAAGGACAGACAATTTTATTTAAATCAGCTGAACAGTCTCCAAAACCAGCAGACATTCATGCCCTCAAAATGCAACAGAAGTAGTTTGAATTTAAGATCCATTGCTGATCAAATTTGTTACTTACGTCTGACCTGAAATCATCCATGGATACCTCCCCTGACTTCACCTTGTCGATGGACAGATCTCCTGAGGAATCAGATAACCTACAAAATAAGTCACAAATATCAACAACTGTAATGCAGCAAATTTGATATACACTGCCATTGGTGATAGATATTTTGCCCTTAATTTGTTTATGGATATCGAGTAAATGCTGCCCTTGAATATTTAACTCCCAAAATGTCATCATATATCTGAACACATGTTGCATACACTTATTCACTATTGTCCCAGGACCTCCCCCCTGTTTGTTTACACTTTATTGTTTCAGTATATATCTGTGAAAAAAATATTGCCCTCTCGTGTTGCATATTTTGTCTTTACTATTTGGGAATATAAAATGTATACTGCCTTCTAATGTTGCAAATTTTACCACTCATTATTTCAAAATACATTTGGAATAAATTAGCATTAAAGTGTCATATTTTAATCTTATTTGTGTGGAATATATGTAAACATCAAGTGCAATGTGGAAAACTAAATAGGTTAACTGTGATGAACTTAAACCTTAAAACTATTTCCAATGAAATATGTTTACATCAAATCTTTAGCACTTTTGGAATTTTTAATTTTGATATCAGTATTTATTATTTAATGTCTGAGAATAATGTTTCACAAGTGAAATGAAGTGTCATGACATTGAAGGTGTTGTGTATTATTTCAGAGGTATTCATTGACAGTTTAGGTGTGTGAAATGTGTGAGGACTTGTTTCTGAGAAACTGAATGACACTATATCATCAGTGTCACTCCTCTTGATCATTTTTTATATTTTTGAAAGGAGCATTAGGCTGTCCATCTTCATGATCCATTGTCAACGGTATTTCTTTAGTTTAAAATAAAATGCTGCGGATGACACTTGAAAAATGCACTGCACATCAGTGTAATGTCCCATGTTAACTTTACATCTGCCCTGGTTACCTTTTGTCACATATATTAAGTATTATCATTTGTTCTGCCCACAACCACTTACTGCTTATATCCTAGTCGTAAATGACACATATTTATATGTTTTTTTGTAAAATTACAAAAGGAGAGATGATTCTACACTACGTTTCCCAGCATGCAATGTAGCACAATGCCTTAATAAATGTTCCATATGTTTGTTCAGCTGAGTATAATACTATTTCAGCTTTTAAAGTTTTTGAAATGTAAGCAAAAGAGTAACTTATATTTATTAAGGTATTTATTGTATTTTATTTGCATGCAAATTAAAGTAATGCGAAAGTTATTTGTGGTCCAGCAGGTGGCACAACTGGTTTTAGTTTGTGCTACCATCTGCAAGTTAACAAAGCACTTTGGCATTCACAGATCTTTTAAATATTTGTAGTCACAGAATCTATGGGGAAAGCCAGATAATCAGCTAGAAATTTCCCAGGATGCTTGCACTATAATATAGACATAACATTATAATAACCCCAGGATGGCTTATACTCACGATGATATTCTAAGATTGGACATACACACATATAAAGTTAATTTAAAAATATCCTTACACAGCTGAAAAGCATTTATCTTTAATAGAGGCAAGCATAAAAATGTTTCTGATCAACAACTAAAGGTTGAGTAAAACTTGCAATTTTCAAAATACATTTGAAGAAAATTACTCATAGTATATCTTATACTTTATCAGAGAAATATGAAGTAATGTACACAACTATTCAAATGTCAAAAGGATTTTGTGGACAATACACATGCTATATATCTTACATAAGACCAGTACAATAAGGCGTGGCTCAGTACAGAGCAGCAGCCCTGCTCTATTTGCTTGTATGACATCATCTATCTCACCTGAAGAGTTCTTTTTCGCCAGCCTCATCAATTTCATCATCGTCTTCCTCATCTTCTCCGGTCAGCTTCTCAAAGAATTCATGCTGTAATTAGATTGCTTTATGCCATGAATCTCATAAATGAGGAAAATGATGCTTTATAAACCACATAACAAACTGACACTTGGGGTGTGATGGGATATTTTTGCTGTGCCCTTGTTGAAGAATGATGGAAATAGAGAAATTGGTTACTACCTGAAAACTTTTGGCATTTTACAAGATTCACAATAGTTAATGTCTGAAAAATGCTTTTGTTTGAGTTGCAAAAGATGAAATCATGTAAGCATTGTTGATCATTAAGGACAGACACTTACACTGTCAGGAGTATCCTCCTCCTCCAAGGTCTCGTTGTCAGCCTTCCCACGCTCAGACTTGAGGTTCTGTACATACTGCATGGCCTGTAGAATCATATACATACACAATAAATCTCAAGCAATTTTGTATTGAGTATTATATTGACACACAAATATATTTCCTATGAAGCCTAAATTATCCTTCCTACAATCCTAGAGTGGATGACACAAAGGATGGAAACAACAACTGTTCATCAAACAAGTTTTGAACATTATCACCCCTAAATTTAATTCAGTAAGTCAATTATCACCTTAAATCTCTCATCCTTGTTGCAGTCCTTGCCATTCCACTGGTAGATCATGAGCCCAGTATCCAAGATGAATACATCCCCGCTATTCAGGCGAGACTTGGCTAAGGGTACCTACAACATATATACACATGTATGTGTGAAGCATTTATCACACAAATATTGTTACTCTGCAAACTTTGATCTCTTCCTCAAATGCAACAGAAAGTCACATTTCACAGGATGAGTTTGGGGATCACTAGATTATCATACCTGTATACACTCTTGAATGTCTATATTTAACCATTTCTGACCTGGAATTTTAGCATATATTCATTAAAAAAAAAAAAAAAAAAAAAAAAAAAAAAAAATAAACAATTTACCTCTTTAACCTGAATGTTGGTTCTCTTTCCTGAGACATGGAGAAGACGAGATATGTATTCTTCTGGGGTGACGTGACGGAAGCCTGAGGCAGCACCTCCCTCCATGATCCTGCAACCCCAAGGCAACTTATTATTCTTCACTCACTCCTATATCTATCCTAATGCTTGCACTGCACAATATATCATCCTCAATTTTATTGGATATTATCAATAGAGATGCGATTTGTAACAGAGACTACAAAATAATTTTGATCAAATGATAAAACTATGTAGTTTGCATATTAATTATTCTTAAACATGTTCTATCCAACTGTATTAAGAAGATATTAATTCATATGTATTTTTAAAAGTTAAAAGATATAAAAGAGCTAAAACAATCTATATTTGTAATTCCTCAATAGCTATTCAACTTTAAATCAATATTTTTTAAACTTTTGATAACTGTCTACTGAATCCTAGTTTTAATAACTGGCAAAATAAATGTTTTCCAAAAAAAGAAAGATTTCCATATGGTGTTCTCTCCATATTCCTGATTTGCTTGCTTTATGTTTGACATTATACTTGAAATTATCACAGAGACAAATAACCAAATCTCTAGTTTCTTGTTAAGTTTTTTAGTCATATTGCTGGATCTATATTTTTGGTGTCTGCATCTTCTTTCTCAGAGCATACTCAACATTGCAGTGATTAATAGAAGCACAGTATAGCAAGCAAAATAGCAGCATGCTCGTTTAAAATCTCAAGGAAAAAAGTTAGGCATGAAGATTAGACAACTTTTTATATTATTTGTTATAAGTAATTTTAGTTTCAAAGTGTGCACAAAATCATTGCAAGTGTGAGGGGAAAAAGATGTTTTGTTCTATTTTTTAAGGGGATAATGGTAATTGTTAGAAGTTCTACCCATGTAAAGATTACTTATAATTGGTATAAAGGATGAATGAGAAAACAGGAATATATTTCAATTATTCACACATTTTTAGTTGTAATAAGTCAAGGATATCAGTGCAGGAATGATCACATTTAGATTGACCACAAAGCACATATATACCACAAAAGTACTTAAAGGATCTAAACCGATCATCAGCTTGATGGAATCACAGCCAATCAGAAAGATTTTGGAGAATTCAACCAATCACAATGCACATTGCAAAGGGTAAACATGTCCTAGATAAAGGTTGAAGCATATTTTCACCTAAATCACGACATAACTGAATGAGATTTGGTCTTATCGAGGTTTGCTGACTGAGGGGTGTGGTTGTGAGACTCACGTGATTCCTTGAGGAAATAGGTCAGAGAAGCTTTGAGACTCTCTACCCATCACCTCCCGATGCTGGACAGCCATGTCATCAAGGTAACAGTCTAGTTCTACAGTTTTGTAGGCTGCTGTCCCATACTCATCCTAACATGCAAGGTTACATACAAAATGTGCACAAATGAGCATATAAATAAAGACTAATGTAACAGACTATATTGAAAGAAAAAGCCCCAGTTTGAAGATTTCCAAGCTGTCTTTGAATCATAAGCATCATATATTGAGTTTCAACATGAAAGGAAAACTGCATATGTTTTGATGCTGCAAAGCAAGCAAAAACTAGATACTATGTGACAACTATCACAAGAGGCACTGTTGTTATCTGGTTTGGTAAATCTTAATGTGGTACAACTTAATATTTTTAGTGTAGCAGCACATTAGTCTGGATCAAATAATAGGTGGTAGATGACCTTTTAATTTTACAGGGAGTAGTGTTATGCAAGCATCTTTAAACATGAAATTGAAAGGTGCCATAAAGATGGCATTTATAGTTGTATTTAATGGACAGACATACAGAGAGGTAGATAAATACAAGGCAATTCCACTGTTTCAAGTGCCTTAATGATAAATTTTAATACATTTAGTGATCACCGCATAAGATAGCAGCACTGCATGCCATGAATGTTAAAACATGATTAAAACTGAAAATAAATATCTGAATATTATGGTTTGATCTTATTCTAATTTCTATGAGTAACATTGATTGATTGGTGTCAAATAAACTTCTGAAAAGTGAAAAAATTGGTTTAAATTATTTAAATTTGGTCGGGCATTTAGACTAAACCTAGAGATCTGTAATAACAAACAAATCTGGTTTTGCGTTGCTAGTTAGGCTTCAAACACAATCAAGTTGAATACATTTCAATTCTGACAGTTAAAACTTGGGGAGCAAGCAGAATATTGCTGCATTTACATAAGTGTGTCATACAGATGGCATCCAACAGTAACACACTATGCATGCACAGTCAGAACAAAAACCTGATGCTAACAAGCTATTACACTTGTGTTAGTGATCCTTTAGGGTGGATGCAGAATATTTAGGTGAAAGGGGAATTGAAGCAAAATAAGTATTCATTGTTATCAGTGGGGGATTGGTATAGAATATTGTGTTGTGAGTGGTGATTGGTGCAGAATATTGTGTCAATGTGAGTAGGGATTGGTGCGGAATATTGTGTGTCAATGTGAGTAGGGACTGGTGCAGAATATTGTGTTGTGAGTGGTGATTGGTGCAGAATATTGTGTCAATGTGAATGGGGACTGGTGCAGAATATTGTGTCAATGTGAGTAGGGACTGGTGCAGAATATTGTGTCAATGTGAGTAGGGACTGGTGCGGAATATTGTGTCAATGTGAGTGGGGACTGGTGCAGAATATTGTGTCAATGTGAATGGGGACTGGTGCAGAATATTGTGTCAATGTGAGTAGGGACTGGTGCAGAATATTGTGTCAATGTGAGTAGGGACTGGTGCAGAATATTGTGTCAATGTGAGTGGGGACTGGTGCAGAATATTGTGTCAATGTGAGTGGGGACTGGTGCAGAATATTGTGTCAATGTGAGTAGGGACTGGTGCAGAATATTGTGTCAATGTGAGTAGGGACTGGTGCAGAATATTGTGTCAATGTGAGTGGGGACTGGTGCAGAATATTGTGTCAATGTGAATGGGGACTGGTGCAGAATATTGTGTCAATGTGAGTAGGGACTGGTGCAGAATATTGTGTCAATGTGAGTGGGGACTGGTGCAGAATATTGTGTCAATGTGAGCAGGGACTGGTGCAGAATATTGTGTCAATGTGAGTGGGGACTGGTGCAGAATATTGTGTCAAGGTGAGTGGGGATTGGATGCAGAATAATAAGTCTTATGGTGTCAGGAAAAGACTTGCAGAATACTACATAATGATGTGTTTAGTGTAACATAAATACTTTAAAATACCACAAGACATCATTCAATTGACATAGACCAAATGCCAGTTGTTATTTCGATCCCTTGAAAAGTTTGTATTCTGCAATGAAAGCTGCAGAGCTACATCAACACAAATGGCTCAAGATAGCAACTGGCATTTAAATAAGAGAAAATTGACAATGCATGAATGGGCAGTCATTTGAAAATTAACCAAGGGTGCCTATCACATGGGAAATGGAATTTCACTGATCAGCTTCTCTTTTCCCCCAAAATGTTAGGCAAGATATGACAAGAATGTCGTGCCAAAAAGAGATGTACAGAGTGAAGCGGGAAAGATGTGAGAAAATCCAACACCAGGCACCATACATATGCACATATGCTCCATGTTCACATCCATGAACCACTTACGTCAGAGATTCAAAATAACTCAGAAACAGATTGGATTCGTGTCCCTGAACCTCACGATGTTGGACACCCTGGTCATCCAGGAAACAATCAAGCTCCACGGTCTTGTAGGCAACAGTGCCATACTCATCCTGTTGCCATGGAAACACAATAATGGGTGAGGGTAAACACGGGATCATTCCATTATCATTGACATGAAGAGTTGAGATTAATTACCATCATGTGCAGGAATCCAAAGGTTGGAACCAGTGGGACTAAGGAAAATCATTCATATTTATCTCTTTGTAACCACAAATACTGACTCATATAAACTGTGTAATCTCCAGAGGGACCTGTACCTCTGGTAAAGATCTGCTTCTGAATAAAGCAGCACACAAAACTCTTTATATCTATTTACTGGTTAGTAATATATTTGTAATAATGGTCATTTGATTAATCAAAAATTTATAATAATATCAACTCAATATCATTAAATTATCTATTATTTATATTAATTTGATCAAAATGACTTATTCACAAGACATTTTGTGTACTCGACGCAGTTTATATGTGGTACTAGTATTGTGGGTAAGGCACATGATTATAGGTGAAAGTTTGTGTTGTATCAAGCATCAAAACACTGCAAGAAAAGAGAAATTGTGTACAACTAATTAATAAGGGGAAAACAAGGAATTATTTGTAAAACAAAGTGAAGCTCACACACACTTAAAACACTGGCATAAACATGACATTTAATTTGTCAGACACACATTACTTCAGGACTTCAGGACTATTTTAAGCTCCATTCTAATTTGGCACTCTAATCTTGGCACTCTAAATATCATCCAAAACCTATTGCTCTCTGTTTTAGTACAGATCATGAACTTTTCTCCTACAGCCCAAATGCAACGTGTTTTTTTGTTACACAGTGGACTACTAAATTCAATCTTGCAATAAGCACGACTATTATCTAATTCTCATCAGTACTTAACTCAATCATTGCATAAAGCTATTTTAATGCCAAGAGCATACAATGGTTACATTTATATGCTTTTTTTTTAAGAACTCTAATCATGGATTAAAAACGCGGCAAATATGTTACTATTTTTTAATGTAATTAGATCAATTCATAATGTTATTGAGTCTATTAAATCTGGATTTAATTTGAAAAGTTACTTAAATCAGGGCTTGTGACAATAAGTGATGGGATCACCTCATGACTTTAGTATGTGGTCAGTTTTATTGCACTGACTTACGTAATGGCTTTAAAGTATGACTTAAATAGGTCCGACTCTTTGCCTTGGACCTCTCGATGCTGAACTGCGGCATCGTCCAGAAACATGTCCAGCTCTACAGTCTTATAAGCTGCTGTCCCATACTCATCCTACGGACAAATTATCACATTGACTCTCAAACATGAATCAACAATTTCATATTCAACATTCATGCACACATAGTGGTTATGATATCAGCTGTTATTGCACATTCTGTGTTTCGTTGCCTTGTACTGCGTTACATACTTATTTGTATTTATAATAATTCACTAATATGCCTAAAACAGGTCATTATAAATCTTGCATGTGCACTTGTCAGATATACTTATTCATAAATATATTTGCATAGTTACTGCAAATATTCTTATTTTCAAATGATGACTTTACATGAAGATTTAGACAAATTCAACATTCAAATCAACACATAATCTGCCCATGCTAAACACAATACAAAAAAATACACAAATGCTACTGAGTATTTATCATACAGGACAAAATATTCATCAGAACTCACATTTTATGTAAAACTGATTTAAGATGCTACAGACAACTAATCAAATTCCCATATCTATACAAAATATTCAGTGATTGCAAGAAACAAAACAATACAAATCTAAATATGCACAAGTATGCAAAAATCACATGTGGACAATACACTTGAGCACATGGACACTCAACTGGCACTTTCAACAATACATGATATATATGTGACGAACATTTTGTGGAAAACGCAGGCTTCATTTCACTACTTTTCATGCTTCTTTTCCTTATAGATTTTTGTTTTCTATCGCAAATTCTGAAACTTTTGATAGTGATTACTATGTGGACGCAAATGAAAGAAAATGCAATCTTGAAAGAAATATAAAATTTTAAAGCTATAGAGATAATGTTGCACTGGAATTGAACGAGACCTCTTTTGCAATCTCCAGTACCATATATACTAGGATGCTGGTTTGATACACAAATAACATTTACATGGGCACATAAATATCTATCTTAGAGGAGTTGGACTCCAATATCTAGATGTGTGATGGGGGGAAAATAAGGTGTTGGCTGCAGCAGGTGGTTCCTGAAAGAAGGAACTAGAGAGTGATAAATTAATAGATAACAGCTCCAGACTCCTTTATATTCATGCTGCAAACATCCAAACTTTAAACATTGTGTTGTATATTAAATTAGTAAGCATGATTACCAGAGTACTTCCATCTAAGATTGTGGCATTGTTAACATTGTTACTGGCAAAAGTGTTATGCTTATTTTAATAGAAGGAATCATCTTAACATTTATATATTTATATTTAAAACTCTTCACACTTTACAGTAATTTGTAATCTATCTCATGTATGGGATAATGTGTTGATTTTTTGTTTCAATTCTGGTATTGGGTGTAATTAAGAGATGACCTACCTGGCTGCTCTTGCTGCCGATCCAGAAGTGGATATCCCAGGCAAGCTCCTCACTGTCAGGGCTGGGCTTGTAGGTCTGAAAAGTCATCAAGGTCATCTTAGTGTCATATATCAGGAGCGTTGATGTCCGCATGTATAAACTATTCCTTTGCATAATTCCCTAAAATTTTGTCTGAGTTCCTTATTTCCGCCCCAGTCTCTTTTTAAGTTTTACCTTTATTTCTTAAACAATATTCATCAGTATGTTTTACTAGGTTTCTTGATTAAAACCTTCCAATGTTTTATTTATTATTTGTATTCTAAATAGATCTACAGAGGCAGGTTATACTCACATTCAAAATGATGTAGGAATCTCCACTGAAAAACTTGCCATAATCCTCTGTTGGCCAGTCTTGTACTTCAAAGTTCTGAAATAAATCACATGTATGGCAGATTCAAATATTAGACCAATATTCCTATTTCAGGGGTGGGAGAGCTCTGAACCAATCTGTGCAGTAAATCTGAACCAATCTGGTTAAATCACTTCATTCTGGTCGCTCACAACTGAGCTGGGCGCTAAATGACGTCATTCTGGGCGCTCGCAACAATCTGTGCACTAAATCACAGCCAATCTGAGTGGTATTTGACCATTGTTGTATGGTGGACAATGGCGAGAATGAAAAAAGTTGAGTTCTTTAATATTTATATAACGACTATCAAACACAAATGTTTAAAAAAATAACATGCTCATCAGTTACATATATAAGTATATGATCACCTGAAATTGATTTTTAACGAGATTATTGTCACATTATAACACAGGCATGTGCCCCAGTTTAAGACTGCATAAAAAGGAGTAATTCCCGACTTGGGGGCACAAATATAACCGTAAAAACGTTAAAGATTTAGCATAAAATTTACATTATTATTAACAAGACACTGTTTTACACTCAACTGTGGCAATATTTGTTACATTTTGTGATGATTCTTGTGTGATTCTGATGCTTTTTATGAGCTATGAAAAAGTCGTTTTTTAACAGAACCGCCCAGATTGGTTCAGAATTGGTTCAGAACAATGGTATGACGTCATACCACCCAGATATGTTTTGAGTACCGTCCAGAATGGTTCAGAGCTCTCCCACCACTGTATTTAGCATAACTGAATGCATAATTATTAAAATCTGATGGAAACAAGTCTGTGTTCAACATAATTTTATTCATTCCTGGCTTTGGATGGTAAATCTGTGCAATGTGTTTCCTTTATAAGTTTTGCTACTTCTTGCAACTTCTCTAATTTCAATATTGTGAGTTTTTCTCTCTCAATCAGCCATTTCAAGAATTAAGATAAAACTGCCAAAGGTCCTACCCGTCAGAACCCAGTCAAATCACCAAGACAGCAGTTTACAAGTACTAGTGGATATCAGACACATTTATAGCTTAATCTGCTGCACCAGATACCTGAGATCTCCAGGGTTTATTTGTCTCCAGAGGTCTTTATGTAACATTGCTGAGATTATATAGCTCTGTCTGTCTGCACTTCACACAGACTCTTATCCCAGTGCCACGCTTTATCACTTAAGTAATATATCGCTAACAGTAATATATATCACAGTGTAACCACAGTAACCTCATCTTAAATGATGGTTATATTTTTTTACATTTAAAAAAATAAATTCTCCATGTACTGATTCAATCATAAAAGAAAGTTGTACATACGACAATTCTCCAGATTTTGAGTCCCACTTCCTGGCCAGCACCCTGCCAGGCAGGCTCGCCTTCTGCTGCCTCCTCTGAAATAATAACAATACAAGATTGGTGCTACCAACATCTCTTTTTTATTAAAAAAAATTACTAATTTACTTATACATTTCAGATCTTTCTTGATGAGAACACCGGATCCAGCTCAATTAACTTGGAAGTGGGAGACCCACACAGATGGAGGAACTTGAGGATCAATCTTTTCCCTGTAGAAGTACAGGTGACTGTCAATACACAGGCTACTGTAGCAATTACTTTGTGGGCTAATATGGGCTGTACAGACTTGACACATTCAAGCTCTCTGATGCACAACAGGAAATAGGGAACTGTATCTATTCCTCTAGAATACAATTATATATATCCAATGCATCAAGGAGCCACTTTCATGATTATTGAGGAGCATAAAAGAGAGAAATGGGTTCAAATATCTTCTTTTTCCATCACTAGAAACATGTTATGTCTCTCACATTGGACCATAAAACCCAGTAAATAAGCAAAGTTTTAAAATAATGAAGATAAATAGTTTTGCTACCCCCCCCCCCCGATTATTAGTTGCAGATGTCCCCCATTGCTGTGACATTATATGAAGATTTAGTACTCAAGATGTGATGTCTATGAACTACATATTACTTTCTACTAAAACATTAAAAGAATGGAAAAAACTGTCCGAAAGTTGTTTTTAAGAAGAAGTCTTGTTTTGCAATGTATCCAACTATAATGTATTGAAGTAGTCACCAGGATTGTATCGCTTGGCAACTCTACCGATGATTTCAAGCTAACCAAGATTTCAGCAAAAGTTCAAAGGTCAAGGATAGGGTGTTTCCTGGCAACCATGTGTAAATAGGCCACAAACCATCCTCTGACAAACTAAACCATGTTGTGAATATGCCTCCGATGGCTGGCCTCATCTGGTTCTGTTAGAAGAGTAACTATTTCTGTGCCAAGTTATTATGTTTTTTATCAGCAGGGGAAACAGGTAGTTCCCCTTGTGAGCCCCTGAAGTGATCACCTCTGTTGGATGATGATTTACATGTGTTATACTTCAGAGTAGCATATGAGGGGGCACTGATGGGAGATGCCTGTCAAAATATAACCTTTTCCTGTGAAGAATAAATGAGGCAGCAAAAACTACTTGAAGAAGCTTTAGTCTGTACAGCAAGGATACAATGTTCATGAACACTAAGCAATCTTGCTGAGGCTAATCTGCTTATATAACATAATGTAACTGTGCTGACCAATCCTCTTAAATACTATCAAAATTATTCCATTATCAAAGATCAAGGTGAGGAACTTCATAACTAATAATTATTGTGTGATCTCCTGGGGGATTATTGAATTGGGGCAACAAGGAAATTTTATATTAAAGATACAAGGAAAAGAGGAAGTAAACATACTTTTGACTTGTTTTTCTGTGTCTGAGCCAAACATGGCCAGATTGGAGTCCTTCCAGTCATACTTCTTGGCTTTTACGAGTCCTGTAAACAAAAAAAAAGACAATAACAAATATTGCCATTATCACAAAAAAAAACACACATTACCTATGTCAGACATGATATATAAAGCAAACACCACCAATCTTCCTTTGTGCTGTATTTCTTCCGAATAAAGACAATTCACAGAAAAATGAAACATATTTGAGAGACACAAGATCTTGCAATGTTTTTTTTACAAAAAGCGATTTATTCACAATGTGGTTTATTCTTCAACATCAAGTAACACAAAGCATTAATATTATCATGTACTTTGAGACAAGCTGGCTTCTTATTTATCACTGACTATTTGGCAATAAAATGTGCAGCTACAAAGTCCATCATTGTCATCTGGACACTTTATCATGGCCTGATTTCACATCAAATAAAAGCTCTCTTTAATTTTAATAGACAAACTACATATTTTGTCATATTTTATGATAGGAATATATTACACATATCAGATTGAAATCATCCTGAGCATTTTTAATATCCTAGACAGGATAACAGCCACTCTCTTCCCACAAATCTTCACCATTACAGAGATATTATTTGCTATAAATGCACTTTCTTTTCCACAGAGAAAAAGTATGAAAATTATGATTAAAATATTCAAACAGTATATTTGTTCATTTTATCAAGTTAAACAGCTCTAAATGTTGTAAAATTCAGGTGAACAAAAGAATATATATTTCCAAATGTGATACTACACTTTGAAGTGACAAAAATACACTTTATGATAAAGTATGGGGAATGGAGCTCCATTGAAACTGGTAGATATGCTCGGAGCCTTGACATTCCACACAGTGATGGCAACAGTCATATATCCTGTCTGCCCAGGATGTTTACTCTGAGTGGGTGTCTTCCAAAATAAATTAAATTTGAATATCTAGCCAGAGGGTCAAAGTAAATACTTTGAGCTTCCTGAAAGTCATGTGACCAAGGTAGTATTTAATAGGTTCAAAATACTTGACTACCCTGTGCTAGTCTTGTGTATAAGGTGAACAAATCTAAAGTTTGTCTGCTTTGTTTAAATCATGAATATTTGAACTGTAATTAAACTGTGAAATTAATTGTCTTGTTCAAAACAGTTTGCTATAAAGATTATTTTTCCATTTAAAGAATACATAATCCACCTATTTTACAGCAAAATATGTGTAAAAAATGTCTTAATAGTATTATACTGCAGATTCACATGACTGTAAAAATCAACGGTTCCATCAATATTTGTATGATCCACTGATGTTTTTTCCATGTTTGGCATAGTGTGTCATATATTGATGATTCCACCTGTCAGAAAGTACAATGCTGTATATAAGTGATATTGTCACATGCAAGTCCTGTTCTAAATTTTATTAAAGCCAAAATGTAGTCAAATTAAATGCAATTGCGACAACCAAATTTGCATTCAAATTTTTCTGTCATATTTGCTTATTTAGGAAAGTACAACCTTGATTCTAAGATTCTGTAATTTTCATCCAAACACTGGCCTTAACAATTCAACATTATTAGATTGTTTTGCATGCACATGATTACATGCATTGAAACTCATGTTCACATGGCCACTTGATACTCAGATCTATAATTTCCTGTATATTGTTAGGGTGATGGGAACAGAGCAGATTCCCCTCCCACTGAGTCACCCCCTGTGACTGCCTGGTGACACCAGTGTCAGGGTGATGGGAACAGAGCAGATTCCCCTCCCACTGAGTCACCCCCTGTGACTGCCTAATGACACCAGTGTCAGGGTGATGGGAACAGAGCAGATTCCCCTCCCACTGAGTCACCCCCTGTGACTGCCTAGTGACACCAGTGTCAGGGTGATGGGAACGGAGCAGATTCCCCTCCCACTGAGTCACCCCCTGTGACTGCCTAATGACACCAGTGTCAGGGTGATGGGAATGGAGCAGATTCCCCTCCCACTGACTCACCCCTTGTGACTGCCTGGTGACACCAGTGTCAGGGTGATGGGAATGGAGCAGATTCCCCTCCCACTGAGTCACCCCCTGTGACTGCCTGGTGACACCAGTGTCAGGGTGATGGGAATGGAGCAGATTCCCCTCCCACTGACTCACCCCTTGTGACTGCCTGGTGACACCAGTGTCAGGGTGATGGGAACGGAGCAGATTCCCCTCCCACTGACTCACCCCTTGTGACTGCCTGGTGACACCAGTGTCAGGGTGATGGGAACAGAGCAGATTCCCCTCCCACTGAGTCACCCCCTGTGACTGCCTAATGACACCAGTGTCAGGGTGATGGGAACAGAGCAGATTCCCCTCCCACTGAGTCACCCCCTGTGACTGCCTAATGACACCAGTGTCAGGGTGATGGGAACGGAGCAGATTCCCCTCCCACTGAGTCACCCCCTGTGACTGCCTGGTGACACCAGTGTCAGGGTGATGGGAACGGAGCAGATTCCCCTCCCACTGAGTCACCCCCTGTGACTGCCTAGTGACACCAGTGTCAGGGTGATGGGAACGGAGCAGATTCCCCTCCCACTGAGTCACCCCCTGTGACTGCCCGGTGACACCAGTGTCAGGGTGATGGGAACGGAGCAGATCCTCCTCCCACGGAGACACACCCAGTGCCTGGTGACACCAGTGTCAGGGTGATGGGAACGGAGCAGATCCTCCTCCCACGGAGACACACCCAGCGCCTGGTGAAACCAGTGTCAGGGTGATGGGAACGGAGCAGATCCTCCTCCCACGGAGACACACCCAGTGCCTGGTGACACCAGTGTCAGGGTGATGGGAATGGAGCAGATTCCCCTCCCACTGAGTCACCCCCTGTGACTGCCTGGTGACACCAGTGTCAGAGTGATGGGAACGGAGCAGATCCTCCTCCCACGGAGACACACCCAGCGCCTGGTGAAACCAGTGTCAGGGTGATGGGAACGGAGCAGATCCTCCTCCCACGGAGACACACCCAGCGCCTGGTGACACCAGTGTCAGGGTGATGGGAACGGAGCAGATCCTCCTCCAACGGAGACACACCCAGTGTCTGGTGATATCCTTGTCAGTATCCACACAGTCCTTGCCTAGGTGATTATCAACAATATGCCTGTGTGACAATATACGTGACATGATATCACCTGAAACAGCTCCATCTGTCATCATGTTTAACTTGAGTGCAATTACCAATTGTTCTATGAAAACAAGTACAAGTAAGGAGAGAGCTGGTTGTATTGCCTGCAGCTAGGTTCACCATACAGAGAACAATACCTCTACCTTCACTTTTGATCTTTTGTTCATGTCCATCAAATACATGTGATGAATACTGTCAACAAGCTTGGGAAAACCCTGCTAAGTTTGTATCATGGTGAATACTGTGTATCAAAGTGTTGTGATTTAATGTGGTAAATAATTTAATCTTTTAGAAAAAGATAAGCACCAACAAATGCTTCCTGCAAAATTACGAGTTAAGTTACCTGTAAATAAAAATATAACACAAACTTGGTGTTAAGATCTCTCTCTTTACACAACATCAAAACATTTGTTAAATAAAAAAACAAAAATTTGAATATCAAGTGGTTGATTAGCTTAACATGTTCACAGCAGGTTGCATATACAATGTAAATAGGAGGAAGGTACTTACCTGACATGATGGCTGTTTATGGTGGAGACAGGTAAACTCTGGAGGTAATCTGCAACAATAATTAACAGGACCATGTATAATAAACCAATCAAGCAATTTGCTGAAAGACATCCTTCCTCAACCTTATTCACCACTGCTTGTTATATTTTGCTTCTAAACTTCCTTTCTTGTCTGTAGAAGGCTCGGAATGTATAAACTGCACCAATCTTGGTGCGTTATTTTTGGCTATATTAATTACAGTTGTTGAACTGTCACATTTAATATATTAAATGTTTTATTTAGCTTTAGCTTTCTTGTAAAATAAGCAACTAAATTATATAAGATCATTTATAGGTCTCTAGAACATTTGATGTTTTCTGGGATTTGCAATCAAATTAGAGCTCAATAAGATATGATTGATCCCATTATAACCCACTCATTATCATGATGATAGGACAGGGCACAACATGTTATCTCTATTTGCTCTGAGAGAGAAATGGTCATGAGATCAACTGTAAACAATCTAAAATGTAGGTCAGTCCTCATCATATCATATCCTTTATTTAAGTTTTCAACATTTTAGGCCTTTAGTCATCTGGCAAGCATCTGCTTCAGGGAGTCAATATTAGACCTTTTATTCAATATATGTTCAAATCACATGGTCCCAATGCACAAATATAAACACAAACTTCAGAGTTTACATCATGATAGCATAAAGGCATAAATGGTTTTTATTTTCTAATGATTACAATTCATAAAGGTAGTAAGGTTCTGTCAATTCCTAAGCTCAAACACTCCTTGGAAATAGACTTTTCACAAATACTGAGTAGAATTAGAGCATGTTCTCCCAGAGTATTCTGTTACAACTAAATATGACTGGATTATAACTCTGCTTTGACAAAATCACAAAATACTTCAGTGTTTTTTTATTTTATTAAAGACTGGTCACACAATAATCAATAGTTTCTTGAATATTTGGATATTTTCTGGATCTGTCAATGAACAAGTAAAGCAATCCCGACACCATCAGTTCCCCACCTCAGGTACTTGTCTCACTTTATACCTTCTGTACACATTGATCACAACATTTAGGCTGAATTTTCCTAGTTTCTTTATAAACTCATCTTTACAGAATTAACCATTCTCAATAGTATGTACAAAGTGGGCAGGTTATCTGAAAACAACCCAAGAAAAATCTTATTACACTGGATGTCATTTATCTTTTATCCTAGCACAAAGCCAACATATATTTTGGTATCATTATTATCAGTCGAGCAAAATCTGATGTTTGCTGTTTTTTATGTGATTATTTTTTATGATCATGCAGTGTTAATCACCTATAGTTGGCAGCATAAAACAATATATAGCATAAAACAGTAAATAATGTAGTCTGATTGGCTGTAATTATTTTTGAGATGATTGCATTTTTAAGAAGGTGCAACTCTTCCCACCCTCTAACAAAAGGCCACCATTAAAACTTTATATAAACTATTAAACTAAACAGTTTGTCCTGCTGTGAATCATGAGTGTTATCAGCATTTAATATTTGCCTGATAATGCTGCAGACAGGACATGGACTACGGACACACACACTTGTGTAACTGATATAAAGCGTCTGCCAACACGTCCCAGGGTACATTCCTAATGCATAAAGCCAGTCCTAACCAATAATCTGTTGTAGCTTATCTCTACTGCTATGTCCTAAGCATTTCATGTCCGAGAAACATTAAGAAAATTAGTCATCATAACATGTGGGTATATCCAGGAATACATAGAGCCAGCAGTTGCTCGTGTAACACAACTTGTCTGAGCCAATTTTTTTATGAACACTGTTCTGCACTTGGCACATAGGCTGTCACTGAAAGCTTGTTTGGTTATTTGAGAATGTGAGCATTTGCTATGATATTGTTTTCTTTCATACCAAGTCTGGGTTTGACAAAATACATAAATTTGTTAATCTTAGGATTTGTGTTGAAGAAAAATATGTGTTAATCTGAGGATTACTATTGAAGAAAGTGTATGATTATCATCCATCTGTGAGCTGTGTGCCAAACTTTGTGATTCTCAGTGTAAGATGAGTTGTGTAACCAAGCCTACATAATCTAAATCTTCACCCTGGGTAACAAGAATGGTGGTTTAGTGGTTCTGAAGGCTGGGGTAGACTGTGTGGGCCATGTATGATACATTATGTACACCTAGGTCTCAACAGAGACTTACAAACTCTGGCTGAGCAGGATGGCATAATCAAGATATGCCATATATTCTATACACATTATTGATATAAGTAAGTCTATAAATAAAGTAAGAGATCTTATTATCCCACACTTCTCACGTCACATCCACTTCCTTATAGCACCTGTCATTTCCTCTTATTCCCATTACTCATGTTCTTGTTTGCTTTTATCCCAAATAAACAGAACAAGAATCTATAAATTTTAATCTACCTTCATTTACTATTTTGCATCCCTCTGCTGAGATTTGTTTGGTTTAATACACTGAATGCTTGAAGTGCAAGAAAGATTCACATCCCTGGGTAGAAACCCCAATCTATTGTTTAGTAGTGTGTAATAAAATTCCTAAATAGCTGCTCTAACATACAAGTCAGATGTTATTCTCAATTATGTTGAAACTTAAGTTGGAGTATGCTTAAAGTAATATATATGGTATATTACTCCAGGGAGGATGTTAACTACCATCATAATTCATGATGATACCACACAGTAAACTTTTTCTGGAGTTCTATTCTTGTCATAAATTCTTCAAATCTGACTCACTTTCCTGGCATTGAATGTTAGCTGTGATGTGAATATTGGCAGCACCAATCTAACATGCAAGCCCTCATTTTCTATATTTAGATTTGTGTCAATTAAACAATTAGGGGTGAAAGATCTCTTTGGTGATAGATCATGATAAATGAGATAACACCACACTCTATGTTATCATGCTTGGCTCCTCCAGGACTCTTTGTTTTTTATTTGTTTTTAAAAATTTATACCTCACCTCATGCATGGCACCAGATATTTAAATTATGGTAAATAAACAAATTGTTTGGATCCAATGAATTATCAAAGCAACGATCTCGCAAATTCTGCATTAACATACATTGTGTATCCCCTTGAGCTCATTACAATTCTACAAAATGTCTTGATCAATGTTTCTTGTCAATTTGTGAATATATACCACACCACCTCATTAATCTGTCGCACTGAGATAAACAGGGATATTTTTAGCCCCATGTCCCAGGCCCCAGGCTGGGTACTGACCATTCTCTTCCCCAGATCTCTATTAACCCTTTCCTTACCTGCGGACCTGTGGTGGTAAAGTTGGTGATATTTGCCGTGGAGCCGGTGGCAGGTATTGTATTGCAATATTGAGGAGTTTATACGCCAATACTTAGCTCACATATGCAGTAGCAGTGGTCTGGCGGGTGAAATCAGACCTTGGAGTTGGCTGGCTCCACTGCTAATGGGGCAGGGTGCTCGGCCATGTTCGGAAGCAGCTGCACATGCTTGGCATGCTCAGTGAAACTGCCAGGAAAACCTTTCACATGGAATACATGGCATCACCTCCTTATATCATGGCAGTCTGGGCTAAATTCTTTTTAGGCTACTAGACAGTAGAGATCTGCACAAGCCCGAATCAAAGTGTACTAGCCAAAACCGTTTTTTGCGATTTTTTTTCAATTTTTTTGGTGGTTTTTTTTTACTATTCTCAACTTTCTGTGTGCACATTTACAATAGGATGATACCCAAGGTCATTTTTACCCAAAAAAAAATCATGATTAGCCACTAGACAGTGATTCTGAGACCATGGGCTAGTGCTAAAATCCCAGATTACATGGTATAATCATATAATCCTTTCCAGACTTTTTTAATGCACATACATAATATATTTATAAAATAACCTTTTTGTTCCAACACATATAATTAATAGCCATTTTAAAAATCTAATTCAAACAAAAATATAATTTCATTACAAAAGGATTTATATGTAATATTTCATATTTTTGTGACTTAAGCACAAAATGTTTACCCCTTAAATAACATAAAGGATACCAGTTGCAGGGACAGGGTTAATTGGCAGAACACTGCTTGGAGAGTGAATGTTTGGATCACACCAGCATTCCTGGATGACTACCCCACAGCTGGCAGTGAGGCACTGATGGGATTTTTTTCACACCCCATTTAATTTTTGTGTGTGATTTTATGTGTATAATTGCCACAAGAATGAACTATTTTCTTTCTGCTTCCCCATATACAGTTTTCATGGAGAAAGCAAATTAGGTGCTGAATGGATTTCCTTCTTTATTTTTTTTGAACTATCACAATCTTTTAAATGATACCTTGCATGGAAAAGTAAGAAATTTCTTTTTTCATTGGCCTAAGCCGGGGTGATTACTGGTAGAACTGTTATGACTCTGTCACATGGTAATAATGTATTTGCTGCTTGAAGGAGATTTCATCCAGAGTTCCTTCTCTTATTTAAACTTCTCCAGAACTGATATATTACTATTTTATGTCAGACCATGAGATAAGTATTACTGACCATTCATACTCAAACGTCTGTATTATAATGACTTGTTTTAATACTGCTAAGTGAATCTGGTCTTGACAATCTTGCCTATAACTCCAAGTTATGCTTCTATAAATATGAGTGTGTATGTTTGTGTGAACTTGGCATTGATTGGCCCCATCCTGGCCTCTTAATCATGGTGGTCAGTCAGACTGCATCATGTGATCTGCCCTAGTATGTACCTGTGCTGGGGCTGGGAGTGACCAGGCTTTATCATTGGCAGCTGTCCGTGTGCCAATATTCAGAGCGAACATAATAACTGAATATATAAATATATAAATATATAGACTGGTAGCAATTTATTGCTCTCAGATATAGAAAATCAATAAAACTTTTGTAAAGTTATAGTTTTAATTTCCTACCTCAAGCAAATATATTGTTATTTGGCAAGTACAAAACTTTTATGCAAAATATATGACAATAGAGAAATCAATACCACAAAAAACTCTTTAGACGCTTTATGCATTAATTCCATTGCATGATAATTTGTGTTTTAGTAGTAGTAGTATCCAACATCGATCTCAATTTAAACTCAATTTGACAGCATGTTTCCTTGTCATTAACATTAATTTATTACGATTAGTACTAATATTAAACGGGTGTTGCTGGTTCCTCTTCAGAACTATAATATCTATGTATGTCATCATTCTAACTAGGCAGATACGTAATTCTGACACATCTCTTCTCCCTCACTACAAACACAATATCTTGGCTGACAGTGGTATAGTTTCTCTCTGCAATCATTATCTTCACATCTCACCATATCGCGTCATAAATCTGACACGTAAGATTCAAATGTATAAGTTGAAAGAGCAAATAAAATATGTTAAGTGTATTACTATCCCAGGGCACATTGTCAACCAGGAAATGGCTGAGACATATATTGTATTTATGTTGCATTACATTCTTTTCAAGATTTAATGACATTGGGCAGTTTCGGGTCAGATAATTTCTAACGATTGTCAGTGGTCTAATACAGGGAAATTTCATAGATGACACATTTTTATTAACCCTGGACATACCATTACACTACAGGGAAGTTGTACTTCAAAAACCTTGATTTTTGGTTTTGGTCCTAACCCTGCAGGCTGTAAGTGAAGAGTGAAGTTCTCGGACTGGCATGAGAACACAAACCAACAACTCATTAAAAAAGTGCCTGATTTCCCCCAATCTTGACTGCCCAAAGCAGGAGTCGATCCCAACCCACCACAACGAGAGACAAATAATTTGCTATTTCTCCACCAGCAAGTACACCAGTATCAGCCTGCAGAAGGCACCAACATGTACCTGGCTTCCATGATTGCCGTCAAGGCACACCCACCCTTCAGATACATAGACTATTTCTAATCAAATATTACACGCCTCCTAATGGGAATCAGAACAAAAAATGATCTGCAAAACATAAAATATGGTCATCCATATTCTGAAGATTGTGACAAGCGTAAATACTTACAAAGTTTCTTGCTAGACCAAGCCGGTTTACAGGAAAACAGCGACACCCGGATATCAGTAATAAATCGAAGAGAGAGTGTTGTGTGTGCTTTGGGCTGTCTGCAGTGCCCCTAGTGGTGAAGGCTATCAGGATTCAGGAAGAAACAAATCAAGTTGGAGTGGTGCCATCTGTTGACTATATCACACAGATCATCTAACCAGACTACTCAAATTAACTCATGTTGTATTGCTCCCAAGTGATTCAGAATTACTCTCAGTAATAATTAATCATGACATGTTTAATTGACAATTAATTATGACATGTCTAAATATATAATCGTGACTTTGTGCCTGAAAATCTATTGGTGCATTCCCAATAAATAAAATTTAATATTCATTCAACATTCATTAATCTCCATCACTCAAATACCAGCTCAAAGAGTCAATTTCAGAAAATAATAGAAGGGTGGCTCAAAATAGCGGTTTTTTCTGAAATGTTAACCTCCCAGGGTGGGAGAGACAAAATTCATGTGTCTAAATACCCCAAAAGGAACACCTTAGCACCAAGGGAGGTTAACATTTCAGAACAAAAACGTCATTTTGAGCCACCCTATCATAATAGTAGATAAAATATGCAACAAATTCTCATTCTCACAGTTTAAGAAAATGTCTAGCTAAATGGACCAAATTAGCAACAGAGAAAATCAGGTGATAACAAATATATCAAATGAAGACACCTCATTTAAAAGCTGATATCATTCTGTCAATTTTTATATATTTATTTTTGTTCTACAATGAGGGGAATATGCTAATATCATTTCATGAATATGTGTATATGTAGAATGTGTTTTCTTTTTGATGCCATTTGTGCTGGGCAAGTGTGACGCTATGCACCAACTGCAATAGAAAGTCATATATTAGCCATTTCATGTTTAATGTTTCCCATTACAAGTGATGGAAATTTAATCCTCATTGTTCGAGTCAGCCCTGCTGCCACCTGGTGTGTTGAAATTTGTCATGCATAGATGAATTTGAAAAAGCGCAAGAATGGGTCAGAGTAGAAACAAATGCTGATTAACATGTCATTTAACCAGTCATCCCATAACACACAAATTGTCTTTCTATTCTTTGCAAGATTCTCAAACTGATTTTTCTTCTGTACGTGAATTTGTTGCAAAAATATTAATGTATTCCCTTCCCAGCATACAGAATGGTAGTCATACCAGCCTGTATTGTATTGAGACAGCTGTATTCGTGAGAGATTGCTACAGAATTTGAATAATTTGAATAAGTATCAGAGCAGAGACATTATAATTGATAACATGTACATTGTCAATACCTCATTCATGAGAGGGTTCTTAAAAGTGAACAGGGGGGATCTCAACAGAAGAAGGCACAAAAGTACCTGAATTTTCTCCAAGAAAGTTGACAGAATTATGAAATATATTCAATATATATTTTAAAATATTTTTCTCTAGTATTGTAATTTTTATCAATCCAGTACGTCACAGATCAATCCAGTACGTCTCAGATCAATCCAGTACGTCACAGATCAATCCAGTACGTCACAGATCGATCCAGTACGTCACAGATCAATTCAGTATGTCACAGATCAATCCAGTACTTCACAAATGAGCAGATCGGTCCAGTACGTCACAGATGAGCAGGCCAATCCAGTACGTCGCAGATCAATCCAGTACGTCACAGATCAATCCAGTACTTCACAAATGAGCAGATCGGTCCAGTACGTCACAGATGAGCAGGCCAATCCAGTATGTCGCAGATCAATCCAGTACGTCACAGATCAATCCAGTACGTCTCAGATCAATCCAGTGCGTCACAGATGAGTAGGCCAATCCAGAACGTCGCAGATCAATCCAGTACGTCACAGATGAGCCACATGGTGACCTTTATTGATCCTCCAAATGAACCTGGAACACTGAACAATGTACATGAGTGATCCCCTCTGTTGTTTAAAGGAATTACATGCATTGTGTGTAGATATTGGCTCTTGCATGTATTGTGATAGCATCAATCATGAAGTGAGGCAGATGTTCCTCTATTACATGTTTTATTCCCATATCACGGGCTTTCATCCTCATGTCTTATTTGCATGTCATACCTTCCACTGACTATCATTCATTCGTTAACACACTCTATATTTCTAACATTTGTTTAATCAGAAAACATGCAATGGAAATTTTCTGGAAACATGAAACCATATTGTTTGTCCAATTTCAAAATATGATAATCATGTTATTTACAGGAACGAATCCTCAAGGTATTTTGCTTGTGCATTGTTTGATATAATTACAGATATGACTGTTATGTTTTGTTTTCTTCATTGTATTTTTAGATAATTACCCTTTGTGTCGTTTTTAAAATCTAATATTGCGAAATCATACAAGCCATCCACATTGTAACAAGCAATAGGAAAGTGTCTGTAGGAAACTGTGGAAGGTTCACCAATTCCGTAGTCATGTTGTTATTAAAGCGATTAATTGTATAAAAAATATTGTGAGTTGCTATTGTTAAAACAATTGTTTTAATTAAGCAATTATTTGCCATAGTATTTGCCATAGTATGATTCAGAAACCATCAAAAACGGACCACAAGGTGTTACCACTAATGTACTAGTTTAAAACATACATTTCTACCAGTTTCTTCCAAAATTGTTCATTTTTTCCTCATTGAGTGGATGTAGTTAATTTTATCACGTCTATTTGACCTTGGAGATATTAGAATAACTATTTAAAATTACTATTAAGATTTGATCATGCAAAAGAAATGCTTCAAGTTACTATCCGAAAGGAGTAAGGCATGTGCCATTCATTCACGTAATACTAAAGTCAGGTCTGAGTACGTGGTCAGGAATGAGCCCAGTCTCGTACCCGACCCAAATCATGATTAGGGTCTGATATGGGGCACTGGGAGAACGGCAATCATTTGTCAGAATCTGTGTGTGATCGATTTCTTTTCATTGGCTTTAAGTTCACCATACGATTTCAAATTAACTTTAGGAGTAATATATTCATTTCTTTGGGCAGACCTTAGGTTTTTTTTCACTTGTTTTAATGGTCAACAAATTATGTAAATATTCAGGTGACCTTCCATTTTGTATTTTCCACGTAAGTAGAGCAATTTTAAAATCAATTCTTGCCTCAACAGGCAGCCAATGTAGGTCCATGAGCTTTTCAGTGACATGATCTCTCCTACTTAATTTTCCTACTACCCTAGCAGCCGCATTTTGAAGCTTTTGGAGTTTTGCCAATTCACATTTAGGCATGCCAGCCAGTAGGGAATTTCCATAATCTAGTGTAGAAGAGATAAACGCATGTGCTAATGTGTTAGAGGTTTTTTCATCTATGCAATTTCTAATCCTAGCTAGATTTTTTAAATGATAATAGCCAGTTTTACATATTTTCCTAATTTGGGGCTTCATTGATAGCTCCTGATCTATGAGGACACCTAGATCTTTGACCTTACTCGATCTAGGGATGTCCGAGGATTTGACCTTAATTGTCTCCGGGATATTTCTATTCCTAATGTCCATCTTTTTCCCACAAATCAGCATCTCTGTTTTCCCATCATTTAGCTTCATCTTATTGGTAAGCAAAATTTTTCTAATTTCCTCTATACATTTTTCTATATCCACTAAAGATGCGTTTATATCAGGGGTAGATTTTGGGTCAAGACTAATGTATATTTGCGTGTCATCTGCATATACATGGTGTTTCAGGCCATATTTATTAATTACATCTGATAGAGGTTCCATGTATGCCGTGAACAAAATAGGACCAAGAACAGAGCCCTGTGGCACTCCATACTTTATATCCATATGCTCTGATCTGTCACCATCTATTGTGACACATTGCCTCCTATTTGATAGATAAGATCTAAACCATTTAAGCGCCATACCACCAATACAACATCTTTTATTATTTTTATTTATTTATGACTCGGGGATTTTGATGAACGATTATTTTCTTATCCAACCAGTATATGATGGTGAAAATTGAAATCAAGGCTCATTCATTTCTTATCCAAAGTGTGATATAAAGTAAATGGCTTTGCATATTCACTGTTGAAAAGAATGATTTTGAAATTTGAAGAAATTGAAATTGAATATACCATATAATAGGCACGAGATATACATTCATGCACTGATATCAATATATTGAACTTCAGAATATGTACTCAAATCAGTTTCAATGCTTTGTGAGTCCATATTTTAATATTGGATAATGTATGGTCACATGATCATCACGCAGACATGTTTCAATTCATGTCTGCAGTGAGTTTCTAACAGTTGGCTACAAACCATTGTGTTGTGGCCAAGGGCCGTGGTACAGTTGAACACCAGCTTGTTTACACCAGTTCCTCTGTGGTGATCCAAGGTTGTGGGTTTGATCCCCGGCCGTGCCGAGATTGAATTCATGATACAATTTCACACATGAACCTGAAGGGTTAACCCGTTGTCCTTGTAAATCTATGACTGGGTGGGTTGTCATGTCAAGGACCTGCGACATGACAATTCAATGAGGAAGCACAATATCTGCTACCAGAAGATGACTTGTAGATGGCATGGCCTGCGTAGATGGCATGGCCTGCGTAGATGGCATGGCCTGCGTAGATGGCATGGCCTGCGTAGATGGCATGGCCTGCGTAGATGGCATGGCCTGCGTAGATGGCATGGCCTGCGTAGATGGCATGGCCTGCGTAGATGGCATGGCCTGCGTAGATTGCATGGCCTAACGTGAAAGTGGAATATAAACATGTATCAGGCCTGTGGTCACTTTACACTCTATTGCAGTAACACCACTGTCATTTCAATGCGTAGTGGACACTAAGCACTACGAGGAATGTCTCACAGTATAAATTGCTACTATGTTGACCAAACATTCTTCATAAAGACATACACACTCATTAAATAAAAAATAATAATAATATAAAAAGAGAAATAATTCAACAAAATATTGAGCTGTAATTGGCCGAGAGACAACACACCGGGACTGTACCACTTGATTCTCGTAAATAATCAACAGAAAGTCTTGACGTCAATGATGCTAATTTATCTCTTTGAAACTTTTCTGATTGGTAACAATCTAATTATGTCTCTCTGTGTGCGGCCAGATTATGTTATCCAAGGCTGAAAACGGGAACATCAGTTCAATTTTTCCTCAAGGGATGAAACTACAGAAATCTCAGAAGTACAAATTTTGGAACATAATACCACAGGGTTAACATGACAACAGAAATCAATGAGTTACAGGACAGCGACATACCTGACAATGCCTGGATGACAACCTCAAAGGTCAAGGGTTCTGTCCCTGTCCTAATGCAGATCATAGAATGGCAGTATCTCTATAAGTTTGTTCTTCCACCCATTCTTATAATAGGTGTGGTAGGTAATGTTTTATCGTTTCTGGTATTTTCCCAAAAGTCTTTGAAAAAGCTTGTTGGGTCATTTTTGTTCAAAATTCTTGCTGTGTGTGACTTGTTTACTTTGGTGAAAACGGCTGAGCCGATATTTCAGCATCTTTATGTGGATATTATTGCTTATAACTCGTGGACTTGCAGGTTGTTATCGTTCTCTTACAGGGTGGCCAGAACATCCTCTGCCTGGGTCCTGGTTCTCATATCAATGGATAGATTCATCGGTGTTTATTGGCCACTGAAAGCTAAAGTAGTCCTCACCATGAAGCGTGTCAAGGCAATGACAGGTTTTGTGATTGTTGGGTGCGCCTTGATCTACAGTCCAGTGTTAGTTATGTATGTCCACGACTCCAGCTTTATTCCAGCTTTGGGTTACATGGTTGGAGACTGTGACAGAAGGGATGATATTGTTATATCATATAAGACAATATTTCCTTGGATTGAACAAGTATTCTACGCCGTCCTACCTTTTGTTCTTTTGATATTTTTTAACCTAATGATTGGCTGGAAAGTTTCCAGGGCTAAACTAAACCGTGACGTTTTTCTTGGGTCGACCAGCGAATCAAATAACCGCAGTTTGACAGTAATCTTATTTTTGACTTCCTTTGCATTTCTAATCTTGACTTTGCCCTATACGGTTTATTTTACTCTAATAGAGGTGTACCAAGTGTACCTATATCCCAGAAGTGACCCTTTAGTGCTTAGCATTCGAATGTTCCGAGCTGTGGCATTTGTCATGTTCTCTATGAATCACAGTATTAACTTCATCCTGTACTGTATGAGTGGCCGTCATTTCAGGCAGCAGCTGAGAGCCATGCTCTGCCCCAAACCCACTCCCCTACAGCAGCACTTTGCCATGTCCACCAAGCTGGCCACAGTTACAGACTACGCAGCTGAGAGCCATGCTCTGCCCCAAACCCACTCCCCGACAGCAGCACTTTGCCATGTCCACCAAGCTGGCCACAGTTACAGACTACGCAGCTGAGAGCCATGCTCTGCCCCAAACCCACTCCCCTACAGCAGCACTTTGCCATGTCCACCAAGCTGGCCACAGTTACAGACTACGCAGCTGAGAGCCATGCTCTGCCCCAAACCCACTCCCCTACAGCAGCACTTTGCCATGTCCACCAAGCTGACCACAGTTACAGACTACGTAGCTGAGAGCCATGCTCTGCCCCAAACCCACTCCCCTACAGCAGCACTTTGCCATGTCCACCAAGCTGGCCACAGTTACAGACTACGCAGCTGAGAGCCATGCTCTGCCCCAAACCCACTCCCCTACAGCAGCACTTTGCCATGTCCACCAAGCTGGCCACAGTTACAGACTACGCAGCTGAGAGCCATGCTCTGCCCCAAACCCACTCCCCTACAGCAGCACTTTGCCATGTCCACCAAGCTGGCCACAGTTGCAGACTACGCAGCTGAGAGCCATGCTCTGCCCCAAACCCACTCCCCTACAGCAGCACTTTGCCATGTCCACCAAGCTGGCCACAGTTACAGACTACGCAGCTGAGAGCCATGCTCTGCCCCAAACCCACTCCCCGACAGCAGCACTTTGCCATGTCCACCAAGCTGGCCACAGTTACAGACTACGCAGCTGAGAGCCATGCTCTGCCCCAAACCCACTCCCCTACAGCAGCACTTTGCCATGTCCACCAAGCTGACCACAGTTACAGACTACGTGGCATAGGCCAGAACTTTTAAAATATCAATAATTACCTAATGTGAACTTATTAACCTGCGTTAAGTTCCAAATCATATTTAGAATATCTCCGCATCAAATGTTCTTTAGAATAATAAATCTGAGCTTTTGAATCTATATTGATAATGTTCTGTTTTAGTTAATTGTATCGTGGAAAGAGAAGGCTTTCACAGACCAATACCTGTTGAAAAATTGTATTTAAATGTATTCGTATTTCTTGTTTAAAATTTGAGCTTTATCTCATCTTAAGGAGAGACATTCAATATTAAATGATGCGCGTAAGGTAACCTAACCTTCCACCCGGCATGATAGGGAAAGCACAAAGAGCCTAATTTCCTCATTGATATTTCAATACACATTACTTATCAGGTCATATTTTGATGCAATATTTGACCAATATTCTGCCATCTTGATTTTGGCGATTTCAAATGAATTTCAAATGAATTTCAAATGAATTTCAAATGAATTTTAAATGAATTTCAAATGAATTTCAAATGAATTTCAAATGAATTTCAAATGAATTTCAAATGAATTAACAAAAAAGTGCAAAGAATTGTTTTTTTTACAAAAACAACAAGCTTTTTTTTTACAAAATTTTTTTGTGTGAATGCAATGGACGCATGTATTGGCAGATTTGAAAATAATATGACAAGAAAGAGATGTTTTCACAATAAAGAATAAGCCTGCCAATGAATGCGTTCCAGGTGTAAACTAAATGTGAACGTCATGTGAGTTTAGAGAATTGGCTCACGTTTCAGTGTAATCAATGTATATGTATTGAGCTCTTCATAAATTGGGTGTATGATGCGGATATCACGGACATTGACGTTTCGTAAACGTTATAGAAATGTCTTCATTTGGAGCAAAGAAAAAAACCTCATAATCTGTGGAGTAAGTAGAACATTTCCCTGAGTCAGAAATATCATTACATACATATATAAAAAAGCATGAACGTGATCAGAGAGGAAAGGTGACGAGATTTGAAAAAAGTTGCTGTATAAGGTATTGGCCGTGATAAAAGTCGCCACTGATAAGCGTGTGTGATCTCGCTTTTGCTTCACCACGTGGAATTTGTTGACACTAAACCAGTCTCCACTTCAGTTATATTTTGCAAGTTGATGTGATGGACTCCGCTAAAGGCATATCCTGAATGGTACAGTTTTCTCTTAATTGTTGTCATAATTACGTTAGGTAAGATATATTACCTCCAATATGCATACATTCCTGTATTAGGGCTTTGTTTTCAACCATCGGGATGACCACGGGCCATGGCGCAGTTGGATTGGGTGCCAGCTTATAAGTTCGTCTCTGGTGATCCAAAGTCATGGATTCGATCCCCGCCAATGCCAAGACTGAATTCATGATACGATTTCACACATGAGCTGAGGGTAAACCCGTTGTCCTTGTAAATCTGTGACCAGGTGGGTTGTCATGTCAAGGATTTGTGATATGAACATTCAGTGAGGCAGCACTACATATGCTCCAAGTAGGTCTCATCATGAAATGACTGAAATAATGTTGAAAATGATGTAAAACCGCAAACGAACAAACCGAATTATTGAACCAGTGGAGGTCGCACTAGGTTTTGTAAAATGGGGCCTTGATGGATAAAATGCAGACATATTACTTTGACATCTACACGAGTGTGAGACAGCTGCATAAGTGAGAGATAGTTGCAGCAGTGAATGATAGCTGCATCATTGAGAGATAGCTGCACAAGGGAGATGTGTGTGAACTTTGTTACTTATTCACTATTCACAGTTCATTATTCAAATTTTTTTCCTAAATTTGTAGTAAATTATGTCAACATGTCAGATTTCCAGAATTATATTCCAAATATGACCGAGCTGAATTTTGTGCCATATTATGTGAAAGGAAATTATAATAATGATAAAAACCAAAATATAATTTAAACAAGGGGTAAAAAAACCAAATTTTGCATACAGGTCAAGGAGGGTCCCATAATGTTATTTATAAAGCGGATCCCTGGCGCTATTTACGGTGACAAGATGGCGCCACTCACAACTTTAAGATTTCAATCATTTAATAAAATGAATCCTGATATTCCAAGTGAAAAAGACATGGCGCAGGTCGATTCAATGTTCCCCAAATTTTGCATACGGGCCAAGGAGAGACCCATAATGTTATTTATGAAGCGTTTCCCCGGCGCTATTTACGGTGACAAGATGGCGTCATTCACAACTTTAAGATTTCTATAATTAATTGAAATTAATCCTAATGCTCCAAGTGAAAAAGATATGGCGCAGCTCGATTCAATGTTCCCCAAATTTGGTATACGGGTCAAGGAGGGTCCCATAATGTTATTTATGAAGCGTTTCCCCGGCGCTATATACGGTGACAAGATGGCGCCACTCACAACTTTAAGATTTCTATAATTAATTGAAATTAATGCTAATATTCCAAGTGAAAAAGACATGGGGCAGGTCGATTCAATGTTCCCCAAATTTTGCATACGGGCCAAGGAGAGACCCATAATGTTATTTATGAAGCGTTTCCCCGGCGCTATTTACGGTGACAAGATGGCGCCACTCACAACTTTAAGATTTCAATCATTTAATAAAATGAATCCTGATATTCCAAGTGAAACAGACATGGCGCAGGTCGATTCAATGTTTCCCAAATTTGGCATACGGGTCAAGGAGGGACCCATAATGTTATTTATGAAGCGTTTCCCCGGCGCTATTTACGGTGACAAGATGGCGCCACTCACAACTTTAAGATTTAAATCATTTAATAAAATGAATCCTGATATTCCAAGTGAAAAAGACATGACGCAGGTTGATTCAATGTTCCCCAAATTTGGTAAACGGGTCAAGGAGGGTCCAATTATGCTATTTATCAAGCGTTTACCCGGCGCTATTAACAGTGACAAGATGGCGCCACTCACAACTTTTAAGATTTCAATAATTAAATAACATGAATCCTGATATTCCAAGTGAAAAAGACATGGCACAGGTCGATTCAATGTTCCCCAAATTTGGTATACGGGTCAAGGAGGGTCCCATAATGTTATTTATTAAGCGTTTGCCCGGCGCTATTTACGGTGACAAGATGGCGCCACTCACAACTTTTAAGATTTCTATAATTAATTGAAATTAATCCTAATATTCCAAGTGAAAAAGACATGGCGCAGGTCGATTCAATGTTCCCCAAATTTGGTATATGGGTCAAGGAGGGTCCCATAATGTTATTTATGAAGCGTTTCCCCGGCGCTATTTACGGTGACAAGATGGCGCCACTCACAACTTTAAGATTTCTATAATTAATTGAAATTAATCCTAATATTCCAAGTGAAAAAGTCATGGCGCAGGTCAATTCAATGTTCCACAAATTTTACATACGGGCCAAGGAGAGACCCATAATGTTATTTATGAAGCGTTTCCCTGGTGCTATATACGGTGACAAGATGGCGCCACTCACAACTTTAAGATTTAAATAATTAAATAAAATGAACTCTGATATTCCAAGTGAAAAAGACATGGCGCAGGTCGATTCAATGTTTCCCAAATTTGGCATACGGGTCAAGGAGGGACCCATAATGTTATTTATGAAGCGTTTCCCCGGCGCTATTTACGGTGACAAGATGGCGCCACTCACAACTTTAAGATTTCAATCATTTAATAAAATGAATTCTGATATTCCAAGTGAAAAAGACATGGGGCAGGTCGATTCAATGTTTCCCAAATTTTGCATACGGGTCAAGGAGGGACCCATAATGTTATTTATGAAGCGTTTCCCCGGCCCTATTTACGGTGACAAGATGGCGCCACTCACAACTTTAAGATTTCTATAATTAATTGAAATTAATCCTAATATTCCAAGTGAAAAAGACATGGCGCAGGTCGATTCAATGTTCCCCAAATTTTGCATACGGGCCAAGGAGGGACCCATAATGTTATTTATGAAGCGTTTCCCCGGCGCTATTTACGGTGACAAGATGGCGCCACTCACAACTTTAAGATTTAAATATTTAAATAAAATGAATCCTGATATTCCAAGTGAAAAATGTTTCCCATGAATTGTGAGTATCCGTCGTTGGGGGACATGGATGGGGGATCGATACTCTACTCTGACTCTACTTTACTCACTGGCTGTGAGGCGGGGCACGGAACCTAGCAACCCTATCTACCCAAGTGAGGTGTGAGGTGTGAGGTAATAAGGACTGCAGACACAGGATATACACTGCACAATAGTTACCTTTTATTCGGTGCTGTGAATCATCCTTGTCTGGCTAGGCCGGCATGGCAATGAGCGAGGCATATAAACTACCCAAATGCATGATACAAATAGAGTCCTGAGAATACACAAAACACACAAGTCTATGCAGTCACGATGCTGAGAGTCGTGGATCTTTCGTGGCAAGTTGTCGCTGTAGTTCTGTGTCTTCGGTCTCCAGGTTCTGCTCTCCGAGGATCCAATGGTTGCGGGCCTTTTTAAAGGATCACTCTGCGTCATGTGTGGGGTTTGCCTGCGTGGCTTCCTTTTGCGACACTGGATGGACTTGTCTTGCCTGCGTGGCTTGCATGGGCTCGTCTGCTTGCACGTGATCTCTCATGTCCGGTGAGTCATCTCCAGGTGTGGTGGTTAAGGCGATGCATCAACCTGCACACAACACACAATCTCTATACATAATATTCTGCCAGAGACCGTGATTGTCCATGATTGTCTATATATTCTCAAGAGTCTCTGGGTGTGCAATCCATATCCTACAAAAAGACATGGCGCAGGTCGATTCAATGTTTCCCAAATTTGGCATACGGGTCAAGGAGGGACCCATAATGTTATTTATGAAGCGTTTCCCCGGCGCTATTTATGGTGACAAGATGGCGCCACTCACAACTTTAAGATTTCAATCATTTAATAATATGAATCCTGATATTCCAAGTGAAAAAGACATGGCGCAGGTCGATTCAATGTTCCCCAAATTTGGTATACGGGTCAAGGAGGGTCCCATAATGTTATTTATCAAGTGTTTCCTTAGCACTATTTACGGTGACAAGATGGCGCCACTCACAACTTTTAAGATTTCAATAATTAAATAAAATGAATCCTGATATTCCAAGTGAAAAAGACATGGCGCAGGTCGATTCAATGTTCCCCAAATTTGGCATATGGGTCAAGGAATTATCACTTATTTGTTGTCATAATTACATTAGAAATGAAAATTACCTCCAATATGCCTATATTTCTGTATTAGAGCTTTGTTTTCAACCATCAGTAAATTTACCTATTTATTGACCTACTTATTGAGGCCCTGCAAGGTTTTGTACAAAGGGGTCTATATGGGTGAAATGCAGATATTTTTATAAGAGATAGCTGCATAACTGAGAGATAGCTGCATAACTGAGAGATAGCTGCACAAATAAGAGACAGCTGCATAAATCAGAGATAGCTGCATAAATAAGAGATAGCTGCATAAATAAGAGATAGCTGCATGAATAAGAGATAGCTGCATAATTGAGAGATAGCAAGTGATAGACTGCTACAATAGCAAGAGATAGCTGCATAAATAAGAGATAGCTGCATAAATAAGAGATAGCTGCATAAATAAGAGATAGCTGCATAACTGAGAGATAGCTGTATTGAGGCATGAAAAATAACTGCATAAATAAGAGATTGCTGCATAAATAAGAGATAATTGCATAAATAAGAGATAGCTGCATAAATAAAAGATAGCTGTATAAATAAGAGATAGCTATGGGAGAGACAGCTGCACATGGTGGGACAGCTGCACATGGTGAGTGATAGCTGCACATGGTGAGAGATAGCTGCACATGGGGAGAGACAGCTGCACATGATGAGAGATAGCTGCACATGGGGAGAGATAGCTGCACATGGGGAGAGATAGCTCCAAATGGGGAGAGATAGCTGCACACGGTGAGAGATAGCTGCACATGGGGAGAGATAGCTGCACATGGGGAGTGATAGCTGCACATGGGGAAAGATAGCTGCACATGGTAAGAGATAGCTGCACATGGTAAGAGATAGCTGCACACGGTGAGAGATAGCTGCACATGGGGAGAGATAGCTGCACATGGGGAGTGATAGCTGCACATGGGGAAAGATAGCTGCACATGGTAAGAGATAGCTGCACATGGTAAGAGATAGCTGCACACAGTGAGAGATAGCTGCACATGAGGAGAGATAGCTGCACATGGGGAGAGATAGCTGCACATGGGGAGAGATAGCTGCACATGGGGAGAGATAACTGCACATGGGGAGAGATAGCTGCACATGGGGAGAGATAGCTGCACATGGGGAGAGATAGCTGCACATGGGAAGAGATAGCTCCAAATGGGGAGAGATAGCTGCACATGGGGAGAGATAGCTGCACATGGGGAGAGATAGCTGCACATGGGGAGAGATAGCTGCACATAGTGAGGTATAGCTGCACATGGGGAGAGATAGCTGCACATGGGGAGAGATAGCTGCACATCGTAAAAGATAGCTGCGCATGGTGAGAGATAGTTACAACAGTGAGAGACAACTGCACAACTGAATGACAGCTGCACACGTGGTAGTTGCACAAGTTAGAGACAGCTGCACATGTGAGAGATAACTGCACCTGGTGATGGATAGCTGCATATGGTAAGAGATAGCTGCACATGGTGAGAGATAGCTGCACATGGGGAGAGATAGCTGCACATGGGGAGAGATAGCTGCATATGGTAAGAGATAGCTGCACATGGGGAGAGAGACAGCTGCACATGGGGAGAGATAGCTGCACATGGTAAGAGATAGCTGCACATGGTGAGAGATAACTGCACATGGGGAGAGATAGCTGCATATGGGGAGAGATAGCTGCACATGGGGAGAGATAGCTGCACATGGGGAGAGACAGCTGCACATGGGGAGAGACAGCTGCACATGGGGAGAGATAGCGGCACATGGGGAGAGACAGCTGCACATGGTAAGAGATAGCTGCACACGGTGAGAGATAGCTGCACATGGGGAGAGATAGCTGCACATGGGGAGAGATAGCGGCACATGGGGAGAGATAGCTGCACATGGGGAGAGATAGCTGCACATGGTAAGAGATAGCTGCACATGGTGAGAGACAGCGCACATGTGAGAGATAGCTGCACATGGGGAGAGATAGCTGCACATGGTGAGAGATAGTTACAACAGTGAGAGATAGTTACAACAGTGAGAGACAACTGCACAACTGAATGACAGCTGCACACGCGGTAGTTGCACAAGTGAGAGACAGCTGCACATGTGAGAGATAGCTGTATAGGTGAGGGATGGCTGCATAGGTGAGAGATAGCTGCACAATTGAGAGACAGCTGCACATGGTAAGAGATAGCTGCACATGGTGAGAGATAACTGCACATGGGGAGAGATAGCTGCATATGGGGAGAGATAGCTGCACATGGGGAGAGATAGCTGCACATGGGGAGAGACAGCTGCACATGGGGAGAGACAGCTGCACATGGGGAGAGATAGCGGCACATGGGGAGAGACAGCTGCACATGGTAAGAGATAGCTGCACACGGTGAGAGATAGCTGCACATGGGGAGAGATAGCTGCACATGGGGAGAGATAGCTGCACATGGGGAGAGATAGCTGCACATGGGGAGAGATAGCTGCACATGGTAAGAGATAGCTGCACATGGTGAGAGACAGCGCACATGGGGAGAGATAGCTGCACATGGGGAGAGATAGCTGCACATGGTGAGAGATAGTTACAACAGTGAGAGATAGTTACAACAGTGAGAGACAACTGCACAACTGAATGACAGCTGCACACGCGGTAGTTGCACAAGTGAGAGACAGCTGCACATGTGAGAGATAGCTGTATAGGTGAGGGATGGCTGCATAGGTGAGAGATAGCTGCACAATTGAGAGACAGCTGCACATGGTAAGGGATAGCTACAACAGTGAGGGACAGCATCACTTCCCAGCCGAAGGCACTTGTACTAAGGAAATAATTAATAACTGGAGAATGTCAGCAACGTCTGCTGGATTTTTACATCAACTTCTATCGTACCTGAAAAAACAGTATTTGTACTGTAAATCAATAGTTGGTGTTATATTAATCTATACTATAAATTCACTACCAAGTATTTATAATAAAATAGGAAATCAAACCTGTCCGAATATTTAATCCATTTTTTCTCTTGCTATTTCTTCACCTCATTTCTAAATTGTTTAAGTGCAAAGTCATATTTATAAAACCTAAAATTTTGATGAATCCAACCCGATTTAATGCAACCAAAGTTCACCCTGTCAGTAATGGAAATTTGAACTTTCAACTTTTGCAAGAATCTTGAGACATCTCAAGAAATATTTCCTGAAATTTCTAGGTACATGTAGATATCCTTACAATACCAGATGTATATATAAAAAATGTTTCTCTACTTGATTCAAACGTATCGTTTCCTGATAGAATAATCTTGATAAAATACCGTGAAAGTAATATCTAGCCAAAACACAAGATTTATGACAACCTGGAAATGCCTCTCCAATGATTCAAGCAAATGATTTACCCGATTACAGATTCATACTCTCCTTTGCATCGGGTTCAGTATATAACTATATTGAAGAGGCCTAGTAAAGCTGGGTAACAGATTCATAAAGGTGAAAGCTTTCCACTTTTTTGTACATTTGATTTCAGTAATGGAAATTTGAACTTTCAACTTTTGCAAGAATATTGAAAGACATCTCAAATATTTCATCAAAAACGTTTCGCTACTTGATTCAAGCGTATCTTTTCTTGATAGAATATTCTTGACAAAATACTGTGAAAGTAATATCTAGCCAAAATTTATGACAATCTGGAAATCCTTCTCCGATGATTCAAGCAAATGATTTAACCGATTACAGATTCATAAAGGTGAAAGCTTTCTGCTATATTGTACATTTGATTACGTTTTTACACCTGAAAATTGTACATTGAATAATCAAAGCTGGGCTCTGAACATCCATCAGATGGCAGTATTGCATTGAATAGAATAATGCAAGCAGAAAAACGATAAAGATTTGAACAGGATTTTCCTGTTTATCTAAGTTTGATCATTGTTGCCAAGGGTGGGAAGTATTCGGAAGGGTGGGAAGTATACGGAAAAAAAAGATGAAATCTTCATATTGGGCTGAAAATATTCATTTCTGTTGTTGTGACGTACATGTGACGTACATATTGCTCAAATAAAACCCCAATATGAATTTCATAGATTTGAATAGGTTAGAATAGATTAGAATTGATTCGAATATATTAGAATAGACTAGTATCAGGGGTGGGAGAGCTCTGAACCAATCTGTGCAGTAAATCTGAACCAATCTGGTTAAATCGCGTCATTCTGGTCGCTCACAACTGATCTGGTCGCTAAATGACGTCATTCTGGGCGCTCGCAACAATCTGTGCCCTAAAACGCAGCCAATCTGAGTGGTATCTGAGCGGTGCCGTACGGTGAACAATGGCCATACTGAAAAAGTTGTGTTCTTTAATCTTTATATATCGACTATCATACCCATTTTAAAAAGAAAATAACATGCTCATCAGTTACATATATAACCACATGATAATCTAAAACTGATTTTTAACGAGATTTTTGCGTAATTTTAACACAGGAATGTGCCCAGTATAAGATTGCATAACAAGGGGTAATTCCTGACTTGGGGGCACAAATATTACTGCAAAAGCGTTATAGATATGTCATAATATTTACACTCATGAACAAGACACTGTTATACACTCAACTGTAACGAATTTTTAAAAATTTTGTGGTGATTATTATATGATTTTGAAGCTTTTTGTGAGATATAAAAAAGTCTTTACATAACAGAACCGCCCAGATTGGTTCAGAATTGGTTCAGAACAATGGTATGACGTCATGATATGTTTCGAGTACCGACCAGATTGGTACGTTCAGAGCTCTCCCACCCCTGAGTATATATCAGAATAGATTAGAATAGACTAGGATATATTAGAATAGATTAGAATAGACTAAAATAGATTTGAATAGTTGGAATAGATAAGATAAGGAAAGAACAGAACAGAACATATACGAATAGAAGAGATTAGATCAAAATAGAATTCATTAGAAGTCAATAGAATAGATTGGATTAGAATGGAATGGACTATATATTTCAAAGTCAAATTTTAACTGTTTAATAATCAAGAGAAAATTCCGAGATACACATCTTAACATTCTATATAGAAACTCTCGTAGAGAGTCTGTGGCTTCCCAAATAAGGCCTAAATGACGAGGTTTGTGGTCTGTGACTGATGATATTATGCATGTAAACAAAAATATTGAAACTTTAGTAAGTTGGCCTCAAAAGAAACCAACCTTGAGTCTCTCTTGAAACATGTAAATCGATAACAATTCGATATATTACATTGTAAATTTGAAATATGACACTCTGAATTCACAATATCTGGCAAGTATTATATTAACGTTACTTTTCAATGAGACGTTTGGCAGCACGATAAAAATAGGTTTGATCTCAGCCATGTGTCTATATATAGCATTACTATATATATAAACTATATAAGCTGTATATGAGTAAAGAGAGAGTTGACATTGCGTTAATCACATCACACAATTTCGACACTATCTTAACTTTTCAGATTCCTTATGTTTGGCAGTGCAGTGCAAGCCTTCCGATAACACAGAAAGTATAATCGTTACATTTTCTTTATTATACACAAACACACTCAATTGTAACGAAATTTGTAATGATTTGATGCGATTTTTATGCTTTTTGTGAGAAGTAAAACTCCTCGTTATATGACCGAATCACCTAGATTGGTTCAGAATGAGTTCAGAACAATGGTATGTCCTCATAACCATCCAGATATGCTGCGATTACCGCCCAGATTGGTTCAGAGCTCCCTCACCCCTGAGGGGTTAAGATTGGGGCAATTAGTACTGACATATATATTGCCGCATCTGATAGCGAGTTATTTATGATGGCCATAATGAGTGGGAGGAGCTCATCCAAGACGTCATGATGAAGACAAATTTCCATTGTTTACTTTGATAAATACTTTCATGCCGTCATATTCAGATGGTAGACTACAGAAACCAAAATAGGGGACAACAAGGGTTCAGAATAGTGGATCACTTTTTGTTACGTCATAACCTTACCAGTTTGACAGGGGATCTATTTGCAAGTAATTCTGTACATTTATTTAGCCATTTAATATAACACAAATTGTTCAATATTCCATAATAAAACCATTTTAGAGTGTTTACCTCAGCTCGATGCCAGCCTCGGAGCTATCTCAGAATCTGAGCATAAAAAATTCTGAGCAAATTGGAAAAATCTGAAGATCTTATATCTGAGTAAATACTCAGAATGTGAGTAATCGCTTCAAATCTGAACAAAAACTGAGAAACCGAATTTTACAAGCTTAATCATGTTAATGGAAAAATGGGATCTGAGAGCAAATCTGAGTATGAAATTAGGATCTGAGCACGTACTGCAAATTGACGTACGATAGAAAAATTGGGCCCAGATGAGAGTGATGTGAAATGTGCAGTCCTCATTAGGTAGTGACCTCAGCATTGTTCATCTTGCCATCCGCTGGAGAAATTATCATATGAGGGGCTTTGTCAATTTCACTTCGGATTTTTTCATTCTTTCCGAGAAAAATTCATTTATCTTGTTTGCCTGGGTTGCGGGATCAATTAGTGGGTGACATGGGTGTGTTGCTAGATTTATGTTTGACGGAGTCAATGACCCTAAATATTTTTTGGGTGAAATTTGTTTTCCTCCACCATCTTAAATATTCAATGGAATTGTATTAAGTGTTTTTATCAAATATTTTTATCAATCTGGAGGTTTGAGTTTTTTTATCGTTCTTTTCAGGGACCTTTCCTTCTTGATATAGTCATTCATCCAAGGGACAGGCTTACTTAAAAGGAGCATGTTTATCCACATGGGACGTTAGTACATCGTTATAATGACTGGCCATCTCAGACCAAGGTTATCCATATTAATGTATTATATAGGATGGATTTGATTTTTTTTGTTTGGTTTGTTTGTTTGTTTGGGGCTTTACATCACTTTCAACATTATTTCAGTCATTTCGTGATGAGACCTACTTGTAGCAGATATAGTGCTGCCTCACTGAATTGTCATGTCGCAGGTCCTTGACATGACAACCCACCCGGTCACAGATTTACAAGGACAACGGGTTAACCCTTTTGGCACGGGCCTCAGCTCATGTGGGAAATTGATCATGAGTTCAATCTCAGCATGGCCGGGATTCGAACCCACGACCTTTAGATCACCACAGAGGAACTGGTGCTTATAAGCTGGCGCTCTAACCAACTGCGCCACAGCCCGTGGCCTGGATTTGATTTTACATCTCAATCCTTCTTTATCAAGTTTCTGAATCTAATTGTTTGATGGTTTAGGTGCTCTTAAATTCATGGTTACCTTGATCATTCTGTAATCAAATACACACTGAGAAATATCTGTCTCACTTACACATTGTATTTTGTTTATACTTGAATGTTGTGTGTTGGTGATGCGCCATATTGCTAACAAAACACTTTACACATATCTTATGTAATATGTTTTTGTGAAACACAATCTTTGTGATTGACTCCCACAGACTAAAACCAATTAAGAGCTAATGTATGATATTGGATAGAAATTTTAGTTAATAATATTGTTTACTTGAACATTTTTTTTTTGTAATTGGTATGGTATTATTAAGATAAAAATCATTGTAAAGTGTTTTCTAAAATCACAATTCTAACAAAACACATTAAATCATATTTGTTAATTGCCATTGACAAGTTCTCTAAACTATTAAGAGGTTGTGTGCCTCTCTTTGAAAACAGGAAGTTAGAATATTTACACAAGGGATAGTCCTGTGATTATACATTCAAATGTTGACAGTTAGCCACTGGTCAACAGATAACAAGAGTACAAGGCTTGCATTATTATGGAGTAAATGCCTTTTTATTTGTGATACTATTCCACAAAAATAGTATGTTTATATCTTTTGTTCTATAAAATGTAACTTTTTAATACACTTTGAATATTTTATGTGTGTTTTGAGTTCATGAAATGAAATAAAGTTTGTTTGCATGCTAGGAGCTTGAATAACAAAAAAATAAAAAATCCAATTTCAGATGCTTATTCTATGGTTATACCAGTGCGCAGGCACGGGAGGAATGGACGCTTTTTCTTGGGGTAGCCACCTTGGGAAATTAAAATAAGGCATACGACTTCGATCCTACGATTTATCGCACGATCCCCTCATTGACAGTATACTCATATCTTACACGGAATATAACAAAAGTCTTAGATCCCTGTATGTTGTGTATAAGAGAGATTTTTCCAATATACAAACAAGCCATCATCTATGTAGGATAGTATATATAGACGTATATATATACCGAGTACGTATTGAGCGCTGCGTGGTCGCATTAAGTGAATCTAAATTGTGAATCAGGTAATCAGAACAACTGAAATCTGACAAATCTAATTATATAATCTTCACTCGATAATAAAATAAACAACCTGCGAATAAACATATGCACGAATAAACCTCCTCCTGTGTCCGAAAGTGTGAGGTTCTCAATCTACTGCAAACTAAATATTCTGAAGAGTGTTACAGAAATAAACATGTATATTGATATATATATTTAACTAATTATTTCTAGCTGATACCAAGAAACACTGAATTGAACAAATATAACTATTTGGCAGCAAAATATTAAGATAGACTCTAAATTAGTATTTCTCATGTGGGGAATTCCACCTATCTTATTTCGTTTGAAAAAGAAAATCACAGAATTACAGAAGCTAACATATATAAGATAGAACTCTAAACTGGTATTTCTCATGCTGGAATACTATCTATCTTATTTTTTGAAGACACACAATTGTTGAGAACATACCTTGAATTTATTCTTAGGCTAATATTATTTGTATAAGACGGAGCTCTAAATTAGTATTTCTCGTGCGGGAGGTACTATCTGTCTTACTACACTAATAGTTTTGTTCTTGAAATATTTTTAGAAATATATTAGTATTACATTTGGTCATAATCTTATCCCGTTTGAAAAAGAAAATCACAGAATTTCAGAAGCTAACATATATAAGATAGAACTCTAAATTGGTATTTCTCGTGCGGGGAATACTATCTATCTTATTTTTTGAAGACACACAATTGTCCTGTTTGAAAATAGATTACAAGGTTAAATATAGAACTTTATAGAACGTACAGAATTTTTTCCATTGTATACTTGTTACAGACTTTTGATGGCATCGAATGAACTTATCGAATCGCTTCATGAAAATTTAATTTTCGTAAGAAATTCTAATGAGGATCTGATAAAGTACAAAAATAGATAATTAGATAGTAAAGCAATCCCCTGTCAAAACTATGAGACGAATGGGGAGTGAAGGTTTGGGGATAGATGCAAATTTCTGCATTCATTGAAGAGGCGAAAATTTAACAAATGATGGGGTCGGGGGGACATAAGGTTTCAGAAGAGAAATATTTATAATGAAAGAATCTTGTATAACCAAAATTTAAATCATGTAGATAATGATAATGTTTATAGGTATGAATATGGCAGTGCTGATTATTGGACCACGATTGACAGTTCTAAAAATATCTGTGCTATTAAAAAATATATTACCTAGCGATAATGTGAAACTTTAAAAAAATAATTGCATCTAAGATATCAGCATGAATGAAAATGTTTTTATAAATGATAAAAACTCTATGAATGGAGATGTTTTATGATGCATGACGATTTTAAAGAAAATTACATGAAAATAAATTTTAACAAACGTGGAAAAAATTTGAATAATGTCATTTTTTCACATGAAAAGATAAATACCTTATGTCCCCGTAGTCAATGCAAAAATCAATGTCAAAACAAAGTTTTTTATCTTTTCAGTAAAAATAATACCTTATGTCCCCGTAGTCAATGCAAAAATTAATGTCAAAACAAAGTTTTTTATCTTTTAAGTAATAAAGATAGCCAAGAATATGAAACAGTAAATAAACATGTAGAATTTTTAAAGCCATAATTTCGGGCAAAATGAACACAGTCCTTATATTGTTAATCCCCGCACTAAGTCTCGAAGCGATCGTACGTTAGCTCCGCCCTCCTGCAAGACGATTGGTCCCCATGGGGGGCAATCTGCTGGGGGTGAAGAGGGATCCCCTCGAAATGACGTCATGGGGTCAATGGTCGGATTCCCTGCAGGAGGTTACCTTAATACTGGGGAGAACATAAATGAAATTAACTCAAATCGAAGCTTAACTAGAAATAAAACAAAAAGAAATGTAAAAAACCGCTTGATTAAAAAGAATATGCACATCAAAATAAATAAAGACTTAATTGTGGCGACAGCCAATGTGCAAAGCATAGGAAATAAAGTAGAACTTCTTAATTTATACATAAATGACAATAATATTGATCTATTTTTCATTACTGAAACTTGGATGAATGAAGCAAACGAAAAAATTATTAGAGGTAAAATTAAAGAAAATAACTATGATATTGAACATTTGCCACGTACACTAAGATCTGGAGGCGGCTTGGGTGTTATCTTTAGACCTGAAATTGACATAAAGAAAATTAATCACAGTCATAACTTAACAACTATGGAAATGATGGAAATTAATATCAAAACCAAAAATAAAATATGCACTATTATTACTATTTATAGGCCGGAACCTTCTGATAGAAATAAATACACATACACAGAGTTTTTTGAAGAATTTAGTGAGATGCTAACCTACTATTGTACATATGCACATGAAGTGCTTTTCGTTGGTGACTATAATTTTCACATAAATAAACCAGAGAGGCCAAATGTAATTAAATTTAATGATATCTTGGATTTATACATTTTACATAATCATGTCACAGAACCAACACATATACTGGGGAATACGCTTGATTTATTAATCACAAATATACACAGTAATCTAGTAAAAAGAACATAGGGTTGAAGAGAAAATATCCGACCATAGTATAATTAAGCTCACTTTAAATGTTCAAGCTAAGCTAAATAACAAGAAAAAGGTATCATATAGAAATTACAAAAAAATTAACATAAAATTTTTTATTAGTGATGTTGAAGAAATATTTAGTGAAAATAAATCCTATAATGAAAAGGACCTCAATGATTTATTACATGAATACAATAAATTAACAAGTATACTCAATAAACATGCCCCGATAGTGGAAAAAACCATAAATAATAGTAAACCAGCTCTTTGGTTATCTGATGAGATAAGGAATGAAAAAAGAAAAAAGAGAAAACTTGAAAGAAAATATGATAAAACCGGTCTTTCTTCAGATAAAATGCAATTTCAATTACAAAGGAATAAATATAACAATATTATTAAAGAGTCTAGAAACAGTTATTTCTCAGGGGTAATAAATTCAAATAAATCGGATCCAAAGAAACTTTTTAAAGTGCTAAATAAATTACTACACACTAAAGAGGACACCCCCTTTCCCAGGCATACTGATAGCAAAGAGTTGGCATCGGAATTTAATAATTTTTTTCTAGAAAAAATCTCAAACCTTAGGGTAAATATGGATAAAAATGATAAAACTTCACAACCATTGATGGAGGAAGCCAGATTTAGTACTTATCTGGAAAAATTTGCATTATTAGATGATGCAGATGTAAAGAGGTTAATCAAAGAATCAGCAAAGAAGTCATGTGAGCTGGATCCCATCCCAACCTGGCTTCTGGCTGAATGCATGGGTCATCTATTACCACTAATAAAAGCAATTATAAATAAATCTATTTCATTGGGAAGCATGCCTGATGACCTCAAGATGGCCATCATTATGGCCATCAAAATGATATTTTAATGGATATTGATGATGGTAAAACGGTAATGCTGGTACTACTTGATTTATCAGCGGCATTTGATACTATTGATCATAATATACTATTGAACAGATTAGAAAAAAGATGTGGTATTAGGGGCACAGCTCTGTAGTGGTTCAATTCATATTTATCAAATAGAAAACAATGTGTAACAATCGAGGGTAAAAGATCTGAAAATATGAATATTAGTTATGGAGTTCCTCAAGGCTCCATTTTGGGACCCTTATTGTTCACAGCATGGAGCCTTTGTCTGACATTATTGGTAATTATGGTCTCAAACATCATATCTATGCTGATGATACACAACTATACATTACAATTGATCCAAAATCTGAGGAATCTAGAAATAGATCCTGTAGAGAAATGGAAAAGTGTTTTAAACTAATAAAGAAATTCTTAATAGAAAATAAAATGAAGATAAATGATGGGAAAACAGAAATGCTTTTATGTGGAAAAAGCTGTGATTTTAGAAAAGACAATGTACCTAATGGAATCCTAGTAGGTGAAACTAATATCCCTAGATCAAACACAGTTAAGGATCTTGGGGTTATCCTAGATCAAGAATTATCGATGAAATCACAAATTAAAAAAATGTGTAAGAATGGTTTTTTTCATGTAAAAAATTTAGCACAGATCAGAAATTGTTTAGATGAGAAAACTGCAAATACGCTTGCTCATGCTTTTGTTACTTCCACTCTTGATTATGGTATTTCACTTCTGGCTGGTTTAGCAAGGTGTGAATTAGCCAAATTGCAGAAATTGCAGAATGCTGCAGCAAGAGTGGTAGGTAATCTTAAAAAGAGGGATCATATTACACAAAAACTTATGGACCTTCACTGGTTGCCTGTGGAGGCGAGGATTGACTTTAAAATATCTCTGTTAAGGTGGAAGGTGCAGAATGGCTTTGCCCCAAAATACCTTTCCCAATTATTAAATTGTAAAAAATCTGATTTGGGACTGAGATCTAATGGAAAAAATGAATATACAGTGCCCAAGACTAATATGAAATCATATGGTGACAGGGCCTTCATGGTATATGCTCCAAGAAATTGGAATGCCCTGCCCCTTGAAGTGAAAAATTGTAAAACAGTAGACACTTTCAAGAAAAAACTTAAGATGTTTCTATTCAGGAAGCATTATCTCGAGAAGCGCTTTGAGCAGACCTAGTCTGATAAAGTGCTATATAAATTATTATTATTATTACTGCAAAAGAGGTCATGAAAGGTCATCCTAAACAAACTGAATGAAGTATGAAACACTTCAAATTGAATTTGAAGGACATTCATAAAGACATGTACACATCTTTCTCAAAATTTGTCAACAAATGATTTGAGAATAATTTGCGCTTCACTTTTGTTGAATAAATAAAATGTTTTGAATAAACACAATAATACAGCTAAACACATTACTATGTTTCATTTCTGGGACAGAGCAATAAACACAATTTTTGTGCTTCATTATAAAACACATTAACATGTTTTACCAAATGTGTCTCACAAAAGCATTTACACACAATATAGTGTTTCCAAATCGAGACAAATAATGTGTTTTATCTGACACATTATTTTTGACAGTGTATGAATTCATCCACCTTGTGACTTGTGACTCATTATAAGAGAAAAATATAGATTGCAAATTTGAAAATGTTGTTTTTTCACCTTTCTACATATGTTTCTGCTTGCCAAGATCTTTGACATTGTTGGATCTGTGGGAATCAATATCTCAAACAGCATAAAATGAAGCTTCAGTCCATATCTCTTTATGATTAGTGCACAGGCGCGGGAGGAATGGACGCTTTTTTACCTTAAGGAAATAAAATATAGCATTCATCTACGATCCCACGATTTATTGCACGATCCCCCACACAGATCACAAACAAATAATATACACTGGAGATAATCAAAATTTTGGACCCCAGTATATTGTGTAAAACAAGGCATCTTCTCTGCTGCATAGTATATTTAAAGGTATATATACCTGGTTTGTATTGAGCGCAGCGTGTGTCGCGATTTTAACATCTAATACCAAAAAAGAAAGAAATTACTGCGAAAACTAGAATAATTACATGACATAACTATAACCCAGGGAAATAAGCAACAGTTGGAAAAATTATCACAAAAATAACTTCATTCCTCCCGCGTCCAAAAGTGTGAGGTTCGTCAATTCTTAAGCTGCATCTGTATACGCATATAAACAAATATATACGAACACCGTGCATGCCTGCGTGATTTTAAAGTGGTTTTAACTAAATATTAGAATTTCTGATTTCAACAAAGATTTTAAACTATCTTAAATAATCTTAAAGTACAGTTCTGTTTCAAATATTATATCACAAGCTATCACAAACTACCAATATTTCTCGTGTGGGGAATATTGGCAATCAAGTAGCGGATTCTTTCTGAAATTATTAATCAAATGTCATATTATTTCAAGTATAAGATAGACTTTAGTGTTTCTCGTGCGGGGAATACTACCTATCTTATATTTAAAACATTAGCAATTGCATTTATATCAGAATTTAAAATATATTAAACAACTTGGTATTAATCTAATAGTATATCTCGTGCGGGAGGTACTAAAAATATCAAGTCTAAATCATTTCTACATAGTACTACACAACTAGAAATAGAAATAAATCCTATTGAATACCTAACACTAATCCGGAATGAGCTTATTAGTGCTTAACCCGCATTCTTGCATTAAGCCATCATATATATTTCTTATTCTCAAACTTATCACAACACAAGGCAACAAATAAATCTTATAAATTGTACAGAATTTCTTCGTTGTATGCATTTACAGATTCTAATGGCGACAAATGATATGCATGAGGGAATGGACGTGATCCAAGAAGGTGACGCAACCACCCTTGACGTTAGCACTGGACAGACGTGCCAATCGAAGGCATCTGCACCAAAGATAGTGTTCTCCAATCTATGAAGCTCTGGAGGTATCATTCGTGCTTCGTACTTCGCCCCTAACTTCGCCCTTCTACTTCTCTATTTTCGCCCTTCTACTTCGCTATCTTCGCCCTTTGCCTTCGTTATCTTCGCCCTTCAGGAGCCAATCAGTGAGCAGTATGAAGCTCTGGAGGTATCATTCGTGCCTCGCACTTCGCTTTTCAAGCTTCGCTATATTCGTACTTCTACTTCGCCATATTCGTACTTCTACTTCGCCATATTCGCATTTCTACTTCGCTGTATTCGCATTTCCACTTTGCTTTTTCGCCCTTCTACTTCGCTATTTTCGCATTTCTACTTTGTTATTTTCGGCCTTCGTCTTCTAATCTTCTCCCTTCTATGAAGCTCTGGAGGTATCATTCGTGCCTCGCACTTCGCTTTTAAAGTTTCGCTATATTCGTACTTCTACATCGCCATATTCGCATTTCTACTTTGCTGTATTCGCATTTCTACTTCGCTATTTTCGCATTTCTGCGTTGTTATTTTCGGCCTTCGTCTTCTGATCTTCTCCCATCGCCTTTAGCAAACTTTATATACTACAGTAAGCTGCTCACTGATTGGCTACTTGAATATGAAGTGCGAAGATAAGAAAGGCGAAGGTGGCGAAGTAGAAGGGCGAAGATAGCGAAGTAGAAGGGCTAAGTTAGAGGCGATGTACGAAGCACGAATGATACCTCCAGAGCTTCATACCCTTCGCCTTTAGCAAACTTTATATACTACAGTAAGCTGCTCTATGAAGCTCTGGAGGTATCATTCGTGCTTCGTACTTCGCCCCTAACTTCTCCCTTCTACTTCTCTATTTTCGCCCTTCTACTTTGCTATCTTCGCCCTTTGCCTTCGTAATCTTCGCCCTTCGCCTTCGCTATCTTCGCCTTTCTTATCGTAGTATATAAAGTTTGCTAAAGGCGAAGGGAGAAGATTAGAAGACGAAGGCCGAAAATAACAAAGTAGAAATGCGAAAATAACGAAGTGGAAGGGCGAAAAAGCAAAGTGGAAATGCGAATACAGCAAAGTAGAAATGCGAATATAGCGAAGTAGAAGTACGAATATAGCGAAGCTTAAAAAGCGAAGTGCGAGGCACGAATGATACCTCCAGAGCTTCATACTGCTCACCGATTGGCTACTTGGCACGAAGTGCGAGGATAAGAAAGGCGAAGATAGCGAAGGCAAAGTGCGAAGATAGCGAAGTAGAAGGGCGAAAATAGCGAAATAGAAGGGCGAAGTTAGGGGCGAAGTACGAAGCACGAATGATACCTCCAGAGCTTCATAGAGCAGCTTACTGCCGTTAAACCGGGTTTGACTCAGTTTTTGCAGCTGGAGACTATTATCAAGCATTTATATTTTCTTTATTTAATGCTACCCAAAGAATAATCAAGCTTTTTTGGGAGATTTTAGATATAATCATACATAAAATACGAATTTAAAAAATCACATCTAAACAAGATTATACAGGAAAAGCAATAATCTCAGACCTCTCCAGATCAGCTATATGGGCTTTGCCGATTGGTGATTGGAGAACACTACGCCAAAGAAGTCAATGACTCACAAAAATGAATGAAAAATTGCGAAATGATGTGGACGATTTGAATGGTTTGAAGCATGAGATTGATAGGAAAAATGTATTGATTGATGAATTGTTAGATCTAAGGAAAAATGTACAAATGAATGTCAGCCACAATTAGAATTTCTAAGAAACAAGCTTGCAAAAGTTAAGATTGATTCGGATGCTAAAGATGTAGAAATTGCTAGACTACATGAGAATCTCACTTAATAACACAAATAAGGATCTGACTAAATATCAGAATTTAGGAAATAAGAATGCACCTCCTGCTCCTCCTGCTCCTCCACTAAAGCTTGTAAGCTTGTACCGGCCTAGAAGCCGACTCAAAGTGTTAGACTTCAAAAAAGCCTTCAGCATGAAGGACACCTTCACCAGGTAACGTGAGTTTAACGTGATAGTATTGATGCATGTTGGGTGCTTTTGATATTATTCTGGACCGTGACACAAGTCTTATTTGTAAATCGATAGAAAATAGTATTGATGTTGGGTGCTTTCAATATTATTCTAGATCGTGACATAAGTCTTATTTGTAAATCGATAGAAAATAGTATTGATGTTGGGTGCTTTCAATATTATTCTAGATCGTGACATAAGTCTTATTTGTAAATCGATAGAAAATATTGCTGAAACAATGTCTAAATACACTCATGCAAAAAATCTTCTAGTTACGCCTCCCCCCTTCGCCTCTTTTCATCGATGCCAAGCAATCTTGATCAATAGTTTGAAAATAAAAAAAATTAAAAATGTAATGAATACATAATTGGTGAATCACATAAACTTACTGAAGGTGGGGCAAATATTCTCTTCCAGGAAATCATTAGTAAAATCGAGGTTGACTTATCAATAGATCTGAAAAATTTTCCAGACTCAAAGGAGGCACAAATTGAAGTCTCTAAATCAGCGCTCTCTACTTCACAGGTATCTAGTTCTAAGCTCTAAAAGGCGCCCTCTGGCGAGACACAGAATGACTTGATATGGTCACTTGCGAAGAATTATGTTCACGTCATGAGGGAAGTCCCTAATGAAAAAATGGGGCTTGTGATGGGTAAAATAGGTGCTACTGTGAAGGCCATACAACTTAAGAGTTCCACTACAATACAAAAAATGTCTTGGAAATCATTACATGAGGGGCAAGAAAAATCACAAGGGCTACTGATTTTCGCCCCCCCCCCCAAACAAATATTCTGAATGCGTTGGATGGTGTTGATACAGTGCTTGCAGGGTACGATATCTACCAAACCTATGATATTCAGAAGCCAGCTGACAATAAATATATTCCTTGCCCAAATTATGAAAAGTATGGGGAATGTAGGATTGGGGATAGTTGCAGATTTATGTACACTAAGAAACGTAAGTTTGTTAAATTATGGGGTTTGGGGGGCATAAGGTACTTTACTGAAATGAGGACCCTATTATTAATCATATGTATGAATGTAATGTAAGTGATATGAACTCTGCTTGTCTTAAGGGGATGAGTGTGTTGCCCGAAAAATATATTAACTGTGATAACATAACTTATTGTAAAAATGACAATTACAAATGCATCAGTGATAATAAGCATGATACTGGGAATGATTTTATGATGCATGATGATTTTATTTGGAACAGCATGGAAATAAATTTAAAAAATAAAAAAAAATGTCTTAAATGATATCCAATATTTGCATGAACGTAATAATGCCTTATGTCCCCGCAGTCAACTACAATCGCAAAATCTGACATTTAATCTTAGAAATGAAAAAAATAAAAATGAGGGTATCTATGATCATAACACAGTTAATGAACCCGGGGGTTCGAATCCTAGCTATGCTGAAGTGGTTAGGACGGGGAAAGGGAAAAAAAGTAGCTACTTTCTAAATAAAAATGCAAAAATAAAACCAAAACATGCACAACACAAGAAAGTGAACCATTATTATGATTCCCGTTACAAAAATGTGAATCTTTGTTTTGACGGTGAAAAAAACGAGCAAAAAAATAAGCATGTTCATGCAAACACTGACCATTATATTAAACATAAAAGTTGGCTGCGCGACATTAAGGGAAGACGTGACGCTGGCCAAGCAGTAATGTCATCTTACACACATGATCAAAATGGCTCTGCCACTTTGAAATCGATACGGGAGGGCCTGCTTTTTCACCTACAAATCCGGGGGATACACATACTTTTCTAAATCAAAAACATGGTGGAACTAATGATTCCCGGAAAAGAATTAACCATAGGAAATTATACTGCTGCTCAAAACAGACCATGTGGTATGAAAATGAATCACATTCTTCATCAATCGAGCCAGCTTTGGCTCCGCCCACCTTGCCTATCATTGGTCATCCCAAGCCCCCTTCCGAGAAGCTGACCTTTGTGAACTCAATCGGTTTCACATTACTTCCTTCACATTGCAAGAGAGGGATGAATAAGAAAACTATTTTAAACAAAAATAGAAATAAAGAATTTATTATTGCTGTAGCAAATACGCATGTATGGGAAATAAAACAGAACAGGTAAACCGACACAAAAATGAAAATGAAATTGATATTTTCTTTTTTACTGAAACCTGGATAAATGAAATAAATGAAAAGGATATTCTAGCGGAATTGAAAATTAATAATTATGAGGTTGAACAAGTCCCACGCCCTCTAAGGTCTGGCCGTGGTCTATAGGAAAGAACTGGATGTTAAAAAAATTAATCAAAACCATAATATTACTATGGAGATAAAAAATTGAACTTATGGAGATAAAAATTATAACTAGCTCAGACTTGTACAATAATCACGATATATAGGCCTGAAACTTCGGAAAAAAATAGATATACATACTTTCAATTCTTTGAAGAATTCTCTGAAACTTTATCTTATTATAGTACATACAGACATAAAGTCATATTTATAGGCGATTAAAATTTTCATTTAAATAAACCTGACAGGCCTAATGTTATTAAATTCAATGACATTCTAGATTTATTCAATCTAAATAATCATGTTAAGGAACCAACACATATTATGGGAAATACCATAGTAAAATCATAAAATGTCATCTCGTGGATGAAAAATTAACAGATCACAATATAGTAAAAAATACAATTAGACATGCAGACTACGGCAAAAAATAAGAAGATTTCATACAGGAACTCCAAGAAAATAAACATTAATAATTTTATAAATGATATTGAAGACAAATTTGGGAATAATAAATCCTATCGTGAATATGATCTTGACGATCTCTTAAATGAATATAATAAATTAACCGAGGTTCTGGAGAAACATGCTCCTATAGTCTCGAAAACCAAAAACGTCAGGAAACCAGCTCCATGGTCATCGGATGAAATAGATGCTGAAAAGAGATATAATAGAAAATTCGAGAGGAAGCAAATTAGCTAGAGTCTGACAAAATACAATTTCAAATACAGCGTAACAAATACAACAACATGATGAAAGGGGCAAGGTCCAAATATTTTTCTGAAAAAATAGATTCAAATAAAAAAGATCCAAAGAAACTATTTAAAATACTAAATAAACTACTCCACACGAAGGAGGATACTCCATTCCCAAAAAATAATGATAAGAAAAAAATAGCAACAGAATTTGATAATTTTTTCTGAGAAAAAATTACTAATCTAAGATCCGATATGGATTCTAAAAATTTAAACGGTGCTCCTTTAGTCGAGGAGCCAAAATTTAAAACAAGACTAAATAACTTTGAACCACTATCTGAAAATGAAGTCAGAAAATTATTAAAAGAAGCAGCCAAGAAATCTGGTGAGCTTGATCCTATTCCAACATGGCTTGAAAAAAGATGTGGTATTGGAGGTACTGCGATCAAATGGTGCAAATCATATCTATCAAATAGAAAGCAGAGTGTCACAATTGAGGGAAAAAGATCTGAAAATATAAATATTGATTATGTGGTGTTCCACAGGGTTCTGTACTGGGCCCCATTCTATTCACAACATATATAGAGCCGCTTGCTGATTTAATTGGGCAGTATGGATTAAGGCACCATGTTTATGCAGATGACATGCAAATTTACATAAGCCTGGATCCAAAATCCACTGAGGGTATGGAAAAATCTACAAAAGAAATAGAAGAATGTATAAGAAAAATAAGAACTTTCTTGTTAGATAATAAAATGAAAATTAATGACGGAAAAACAGAGATGGTTATCTGTGGAAAAAATCCTGATCTTAAAAATAAAAATATACCTGGGAAGATCACAGTTTGATCATCTGAAATTCCTAGATCAAGCAAGGTTAAGGATCTCGGTATAATCTTAGATCAAGAACTGTCTATGAAACAACAAATTAAAAAAATATGTAAGAGTGGATATTACCATGTTAGGAATTTAGCTAGAATAAGAGGCTGTCTTGATGAAAAAATCTCGAATACGCTGGCTCATGCATTTATCACTTCTACACTGGATTATGGTAATTCTCTACTGGCGGGAATGCCTAAATGTGAACTAGCTAAACTTCAGAAATTACAAAATGCAACAGCCAGAGTTGTAGGGAAACTGAAGAAAAGGGATCATATCACACAAAAACTAATGAACCTGCACTGGTTGCCAGTTAATGCTATAATTGACTTCAAGATAGAAGCTCACATGGAAGATTCAAAATGGCTTTGCCCCCAGTTATCTGACCGAACTATTAACACTAAAAAATGGTGAAAAACACTTAAGATATAATGAGAAGAATGAATATATAATTCCCAAAACTAATTCAAAAACTTATGGGGATCATCATCATCATCATCATCATCATCATCATCATCATCATCATCATCATCATCATCATCATCATCATCATCATCATCATCATCATCATCATCATCATCATCATCCCTGCACGTGCCATGAATGGCTGGAAGCTAATGCAGTTCTCTATGAGTTGTACCCCTGTTACCCCCACCTTACTGGGCCAGAACTACGTCAGAACTGTGTCTGCGGTGCGTTGAATACATCAGTGAGAATGAGTGACATAGCGCATGTAACAGGTTTATGGCAGTGGGAGGAGCAGACGTCCAGAAAGCACCCTGCAGAGCACTTTCAGTGACAGAGATTCAGCATTTTTAGGCAAATCCAATACCCTGGGACATTTTAATGGCTGAGGTGGAAACAATCAAATGGACCCAAGTTCTGTCATGTATTACTAATAGAATTATCCAAATAGTAAAAGGGATCATAGACCATTTTAATAATTGGCCACTTTTAGTGATGTGTTTCATAGACATATTCATAAAAGGATTTCACTAACTTCCTCATATTGTTCAGAAAAATCAAATACATGACATTTTTTAGAAATATATCAGCTACTAAATATTATAACCCAATTGACTCTACATTCAATATTTATATATATTTTTTTTTAATCATTTCTATTCATGACTAATTTTCTCATATTTTTCAGGGAATATTTCTTCTTTTTTAGGTATTATTATGATAAGAGCAACTTATTGCTGATTATTTTCTGAAATTAGATTAATATTCAATTTATCTAATACCTCAAAAATAAATGTGAGGTCAAATTAAAGTCCGTCAATTTGTCACTTTTGTAACCCTACCGATTTAAGCTATTTTTAATCATTTTAGCTTCATAATAAATCTTGAAATTGACGGACTTTTTTTCAATTTTCTTTAGTATTAATGCGTTTTTCTGTGCAGTATTCTATATATTTTCATAAACTAACCCCCAATAAGCTGGCATTTTTATATTATTTAAAAAAAACTTAGTATTATAGTATTTTCCTCTGTTTTCCCTTATAGATTGACCACAAAACTATAAATTGCTCTCAAATTGTTAATTATGAACAGATTTTGATAAATAAGGACTCTACGAGCTCGTATATAAAAGATGTAGATGATAGGATAATAAAACATGTAGATAATTTCGTGGAAATAGGCTTTCTATTTTCAAGGTCATTGAAAGGTCACTTCAAGGTCACTGGCAATATATGATCAAAATAGCCTAAGAAGGTTGACATTCGATCACATATCATTTGTAGATGTATCCTGAGTAGTAAAAAAGTTATATCCCTATGTCTGCCATTTCTAGTGATGTTTAACAAAACTCAGCGTCTGTTCAGCGTCTCTTCGGCGACTATGGCGTCACCTTGGCTCCAAGGTGACGCATGCGTGCATGGAGTCATCCATGCGTGCATGGAGTCCTCATCTTGAGTAATACCAACGCAGGTCTGGTTTGACAAGGCCATTAAATGTGTACTCTGCGCATACAAAGACACAATACTGCCTCTGGATATTACCAAGTAATGAAGAAAAATCACACAATTAGGACTAAGCCCCCAGACAGGCACACACTACAGCATGCAACATCCTGTCACCTGTCAATACAATGATACTCCGTTCAGGTGAGCTATTCATGCTTAACATGAGATACTCATACTTAAAGTCATGTGCTACAATATTGTATGAATGATAATCATTGTTACTTTTGCATTAATACGTCGTTGACGAGTCTGCATATATTCCATTATTCACCACTTGTGGTGTAAAAAACATGTACATCCTGAAAATATTGTGTGCCTTTTCGTTCTATTTAAACTAATCAGAACTGATCAGAAATCGTTATAATTTCAGATGATAAAAAAAATAAAAATAAAAACACCTTGGAAGAGTTCAACAATCTCTCTAAAAATGAAATGGCAAAATGAATCAAAGAGGCAAGAAAGGCATGTGAATTGGATCCATTCCCAACTTGGTTTTTGGATGTATACGCCACTTATTACTCATTATCACAGCAATAATACACAAATCAAGGGTATTGAAAGAGATATCTCATGGGATTTCTAAAGAAATTTGCGATGACAATGCCAAACATGTTGTTAAACAATGATAATAAAGCAAATTAAGATGTAAATTGTTTTAGAAAAAGTTATTTTAGACACACCAATTTTTTTCTAGGAAAGGTTACTGGGGATCTACAGTAAATGTTGCTTTGAAACCTTTTCATAGTGTAAAAAAGAACATTCTGCTAACAGAAAGCATATAATATGAAAATACATACATTGTACTTTATACATAATACGCACATTGGGCTATGTAATTAGAATACATACATTTTGCATTATATAATTAGGAGTGTACGCACATTGGGCTATGTAATTCGCAGAATTCGCACATGGTGCTCTAGAATCTTTATTTAAGATTAGCAGAATGAAGAATGGGGTGAAATGCTTGAAAATAGGTCCTGCGATTAATGGTGGAACATTTTTTGAACTCTGGAATGACCTTTGTATTTCTAGATACATTTCGAATGTGGATCTCAAGGAACAGTTCTCCATTCAAAAGCTTGTATCATATGAAAACAATTGAAATGCAGGCATGTGTTCAAAAACAATTTATGTATGTCACACCGGAGGTGGAAATATGTTATACTCTAATACCAGGACGCTCAATTTCTTTCTAACCCTTTGTAAACTTTGGTTTGTGCCATATCATATCTTTACATTCACGATGAAGTGATAATATTGGGTAAATAAGTTTATTTATCATTTAAAATGGGTAATGAAAAAGATTGAACAGCTCACATTTAAGACATCTCACGATGGTCACGGATGTGGAGAACGTTGCAAGATTGTTCTTTTTTGACCGTCAAAGCTTAATTTGTGATGATATCGGGTAAATACTTAATTTATCATTTAAAACACAATTAAATTGAACTGCTGCATCTGATATCCGATATTTCCAAATTCTGCACATTTCCGGTTTTCATAATGGCGGCAACCTCTGATGTCCAGCATGTTTCGTTTGGTTAATGAATTCATGAAATGAGATTTTTTAATCACTTTTTCCCTTGCATAATATAAATATTTATACCCTAAATTTTGCGATCACATGTTATAAACCATTGTTATAATTTAGCTGCTGTGTGAAATTACTGAATATCTTCCTTCATAAAGTAACTTGATATAGTGATGAAGATTTTTACTATTTGTGTGATTTACCAGTGATAATGTAACCCAACAAATGTTAAAGCTCAAATAAGCTAAATAATTATAATGGTCCATTATATTTCATAAATATAAATTTGATCCCTTAAGTTCATAGAATTGAGCTTAATCCCTAACAGTTGGTCCCTGGAGAATGGTTAAACTCAGTACACACGTAGGCATTCTGATTGACAAGATTCTGAAAATTAAATGCACATGATCATCTCCGGATTATCTAGTGCAACACCATTTCTAACCAATCACAATAGAGAATTATAGTAAGATATCTGATAGGAATGAGGATTAATCATTTATCTAGGAAGTAATTGACAATGTTCGCCAGGATAATATCTGATAAGAGTGTGTAAGGCTGTCAGTCAACCATCTAGGGTAAGGGGTATATAAAATCTCTACTTGGTTGACCGGCGGGCCAGCTTGGAATGAGACTGTAAGATGATAATGATGATGATGATGATGATGATGATGATGATGATGATGATGATGATGAATAAAAGTTGAGACCTCAACCACTCCGTGTGATGTATGATTTTTCACCCCTGACAATAAGATTAAATCGAATTGATCATCACAGCTCAGTGGGTAAGACATCTGTCTCTCATTCTCAAGTCTGGGGTTCAATTCCTCATGCAAAGGTCCGGGTTTCAATTCCTGGTTGGGAGAGGTACTTTTTTCATGCTGAAGATGAAGTCTTCATTTTGAATTTATATTTTAACAATATGCATATCAGAACATATAGAATTGAAATGTTTCTTGTAAAGGCAGAAATATAGAAAATAATGACTTGATACAAAAACAAAGGTGAAATATTTATGTTGGATGGATCTTATTATAGTCAAAACATATACAATTCTATATATCTTTTTATACCTCAATGTTTATACAGTGCTGTCATAGGGTGATATGTAGCTTAGTGGTTAAGATGTCTGTCTTCTGTACTAAAGGTCCAGGGTTTGAATCCTGGTTGGGAAAAGTACTATTTTCATGCTGAAGGTGAAATCTTCTTATTGGGGTTCTGTATGAGTGATATGCACTTCAGAAAGATAAATTAATCTGTTTATTGCAAACGTACGTTTATATTGAGGTTCTAATTACTTTATTTAGGTTCTAAATAAATTACATATAGAATTTATACATACATATATATATATATATATATATATATATATATATATATATATATATATATATATATATATATACATATATATATATACATACATAGAAAATATGAATGATAATAACTTCATACAGAAAACAAATGTGATAATAAATATATATATATATATATATATATATATATATATATATATATATATATATATATATATATATATATATATATATATATATATACATACATACATACATAGAAAATATTCCATGTTTTCATAACTCAGACACGTTTTTATAACTCAGACACGTTTTTATAACTCAGACATGTTTTTATAACTCAGACACGTTTTCAAAAAAGACTATAGCATGGAGCTAATTCCAAGGTTTTATCATGGATTTTAAACCTCGAGTAAGTTGGTCATGAGGTCAGCCTTGAGCATGTATGAATATATACAGTGCAATGCAATAGTTCCAAATGTTTCAGCACTAGCATGCATCTCACAGGTCTGATGATATACATTGACCTTATCTCATGGCGAGATTGCTCACTCAACATTTCGCCTACTCTGGGTCTGCTAAGGAGAGTACATTTTGCCTGGATCCACATTTCAATATATACAAGGACTGAACCTATCCATGGTGTTATATAATTATCCGACCCTTAACTACTCTGCATGGCGAGGTAGAGTCATACTACCTCTGCCACAATTGGCATGACATTGTCTCAACCTTTTCCGCAAGGTCGATTGCATAAACCACAGACAGGTGCGCAATTGGTGGACTTTACACATGTGCACTCACAATGCCCGCCCAATTGGCTTATACTCGCACACACATCAGGTGCACTCACTTTCAAACCAAAACAAAACAAACATGTGTGAAGTTTGTTACTTATTCACTTTTCACAGTTCATTATTCAGATTTTTTCAAAATCAATAGTGAAAAGTGAATAAGTAACAAACTTCACACATGTCCAAAACAATAACACCAATTGACTGAGTTATACTTGCACATGTATTTGTTGTTGTAGTCACTTTCTCACCAAAACAAGGATACTGATTGGCTGTGTTATTACATGTGACAAAATATTTTACTTGGTGTGATTGGCTTCTAACAGAAGCTTGTTATGGGCGTGACCTCTCAGTACTCACCGATTATGGTTGCAATGCTTGCAGAGCCAGGTATAAATCCTGGATCTGCTGTGGAGAGTAACCCTCAACACATACCTGCAGATAATGCTCATTCTTAAATGCATTCCATCAGATTGGTATAAGATTTATTCTAAAGAAATATTCAAGATCTTCAAAAGAGGTGTTGTCAATATTTGACCATGTTACTCTGCATTATTCAGGTAATATTCAATTACTACCTCTACAGTCTTTGCCCTGAAATTGATCTCATTCAAAGTTTGGAAATCCCTGAGTCAAAAATACTTGCCTTACTCACAAAAATATCATCAAATCTTAATTGACCAACATGAGGTCATAAACCATAAACTGTAACCAGGTGTCTAGCGCATATACTGACTAATAAGTGCAACTGCCAGTACAAAACAAATCTATTTATATACTTCCAACAATGAGTTGACAGCTAGATTATTCTGAATGCTGATGACTTGCACTCGATTCGGTGCACACATTTATATCTTTGGTGGCAGGGACTGACATGATAGAGCAGTCCTGCTTTGATGGGTAGACCATGTAAGTCATAATGCAAATCAACAGGCCACATGTCAATTGTATGTGTATTTCTGTGATTTAGTGAGATCAGAAAAAATGCATTTGATCACATGTGCAAAGATCAACTCTTGTAAATGGTGTCAATGCTCCAAAATTGTTCTCTGGTTTCACAGTTGTTTCATTATTATTAACAATATAAAATTAGTTTTTATATATTAAAAAAAAATATTGCAATCATTGTTTTAAATGTCAAATAATTTGACGTTAGAAATATGTCTAGTAATAATGCTCAAATGTGTGTGCATTGATTTGCCCACTGTTTTTGACATGTGAAAGTGACCACACACCCCACTAATCTGAGTACTAATCTCAGCAAGCAAGTGCTCTCAGCAGGACGCCAGCTTACATTTTTAATCTCTACTGCTGGTACCCTGATCTGAGACTTTCTTCTTCATATCAGGTATTTTGGCTTAAGGGAATTTACACGTTTTGTGTTATATCCAATTACAAAACGATGGCGGACTGTACAGCACACTCTTGACACTGGTCACTGAAACACAATGTCTTTTGAGTATTACTTTACATTTCGAGTTCTACACGGATGGGAAATCCTACAATCTCTGATTACCATTTAGATATATCTTTAAAATCATGGCCCCATCAACTTGGCAATTTTACACCTTCTGGAATCAGTAGAATTATTTTTAAAATTTATGTTCGAAACTGCTAAAATATTTATTGCTTGCTTGAAACAATCTCTCAGGGCACATTTTGAAAGTTTACCAATGTCCATAATCTATAACCAAATTCTAGTGAATATTAATCTTAGCAGACCCAGGGTTGTTTAGCATAATGAGGCACACACTTCCGGGAGAATGATGCTTGTTCTCATGAACGTGGCCTATGATAATAGCTTTGGTGTTGTATAAAGCCACTTCAGGTGGTGGCAGACCCTCACTACTGTCCTTGGCTGCCACATATCTACAAGCCAAACGTAAGGTGAGAAATTTATTTAATGTGTTATATCAGAACAGTTTAGGTTGGGGTCTTATTTATATAAGTGATGTCTATTGAGTAATTCATAATCAATCGTATAACTTGTAATTCGATAACTTGTAATTCGTCACTGTTGCACAAAATATATAGTGTGTTTTATAACCCACACATTTAAATCAAAAAGCGCTATGTCAATTTTGTTTCAGTAATGAAATTAGCATAAGGTTCTCCACTTTCATTCCTTTAAATTTCTTTCAACTGTCCTTACGCTATTAGGATTCCACACCAATGTACCTGCAAAGGAGGAGAACTTACACACTTCTCCTCCGTATCGGTTGTGTTTGAAACACCAGACAATCTGGACGTCTGAGGTAGCATATAGGGGTTTGATTCCCATTTAGCGTGCAGACTTTTGTTATGTTGCATGAACTTCCATAACAAGCGCTTTCTCCCTCCAACCAGTGTGCTATCAAAATATGACCAAAATATTCATTACTTAATCAAAATATTGAGGAGTGGGCATCTTCAACTTGTAATCAAAGTATTCCACCTCATTACCGATCAGGCCCATGAGGTGGATTCAGTGTTGTCTGAGACAATAAATAGGGATCACCTCTGTCACATCAGAACTATGTCAGGACGGTGCCTGCTGTGCGTTGGATATTTGAACAAAATGCACTGATATTGAATATCATGTAATGTTTCACTGAAAATTGTTTACAAAAGTGAAATAACAGTTGGTAAAACCCGTGCACGGCCTCCCGTGGCGTTCCCACTCCTCTTAAACCCTTTTGGATGTAATACCAGCGCAGTTTGATCACAGGCCTGGTGAGACGGGGGTTTCTGGAAAGATGCATTGAGCAAGGTGGAGCTCAAGAAGGACGCAGTCCTCTCCCCCACCCCCCTGTAACCATGGTGTCACCATGGAGTTCTAACTAAGTCATCCAGGCGTCATCCGATTCCTCCTTCGCTTCCATAAAAAACCTGGACGCAGTGGTGTGGCAGGGGCCTTATTAAATTTTATTTAATTTGTTTTAATCATTTCTGCGCGTATTCCTTTATAGACTTAGCTTTGTATTGAATTGTGTTTCGTCGTGATTTTAGTAGAATACTTGCTTTGAAGTGAGCATACTTGCACTTGCACAGAAAATGAACTTTGAAGGGGAGAACTGGAACCGCAACTGACTGATGGCGAACTGGTGTGACTCATTAGGAACCAATGCTCCTTTGATAATTCATTGGAACCATTCACGGGTTTCAATTCTCTAATTGTTACATTGAAAATACAATCTTCAAAAGGTCTTCAAAGGGTGCTTTCGGAAATAAATCTCAGCGCGGGGATTTCGGTTATACAGCAAAGTATAAAGATTGCAAACACCAAGGTAGTAAGTCTGAGCTTGGAGTATAATTGTAGTCCAAGGTCTGAGCAATATTGCCTTGACAGTTAGCAGGCTGTCCATGGCAGAGTAATGGCATTACACAGATTTACAAACCACAGCATAATATTAAAACAGTCTTGCATGAAATGGTCATTTAATTTCTCAATATATCTGGACCTCAACTGACATTATACTGCCCAGCTATGATGACTTTCCGAGAGAAAGAAACTTCATTTATTATCCATTAAATAAACTTGGAACCGGACACATAACATAATATTTGCACACATTGATTAATTTCCTATAAATCTGCTAACACCATCTTACCTAGCTACATATAAATATTAAATATAACATAATCATAATACATAATCATAGGATGCACGCTAGAACAATTGCCATTTACATGCCCATGGCTGAATATACTGATACATTCAATGTGAGGGTACATATTAATAACTGCAGTATGTATTAAGCAACAGTGAGTACGTTTAGAGGACATGCAGTTATAGGGTTAGGATTTTCGGTTTAATCGTTGTGTGCAAATCTGTGGGCATAATTGAGTTCTTTGCTGGGGTCCTGCCTAACGTAAGTTTTGAAGCACTGAGAGCGCCACCTGCCGAGTTTAGAGATATCTATGTCGCTCCAATAATTGGAGTCTTCGGGTGGTAAAGAGGGAGGGGTCCTTGTGAAGGGCTATGGCTAAAGACTTTATGGTTGAATTGAGGGATTGCTTGGACATGGGCACTCTGGAGCTAAGGACAAACAAGGGTGCGCTTGGGTCTATGGTCACTTTATGAGCACATGTTTTTAGGTAGGACCATATGGTACAGAGGGCACAGGTTGGGTGGTGGGAACATCCTATGTACTTTGTGAAACCATGAGGGTTGGTCTTGGAGTCCTTTACTGAAAGGGAAATCGATAGCATGTTGGAAAAAGCTGGCAGAACTTGATGTATGTTGATTGGGCTAAGTTATATGTGCGCCTGGTATTGGGTTCAAACCTTGACTAATGTCCCTACCTTGAGGTCCAGTGCTACAATAATATAAAGACTGTGAACACCGTGAACTGTGAGTCTGTACATTTGAACTTTTAGATGCAAATGAAAATTATATAATAGTAATGATTAACAAATTTAGATACCTAATGCTATAAGAATGCATATGCAGCTTATACGACTTATACTAATTGCCGTCAGGTTGAACAAAGGAATGGCTAGAGTCACGATACATGATACTGAGATATGTGATAGTAACTTATACAATTGCTTATACAGCTTATACAACTTATGCTAAATGTCATTAAGTGGCTAATACCGAGGTATGCTTATAGACCATAGTCATATGACCTCCCTTGGAGGGGTACTGTATGGCTCGCTGAGAGGGATGAGTTCCTTAAACCTGCTAATGTCCAGCCCGCTGAGTGCGTCAACAGGGCCATTATATAAGCTTTATAGTCTATGTTATATATAGATATATAGTAATATAGTGATCTGACCAGGTTCAATAGGTTTGGATCCTTGGATCTACTGTCATTAGTGCAATAACAGCTGAGGCCTGTGCTTGAAGGGTTAACCTGTTGTCCTTGTAAATCTGTGACCGGGTGGATTGTCATGTCAAGGACCTGCGACATGACAATTCAGTGAGGCAGCACTATATCTGCTACAAGTAGGTCTCATCACGAAATGACTGAAATAATGTTGAAAGTGATGTAAAACCCCAAACAAACAAACAAACAAATTAATGCAATAACATACCGCACTGTTATCAATGTTCATGGCTAACTTTTTGTTGACCAGCTGTCCCCAAATGTTGCTATGGCGATGACCACTGCCAATAGTTCCCGCCATGCAATGGTCATGGTACTGTACCAAGCGTGGTCGCCCACAAATGGTATGATGATGCAAGATTGTTCATATACAATGCCTATCACTTAATCAGAGGCGTCAGTGAATATGATGTGCGCGTCAGTCATACAAGGTCCGCCCTGTCAGCCATGCAAGGTCCGCCCTTGCCTCCCCGGACAGTCTAACTTTGTGATGAAGGGCCCTTGCCCTTTTTGCCGTGTGTATCCATGTGAATAACCTTTTGAACAAAATGATAATTTACCTGTAATTGACAATAATTCTCGTTTGGTGGCGTACCTGCGACCTGAATACTCATCTAATTCTGACATATTATCTAATAACCTTTCTTCAAAAATTCTTAGTTGTTGCTGTTCAGTCAGTGTCTATTATTATGCCAAGAAATTCAATGGTCTTTGTTGGGCCTACTGGTTCTTATCTTGTATTTCGAAACCCGCCATCTTGCATGCATCAATGATGATATCCAGAGAATCTTGGCACGATTTTTTATCGCTGCTAATGCAGAGCGTATCGTCTAGGTAATGGATCGTATCGTGTGAAGCGCCGCGCTTTTGGTACACAAACTCTGTGGCAGTGGCAAAGTCATTGAATATTTTTGACATGCTATGGAGACCGAACAGTAGGCAGGCCGTTTGATAATATTTTACATACCCTTTGCAGTCAGGCCATGAAAACCCTAGCAAATGACGCTGGTTGCCTCTGACTTTAATGCTTTGGAAGGTGTTGGCCAAGTCCGGTTTGGCCAGCCACGGATCGCTGTGTTTCCGTATTCTCTGAATCGCCTCGTCAGTGGTGGCGTATTTAAGAGTGAATTCGTCAGGATTAATTCTGTCGTTGACTGACCGTTCCGGCGGCCATGAGAGGTCATGGATTACCCTAACTTTTGGTTTGAATTGATTGCCTTTGTAGCCGATTGAGGTACCAAAATTCATGGTTGAGAAATGACCTTGACTCCGCCAGTTGCACATTTGCTCTGTTTGACGCACGTGTCAAAGGGCAAGGAGCCCTTGCATTGCCTGCAAATGTGCAATCGGCGGCAGTTTTTGAAATTGCATTTGGGTGTTTGATAATTATTGCGTATTTCGCCAGTAGTTTGGCAAGCCTTCAAGGATTCAGGTGTCGTCAGGGTACTTGCCGATGATGTGATCCTCGGAAACGGACAGTTTGTTTACCTAACGTGGTCCGTGGGCAACATTGTACATTGGATTTTACAGCAGTGGTGTCTAGGGTAGAATATACAAGATGAGAATCAACGTTTTAAACTCTACTGTTTTAAACTAAACTCTATTTTGTGAATGGATATTGTGTGCTTCATGTCTAACGTAGCTACGTTGTACCACTTGTAACGTTTGTCCCAATCTAATATCTGTTTTTTGTAGTCTGACATTTGATCATATATGAACGAACCGTGCTGAAAAACCATTAGCCTCTCATATTCTGACCAAGCCTCTGACCAGGTTTGACTTGTTGTTGGATGCCCAAGAATGCCCAAGCTGAGGGCTGGCAAAGCGGGGTTGGCTGTGGCTTCTGCAACGGATTCTGTGGCTTCTTCTGACCGTGATGGACCAGGAAGTGGGCTGGAAGCTTCTGGGGGAGGCAGGCTGGACGCACCAACTCCCTTCCTGCAATTACCTAGACCAGCGACACCTAGCGATTCCCATATTTAACACACCTTATCTAACAAAAGGAAGCATTAAATACAGAATCTGATGCATAAAATATGCACATCACAAATTTTACTTTCAATATTATTGATAAAGGTCAAACCATTTTACATGATAATGTAGAAATGTATGTTAAAAACAAAGTTTAGTGGACTGGAGGTCACCAAACAGAACTGCAAGTGATAACAATAATAAAATATTTATTCAGGGTTATATCAGACTCTGTCTCATCATGCCGTTTTGGCACATACTGATTTTTGAATAAATGCGGTTTTTAGCGCTTTTTGCCCATGTCTGCCATTTTTAATGTGTAAGGGGAGGGAATTCATTATTATTGCAGCGAATATGTCAAAAGCCCTTTCACCTTACATCTTCATACTAGACTTTCGCACTACATATTAATTTTGATTACTATTACTCATACATAACGACAATTGATTTTCCTTTGATTTAAAAGTGATGAAAGTGTGTATTACATACTTGTGTTGAGTCAAAATTAATGTGTCAAATAAAACAATTTTTTTTCTCAATTTGAAGACTCTGTATTGTGCGTAAATGTATTTATGGGGATAGAATTTGGTAAAACACTTTGATGTGGTTTTTTTTATGAAACACGAAATTGTGTTTAATGTTCTTTCCGACACACGAAACAAAACAATAAGTAATTTTGTGTTTATTCAAAACATTTTATACATTAAACACAAGTAATAGACACTTTATCTTATAAACTTGAACAATATTCATGGCACTCATTTAAGATAAAATAATATTGATGTATTGATGTATTATAACACTATTCACACATGCTAACAATTTTGAATTATTGTCAAATCATTTGTTGATAGTTTTTTTATGAAGATGGATGTGTGAATGTCTATAAATTCTAATTTCTATTCACAATGTTCCCAACTTGAGACAGCGTCTAAACTTTAGTTTTAGCCCTTTGTTCATGGAATACCCTTTCATGAATATATTGTCATTTGACCGTCCTGCTCGGTGTAGATATCTGGGATGGCCTCCCATGCAGAAAAGGTAACTGGGATGCCCTTCTACGCAGTGTAAGTACCTGGTATTCTTGAATACCTCAACCAGAATAGGAACCCTGGGTGTCCCCTTCTAGGTTAAGGTACCTCAAAGAGAGGCACGCTAGTTCTTAACCTTTAAAAGTTAGGATTTCAGAAAACACCTTGCAATGATTTTAATCTTAATTATACCATAACAAACACGAAACCATTTAGGCAAACAATATCATCGACTAAATGCTTATCTAATATTACATACAACATTAGTTTATCTGATATAACTAGTTTTAGTCAGTGTGGGTCAATCACAAACATTGTGTTTCACAAAAACATTATACATATGATGTGTGTTTAAAAGTGTTGTCTTAGCAATACTGTGTGTCACCAACACACCATTTCCACGCAGAACACAATATAATGTGAAAGTGAAACAGATATTTCTCAGAGTGTAAGTGATAACTTCCATGTTAGTAGTAACATCTTAAAAATCTCTCCCGGCACTCAGTGGAAGCCCGGCATTGTAATTTCTCTTTGTTGTATTGTCATGTTATCTGAGTTCTGTAATCTCTGCAATATTACACACAGTGACATAAAGATGAGGAAAATATATACAATTGATTATCATGCAAACATTTTATACAGAGATTGATGATTAATTTCGTGGCTTGATGACTTACAAGAGAGATTAAGAATTTGATTACCATGATATCATCGGTAGAACTGAATATATGTTGGTCAGATGCATGACAATTACTTGATTATTCACCTCAATTATCAATATTAATAATTGCAAGTGGAACTCAGGAAAATCTAAATGAATAAATGTTTGTAACAACATGGTCCAAGAGGCCTAAGAGTGAAATCAACCCAATGACCGACCTTGAGCCTCTCACTGACTCACTGACAATTGCCACTTTGCAAATAAGACATTAGGCATATAAATCACAAACTGTTAAGTCATAAGCACACGATGTGGCGAAGGGCAAAGAGATGAGACACATCTTGACTTAATTACACATAAAGGTTGATGTGGTGATGTTACTGTATTCCATGTTTCATACAGAAACAAAAATGTCTTCATTCCACATATTTTTGTCCATGTCTATTAGTATTGAGTTACCATAATTCAAGTTGAGGTGACAAGCCCATGTACAATGGTATTAGCTATTCTTGTCACCCACAAGATCTTTTATTAAAGAATATTTTACTTATACATGTATACATGTCACTGGCTCCTTCAAGGTCATTTATCCATCCAAGATCATTCACGGACCCCTAACCTTACCATTTTTATCACATGACAGAACTACTTGCAACAGATTAAGGGCTGAAAATAGTACCATACCAGCCATAAACCAATTTGGAAACCAAACCCAGTAATGTCAAGGGTCCGTGAATAATGGATGGAAAAATCGGAAATGTCTTGTCACAGGTCCTAATCAAAATATAATGACATAATTTGAGATGTTTTCATCTACACATTAATGAACATTCGTGAATAATTACTTGATGTATAGATAACACATAATAATCGTTCATTCTTTAATTATATTAGCTTCATTATAAGTATCCAATTTCCCATTAAATTGAATAACATCAGACTTGTTGGCTTATTCATATGAAAATAATAATCCCAAGGAAAATCAAGATACTGTAATGTGTTGCTGAGATGTCCGAGAAAACATCATAGAATTATGTTCAATATGTGCCATATAATTGTATTTAATTTCTGTCCATGTATGGTGACAATTGTACATATTTTAACACCAGCCTCCAAGAGGGCTCAGACTAGGTCTAAGGCAGGATAGAATGTACACATCATTAATGCTCTCAGTTGCATTCCTGCCAGGTATGGAATGATCAGGTTACCCAAGTGAACTCAGTCCTGGCTGCCAGTTTGACTCAGAGCATGTTTTTGGCGGCATTAAAGTCTGATTCTGATTCTGATACTGCCTATCAGGTTGAATCATCTAGCCAAAGAATGATAGCTTAACCATTTATTATCAAATTCAGGTTTTGTAAAGATATGACTACTTAATTAAACAATATTTTTTTCAACACGCCCCTGTCTTATGCATATTTGCACCAGGTTTCAAACTTGAATGTTGGACAATTGCCGAAATGAAAGACGCATCAAAGTTTATTTTGTTTATTCTGCGTATCAAAGTCTTTCTCTGCGAAATTTTGACAAGCTCACTGAGGTAGGACTGTTCATTGAAGCCTGATTTGGATCTGAGTAACTAATAGTACTTCTTAAGATGTATCATTTCATCAATAAAAACAGCTCTATCTGTAAAAGCCCTTGAATATAGTTCATGGCTCTAAATGTTACAGGCAGATGAATGGATGGAAAGTGACTTTTTAGTCTCACTACTTTTGTCGCAGGCAAGACAGAAATGACATCCGATATAGCTTTCTAAGCCTCATATATTCTCTATCATAATTTAACCTCTTTATTTTAACCTTATGATACAAATGAAATAAAAAAAAATATGGAAATCTAGCCACCCAAAGGCCTGTTTTATTTTTCATTTTCACTGAGCATCCAAGTCACATCCTTAATTTATAATATATGCAGATGACACCACACTTCAAGTTCAGTAAATTATGGCTAACTATTGGTATATTATTTATTAATGCATTGATAAAGATAGATTTGTAAAACATGACTTACTGCCTGAAAACAAATGAATCATCATAATCATCATTAATTATTATTTGATTAAATATAGTTCTCTAAAGATAAACATTATAGAGCATGTCAAAATAGGGTTTCATTGATTTTGTTAATAACAGGAGAGATAAATAAGAGTTTAAAAAATATTCAACAATTGACAACCTAATTAGAAAATACTTACCTTTTAATCCGTAGTTAGTTGATAACAGCATGCTGATATCATTGTAATTAATCTATGGAATACCCGCATGGGGTTATAGGCGAGAAAGAATTTAGTGAAGAAATATTGCTATATCTTATTGCATGCATCAAAGACCGTAAAGACCAGAATTTGCAAGCCTTAGAAAATCAGAAAAGATGTATAATTTCAAATAAACAAGGCAAATACAAGATATTATATCCATGTACAAGATGAAAAAGTCGCATATAAAAAGCTCCTTACATCTGATCTTTACACAAAATATGCTTAAATGTGTTAATTTGACATTTACAATACCTAGCTAAGATACCTGAATATAAATACAGCATATTTACAAGAGAGAAAGCTATATCTTTATTTGAAGGTTGTACCTAAGGGCGTCTAAAATAAAACATCAATATCCTGGAATTGTATGTGACCTTTTCAATCAAGGCCCTTGTCAGATCTGTGCCCAAACAGGTCAATATCCTTGCCTGAAAATAAGCAGTCCTCAAATACAATAAATCAAAATGCCTATCCTTGAATAGGATGTGACGTATTCAACCAGGGACCTTATCATAATAATGCACAAAAAGCAAAGGTCATTAACATAAAAAGGTTTCAGCCCTAGAACAAAATAAAATAAAAGGTAGCTTACATTTAATAATATATTGAGTGGTTTGTGTCCCTTTCAATCAAGGCCCTTGATAGAACAGTGCACACAATAGAAAAAAGGCCATTGACCTTTCACCAAAACAAGCAGTCCTGAAACAAACAGAATGCAAGGTATGCTCATCCTTGATATGGTATGTGAACCTTTTAATCTGGGCCCTTGTAGGAATGTTGCACAGTTACTACATGGTTATCATTGAATAATATGTGACCATTTAAATCAAGTCTATTGGCTCCTGTATGGAAAGGGACATGCAATGTCAAATAAGGTGTGTTGAATTAATGTTCATCAAGAATTATAGGTCAACATTGATGCAATGAGGGGGTGAATAAATGCCACTCATATGTCCTGTATTTCAGGATATTGAATGCTCAGGGCCTGTTCTAGTAAGCATGTCTGACCCCCATATCAAACTCTCCTAATTTGTTAAAACTGTATTATAGACCTCTTTGAAAGCCACACATCTTTTAAATCAGAGTAAAGGGGATATATCTGTTTTAAGCAGGATATATATCCTTCTAATTGACATATCTCTCATTGTGTTCGATCGTTTTCATTGACATACACATTTTAGTACATTGTGGGGAGAAAAAACGTAAAATATTCAATATCCAGTATCAAAGGATCTTTCGCTCGTTAAAATATTTTCAACTTTCTTACTCGTGCAACCTGATCATCAAAGTCCTTATCACAGCCTAAAATCAAAGCCTTGATAAGAGAGACACAACTAAATACTATAATGAACATCTAAAATGTGTTGTGTGAACCTTGTAAAGCACTAGAAAGCACAGCTTCAGTGAGCAGTTATATCTTAGCTATATTTTTGTGAGATTATTTAGCCACATGCGGCATGTCAACTTTCGTGATGTCATTGTTCGATGTGGCCTTAGTATAATACTAATTTGATATGTAATAGTATGCCGTTTCTTTCTTTGAAATAGAAAACTGTACTTCCTTGGATTCAATACATGCCCATTCCAGGGTCGGATCCATGATTTTTTTACCCCGGGGGCTCAAATGTGCTAAGGTAAGGGGCTCCAGACCCATAAAGTTAGGGGCTCCAGTCCCAAAAGCCCCCTTAGTCACAGACCCACCCGGGGGGGGGGGGGGGGGCTTTAGCCCCCAAAACCCCCTGCCTGGATCCGCCACTGTATTCAAATGCTATAAAGAATCCTTTCTACGAATGTTAAAATAAACAAGTATCCACATACTCTCCACAGTAGATGCTGGTTGTGCAACAAGCTCTGCAAGTACAGTCCAGAACTGGTGGAACCAGTGAGATCACTACCAGATTTCTAGTAGCCTGTTGGTATCCAAAGCCTATACATGTGATAGCACGGTTTTTTTTATCAGAAGTGAACACACCTGACTTCAAAAGAAATAGTCGCTGGGATTGTAAAGTTGAAAAGGAGAAGAGCGGCGAGCGCATTCGCAGCGCTTGTATTATATATCATCTTAAAAATTAATTTTGATACCTGTAGCCAATGTATGATATCAATGAAACCGAGATGGCACAAAGTCTCCTCATTGCCTAACATTTAATGGCATGGCCAATCGGTGTCATTGTTATAATTAGAAAATAATTACAACAATAAATGAGAAGAGTTGTGTGTCTTGTAAATACCAAAATAGACAGACAAATAGTCATGATGACTATTCATACAGATTTTGGTTTGTACTGATAGGTCACTGTCTGGATCAGAAACCTGATCACAATCTATGATATGGTGCTGGTCAATTCTCAATATTATGGATACAATGCATGAATTCAGTACTCCAATATTGATATCAGACCACCGATTCCTTATTGTCATAGCACGGACATTGGTATTAAAATTGGTATTAACAACAATCCCTGAGACCTGTGTTTCAGCTTGATATACATTTATATTTTTTTTAATGATTGGCAATGCACTGCTTATTGACGTGACATTGGATCAATAACAAAGGAATTGGTACAGAATCAGGTAAACCGATTAATGATGATGATGATGATATATATATATATATATATATATATATATAATTATATATATATATATGGGCTTCAGCACAAAGTTGCGACCATGGCGATCGCGACCTGTCTTTTCTGCTAGTCGTCTCAAAATAGCACAGAAATATGTTGAATTTCATATAAATTTCACCTGATATTCACAAACTCATGTCATTTCTTGACTTTAAATATTAATTTAGCAAACCGGGACCATTTCTTGATGGTTTTTTATGAGTGCAAATGTTGCAAAGTCCGCAAAATTTGACACTCTCAGGCGTCCATGAAAAAGGGGTATCTCATAAAAAAACAAAAATAAAATATCTAGCCACAAGTTAGAGAAAACAAACTTACCCAAACAATGAAGAACATATCCATCTCCGACATGACACTAATGGACAGGGTTATCTCCTGGGATAAACTGCCAAAACTTTTTTGGGCAACTTTTTTGGGCAACTGGTCTAGGTAACTTATTCTGTTACTTAGGTTGCTTAGAACAAATGTTGTTTACGTTTGGGCGAGGAATATTGCCCCCCACCCCCCCCCAATTTTTTTTTCTTTTTCTTTTTCATACCTAGATATGACAGGAAAACAATTGCCAAATGTATAAATCATTGGCAAATGAATATTAGCTTACTCTGAAAAAATGTCCCGTTTTTTTCATGTTACTTAGAGGCAAATGCAACCCCATGTCTTTTCTAATTTATTTCTGTTTTTGAGGGATGATTATATCTCAAATGCATCTCCTCTGAGATCACATGATCAGTTTTGAAGATTTCATGGAACATGGAGCATCACTTTTGGAATTTGAAAAAGAAAACAGTGAGTATTGTCCAAAATGTCCAAGTATGACTTTCATTACCTAATGCAATGTTACCTATCCCCATGCAAGAATGCCCTGAGATCAATATCCAAGGAAAATATGTAATTTGCATCCCCCCAAAACACCTTAAATTGGTTTGGAGTCAAACAGGGTCAAATGAGCACACCTTCTTGTGTGATATTCACCCATCCATTAGAATGACACAAGTAACAAGACACGTTTTTTTCCACAAAGACATTAATAAATAAACAACAACAGTCTGTTTATAAGGAAACATGTCATGACCATTTCCCTTGCTTTATGATGAATGTATATTCACTTGTACAATAGTATAAATATGCAGTTCTGTGAAAGTACTTGTCTTTTTTGCCACAAGTAACAGGACCAAAATAAGTGTCCAGTTACATTGGAACTATGAGTATCAGGACAAGTCTTGTAACTTATTTTGCCACATGTGTGCAAACGTCATAGAGCATAATAAAACTATCAATGGGAGAGTCCCTGGAGCCAATATGATACAAAACAAGATGTAAAAGAATGGAACTGTCTTGTCATCTTGATTTGCCATTTAATTATAGGCACAGGACATGTCCCATTACTTATGTAATTCCTTTCCCCCCCCCCTCAAAACATAACAGCAAAAAAGTTTTTTTTAGGCAATATATTATCATGTATATATTTCTTCTCACTGGAATACAAACAATCTAAACCAAAGTTAAATTTTCATGACAAAATTTGAGTTCAATGAAAACATAACTGAACAAGTCACCATCAAACAATAATAATTAGACATTTCCTGTTACTTTTGTAAGAGACTCATATAGAAGACAGATATGTTGATACAATGGTGTGTACTAACTAAATGGATTAAAGTATGGCCTGATTCCTTTTAAAAATATCAGGAATGGGATATTTATTGACAAATAATGCAATCATTTCTTGTTACCCATTTTGCATAAGAATGGGACATGTCCAGTTACTTGTGATTCAGGTTTTGGCTGAAGGATAACATATCTTCATGGAAATACAATGAGACTAATAATTTCAATTTTAGACTGATTGAAATGGAGTATACAAAATTGAAGAATGGAAAATTTTCAATATGAACATATCCAGACATGTCTTGTTACAAGGAATGCCATTAAATGGATGCAATAAGACAACAGTTATGGATATTTTCAACTGGATTTTTTTTCTGTTTGTAGAAAAAATGATAGAGCTCAATGCACATTTTGTAGAAACAAAATTGATATGCACATTTCTGATGCAGCCTGCTGGATATGACATTTAATTTTTGTATAACAAATGACATCATGGATATCACAATTTCATTAAAGGCAGTCTTGTTAATTTAAATGTTTATTATGATAATCTTCATCCAATGGGTACTTTAATTTCTTGGCATGATTAAAGTTTGTTTAAAATTTAGCCTGAAAAATATTCACTCACTCTACTGAAATTTAAAATGTCTATTATGATAATGATATCATTCAGTTGAACTGATCATCCAATGGGTGACTTTTATTTGTAATATCTTGGCATGACAGTTTGCTTTTTAAAAGTTAGTCTGAACAATATACACACTGTACCAAAATTTAAAATGTCTATTCCCACAAATTATGATAATGGTAACAATCAACCAACTTTTCATCCAATGGGTGACTTGTAATATCTTGGTAAGATAGTTTGTTTGAAAGTTAGCCTGAAAAATATTGACACTCTGTACTGAAATTTAAAATGTCTATTATGATAATGATATCATTCAGTTGAATTTTTCATACTCTGGGTGAATTTTGTAATATCTTGGCATGATAGCTTATTTAAAAGTTAGCCTGAAAAATATTATGATAATGATAACAATCATTTGTACACTTCATACAATGGGTGATATGTAATATCTTTGCATGATAGTTTGTATAAAAGTTAACCTGACAAAATATAGACACACTGTACAGTGCTGTACCAAAATTTAAAATATCTCTTATGATGGTGATAACAAACAATTGCAGTTTTCATCCAATGGGTGAAATGTAATACCTTGGCATGAGAGTTTTTTCAAAAGTCAAATTTCATCACTTCAATCTGGTGTTGTGTTCATGCTTTTAAAGTTGTATGTCGTGCAGTTGAATTTTCACAAATTTCATCATAAACATGACAAATGTCCATCCACCACTATTACCAGTAATCATTTATTTTCAATATTATGTATTATCAATCTGTTATGAACAGATATTGTGTCAAAAGAAGCACTACATAAATACAGATAGGATATTTGTCAAATAAGATTGTTCTTGTTATTTCTTAATCAACACAAAGTCCCTTTTCAACATGGTTGAGTCTCTGGAGACTAGATGGTTTGATCTTGGGAAAGTCCTAGGTACAGAATGAATAGAACTCTCTGGCACCAAGATATGGGTGTGCAGAAATAATAAGGTGCAAGCATTATTGTGCAAAGATTAGGAAACATGCCACCTGTGACAGTAAACCAAATCAAACCCAAAAAGGCAAGGCGGGATTCGAACCCATAACCGAACACAAACAAGTACGCAACTAATCTAAACAAAATAACACTCACACCATATTAATACTACACATACAGTATAATTATGCTTACATTACAAGTCAGGTGGTAAAATTAAATTGCAGGGAAATTTCATTTTAGTAACTGACAGTCTTTCAGGCAGGTTAACAGCAGGAGGAAAGATCTGTCATAGTTGGTACATTTTGGTTGGAAATTGATCCATGGTGAAATTAGATTGCAGTGGAATTTTATTTTTATTTAGTCGGAAAATCTCTAAAAAGTGATAAATAATTAAAATTCAAGGAGGCCATTGTGCAAGGTTATAGCCCCTTATTCTTCTGCATAGTTGGTTGTGTTATTTTTGGTGATGAGAAATTTGGAAATTTCATGGCATCTCTAGACAGGATACATTATTGTAGTGCAATATATATTTTATAATCACTATGAAATAAATATTTATCATATACAGTGACTTAGGGAACCCCCAGGTCCCAATGCACTTGGGGAGCCTGGTTAATAGTCAAAACTGTTTCTGTGCACAGGGTTATGGCTGTAGTGCAAGTGGAAATTGATCTGAAATATTTCAAGATTTAGTGTGAGAGAAAAGAAGAGTGCACTTGTATATCATTATTATGTGCAAAATTTTTCCAAACAAAATATCAATCAAAAAGCATAAAGCAAACTACATACAGCCAATACCACAGATCATCATGCAGCTATGTTACTCAACTACTTTGTACAAAATTAAAGATTTAGAAGGATGTAGTTGTATTATTCCGATATATTTTGCATGGAAATATATCAGAATAAAGCCTCAAGCATGCTGCAGAGGATGACTAATGACTAATAGGTACATACCACACCAAGCAATACTAATACTTCATGTAATACAAATGTGGAGACAGAATTCAATTTCATCTTTCATCTGGCAGAATAATGCAAAATATGGCAAAAATTAAATATTTTATAGTAGTCTGCAATCTGATTGTCTCGTTACTCATACTGCAGTGCTCAATTTAGATTTTAGATAAAGAAGACAAGTGTATTAATGTTGAACTCCAATATCCCCACTGTGTGTTATATGGTGGTGAAATAGAAAGTTACTTATAGGTAACCAGAAATAGGTTTTGAAGCTGTCTTGTTACTTACACATATCTAGAACTGCATTATGTCTTATCTAAACACTATGATAAGAACATGTAGCAGGCTCAAATAGTTCCTGTGAATAGTAGATGACATATGGATCTAGGAAATTTGAGGCATAACCTTAAAAAGCATCTAATGATGTCCTGTTACTTATTGTGTTTTATGTCATTTTTGCTTACAATACAGAAGATAAGCAATTCAAAGTGACAACAAATAATGTTTCTTCTCTGAATATATCTTATTTTTCTTCTGGGGAACAAGAGCTGAGATAAGTTCTCATGTTTCAATGAAAATTGTCCATTAGATTGAAAAAGGCTCAAAGTCTTGTTATTTGTTTTTGGTTTTTCATGTGTTTATGGCCAGGGTTCAGATTGAAATGACAAATAATGATATGAAAAACTGTCCATACAAATGAAGAATATTGTCTACGAAGATATTTGCCAAAGGATTATTTCTCACCAAAATATGTATTATTTTATTTGTTTTGTCCAATTACTTTGAACAAAATTTAATTTACCCCTTATCACACATGTATTATACATTTCCAAACTTTTCATGGCTGAGAGTTATTCTTTCTGGCTAACCTTTCTAACAAGAGAATAAAACTTCAACCAATCATTATTCCAGGTGATTATTACATGTTTCCTACATTATGTTACTTACATACTAACTCCCGTGAAAACCTTGCTGCAAAAAAATGTGGCCAGGTACTATTCCAAAAAAATGTCAAATTTATATGAGGAAATAGTATAGGAAATGAAATATATGCCAAAGAATATGAAAAATTGGCATGAATTTTCACACCTGGTCTTCACCTTGGTGTGCGCAACTTTGTGCTGAATTAAAGCATTCATGAAACCTGACTTTCAGACACATTTTCTTTACATAACATGAATGTTTATACCCTAAACAGTGCTTTTATGTAGTAGTACCCGAAATATTCCTTGTTAACAACTTTCTTTGGCACTTGAAAGTTGATCAGTTGTCTGCTTGAACCTACACCAGCAATTGAACACTTTGTCAACAAGCTTTGTTTAGCTGGTCTAGGATCTCGTGTAAACACCTAATGAGTTGCCAGTTGGGCACCTGTCCAGCTTGGGAAACAGGGTGGAGATGTTTTGTACAATTTATCAATTTATTTCCAGGAGTTTCCTTCAGAACAACATAAGATTATTTTAATATTATTTGAATCAATGAAATAACTCATGGTTGTGACAAATATTTTATGGTTGTGACAAATATCTTATGGTTGTGAAAGATATATCATTTATGGGAAAAGTATACTATTTATTTGAAAAGTATGTTCTGCATGTGAAAACCTTTCTGTCAAAAAGGGAAGACATGACTCAAAGGCTGCATGGAATCCCCCTAAACTTAAAAGCCGTGATATTGAAAAAGTGACATTAAACCCTTTGATCACTGGTTTGGCCTTAAATCACAAGGACTTTGAATGGCAAAGCTGTGAATGCTCAGTGATAATTGGTATCAGTAAAATTTATGATTCGACCCTCATTGATGAAATTTGGGGTTTTTCACAACACTGAATGGGAAGACATCAAAGGCTGCATGGATTCCACCTTAAAAGCTGGGCTGTATAGAATTTTAAAATTTTTTTGATTTTTCTTCATTTATAACTTCATAAATATTCATCTGTTTTTAATAATTTTACCACCAAAAGAAAACCAAGAAAAGGCACTATCATCATGATGAGTGTTATCTTCCAATTCATTCTCTAAATAGTGGAAAAAAATGGCCGAAAATGTGTTGCTCCAATTTTGACAATTGGTAAACAACACCTCCTGTGACTTACGGAGCCCCCTGACAGTTCAAAGGTCAAGGTCACACAACACACTTCCTGTTTAGTACTGGCAGTACTTGGTGGTCACAAAAAATCATAATTTTCAGAGCTGATGTTTTTTATGGATTTCAGACAGATAGCCTGTATGTATGTCAATTTTAAGATCATATATTGTTTCCAGGTTTCATGAATGCTTGAAGCCCATATATATATATATATATATTAGGGTGGCTCAAAAAAACACTTTTTCAGAAAAGTTAACCTCCCGAAGTGAATTGGTGTTCCTTTGGGGGTAAAAAGTCAGGATTAATTAAAATTGGAGTTCAGTTTCGATGTTAGGCTCATATGAAAGCTATTGGCGAGTAGAACAAAATTAAAAAAGACACTATGGTGCTAATATAAATATTTCTCAAGTTATTTCCATATTTATACCTGAATAATAATTCTGTGCTGCCACCTGGAACGTGAGTTTTTGTGCTGCCATCTGGAGGATGAGCTTAAAATTGTGCTGCCACCTGGAATAAATAGGTTACCCTGGTTACCAGGATAAACAAATGTCACCATCTTGGATCTGTAGAAAGGAGTTTGATTCTCATCCAGACAAGATGTCAGAGAAAGAGCAGCCAAACAAGCCTGCAAAGCTACGTGATAAGACCAAGAGAAATGAATTTAAAGACAATTTGATAGGTTTGGCATTAGAACTCATTCCAGCCACCAGACTACCTACGGGAAAACAGATTTTGCAAAGAGCCAGGTACAGAGATGCCACCATTTCCAACTGCCAATTTGCAATTTTTCAGTTTTTCTTGTAAATAAATAACACAGCAAAAGATTAATTATAGATCTAATTAACTCTTTCAATAATAAATAGTAATGGTTGGCATGTATCATGTATGTAGGTATCATCGCACAGAAAGCACAAGTAACAGATCAGCATCTGCATGTGGGGATGTAAGTGACAAGGAAATAGCAGGGAGAATAGCTGGAGAAGTTGCAGCCATTTGGGAGAAAGCAGCCATTCTATGTATAAGGACAGACCATATCCAGGAACATGTACTCAAATTGATGAATGAACTTGCAAGGATAATGAAACACTGGTCCCGTCTGAAACCAGATAAGGATCCTCTTCTTTCCTTTTCCACATCCTTGAGTCAGCTTTTCGATGTCTCTCCTTCTGACCTTCAGCACATGTTATCAGTATCTGGCAACCCAGAATGGAGGGAAGACTGGCAATTCTACTTAGACCAGAAGCAAGTACCACAGGTGGGATCCATGATTGGGAGAGATAAGCTGTTTGCAGAACGTCAGAAGAGACGCCAGGAGAGACTACAGAAAGAACAGATTCGGAAGGAGAAGGCAGCAGCGGAGTCCAAAATCAACTCAGTTGAAATGGAACTTGATGACAACTCAGATGAGTAAGGGGTCATTTCAGAATTATTCTACTCTTAGAATAGTAATAGTTTTATAGTAGCTCATAGCATATACACTAGCACTTAGCAGTAAATAGCACTTAGCAGTAGTTCTGATTGCTGTAGTATATCACAAAATATAACAGCACAAATATAATAGTTGTGATTTCTATAATCACAGTAGATTGCATGTTAGTTAATATTTTTGCAGGGAGCAAACCAAGGAAAAAGATGAGCATGGGATTCTATATACACCACCTCTCAGGCAGCAAAGAGAAGAAACAAAAAAGCCTGACATTGTGCCTCTACAAATCAGCAGAAAAGTTACGCTCAACCACAGATGCAGCTACCAGGTGGGGACTGTCCAGTGCAGCCCATTTAGGCATGGTCAGCAGCACCATTAATTCTGCTGGAGGAGACATGAATGACTTTGTGGCTAGCTTGCCTACAAGCAAACGTCACCGCAAGTCTAAACAGACTGAGCTGGCTGCGGTCATCAAAGACGACTTCATAGAGAAGTACAAAGACTTCAAAAAAGTGCTTCATTGGGATGGCAAGGTGACACAATTCTTAGATGAACAGGGACTAGTGTTTCAGGACTGCAATGCAGTGGTTCTAAGTATCCCCCTAAGTAATACCAAACCCCAGTTCATAGGAGCACCTGTTGTGGCACAAGGGAGTGGCCAGCTATTGGCTGAATCAGCAATGCACTGTGTTGATAACTGGCAAGCAGGAGACACAATCATAGGGTTAGTGTTCGACACTACATCTAGCAACACAGGGCTGCATGAGGGGGCAGCAGTGCATCTCGAAAACATGCTGGAGAGAGCCCTACTTTGGCTGGCCTGCCGCCATCATGCTGCTGAACTTCACATCAAACATCCATACGACAAGCTCCAGGGTCCAACAAGAGGTCCTGATGATCCTCTTTTTAAGAGATTCAAGGCATGGTTCAAGGCAAGCAGGAATGAAGCGAGACAAAATGGGGCAGACTTCCCTGATCCTGGTACATTTGCTCTATGGCAGTGGGATGGGGATGAAGATTCACCAACTGGACCATATCTCAATGGAAACAACTGGTTGGCCCGCTCCACACTGACCTATGTCCAGGATCAACTCCGAGCAGGCACTTTAGCAAGAGGAGACTACAGAGAGCTTGGTGAGCTTATCAATATCATCTTGGGAGGGGATGTAAGTTTCTTTTCTGTATATTATAATCCTGTTTGACAAGTAAATAATAAATTCAATTTGCTTTTCTGCCAATATCTTTCTGGCAAAATCATCAGCGTTGCCTAGTGCACATTTGTATTTATCAGAACATAATCTGATATTCTCTTTCAGCCAATCCGGATACAGAGAGGTCAAGTGTTTCAGCACTTTGAAATGTATGAACCAGGAGCCTTTCACCATGCTCGCTTCATGGGCAAGAGCATCTACCTCTTGAAGATTTTCCTGCTGTCGAATGTGTTTCCCTTGGGTCAAAGGCAGCATGACATGATTACAAGAATGGTGGGCTTCGTACTACATTTGTATGGCCGCTATTTTCTGAGTGCTCCACTAACCACTGCAGCACCACGTCATGACATCACTCTCTGGTATGAGCTCCAGATGTACCGCCAACACGACCAGGATATTGGGGATGCAGCACTGCGCAGTCTCAGGCGGCACCTCTGGTATTTGTGTCCCGAACTTGTCATCCTGGCATTGTTTGATGATTACACACCAGTTGAAGAGAAGCAGATTATGGCTGTTACCCTGCTCAGCATCCCTCGTCCACAAGCCTTTGTCACAGGAAAGCCAGGTCAGCCATACTTCAATCCTGTTGCTGCTAAGCTGGATGATGAGAGGCCATCCTTGGCTGTCTTCATAACGGAGCGCTCATGGCTGCTTTTCCATCTCCTTGAAGTTCAAACAGAATGGCTTCAGGACCATCCAGCTGTGTGGCCAGATTATGAAGACTATGATCACTGCAAAAGACTGACAATGGATCTGGCAGTAGTCAATGATCCAGCAGAGAGATCTGTGAAAGACGTGCAAGACACTGCGCAAATGACCAGGGATCCAGCACACAGAGACACTGTTATCTTGGTCCGCAGTGATCACAGAGGAAGGGTAGCCAATCTGAGAAAAGACAATCTTAATAATGTATAAAGAGATTAAGAGTTACACCTTACAAGAGTGTACATCATAGCAACAAAAATGAAAAATGTCATTATCATGTAGCAAATATTTCAAGTGACTGTTTGTTATACCTATTTCAGTGTATACATAATTATATGATTGTTTTTTGTATCAACAGATAAACATGATAAAGCATAGTAAGAGCTAAATAAATTTGTTTAAAACTTAAGTCATGTCTTTGTCAGCCAGAATCAATCAGAACCCGCTGGTGACCTACCAATTCAGCCTGCATTGGTTTATTTTTGTGGTGCCGGAGGGCCCGGGTCAGGGTATAAATATGCAATTAACTTGAGAAATATTAATATTAGCACCATAGTGTCTTTTTTAATTTTGTTCTACTCACCAAGAGCTTTCATATGAGCCTAACATCAACCCTGAACTCCAATTTAAATATTTTTACATAGTCGACCTTGGGGTTAACTTTTCCGAAAAAGTGATTTTTTGAGCCACCCTAATATATATATATATATATATATATATATATATATATATATATATATATATATATATATATATATATATATATATATATATATATATTTATATATATATATATATATATATATTTATATATATATATATATATTTATATATATATATAATTAAAATATATATATATATATATATATATATATATATATATGTATATATCCCATTAATCATCAATGGCCATAAATAAAATATGCATATATTGTATTGGGAATGAACTTTATCTAGTCACGTATGGCTGCAGCATAGTCAGCCATACCTCATGCATGGCCCAAAGTGGTCACACTGTGGTTCAACAACTCCAACTAAAAGTGATATCACCTTACAAAAAGGGGAAACTTCCACATCAACAAATATAACTGCATATAATAGTCATTATATTGGTGTAGATGCTCAGTGAAGGATGACAGCTGTCCTCCAAAAGTTCTCAACCACGAACACTGTTTAACCATGTTTACAGATAAGATGGGGAAAATCCATTTACTTATTCAACATTGTATTTTAAATATAACAAGACAATATACATTGTGTTGTTTCCAGGACCAAAAGGACTGGGTATTAGGCTTCAAAATTCAATGAGATCCTTCCAAGATTTTGACAGTAAAAAACCAAAAATGGTTAAACAGTTTTTGTTTGTTTTTGTTTTGTTTTGTTTGTTTTTTTTTTTTTTCAACTTCCTATCTTTGGCTGAAGTAAAAGGTTTTTAACATACTTAACTTTAGTCTGGTATGTTATTTCCCTTCTCTCCTTAAGTTAAGGTAAAAATAAAAAGAATCAATAACACAATACAAACACAAAGTACTTTCTTCACAAAATTGGAAAATGTGTCAAACAGGACTTATATACAGAACTGATATATATATATATATATTCATGTGTAAAAATATATAAACATTTCTTTGTGGCTGCTTCTTTCAAATGAACAATGGCATTATATTTCCCTTTTTGGTGGGCAACTACATCCTTTTAACATACAATTATGATTTTGATATGCATACATAACTTGTGTCCCAAGATATCATAAGAGACCACACATGCGGTATTCCATTTCTAGGGACTATCATTATATTAATGAATTTGAAATAATTGTTGTTTTTGTAATATTTTCTGTATTTTCAGCAAGTGATTTCTATTGACGTCATGGAAGAACATTCAGCAACTGAAAACATGAGCATTATTTTGTCAACAGAGGTCTTTGACCTTTCAACAGAAGAGAAAGGATACATTCCAATTGAACAAATTATAGAATGGAAGCTCTTCACGATATTTATCCCACCAATATTTATTTTTGGAATAATTGGGAATATTTTTTCCATTTTGGTCTTCTCCCAAAAGTCCTTGTCCCGGTCGGTAACATCTTTGTTGTTTCGATGCTTGGCTTGTTGTGACCTTGTATCACTTCTGAAGACGTCTGAGCCAATGTTTACTCTGCTCCATTTAGATGTCATAGCTGCCACCAGGGGGACTTGTAAATGGCTGTCCTTCCTGTACAGAGTTTCGAGAGCCTCCTCAGCCTGGATACTGGTCCTTATTTCTATAGAGAGATTTATTGGCGTATTTTTTCCATTTAAAGCTAAAACGTTGTGTACGAAGCGCCATGCAGTGGTCATTGTTTGTTGCATCGTCCTATCGTTTATTGTCATGTATCTACCCATGTTTTGGATGTACACAGACGAGGTTGTTTATGTTCAAGCTTTAGGTCGAAATATCAAAGATTGCGACCGGAACGGGGATGTTGTACCGGTGTACAAAGAGGTTTTCCCGTGGCTCGAAAATTCTTTCTATACATTTATTCCATTCTTCATTTTATTAAGTCTAAATATTTCAATTGCCAGATGGTTGTTCAAAAGACAGGAAAATGTCACTGGCCAGACCAGTTCTGGTAAGGATCTAGAGTCTAACAGTATGACACTCATGTTGCTGATTTCTGCCTTTTCCTTTCTGATTCTCACTTTACCCTACTGTCTTTACTTCATCATAAGAGAGGTTTATGATGTTAAAGCCATGGGTATCTACTGGAAAGTTAAACTTTTTAGGGCAGTTGGTGTAATCATGTATTCCTTGAATCATTCTTTTAACTTTATAGTGTATGTCATAAGCAGTAAGCGGTTCCGGCATGTATTTTTGGCAATTGTGTGCAGAAAGGTGGCGCGAGTTGGACCTGTGCAGGCTGTAACAGACAGATATACTATTGACATGAGTACCATGGACAAAACAAATCTCAATCATACCAACAAGTCAACCATTGAAAAAACCAAGTGAATAACCTTGCTTCTACATGCTGTTAACATATTGTTGCTTGGACAATAGAGATGTCCATGTCTCATACAATCCTTAGTCTTACAGGGATTTGCCACATTTTGTTCATTGCTTTTCAGTGTTTCGGTAATTAAAATGAATTGGACAAAATGCAGATATCACACGTTGCAGTATTAGTTGTGGCGCATGGATTCCACTCACTGGTATCGTTTTACTGCTTTATTCACTATATTTTTTGAATTCACAAGATCTGAATGTATGTGCATGATATTCAAAATAAAGTGTTTGTTGGATTCCGACTGGTTGCAATCATTCTGTAATTTTATCATCTCAAGATCATTAATGTCAATGCAATATATTTCTTATGTTGTATTTTACTGTGCTAACACGTATAATGGTTTAATGTTCCTCATATACCATGTTATTATTATTATAGGAAGATATGGCAACTCAATATGTAATACAGTTTTTTCTATTCTTGGTAAGTATCGATCAGTACATACCAGAGGCTCAGGATCTCAAAGTGATCTTTAAATGGGAAGCTTATTCTTTTAGATCCTTTTAGTAAAAGTTTATTCACATTTCACAGTTGTTTTATGATAAGAATTTTTAAAAAATGGTTGTTTAAAAGACAGGAAAATGTCACTGGCCAGACCAGTTCTGGTAAGGATTTAGAGTCTAACAGTATGACACTCATGTTGCTGATTTCTGCCTTTCCCTTTCTGATTCTCACTTTACCCTACTGTCTTTACTTCATCATAAGAGAGGTTTATGATGTTAAAGCCATGGGTATCTACTGGAAAGTTAAACTTTTTAGGGCAGTTGGTGTAATCATGTATTCCTTAATCATTCTTTTAACTTTATAGTGTATGTCATAAGCAGTAAGTGGTTCCGGCATGTATTTTTGGCAATTGTGTGCAGAAAGGCGGCGCGAGTTGGACCTGTGCAAGCTGTAACAGATAGATATACTATTGACATGAGTACCATGGACAAAACAAATCTCCATCATACCAACAAGTCAACCGTTGAAAAAACCAAGTGAATAACCTTGCTTCTATATGCTGTTAAAATATTGTTGCTTGGACAATAGAGATGTCCATGTCTCATATAATCCTTAGTCTTACAGGGATTTGCCACATTTTGTTCATTGCTTTTCCATGTTTCGGTAATTAAAATGAATTGGACAAAATGCAGATATCACACTTTGCAGTATTAGTTGTGGCTCGTGGATTCCACTCACTGGTATCGTTTTACTGCTTTATTCATTATAGTTATCGAATTCACAAGATCTGAATGTATGTGCATGATATTTAAAATAAAGTGTTTGTTGGAATCCGACTGGTTGCAATCATTCTGTAATTTTATCATCTCAAGATCATTAATGCATATTATAGGAAGATATGTCAACTCAATATGTAATACAGTTTTTTCTATTCTTGGTAAGTATCGATCAGTACATACCAGAGGCTCAGGATCTCAAAGTGAGTTTTAAATGAGAAAGTTATTCTTTTAGATCCTTTTAGTAAAAGTTTATTCACAAGAATTTAAAAAAGTATGTCTTTAAAAAAAAGAAATAAATAAATAATAAAAAACTATATGATGATGATGATGATGATGATGATGATAATAATAATAATAATAATAATAATAATAATAATAATAATAATAATAATAATAATAATAATAATAATAATAAAACAATAATAATAATAATAATAATAATAATAATAAATCAATAATAATAGTAATATTGACAACAACAACAACAACAACAACAATAGATCAATATTCATAGTCAAAGGTGGATTAAAAGGTCCAAGTAGCCATTTATTTGACTCACAGTTGTAATCATATAAAATAAAAGGGTTCCCAATCCAACCCAGACTATAACTACTTCTGCTATTTGATAATAATTGTTAAAAATACCCAAGGCCAATATATACATTTTTCTGAATTTTTGCATCATTGGGGCATTTGCAAACAAAACAGGGTAATCCCCAGAAAGATCACAATACTAGCACCACCTGTCGTCCATTTGATCATAAGAAGCATGTGTCAATTTTAAGCCTCGTTTTGGTCCATTGCAAATTAGAGCATACAAACCACCAATCAGGCAAAGTCTAGATGGGTTGCACACATTAATTTGCTGACGTGTGGGAATTTTTTTGTGGTTCGCAGTTCGTGGTTCGTGTTTCGTAGTTCGTGGTTCAAGGGAAATTTTTTCGTGGTTCGTAGTTCATGTTTCGTTGTTCTTGTTTCGTGGATCGTAGTTTGTGGTTCATGGATCTTCATATTGTTTTCTGTATAAAGTCATTATTCTTTATATTTTCTATGTTTGCAAAAAATAATTCAATTCGATATGTTTTGATGTGCATATCGCTCAAATATAAGACCAGTATGAAGATTTTGTCTTTGTTTTCTGTATAAAGTCATTATTCTTTATATTTTCTACGTTTGCAAAAAACAATTCAATACTGTATGTTTTGATGTGCATATCACTTAAATAGAAGCCCAATATAAATGTTTGCCAAAAAAAACAAAAACAAAAACAATTCATTCCATACAGCCATTGATATCTTCTCATTCAGTGGTGTGGAAAACCCAAAATTTCAGTAAAGGATGTCACATAGTAAAATTTCACTGATGCCAATTATCTGCATTCACAGTATTGCTCTTTAGTACATCATATTTGCGTTACGTAATCGCCTCGTGCACATACCAACCAGGGACATGACGTCACTGACCAGCACGTGCAGTGAGAAAAGACTGATGCGGTTCTCTTTGATCGTGAGAACTGGCCATGAGAACAAGGAGAAGACAGTTACATATGTACTCTGTAGATTTTACTTTGTTTTGGCCCCGAAAATGACTGCCGTAATTGTGAACGGTACAAGATGTCAATGATGGTTTTAAAGATTTCATATTAATATATCGACCAATAATACCACGGACAGAGCAAGCGCAAGTGTATTCAAGGCATCAGCTGACACTGAGTGACCTATATATTACATAATATTATATAATGTATAAATGAGGTCACCAGAGGGAAACAGAAAAAATTCATGCAAATTGATCTCGATGAAATCACTTGCGCTTGCTCTGTCCGTGAATAATACACTTACAGAAATGATTTATATATGTGTGAAATCGTGAGAACGAGAGGAAGACAGTTATATATGTATTTTGTAGATTTTACATATGACGTCAGAAGCAGCACAACGTTGTGGAGTTTCCAGATTGTTGCTGTCACTCTGGTGAATAAACTGACCCACTTTCACGTCTTTGCGCAAAATCGTAAACAATGCCTGTCAATGGCGAAATGATGCTGAGATCAAGAAAAGACAAAGAAATATTTTCAAACAGGACTGACATTGGATGGGCAGTGCGTGATGTTTCTGGAAACAGTTGATTTCAAGTCTTTTTAGACGATGGCTTTGAGTATAAATGAAATGTGTGTAATTCCTCTTGCTTTTGGCTCAGATAATATGATACCAAAGAAATAATTTTACAACCAGTACTAGGAGGGTCCACAGGCTGCTGCTCACTCGCGGGACACTGACTTCCCAGCTTAAATTTAGTGAAAACTTAGCTGTATGTAATTTCTCCCATGAAACTCAAAATTTGTTCAAATAATTTTAGATTTGCAAATGATGATAACAAGAAGTGTTCTGAGATATCTGTGAAGAAAATATAGTGCTTACTTATGTTTTTACAAATATATGGGGCAGTGAAGTTTGACAAATTTGCACTTTTATGCCTCCATCTTGCCTCCCGTGGTACTGAGGACAGTCCCAACCTTGCTCTCTTCTTTCCAAGATCGCCAAAATGCTATTGCTCTGATCGACCTCATTCCAAGTGCAGTGAAAAGTAGAGTTTCCTGTCTTTACAGGGGTGGGTTGTTGTAAGATTTATTTTAATTATTTCACTTTACGCCATTATGTTCGTTCCGTTTCCCGGACTTCCTTCCGGGTTTTGTATCGTGCAGAATAAACTCCACAAAGTGTTACACTCACCAAATGGACGTTTGTTGATATTGTGGCGTGGTGGCAGCTGTTAGGATCCATGCCTACTTGTTCCTGAACACTCCAGGGATATTCCAGACCAGTGGATAAGCAAACCCAGTAACCTGGTGAACTTTAATAGCACTTTGACTGTATGGTAATTTCCATTCACTGCATGTCCCCCGGTTGCATGAAAACACAAATCACCCAGATTGGTTTGTTGACAGATGTCCCAAAAGTTCATGTGTGACTTTGAGTACCATATCAGTGTATTCCAAGCATCATAAGAACATTTTTGTCTTTGAGTACTATACCTGAGTATTCCAGGCATCATGGCTAGTCAAAGAGCCCCCAAACAGTGGCAACTCACTAAGACAGAAACAACCAACTCTGTGGAGAGTTGGAGACAGAACCTTATGTACATTTTTTCACTGGACAACACATTCTCAGCATTTCTTGACCCCGATTTCACATGGCAAAAGAAGTCTGCTCAAAACCCTAACAGAGGCTTTACTAGTGATGGGGCAGATGTTATCGGCGGTCGTACAGCAGCCCAAAAATGTGCCCAGTTAGAGATGATGTTGGGGCAAATTGCAAATTACTGTACCATAATTTCCAGGAATACTATAGTGAAAAATTCAACCAGCCTCAGAGACATTTGGCAGAAAATACGTGAGCACTATGGGTTTCAGTCAACTGGATCATATTTTCTGGACCTTTCGTCTATTACACTGAAACCTGATGAACGCCCCGAGGATCTGTACCAGAGACTCATGGCCTTTTTTGATGACAACCTTCTCACTGTGAGTGGAGGCCTCACTCACCATGGGGAGAGGGTCACTCAGGACGAGGACATGAGCCCCACACTCGAGAACACTATTGTCTACCTTTGGCTCCAACTGGTTCATCCTGGTCTCCCCCAACTCATTAAACAGAAATACGGCTCAGAGCTGCGCCACAAGACAATTTCCTCCCTAAAGCCTGAGATCTCACAGTCACTCACAACCCTCCTAGATGAGCTCCGGTGCATAGAGGATAGTAAGGCCATGCGAGCTGTTTCACGCAGACCCCAGTCCCAGTCCCTCCCAACCAGGTTCAAGGCTACTACAAAGAAACGTCCCAAGTCCTGTTGTCTCTGCAAGGCTTCAGGTCGCCCTTGGAGCAGCCATTTCCTGTCAGAATGCACATACCTACCAGACTCTGACAGGAAGTACTTTGGAATCTCACGACTCATTCTGGAGGAGGACGGTGAAGGTGAAGAGGAGGATTACCATTGCACACAAAGTATGCCTGGTGATGATGAACCAGAACCGGTGCCTTCAGCTTGAAGGGTGGACGTGGTCCAAAGCCCTTACATGACCACTTATTTCAACAACCTTCCAGTTCGCATCACCCTAGACACTGGTGCTACAACCAATATGGTCCTGGCTTCCTTTGCGTGTGCTATCAACTTGCCCATCAAGCCTACTAGACAAAAAGCACGACAGGCGGACGGTGTGACCCCCCTAGAGGTGACAGGAGAAGTACACTGTGTTGTGTCTCGGAAGGGACAGACATTCAGTCTGGATGCTCTTGTAGTAAAACAACTTGATGTTGATGTCCTGGCAGGAAACCCCTTCCTTGTCAAAAATGACATCGGAGTATTACCAGCTAGAAGCCAGATTCTCATAGGTGATGACGTCATATCCTACGGTCCCCAAAAAGAGGTCCATACCAGCGCTGTTAGACGTACACAGTCCTACCTACTGAGAGCCCCCCCACAACTGACAACCATTTTACCAGGAGAATGCCTTGATGTCCACACCCCAAATTACACTGATCCAGATGGTGAATGGGCCCTGGAGCCAAGACTTGACTCTCCCCTCAACCAGCATCAGAAGCCAGAAAGGGTTTAGCCTCAGCCCCAAGAGATCACTTCTGTTGATAATGTACTGAGATTGAAAAATGACTCTGGTGAGCCTATTCTCCTCAAGCGCAATGAGCACTTCTGCCAGATTAGAGCCCTGTCATCACCAGATCCCAGCCAAGCCCCAGATAATGAGCCCAACCCAAAGTTTAAGGTCAAGCTTTCACCGCAACCCCCATTCTCATCTGAAATCAGAGTGGACCCTGATAATATCCTGTCAGACAACATGAAGCAGAAGTTCCAGGACCTCAATTATCAGTATGACTGTGTGTTCAATCCATCAATCCCAAGGTATAATGGTGCAAGCGGTCCTCTTGAAGCCACAGTCAACATGGGGCCAACACTTCCCCCACAACGGAAGGGACGTATACCTCAGTATAACAGATCCACCATGGTAGAGCTCCAAGAGAAGTTCGACGAGCTTGAGTCTTATGGAGTATTCGCCAAACCAGAGGACGTGGGTGTTGTTGTGGAATATCTCAACCCATCATTTCTTGTCAGAAAGCCCAATGGTGGAAGCCGCTTGGTAACGTCCTTCGGCGAAGTAGGGAAGTACAGCAAACCGCCACCCGCTCTCATGCCAAATGTAGATTCTGTTCTACGGGATATTTCCAAATGGAGGTACATAATTGTGACGGACTTGTCCAAATCCTTTTATCAAATCCCACTTGCCCATTCATCAATGAAATACTGTGGTGTGGTGACGCCCTTTAAGGGTGTTAGAGTGTACACGAGGTCAGCAATGGGCATGCCTGGATCGGAGACCTACCTTGAAGAACTCCTCTCCAGGGTGGTGGGGGATCTTATTCAGGAGGGTCGCCTTGCCAAAATAGCTGATGACATGTTTTGTGGTGGTGACACCCCTGAGGAAGCACTCTACAATTGGTGCCTACTGCTGGCTAGGCTGAAGGAGAACAATCTTGGCATCTCTGCACCCAAGACCGTCATTTGCCCTCGATCCACAACCACACTGGGATGGATCTGGTCCAGTGGTACCCTGATGGCCAGTCCACACAAGGTTTCTGCTCTGGCCGCGGTGGAGCCACCTTCTACAGTGCAGGGACTCCCCTCCTTCATTGGTGCCTACAAAGTACTCAGCAGAGTTTTGAAGAATTATGCAGAGTTACTATACCCACTAGAACAGCTCACGGCTGGGAGAGAGTCAAAGGAGAAGTTGGAGTGGACCTCAGAACTGATTGAGTTATTCAGAGTGGCACAGAAGGCTCTGCAGAACTGCAAACAGATTACCATGCCCAGAGCGGAGGATTCTCTCTGGATAGTCACTGATGCAGCTGTTGGATCCGGAGGCCTCGCTGCTACATTATATGCCCTGAGGGATGGAAAGCTGATGCTATGTGGCTTTTTCAATGCTAAACTGAAGAAACACCAAGTCGCCTGGCTTCCTTGCGAAATAGAGGCCCTGGCAATCAGTGCAGCAGTACGGCAGTTTGCTCCATTCATAGTTCAGTCACATCAAGTGACTCAGGTTCTCACTGACAGCAAGCCTTGTGTCAAGGCGTACAGTAAACTGTGTAGAGGAGAATTCTCAGCAAGCGCCAGGGTCACAACCTTCCTGGCTACCGTGAGCAGGTACCATGTCCATGTACGCCATGTATCTGGGGCTGCCAACCTTCCATCTGATTATACCAGTCGCCATCCAGCTGAGTGCACAGATGCTAGCTGCCAAGTCTGTAAGTTTGTAGCAGCTGCGGAGGAGTCTGTAGTCCGAGGTCTATCTGTGAAAGAGGTTCTTGATGGTTCCATGAAAATGCCCTTCACAAGCCGGGCTGCCTGGTTAGCCACTCAACAGGAATGCCAATCACTCCGACGTACTCATTCACACCTCACACAGGGTACGAGACCGTCCAAGAAATCTACTAGACTGACTGATGTCAAACGGTACCTGAGATGCGTTGTGGTTTCACGAGATGGCGTCCTTGTGGTCAGGGACGAGCAGCCATTCCAACCTCTCCGTGAGAAGATTGTCGTTCCACGCAGCATTCTTGAAGGTCTACTTACAGCCCTACACATCAAATTTCATCATCCCTCCCAAAACCAGCTCAAACAAGTATTCACACGAAGCTTCTATGCTCTGGATCTCGATAGAGCTGTTGGTCTAGCAACTGAGTCTTGCCATCAATGCTCATCTCTGAAGTCAGTGCCGACCCATTTGCACCCCCAGACTTCCTCACCACCACCTGATGTCATTGGGGCTCAGTTTGCGGCAGATGTTGTCAAAAGACATCGCCAACTCATTCTGCTAGTACGTGAGACCGTATCCTCATTCACCACATCCTGTTTCCTTGAGAGTGAACAGCACCAGCAGTTACGCGATGGTATTTTATCATTGTGTGCCGAGCTCCGCAGTCTTGGTGATGGCGGTTGTAGGGTGAGAGTGGACCCTGCTCCAGGCTTCCAGGCTCTCGTGGATGACCCTCTTCTCAAGCAATATGGAGTTACACTTGATATCGGCCAAGCTAAGAATATCAACAAGAACCCTGTTGCCGAAAACGCTGTCAGAGAATTTGGCTTGGAGTGTTTGAACATAGCCCCAGAGGGAGGCCCCTTGTCAAAGGTCTCACTCGCATTGGCCACCGCCAATATGAACACCAGAATCAGGACCAATGGGTTGTCCGCCAGGGAGATATGGACCCAGAGAGATCAGCTCACAGGGGAACAGCTTCCCATTACAGATCGGCAGATAATCCTACAGAAGCAGTTATCTCGCCATCTGAATCACCCATCCAGTGCCAAGTCCAAAGCCCGCGGTCGAGGTCCCCCCAGTTATCAGTCATTGCAGGTCGGTGATTTGGTTTATATTAAAGGGGATCGTGACAAGACTAGAGTATGGGACAAATACATGGTATGCAGTGTTCGGGATGACAAATGCCAAGTTCGGAAGTTCTCTCAATCACAGTTCCGCTCTAAGACATATGATATGTGCACATGTGACTGTTACCCTGTGACCCCCAACAATTTGGATAGCGGAAGTCATGGCCCTGTCAGAGGCTTGCACAAGGATAGTACTCCTAATGACTCAGAAGACTGTATCCCACAACAACCCTCCTACACAACTATTCAATCTGAGCCGACCATGGATTGTATGAATGAACAGGTTCCAGACCCACAGTCTCAGCCGGACATACCTCCAGACATCAGTGTTCCCCCTATGGAACCTGATCCTCCAGTTCCTCCCACTGACACTGGATCCCACATGGATGAGACTCCCACCATGACGTCTATGGAGCCTCCTAGTGTACCAGAGGCAAGTGCACTTCCGTCCCCCAGACGGTCAACCCGTTCAAGGAAGAAACCATTATGGCAGTCCAGTGATGAGTGGGACATGAACTAAAGCTCCCATGTTTGTAGAGTCATGTGCTAGCCTGTGCCATATGTGTGAGCAATTGATATACATTCATTCCACTTGTGTGCCACCTGTATATATATCTGTCCATTATCAAAGGGTGTACGCCGAACGCTGCCCTAAATCATGTGCCTGTATTGTGGATATAACTCAAAGGGTGTACGCCGAACGCTGCCCTGTATAATTATCATAGTAGCTCACATATTGTGTCACATCAATGTGCTAATAGGTGGAGTTGTGACTGATATCAGCATCACTGTATATAACCTTGTACATGGATAATATGGTTTTCATCTACATTACTTGTGAACATTACTTGTGAACATTGCTTGTGAACAACTAACTCTTGAAGACTTTGTAGTTATTGGTTTATATTGTTTATTTCAATTAATCGGAACTTTATTACACTCATGGACATTGAGTGATAAGACTGTAGTTCAATATCATGTTTTAACATTGTTCAAGCACCATTTCCGTTACAGTGTATTGTGTAAAAGACTATGTCATTTTCTGCTCACAATATTTCCATATTTTCATTGTTTAATGTTTACTTAATATTGTCTATATACTGCCTATATATGTGTATTTGATGGATATATGGAGAGGGAAAGGGAGAAAAGAGCAGTCACGCCATTATGTTCGTTCCGTTTCCCGGACTTCCTTCCGGGTTTTGTATCGTGCAGAATAAACTCCACAAAGTGTTACACTCACCAAATGGACGTTTGTTGATATTGTGGCGTTATACTTTAGTTGTAAATAGTTTGAGCCTGATTTTAATGGGGATCGGAAAATCACATTTCTTACAACAACCTACCATTTGAAAGCATATTTTCTTGTAAACTGGATTTAATTTCATTTTATAAAATGAATGGAAACCCCTGTTGGCGATTTTGCTTTGAAAACTTCATGCTGCCATCTGTTGCTCAAGGGCTATCTCCATATTTGGGTTGTGACTCTAAACCGGCCCCTTGTAAAAATGTACACAAGTGTATATGATTGACCTAGTTACTGAACAAGGAGAGTCTCAGTGCTTCAGATACCAAGAATCAAAACAAGTCAGTTTGCAGTTATCTTTCAAAGTGTGCATGTTTTATGAAGATATTCGGTCATATTTAGCTCATTACAACATGACTATTCATTGGTAATATAAATTCAACATGTCCAGCATTGATGTAGGAAGGAAATTATCAGTACAAAGACGAAATGGAGGTTCAAAGAGAGGACCATTGCCAGTTTACACAAAGTGAGGTAAGTTAACATTTTAGTGTGGAATCTGTCATTTACATGCTCAACACCCCTGGCTAGATCTCGAGAAAAGTGTTTGTCAAAGAAAACATTAGTTGGTGCTATGACTTTCAATATATTTGCTGCAGCCTCTCTGGCTGACATTTCTCAATATTAAACCTTTTATGGTGCCACTTCATTTAATATTGTACCAACTAAAGTCACACACACATACAAACACATTTAAGTGTACATTCTATCTTTCAAAAATATTGTTTTTATATTTTTTCAAAAGCATTTGGCCACATTCAAGATGACATGATTTTGAAAACTACATCATCTTAAATGACTCATAAAAAAGACTGAGTAAAAAAATAAAAAAATCCTCCTTATGAGCCAGATCCAGCCAGGGGTGAAATAATAATGTAGGCCATGTGGCCAACTTACTCGAAGTTTTAAATATATTTTAAAATCTTGAAATCATCAGCCTTGTAGTCTCCATAGTGCGATTGCGGGTTTCCATCTTGTTTTTTTTAATGATTAGATTTTAAAGAGTTGTTTGTGCACTTCCGATTACAATTGTGCAGTTCCGGTGTGTTGTTTTCAATGGGGCATTATGGCGACCTGCAATCGGCCTATGGTATAGTTTCTTTGCAAGCATATTTGAGCTTCCAAAAAATGTTCAAATAAACCCCAGCCATTGGATTTCTGTACAAATGTATTTCTTATAATTTCCACTGTTGCAAATTAATTCACTTTTACATGGACTACAATTTGCCATTTGTTTCAATTCTGATTTTTTTTACAGGTGCCTGACTTTGATGCCAACAGCTCAATGACAGTTTAGAAGTCATCTGACCCATCAAGGCCATGTGGGCCACTGACAGTTCAACATCCACTGACAGGTTGGCAGCCTGATGACAGGTACTCATCAAGCTGTGTGGGACACTGACACTTAAGCATTACATGCTTGGTCCACAAAAGCTTCAATATCCACAGACAGATTGGCAGTATGGTGAATGGTACTCATCAAGGTGATGTTACGCTGAAAGTTCATCACTGCAAGCTGTCTCAAGAAAGCTTTAGCATCCATTTGTTGACAAATCATGTTACAATTTAAATTTAAGTCTAAATTTAAGTTTAAACTTAAGACAGAACGAGACCACTTTTCATAAAGAGTTTAATTCTCTTGTAATGTGATATGATTATATTTCAATTGAAGATCAAGAATGATCCAAGAAAGTGCTCTTCTATATTTTTTTCAGAGTAATGTATCATAATGTTATAAAACAAGTTGTGCCAAGTCACAAATGAGAAATGTAAATATTCAGTGTTGAAGTTTTGAAAGAAACGTTTTCTACTTTTTAAGAGTTGAAATTATATTATTGGTGTTCTTTAGCTACAATTAAAAATATATTAAACTGGTAGATGAATAAAGAAAATGTTAAATTAGCCACCATTTGACAGAAATCTGAACAATGATATTATTTTTTAATGTATTAATTATATAGATTGAGAAATGATCATGCATATTGATCTGTGACTTGTAATAGTTATTTTCTATATGCCCATTCATGATTATTTAAGTAAATTTATTCAAATTTGACTTAAAATTATAACAAACAAATCACATGTGGGGAAATTATCAGGCTTTAATCTGGGTGAGATCAATTCTAAAGTTCAACTTAAACTGAAGCCCCAATCACGAAATGAAAGGGAAAAATAATAACAAGAATTTGAGATGATGGGTTCATTCAATCAAGTTAGGAATTGATAATTAAAATAATGAATTGAAATAAGGCAATATGACTTTAAGTACAATAAGTATTTGTCAAGAAACATATTTGGATTTTTTTTGTTGAAAAAAAATTGATTTATTGTTGGGTTTGCAGATTTTTTTTCTTATTCTTGAGATAAAATTTACTGTACCAGAAATTATTTTACCAGTAAAGTTCTTCTATTCTTTTATATCCATTATGGGGTTTCAAATGTAATTCTTTAAAAAAAAAGTTTTTGTGATTATCATTATTAGTTATAAAGTTATGGCAATTTTTGTATAATATTTTGCTATTTTTTCGGTTTCCAAACACTTTTTTTCTTAAGTTTGACATTCAATATAAAGCAGGAATTGATTCTGGACTGTACAATTCTTAATGGAATGTCTTTATATAGTAGAAAAGCTTTGACTAAATGAAATAGAAGTCTTATAACATATGAAATTTGACTATTCCATCCCTGTAAACTTTGCTATTTGGCTGCTTTTCCTCCCTGTATAAACCGGCGTCCCAAAAAAGCCCCATTTTAAGGGTGGAAAAATGACCATAGAATGAAAACTGTTACTCCGATTTTGATAAATGAGACCTTGTTTAAATCGTCTTATCAAGCTGCATCCAATAAGCTATTAAAATCAACATTTCAATGACTTTGAAAAATCCATGACTTCCCCTACCAGTACTGTTATGACAATTTGTGCAGGTTCCATATCAACAATGTTTCTTTAATCATTATATGACATTCAAAATTGAGATTTAAAACAATCTTTGAAGTGGGCTGTCAAAATGACTTCTACAGGACAGTATTTAAGTCATTGCAGGATTTAATTACATTGGGAATGGATTTCTGTTAAGGATAACTAACTATGATTGAACATCTAGCTTATCTTGAAGGAACTAATAGTAAATATTTTTAACTTGACCCATGTTCAGTTTGTCACACCTGTCCATTGATGTGCTGTGTATGCCTCCCACTACCTGAATGATAAATCACAGCTTCTCTATGATCTGCTTTTGACTCTTGGTGTAAAATATGGGTTTATTGTATCCATTCATTATCCATTCATTTAAATCAAAGTAATCCTAACGTTTTTAGAATGGGTTCAGTATGAGCATTATACTTACTTATTGAAACTTTGCGAACAGCTTTCTTTTGAAGTTTAACAATTCTTTCACTGTTAAATCCCCATGCTAAAATACCATAGTTTATATGTGAGTAGATCAACAAGTAGTACAAGTTGAGTTTAATGTTTAGTGGCATGAAGTGCTTTAGTCTATTTAAGATACCTATTGCTTTGCTCATTTTGTTCCCTACATAGTGAACATAACAGGAAATTGAAATCATGTACATGTTCAATTTTAACACCGTCTATTTTTATTTGTACTGATTCATCTTGTTTTTGGGGAATATGGAAAATCATATACTTTAATTTTGGAACATTTAGTGATAGTTTATTTTGTTTACGGGTTGGACACAATGAAGGTCACTAGAGGCAGTCACTTAACATGGAAAATCAAACTTGTGACCTGCATTTCTAACTTATGTTTTATTAAAATGCAGGGTCTCCTTGTCCTAAATCCAAAATCTTTTTGCACAAGGACATACCATTGAAATTTTATGGCTGCAGGGGGTACGTACTCTACAAACTGTATACACTGATTTTGGATAATTAAGAAATCTTATCAAAATTAGCTATGTTAATGAAACAAATATAAATCAAATAATTTAATATAGTGTATATAATGTTCAAACATAGTTAAAACTAAATTTGGACAACCAAAATTTTAAGGCTTATTGTATTCGGCACGTTGCGCGTTTGATAAATGGCGCGTTCAACACAGAGTGACTTGTATCAGTGTGACGTCACAGAAGGACATTGTGTGAAAGGCATCAGTGGCAGGTCCAGGGTTTTACATTTGTTAAAATGGGGTACACTACATTATCTTTTCTGTACAAGTATTTATTATTTTTTGGGCATATTCGTGTTCACAAATATACAAAGAACTATAAGAAGAAGAAATGCCAAATGATATAAATTGTGAAATTTGTTAAATTGAACACCCCCTTCAATATCCATTTCTGGACAGGCCAATATACAAAAGCTGATTCCCGCCAAATTCAGTGAAGTGTCATTTTTAAAACTTGCAAATGGTTGGGTTTTATGATTTAAATCCAAGTTTGATGTTATCTCGTATGTACATACAAACATTTCTTTTCAAACATTTTGATCCCAAAAGCCATCTTGTGAATGGAACATTGACACGTGCGTTTATTTCATATCGACACGTGCGTTTATTTCATATCGACACGTGCGTTTATTTCATAGCGACACGTGCGTTTATTTCATAGTGACACGTGCGTTTATTTCAAAGTGAAACGTGAGTTTATTTCACAGTGACACGTGCGTTTATTTCAAAATGACACGTGCATTTGTTTCAAAATGACACGTGCATTTGTTTCAAAATGACACGTGCATTAATTTCAAAGTGACCCGTGCATTAATTTCAAAGTGTATTTTTAAAACATTTTGGGATATTTTCAAAACGCTATTTGAGTCCTGCTGCAAAATTGTTGACGATATGTTCTTATTCAAAGTTAGTATCCATACAAAATGTCAGTCAATTAAGCTTTTTGCATTTGGCACGTTGATGCGCGTTTATGCGCGTTGTGTCAGTCAGAGAAATGTCTGACACCTCGATTTTATTTTGTTCATCCAATGCATATTATGAACAAAAATGTTAGCATTTCCATATTTTAAAACATTCCACTTTGTTTTTAGCCAAAAAAAAATGTTACTTACAAAATGTGAATTGTGACGCTTCACTGGCGGGAAAAGCTTCATTGGCGGGAATTTCAGGGCGGGAAAAGGCGCATGAATACAAAAAATGCAGCAAATGAATTGTCAATGATAAACATGCACGCCGATAACATTACAAAAAAACTTACTGGTTATCATGTCATGCATATCAAAAGAACCGTCTTGGTCCAAAGATTCTAAATATCTTTACTTTTTGTTGTTATCTTGAGGCATTGCAAAGATATCAATGAAAACGTAAATTTCGGAAGATTAACTCCTGCTTTCTGGTGCTTTTGCTTTTGGCGATGTCAGTGGGCGATAATTTGACACTGGGAAGGGCCTTGCAACACGAGTGAATCATGAGTGAATCATGTGCCAACAAAAATGCAACCTGCTCACCACCTCATTCACATCTGAGTGAGACCAAATAAAATAGTGCATTCCTTGTGTGACGTCACAATCAAACAGGCCACGCGCCAAGAACGCGCCAAGTCCCAAACGCGCAACGTGCCGAATACAATAAGCCAAATTTTAAATATATAGAGAAAAAATGTTGAGACGGGGAAATAACATTTTGATATTTCCAGTAATGCTCCTAGCAAAGATTATGACAACAAATTAACTTCAAATGAATCTAAATTCAAAATGCTTATCAAATGCAGATAAAGAAAGAATATTTTTGAAAGATATAATATGCAACTGCCTAAGTATTTCACTTCTTATTGTTTTGAAAAAATGTATACATTACCTTGGGTACGTACTCTACACGTAAACTAACACAGAAACAACACTGATTTCCACAACAAAAATATTTAGGAAACTGATTTTTATTTTGAATTGATTTGCAATTGACATTCCATTAATTTTTAATACTTAGATATCTTCTTGAGCATCACAGAAGTCTGTTACAGTGTTGAGTTGGGCTTAATCAAAGTCTGAATGTGCACTTGACAGTATTACAATGTAATAAGATATTTTCTGATGTCACCAAACATTTAAGATGTTGCTTATGATAACAAGCTGAATTATATCTTTTAGATAACAAAAAATGATTTAAAAAAATAAACCATGAATCAGTGTACTATTTCAAAAACAATAAATATTATGATGTCCTATACTTATTAAAAATTAACTGTTATGAATGTGCATTGTGTGCTGTACCTTTTTGTCAAGTTAAAGTTAACAACTAATGTAAAGGATACATTGCACAAACAAGGTATATTTTGACTAATTATTATACATTTAGTTTTTTTAAGTTTGTCACGTGTATGACATCATGGCAAAGCTGGATATTCCACAATACCTGAGAAAAAAATGTGTTTTTTTTTCCAAGGAATTTCTGGTTTTAACTCCTGTAATAAAAAATTCTACATTTCTAATAATGATTGATTGAGTGATTTTATTTTTATAGTAGTTTATACATGTACAATATAGGTACAAAAATATATTTGACCAATGTTGAGTATTATTAGTGAAATAATTGTTGGTTGAAAATGAGATGTCTTGTCTGTTTGTAGTGTACGTACCCCCATCATAGCACATATGTACCCCCTTGTACACAGAGATGTTAGTGTTGGTCTTGATAGAATTTTAAATCATTTATGTTGTATGTAAAGTGATGAGATGTCAAATGGACAACTCTGTTAAAAAAACAGGTTTGATAATTATGTTTTGGCTTTTAACACAAATTTTTTAAAGATAGGAAACATGACATTGCCTCCATTTTTAAAATTGTATTTTTGTTTAATTTACTCATTTGGCTATGTTCTTTGAATAAGAAGTCCACAAACTTTTGTACGTGATGGATTCCTTGCTCTATTTAGTTCATAAATTGTTATGAGCCACCTAGTCCAAGGATGATCAGTATTTGGTAAATATTACTCAAATGTTGTAGTGTTACCCACTGATGGAGAGTACCCGTCGTTGGGGGACGTGGACGGGGGATCAATACCCTACCATAGATAGATACTCTACTCTACCGTACTGTACTGTACAATAAGTATAGCTCGCTAACTCGCTGGCTGTGAGTCGGGGCACGGATCCTAGCTACCCTATCTACCCAGGTGAAGGTGGCAGGTAATAAGGACTGCAGACACAGGATATACACGACACAATAGTTACCTTTATTCGGTGCTGTGAGTCTTCCTTGTCTGGCTAGGCCGGCATGGCAATGAGCGAGGCATGTGAACTACCCAAATGCATGATACTTATGAGATCCTATCTATACACAAAACACCCAAGTCTATGCAGTCACGATACTGAGAGTCGTGGATCTTCTGTGGCAAGTGGTCGCTGGATCTCTGCTTCTCTATCCCCCGGATCCAACGGTTGCGGGCCCTTTTAAAGGATCACTGCGCGTCATGTGTGAAGTTTGCCTGCGTGGCTTCCCTACGCGACACCGAATGGACTCGTCTTGCCTGCGTATCCGACATAGGCTCGTCCGTCTGTACGGGATGGACTCGTCCTGCCTGCATATCCGACATGGGCTAGTCCGCCTGCACGTGATCTCTCAGTGTGGTGGTTATAGTGATGCATCAACCATCAATAGCGTTCGTGATTGTCTATGAATGTCTATATGTTTTCAAGAGTCTCTGGGTGTGTAATCTATATCCTACAGTAGTGTACGTACCCCAGAAGCAATTACATTTTAGTAAGTTCATGGAGTGGACTATACAGACCTTTATGATACTCATTTTACAATGAAATAATCATCAAACCACTTGTATTTACTGTCTATATACTTATTCAAAGTTAAATTCAAAGTTTCACTTGGTCTGGCTAATGAATTTGGTATAAAGTCAAATATTATCAATATTATTGTAAGAAATTTTGTGTAGAGAGCAAACACATAATTATTAAACAATTTCTAAAACTGTTGTTTTGTTGAACAGAGTTGTCCACTTGACATAGCATCACTTTACAAACAACATAAATGATTTAAAAGTCTATCAAGACCAACACTAACACCTCTATGAACAAGGGGGTACTTACTCTACAAGGGGAAACGTACACAACAAAACAGACTTCACATCTCATTTTCATTGGAGCAACCAATAATTAACCAATAATTATCAATAATTAAACCAATAATTATCTCACTAATAATACTCAACAGTAGCTCAATATGACTGTATCATATGAATTAATTGTCTTTTCTGGAACTACCAATTCACATGGGGTTACGTACTCTACACATTTTTGTTGAAATTCTACTCAAAACACCATATGGCATAATATTCACATAACAATGATTTGACTATCTTAAATTATCTATTTGTTTATTCCTTCATATGAAATTGTCAAATGAAGGTATTTATTAATCCATTTGTGTTATTAATATTAGAAATGTAGACAGTCTTTTGTTATTGGGGTTTTAAACCACAAATTCCTTAACAAAACACATATTTTTCGGAGGTATCGTGGAATATGCAATTTGCAGTGATACCATACACCAGACAATCTTAAAAAACTAGAGAAATAATTAGTCAAAATATGACTTATTTGTGCAATGTAACCTTTATATTACTTGTGAAATTTACCTTGACAGAAAGGTACAACACATAATGCACATTCGTAACAGTTGATTTTTGATAAATTAAGGATGTTAAAATATTCACTGTAATACACTGATTCGTGATTCATTCAGCTTGTTATTATAAGTTCCATCTTGAATGTTTGGTAATGTAAAAAAAATATTTCATTGCATTGTAACACTGTCAAATGTACATTCAGACCAACCCGTTAAGCCATTCACTAACCTTTCCTAACTCATCATTTATGAAATTACAGTTACAATGATGGTCTTTGTCAATTTTACACGTTTTAAGCGTGGTGTTCAATGTGGTGTCATCACCATAAATAATCATTTGAAATATTTTGCTGATACATTCAATGTCATTGACATAAAATGTCATTGATTATAAAAAGCAAAGGTCCTAGGACTGATTCCTGTGAGATACCAGTGGTTATGTTTAGTGTTTCAGATTTTGTGCCATTAAATTCGACATACTGTTTACGGTCTGACAAATAGTTTTTTAACAGATCAAGTGAGACACCCTGGATCCCATAGTATCTAAGTTTCTCGATCATTATTTTGTGATCCAGGGTGTCGAATGCTTTTGCGAGGTCAAGAAAAACAGTTATAGGAGCATCTCCCTTGTCCATTTCTTGTATAATATGAACTACTAACTCTAGGGCAGCTAATTCAGTTGAATGCTCTGAACGAAAACCATATTGGCTGGAGTACAACAGCTTTTGTTCTTGAAAAAAAGTGAACAAATGGTCAAAGATTACTTTCTCAAAAACCTTTGACAGTACAGGTAAGAGAGAGATAGGACGGTAGTTGTCAAAGATGCTGTCATCATCTTTTTTAAAGAGTGGTATCACTTTAGCTGTTTTAGTTTATCTGGAAAAATACCAGTGTTTAACATTTGATTTATAATAACTGTAAGAGGATTAGTTATTTTAGCTTTAATTATTTTGATCAATTTCACAGAAAGTCCATCCCACCCACTGCTTGTGTTAGGTTTTAGTTTGTCAATTATTTTTTTACCTTGCCTGCACCTACTATAGTCTAAGTTGAAATTTTGTCTTATATTTGCGTTTTAGATAATCTTTAAAGCTGATGTTTTGTGCAGTTTTAATTTTGTTTGAAAGTTTAGGGCCAATATTTGTGAAAAAATGGTTAAATTTGTTCGCAATTTCTAACTTATCGCTTATTTTTTGGTCATAACATTTGAAGTATTCAGGAAATTTTCTTCTATTTTTATTTTTATTAAAAACTTCATTTGTGGTGGACAAGGTTTTGCGCAAGTCATCTTTATATTTATTGAAACATGATTCATAATACATTTCTTTTGCGTTCCTGATACTTTTTTTAAAGATTGTCTTGTATGTGGCAAGATTTATTTTTAAAGTGTCATGCATTCTTGAATCTGGTGATGTTTTTATGTACTTATGAAACATTTTATCTCTAAATGAAATAGAAGGCCACGGGCCGTGGTGCAATTGGTTAGAGCGCCAGCTTAGCACCAGTTCCTCTGTGGTGATTCAAAGGTCATGGGTTCGAACCCCGGCTGTGCCGAGATAGAACTCATGATACAATTTCCCATATGAGCTGAGGCCAGTGCCTAAAGGGTTAACCCATTTTCCTTGTAAATCTGTGACCGGGTGGGTTGTCATATCAAGGACCTGCGACGACAATTCAGTGAGGCAGCACTATATCTGCTACAAGTAGGTCTCATCACGAAATGACTGAAATAATGTCGAAAGTGATGTAAAACCCCAAACAAACAAACAATAAATGAAATAGATTTTATAATGCCATTTTGTCTTTTTATGTTTATGTTTATTGAATTTGACTAGTTTATATGGTAGATGTTTGTTTCTCGCATTTACTAGTGCATTGCTAAATAAGTTATAGTTATCATTGGGATTTGCCAACGGATAGCAATCTAAATTGTGTATAACATTACATTTTGATATCTCAGCAGAAAACCTATTGATGTCATGCTCAGTGTATTCAGCAACCACATAGACTGTTTCTTTAGCTTTTTGTTTTAACATATTCATACACATAAAATAAGGCTAGTGATCAGAAAATTTCTTGATCATTATTCCTGCTTGTGCCTCAATAGTACCTTCACTATATTTACAAAAGAAATTGTCAATCAGTGTACCCTGTCTATTTTGAAGCCTTGTTAGTATCATGATCTTTGGAAAAAGACCGAAACCTGTGATCGCACCAAAGAATTCATTGTATGAATCTTTTTCATTTACTTTGAGTAGGTTTATATTCCTTGTTTTCATATTCATACATGTTTATCAAATCTGATAATTCACTCTATAGTTTTCAATAAGATCTCTTGGTGGCCTGTAGATATTTCCTAAAATGCCATTTTTTGTTAAACCACCACCATATATTTCTACAAATTGGCCTTCCTACACACTAGATGTGTTTACAGATAGTCTAACATGATGCTTGTATTTAGTGTGTAAGTATATAACAAGTCCACCTTTCTCACTGCAGGATTTACCTTGAAAAATACATTCATAATTTTCAAATTAAATATTTGACATGTCATCATGATCCCCTAATCTTGCTTCCTGAAGACTTATAACATCAAAGGAAAAATTCATATCACTAAGAACATTAATGAATATTTCAAGTTCATTAAACTTTGATTTAACAGATTCAATGTTGGTACTTAGAATACAAAATTGGCTATTCTTTGATTGTAAACAATTGTGAAGTGTTTCATTATCATAACAAGCAGATTGATTTATCACCTGTATTTCATTTACATCACAACCTTCTTTATCAAAGTTTAGTACACAGCTAAGAGAATTATGTTCAATTCCACCATAGAACCAAAGGAAATCAGTATCTGTGATATTCACAATATATGATTGGTTTGTACATAATACCTGTGCAATCTGTCTCATTCATCATACATCTATATACATTTGCTTGAAAAAGTGAAAAAGAGAAATATAAAAAAATATATAATACAGTAAAGTGAAGTTTGGTAAAAATAAAATGAAGTATGAAATGTTGCAAAACATTGGAATTTTGATTATACTTTAGGATCTCCAGATTTGCCTCTAATTGATTTTGAGGACAATGTACTAGTAAACATTTTTGATTGAAATGTGACCATTCTATAAAATGTAAATAATATCACAGTCTTAGTGTGGATACCAAAGAATCACATTGAAGAGTGGAGAATATGTTGTCTTCGGTTAAGTGTCTCTAGTTGTTTTTAATTTGTTGTTTGAAGGCGTCGTAGAATTTTTCAGGGTTGATCTTCACTCCATTCAGCTCAAGGTCTGCTCCATTCCATCTAATCTTGACAGGTTTAGGGATGTCTTGGAATTGTCTGGCAGGTAGAATGAGCATTTTAAATAGCTCTGATCTTTTGGCTGCCCATGTGTATGGTAAGTCCTCTCTAACCACACCTTGAGTTCCTTTTGGCTTTTTGAAAGCGGCGTTTTTGATCATGTGGAAGTCAGCTTGCCTTTGAAATTGCACCACAATGGTACGATTGTCAATGGTACCTGTTTGGTTTGGCCTGCCAACTTTGTAGCACTTCAAGAACTGCATGTTATTCACCTTCTCAGCAGGTAAGTTCAGGGTGTTAAGCAAAAAATGCCTTACTGATTCATCTGGTATTCCCTGCTGTGCAATGTTGGAAAACCTGAGATTGTTTTCAAGAAGTTTTACCTCCATTTGAATCACCTTTGTGTTGGTTTCATCCAGTTTTTTTAAGGGATTGGATCAGCTGGTTGGAGGTGTCATGTTCAGCTTCCAGTGTTGACAGGCGGTCTTCATGCTTGTTATGTGCCTCCCTGCATTCTTTCATAATGTCATCACACTTTATTGATAAAGTGTCAGTCTGTTGCTTCAGCCCAGCATCAAAAAACTTCATCATATCTGCTTTTAATTCATTGATGTCCTTTTTGTTTACCATCTTGGGGCCGCTTGTGAAATTGAGCAAACAACTGGTTATTTATGTTTTGTTTGGCAACGTAATTCCTACTTCCGGTTTACAAAATCAAGATGCCAAAGTTGATTTAGTCCAGCTGTGTGGTGAAAACACAAGGTAAGATCCAGTTTCAGCGATGAGAGATTGTAGCCTGTGTTCTTATGATTATTTACACACCACAATGGTGTAGTGTCCTCTTTCATGTTTGTTTTGCTGATAAATCTGGAGAGATTTTCACAACGCTGCCACTCTCTAGCCTGTCTCCATAGCAACTCAGAGGAACATTGTTATGGTTAGAAGTCACTCTTGTCTTGCCAATTGCATATGCCCTACACATGAGAGAAAGCCAAAATACATGTTTTACACTATAACTCAACTTTTTGTTGTGACAGGTATTGATTACACCCAATCAAGACATTTAATACCCGGTTGTATGGCACTAGTCGGTAATTTAATCCCTGGCAGGTGGTTTGCACAGATATCTACATTTTAATGAGAAAAAACATTCTCTTTAATGAGAAAAAACATGTTTAATGAGAAAAAACATGTTTAATGAGAAAAAACATGTTAGAGAGCAAGAACAAAGATCGTAATTTCATTTGAAATGTCAGGGGCCCACCATCTATCTGATATGTAAAATATCTGATATTCACTCATTTGTGCCCTAGCTGGCAAGTAAAGTTACTGCTCAGAAGCTAGTTGGGAAATTTTGCCTTTATCTGCCTGGTAAAATCATGTTCATGGTGATAAATCGATGAACATTTCTAGCTGGTAAAATCTCATTTGTAGAAAATAGATCAATGTAACAGATGTAATACTCCTGAATTTCATTAAAATATTGCTTAATCAATTTCTTTTCACAGAAAATCTGCACATAATATTATATAATGCTCAACACTGAATCACTTGCATATTGTTGCTGTTAAATGGCTTCATTTTTATTTATAGTTCTTCACAAGCTGGTAGTTTGCCTGTTACATGCCTGAAAAAAGATAAATGAAGGCCTCACAATAAAGGCTTATTGAACACTCTCCCCATATTCATCATGAAAATACTTAAAATCCAGGCACCAAGCACTGTCCATCATATTTCAGAGACGGCTCATTCTTTTCATTTTATCATCAAACACATGGCTTGTAAGAAAAAAATGTTTTTCTTGATCTCAGCATCGTTTTGTCATTGTTTCTGAGTTTGTGCAATGAGGCGAAAATGGGTCAGTCTAATCATAGGAGTGACAACAATCAGATGCTCAGTGGTGCTTCCGATGTCACATAACATTTCCTCCTTTTTGTGTCCATGATGTCATCACTTGGACTCTTGTAAATGTCATTCATATCAAACCATATATCATATAGCTGAGGAAAAGATGCTACAGATAACACACACTATTTACACAGATCTTGAGTAGCCCCCAAGTGTCAATAATACACTGTGTCACTGAATGTACTACACTTTAGTCTTAATATGGGGACCAGCTAGCAGCACCAGATGGGCTGCATATTTTTTACTGTTAGTATATTCCCTTGTGCTGAATAGAATAGATGTATATTAATACATCAACATGGCCAACGAGTCCATGCCAAAATTCTATAAAATTCTATAAAATTTGAAATAACTCCCTTGTCTTGGATATTTAGTAAATATAGTTATCTATAACATTCTTTTAAATTTCCAATATTATGTCCCAAAAATGTCTAGAAATAACATAAACCAAAAAACCTTGGGATCACAGGCATTGGACTTTGCAAAATGTCAAGACAAACTGGTCAGTATCTGCCAGCTGGTAAAAAAGATAAAATTGTCACAATTCTCATCTAACTATGATTAAACAGCTGGCAGATTTTATGACACAAGCTAGCTGGCTGGCAAAATAATTTTGCTGTACCTAGTAAAAGACAACAAAAATGTATATCAGATTATTTTTGCCAGTTAATTTTAATTTAAAAGTCATTTGAAAAGGTCTCCTTTTCACAAGAGGCCAATTACAAACATGAAATGTGAAAATCCCCAAAATATTGGTGGTGAGCCCCTGAAATGTACATTGAAATAGCAGTGTCATCTTTACCCAATGTCATCTTTACCCAGTGTCATCTTTACCCAATGAAACAAAACCATCATTACCATGTAGGGTTTAACCCATTTAATCTTATTCCATGAGAAAATAATTCAAAGAATAGAAAAAAAAGATTGTGAAATGGTGGTTTCAGCAACTATGGCCATATCAGGTTGACTTTCGAGCCGTTCAACCAGTTTGAAAGTAATACTGCCAGCACTGGCAGTCGAACCCACCACCTCCCATTCTCCACCTATATAACCAGAGATATTTCAACAGAGATTGGAAATAGTAGGTTTGCCACTAGGTGTCAGTGTGGGGCACCATCCAACTCTCACATGGTCTCACGCAATCATTTTTCCCAAATTACAAAACAGTTCTCCATCTAAATGCTATAAAACAGTACCTTTATGATCTACTGCATCCACTTAATGTCAACATGATGATCCAAAGAAATAGTGAAAATTGTCAAGCTGGACAAATGCACACTGTCCTGGTGTTATACCTCAGTGATGCGCGGATCGACGAGATTTCCAATGAATACAACCATGCCGTATCCGTCTTGGCGTATTTGGGCTGTGCGAACTATTTTCCGTCGGCCATCTTTAGACTGGTACCCCGCAGAGTGTCAAGAACATCATGGATACACAGAGGGCAGCAACCAGTCTATGGCTGTACGCACTATTTTTGGGTCACGTGATGGGGTCAAATAAGGTGGTGTATTCATGCGCTTTGTATACAATTATAAAAAAGGTGGTGTATTCATGCGCTTTGTTTACAATTATAAAAAAAAATTTTAATGATAAAAATCTTGTTTCATGTATCATTTTTTAAAAAATACAGTAGTTTTCTGAGGTATAAAAACAAAATATCCCTTGTCTGGTCATCTGTGTGAGGGATCCAGTTCATTGGGGATGGCGGACGGATCCCCTTCACCTCCGGCTCAGGGGATCCATCCGCCATCCCCAACTCACTGGATCCGCTCACACAGATTCCGCGACTCGGGATGTTTTGTTATAGTGTTTGGGACAAATGGCCAGATGTGAGAAACAGGAAGTGGCGACTGTTTTCGCCGCCACAAGATCAGTTCACCTGAGCGATAATGCAGAACTTCAGCTTGTTTCAATCTCCGTTTTAAATGTCTCTGATATAACCAACAAAGGCAAATATCCTACCCTCCCAACTGTGCTTGTGGGTCCAGTTCAAAGAACAGAATAAACAAAAATAACTCCACACATTCAATTAATTGAAAAACAAATTGTAGATCTATTTTAGCAAGACTCAGCAAAATGCATGAGCAATACTTTCTGCCCACCAATTTTCTCAAAGAAAACATCAAATACACAAACAATTAATCCAACAAAAGCTTCTGAGCAAGCGTCCTCCATGAGCATCCCCAATGGATTAATGGTTTATCAGAGACCCGCAATATTTTTATTTTTATTTAATCCTTGACCTTACCAACCCACTAAACAAGGAGGGGAACACTTTAAATTGTCAGTGATACCAAACTGATTACAGAAAATGCCAAAAAAAAAAATCTTTTTCATATTGCATATTGATACTTTTGTTAAATCTATCATTTAAATTATTTTATAAAATAACTTTGAGAACAGATTTATCATTTCAAAAGCAAGTACGCCTTTAAGGTACATTAAAATACAAATATGATAATTTTAAACATTTACAAAATTTATATATTTTATAAATGGCAGGGGTTGGTAAGGTCAAGGATTAAATCAAAATAAAAATGCAAAATAAAAATATTGGGAGTCTCTGATAAACCATTAATCCATTGGGGATGCTCATGGAGGACGCTTCTCCATCTCATCCTATATCTTGAAAAGATTTTTTAGCTTAGTTTTACAACAATTTGTTCACCATGAAGTCTATAGTGCAGAACCACTTTGAATGGATAGGATGAACTTGAATTTGAGTAATGTAACAGGTCATAGAACAGGTTTAGACCATGGAAAAGACCAATCCTGAATTAGGGATGAGGTCATAATCAAAGAATTGAATTAACTATAACACCATATCAATTATTAATAAAATGATTAAACAATATTAAGGTACATTGCATTCCATTATAAGACCTTTTCGAAATACATGTTATGGTGTTATGCAATAGGTACTAATGCCATACAGACACAGTCACGGCCAGAGACTTTCCCACTCTTACTACGTCATCACTGGGGTGCCTTATATTCATGGTGGCATAACTGAACATCCACAAGTTTCCTGTCAGTGATATAGCCACTGGGTTTGAAATCTAAAGGTATGTATACCATCTAAACTACATTCAGTATTATATTGGAATTATAGAGTGTTTCAATTTATTTAAATTTTAATTATAGTGAAATATTGCCACTCTTTTTAAAATCTGACAATGTTATGAAATGTGATAGACCATCCATGAATGCTTGTTAGTTGCTCAAACTGTCTATTACATCAGGAATGGTCAGGCAAAATAACCTCAAGCTGGACACATTGACATAAATGAATGCAGTAAATAACATATCGGCATTAAGTGTTATGTCTTTGATATCGTTGTTTGCACAACATGTACATATGGCTTATTGCATTCGGCGCGTAGTGCGCGTTTATGCGCGTTTATGCGCGTTGTGTCAGTTATGAGTATTGGTATTTTTGGGGGCTTTTGGGATCAAAATGTTTGAATAGAAATTTTTGTATGTACATACTAGATAACATTAAACTTGGATTTAAATCATAAAACCCAACCATTTGCAAGTTTTAAAAATGACACTTCACTGAATTTGGCGGGAATCAGCTTTTGTATATTGGCGTGTCCAGAAATGGATATTGAAGGGGGTGTTCAATTTAACAAATTTCACAATTTATATCATTTGGCATTTCTTCTTCTTATAGGACTTTGAATGATATTTGTGAACACAAATATGCCAAAAAAATAATAAATACTTGTACAGAAAAGATACTGTAGTGTACCCCATTTTAACAAATGTAAAACCCTGGACATGCCACTGATGCCTTTCACACACTGTCCTTCTGTGACGTCACACTGATACAAGTCTCTCTGTGTTGAACGCGCCAATTATCAAACGCGCAACGTGCCGAATGCAATAAGCCTGTACATATTGTTCCATGTTGAATATGTCTTTAAATGTTATGCCTCAGGCTGCTTGACTGGCTCTCTACATTTTTATATATTGCATTGTTAATGAGGTAGATGATTGGTCTGCATTCATCTCATCTCAGGGAGATTTAACTTTCACAGGACAGTAAACACATTTTCAGAGCACATTGCTGTTCATCACTGTTATCTTGTGTTCATTTAATTCTTGTAATCATTTATTTGATCTACTTACAAAGTACAGCATAAGTGATGGACAAAAACAATGCAGGTGTTCATAACTGAGCAGTTGTGTTTTATTTCTTGTTTCAGTCACATCATGCTGATTGCCCTCATAGCCAGTGTGCTGCTGAGCATAGCCGGCGCTTCATCAAATGCGTAAGGAGACATTTTATATATTTATACTGCAAACAAAAAAGTTGAGGATCAATGGACAACTGGTGCAATGTTATAGTCATACCTGTCTCATTTACACATTACATTTTGTTTTTACATGAATATTGTGTGTCCGTGAGACACGATTTTGCTAACAAAACACTTAATGTATTTTTGTGAAACACAATCTTTGTGACTGACCCATGCTTACTGAAACTGATCAAGAGCTTAATATTGGATAGACATTTTAGTTAATAATATTGTTTACTTAAATGTTTTTTTGTAATTTTTAGGATATTATTGATATCAAAATCATTGTAAAGTGTTTTCTCAAATCACAATTGTAACAAAATATATTAGAGCGTATCTGTTAATTGCCATTTACAAGGTCTCTGAAGGATTAAGAGGTTGCGTGCCTCTCTTTGAAAACAGGAAGTTGGAATATTTACACAAGGGATAGTCATTTGATTATACATTCAAATGTTGACAGTTGGACACTGGTCAGCACAGTACAAGGCTTGCGTTATTATGGAGTAAATGCCTTTTTATTCATGATACTATTCAACAAAAATGGTATGTATATATCCTGTCCGATATAATGGAACTTTTTCTTAAATTTGGAATATTTTTGTGCACTTTGAGGTCATGAAATATAATTAAATCTGTTTGCATGGTAGGAACTTGAATGACAGAAAAATTGTATTTTTCAATTTCAGATGCCTGTTCTGTAGGATATAGATTACCTACCTATAGACTCTCAGGAATATATATAGACAATCATGGACAATCACGGTCTCTGGCAGAATATCATGCATAGTTATTGTGTGCCGCATGAAGTCAACAAGTGCAGGCTGATGCATTGCCTCACTCACCGGACATAGAGATGACTCACCGGGCATAAGAGATGACGTGATTCCCCCACACGACGCAGGCAGACGGAGTCCATGCGAAACCCCGTAGCGGGAAAGGAAGCCACGCAGGCAGACGGAGTCCATGCGAAACCCCGTATCGGAAAAGGAAGCCACGCAGGCAGACCCCACACACATGATGCTCAACGATCCTTTAAAAGGCCCCGCAACTGTTTGACGGTGCTCAGAGTTCCAGTGTCCACTTGCCTCGAAGATCCACGACTCTCAGCATCGTGACCATATAGACTTGGGTGTTTTATGTATTCTCAGGACTCTATTAGTATCATGCATTTGGGTAGGTCATATGCCTCGTTCATTGCCATGACAAGGATACACAGCACCGAATAAAGGTAACTATTGTGCAGTGTATATTCTGTGTCTGCAGTCCTTATTACCTCACACCTCATATAGGTAGATAGGGTTGCTAGGTTCCGTGCCCCGCCTCACAGTAGCCAGCGAGTAGAGTAGAGTATCGATCCCCCGTCCACGTCCCCCAACGACGGATACTCACAAACCATGGGTAACAGTTCTACACATCAGGGGATGCATTGTACCTACTTTACATGAGGGCATTCTGTTTGAGAGAATATTCCAACCACCTTAACTAAGCAGAGGGCATCCCAGTTACATGTCATGGCTGAGTACTTACACTGAGCAAGATGGCATACTCTGCATAGGAGGGCATTCCAGTACCTACTCTGCATGGGAGGGCATACTAGATATCTATAGCAAGCAGAACAATTGACCAGGAATATATTCACAAAAATGCATCCCAGAAACAAACTCTAAAACTCTAGACTAAAACTGCATAAAACGTCATCCTAAATAAACTTTATTAAGTTTGAAAAAGTTATAATTGAATTTGAAGGGCATCCATAAAGACATGTCCACATCCATCTTTCTCTGAAACAAATGATTTGACAATAATATAGAATTGTTAGTGTGTGTTTATGATATGATAGTGTATAATATCAAGTTTATAAATCATATAATGTCTATGACTTTTGTTAAATGTATAACATGTTTTGAATAAACACAATAATACAGTTAAACACATTATTATGTTTCATTTCTGGGACAGAGCATTAAACACAAGTTCGTGTTTCATTATAAAACACATTAACATATTTTACCAAATGTGTTTCACAAAAACATTTACACACAATATAGTGTTTCAAAATCGAGACAAATAATGTTTTTTATTTGACACACATTATTTTGGCAGTGTATATGGATGGCAAAAAGATCCATATAATTCATTCAAAATAGCATCTGCATCTGCTGTGAATGGGACATGAAGTGGAGGTCGTTTAAGGTCATTGTGCAATTGTACCAGTCCTGACAAAACTTGACATGATCCGGTCAACATTTAGTACTGATGAGGTCATTGCTCTCTTGTCTATACAGCATATACATATCTGGGTATGCACTATGTGCCTACATCCTTTTCAAGTAGTTTAAATTCCAAGAAAGATTTTGTCATTTAAAAATCAAATAAATGTCCAAAGCAAGCCATCAAATACCCTACAAGTAATTATCTTAAACTTTATAATTCTGTGCAATGTCTCACCTTCTGTTTTAGTATCTTTAGATAATGCCTTATAAAAGGTGGTGATTTATCAAAGGAACATAATAGAAAAGTAGTTTCCTAGAAAATATGCATAATGGAAAAACATACAGCTACATAACTTAATGACAATGATTTGGTAAAGATAACAAATATAATTGGTTTGGACAGATATTTAAAAACATATCATAGTGCAGGTTAAAGTGAACTAATACCTAAATAAAGGAAAAGTCAGGAACAGCACTTCTCAAATCAATTAATTTTATTATCTTCCATACTCACATTAAAGCATTCGTGAAATCAGATAAGTCACAGGCAAATTTACAGAGGTTTGGGGTATGCTTAAATGATATGTGGCCACTAAACTGTGTCACAAGCAAGCTATCTCACTAAAATTAAATAAAGTGCACCTACCATGGTTATTGTGTTTTGCCTAAAGTAACCAAGTACTGGTTGTACTCTTTTGAGCACCAGGTGGTCACAGGTATACCATCATGTGACCTCTATTGTGATCTGTCATGGTGTTAGATTTGTACCAATGGACAAAAATTCATGGACAAACAGGCATCTGTAAGCCAAAGCACTCCGTGCCCCATAATTAACAAAACTTTACTTAGCACTTGTTTGCTCTAGATTACTGGTCAGCTAAACAAAGCTTGTTGACAAAGTGTCCAATGGATGATTTGGAATTTAGGAGAAGACTTGTCCACTTTCAAATGGTACATAAATTTATGTAGGGGAAATATGATGGGTAATAACATTTGATCGCAAAGTGTGGGGTATAAATATTTATATTATGCAAGGAAAAAGTGTTTGTAAACCTCATTTCATGAATGCTTTGAATCTTTTGGTTTATATTATTTAGATTTTGTCTTCTTCAATCTAAATATTACATCTTCCTATGTCAAAATGAACTTTTTTGGCAAGAAGAAAGATCTGTCTTTGTTCTACCTATCTTTATTTTGCAGTCTTTTCTCAATAGCTGTAGTTTTTCTTCTATATTCCATCCTGCTTAGTACAGTCTACCATCTCCCAATTTGACCACCAGTTTGGGTACATTTCTATACTGAATATTTCCAACTTCAAATACTATACTGGGAGCAAATACATCTGGCCAATTTGGAGCTAGTAATGGCACAAAGCAGGGAGCTATTTTATCGCCAATTTTATTCTCTGTATATATGGATGGACTATTTGAAAGACTCGAAAATAGTGGTATTGGTTGTCACTTGGGGAACCATTATGTAGGGGGTCTTGGGTATGCTGATGATTTGTCCAACACTCTCTGCTTTAATAAAGTTAACAAGAATATGTGAAAAATATGCTGATGAATACGTTTTATTTAATGGTGGAAAAAGCCAATTTCTTGTCTTTAGAGGTAAAGGATGTGTACCTGACAACAGGGAAATAATTGTTAATAACTCAGTGCTAAAGAGTGTACAAAAAGCAGTTCATCTGGGTCATTATCTACAACTGACCAGGATAGTATGGTTAGAGATGCAAGTGCCAAATTTTGGAGAAGTTTTAATATGTTTATGGCAGATTTTAGTCATGTATATTCTGTGATTAGAGAGATAACACTCCTATGACTGATATTTGGAAAACGGCTTTATTTCATCATTATAAAGCATACCTATTAATCATATATAACACTGCACACCAAAACCTCACACACACTCAATACATAATCATACATATTCAATATAAATTAATTAAATATCTGATGTGATTACATTGGTTAACATGCTAAATATTTTCAAACGTGACATAGTACATGATAACATAGTAACACTTGGATAGTAGCCCTATAGTGCCTTACCCAAGCTGATGGGCAGGGATGGGGGCAATTCAAATTTCTAATGACCAGTAGGCCCGCGCTACTGGCACTCTTAATACCAGAGGGGACGTCTGGCAGTGACCTGAACACTGAGATTACCCCTATGGGGTTTGACACGACCCCCATAGTCGCTCACCCTCTAACCGAGGTTAACTACCTTTAACCTCTCCTTAGAGAGATAACACTCCTATGACTAATATTTGGAAAACAGCTTTATTTCATCATTATAAAGCATACCTATTAATCATATATAACACTGCACACCAAAACTGCACACACACTCAATACATAATCATACATATTCAATATTAATTAATTTAATATCTGATGTGATTACAATTGTTAACATGCTAAATATTTTCAAACGTGACATAGTACATGATAACATAGTAGCACTTGGATAGTAGCCCAATCATTGTAGTATGCAATGCAGGCCAAGTGGTATGAGTTATTGTGAGTGCTTCTTAGGTGATAGGATGAGTTAATTTGTTGAGTTGGAACAAAGTCGGGATGCGAAGTGTATATGAGAAATAGGGGGTTGCCTGATATATTGAAGGTAAGTTTGAGACCGCCATTGGCCCGCGCAACATATCTCCTGAGGGGTGAAATGGTTAGATGCTGACTGGGTGGCGTTCCCGGCGCGGAGTGTGTGAGTGGAAAAACAAGCAGGTTCGAGTCCGATTCAAGTAGCCAGCTGTTTTAGAATACTGTTGAAGTAAGACTTCTCCACGGGACGTCCCTTGCGAGAGAATAAGTATGAGTTCGGTGAGAACTGAGCCGGCGCTCTGGATTTTCGTGAGCGGGGCATGGCGCTGACTCGTGAGTGGAGCATGTTACGTAACGAGCAGTGGGCACATATTGGAGTTCCGCTGCATCCCACGAATTTTGTGAACCTGTACCTGGAGGTTTTCGATTTATAAACCCGAAAAGAGAAGTAATCAACACCTTCGTGAATGCTGAAGACTACATCTTGAACCGCTGGAGGTCGAGATATTTTAAATCGTGGAAGATTGAGCCTGCTTAAGGCATCTGCCGAGGCGTTCTCAGCTGAGTATAGGTGTATAGCCTCATATTGAATGTTATAAGCCGTTATAAAATAGTATAAGATGCGAATAAGCCCCATCATCTTTGGTTCCTTCGAGCGACCAGCATTTACACAGTAACAAACCCCCATATTGTCTATGTTCATAAGCACTTGTTTGTCCTTTAGCTTGGGACTGAATGTAGCCAAAGCTAAAACCACAGCGTATAGCTCTTTCCAGGCTATGGATTGTGTAGCCATCCAGGAATTGTAGCTGTTGAATGTAAGTATGCTCCAGGATTTGCAATGTCTGAAGCATCTGTGAATAATAATTCCGCTGATGAGGTATCAAACTCGATGGGGAACATGCTTACCCCATTGTGGCTAGTGATGCTCTTATGCCACCACATCACGTCCTTCCTGGCCTGGGGGGTGATGTGGAGTTTGTGATGCAACCTGTTGGTTCGTTTTGCCAGGCGTATTAGCCTGAATGTGAATATAGAGCCGTAACCCTGGCACAAAAGGTAAGTTTTCCTATTAAGGACAAGAGTTCACGTTTTGTACAAATGTCTTTTTTGAGCCAGTCCCCTGTTAAGGCCCGCATCTCCTGTAGCCGGGGGGTCCCTATCGCAAGGGTCCGAGCCGGGATGTTAATCTCTATCCCTAAGAACTCAATAACTTGAGTAGGCAGTACCATCTTGGTGGGTTGGATAGTGAATCCTGCTTCTTCACATGTAGAAAGGATGATATCCAGGCTATCCTGGCAAGCCTGGGGGGAATCCCCAAGGGTGATGACGTCATCCAGGTAGTGCAGGGTGTCTGGGGATGCCCCCCTATCCTTATATATAAAATCCAATGCATCGGCATACATATTAAAAAGTTTTGGGGCTGAACGTAGCCCAAAAGGTAATACTGTCTTATAGTAATAATTGGCTGCTCCCTTGAGATCATCCCATCTGAAACCTAATAATGGTTGGTCCTGGGGGTCAACATACACTGATTGAAATGCTGACGAAAAATCACATTTTGCTGCCCAGGGTGATTTGTACTTGCTGATAAGGGTGACAGCATCCATCACGGTTATGTAACGTAGGGAACAGAAGTCCTTATCTATCCCATCATTCACTGACTCTGAAGGGGGCCAAGACAGGTCATAGATGACACGTGTCTTACAGGTGGCTTGTTTTTGAAATGCTCCCAGTGGGGAGGCTCTGTATCCCGTGGGGAGGTCTTCCTCGCGTAGTGGACCTACTACCCTGCATAGTTGCTTATTGTTCCGGACGAACTCACTCACTTTGATATGAAGTTCCTTGGCAGACAGCCAGTTCGTGGACAATAAGGGGGTTCGAGGACTGTTGTACCCTATTTTAACCCCAAGTTTTGAGTTCATATACAGTTCATTAGCCAGAGTCCTGTTGGGAAAATGTCTTAGTGCCTGCTTCCAAAAATCACTACATTGTGCTACCCCTATGGGGGCATTGGGTCCTTGGCCTGCGTGGCTGGGTCCTGAATTACCGGGGCTGTTGTTGTTGTTGTTGCTGTTTGCGGCACACCTGCCCTGCTTACTGCAGACCTCGTATGGGAGGGATCCTCGACATGTCCTGCACTGATGCAGGTGCCTGCATGCCTTAATGTTGCACTTAAGCATATTCCAGTTGTTGCAAACCTCAGTGGCTGCCCCTTGTGGGCCTGCCTTCTTCTTGGCCCAAGGCGTCGACCCTGGCGGGGCCTGACTCGACGCTGAGGGGAGAAATGGGCACTCCTGGGGGGACACATGGTCAAATTCCCTACACCTGGGGCATCGCGATGCTGACAGCTTTACCTGTGTAGCATCTAGTGTGGTGGTGAGCATATCTACTACAATGGAAGCATACCTGACATGGTGTCGTCCCATGCTGAGGCGGTGCTTAGCATCCAGTGCTGCAACAGCTGTCCACTTACTATATTCTGATATCCTAGCACGATACTCATTCATGTTCTCGGAGAGATGTACCCCATGCACCTTTATCATCAGCATTTCATAAGCATTCCATGCTTCAAGCCAAAGTAAAATGTCGCTTCAAGCCAAAGTAAAATGTCTGCGCTTCTGGCGCCTTGGGCGGTAGCGCACGGTGCCATCAAGGTCCAGGTAATCATCGGACTGAACATTGAGGTTAGACAAAAAATCCTCTATCTGTATGTAATCACCCCTAATGGCTGCCCTAAAGGTTTTTTCAAGTACGTTTGCAGTATTACATAGAGACTTCAGGTCCTCCAGGCCGCCAGTGTTTCTGATGCCCGGTATCCGTCCTCCTAAATTGGGCATGGGTTCCCCTTTTTTAACATAGTCCGGGTGCGAAGGTGGCATCAGTCAGTGGGGGTTTTGGGGTACCCTGGTCCCTGATCCCTTCTTCTACCGGTATACTGGCTAAGGGATCAAACAGGTTAACCTAGAATGGATCCAACATAAATGGGTTATTACCTGTAGCTGAAGGTCCTCCATGGGTGCGTGGGTGCCTCCTCTGGGGTGGGGCTGGCTGTCGGTAGTCCTGTTGCGCCGGTTGGTAGCTATACCCGCTGGTTGGTTAAGGTGGTATGCCGGTTGGCAAGGTAAGTAATGCTTCTTGCTGTGGCTGGGGAGCTGGCGTGACTTCCCTGGCTGCGCTGGCTTCTTTGGGTACTGGCCTGGGTTCTGGCTGAGCTTGCTGAGCTGCAGTGAGGCTTGCTATCTGCACTTGCATGCTGGCCATCTGGTTTTTGAGCGCCAGGAGCATAACGTTCTGGGCTTCTGCGAGGCTCCTCGGAGGTTCTGTTACATTGGTGAGAAGCGAAGCATTCATACCTGCTTGGTTGGAGGGTGGACTTTCCCCATATTGGTTGGCGGTAAGTGTACCGGGTGATGCGAGCTGTGTGGCCCTGTTCCCCTGTGGCAGTCTCGACCTCGGCCTCGACCTTGATCTGTTCCATCTCTGTGATCCAGAGTGGCTGATTGGTGCATTTTTTCCTGCCGTATGGGCCAGGATGGGGCGTTCACAATGTGTACACGATTTTTCAGCCATAGATGACCGAGGCCCCAATGAGCGAGGCTCCCTGTGCTGCTGAGGCGACTCCCGGCCGGTAACACAAGTTAAGTCAGGTTCTATGGTTAAAAGTTCATAGGAAGGTTAAAAACTCACGTATAAAATGTTCTCTGGATAAAAGTACATGTTAAAATTGTCCATGTTAAAATTAAGTCCATATAAAAACATAAAATCCATAAAGTTCAGTATTATTAAAACGGTAGCTCTCCTCGTACGTCTGTTCACCATCAATTCAAATTTCTAATGACCAGTAGGTCCGCGCTACTGGCCCTCTTAATACCAGAGGGGACGTCTGGCAGTGAACTGAACACTGAGATTACCCCTATGGGGTTTGACACGACCCCATAGTCGCTGACCCTCTAACCGAGGTTAACTACCTTTAACCTCTCCTAAAATGTAAACTATTCAAACAATATTGTTGTTCATACTATGGTGCTCCTTTATGGCTGTTGAAGGGAAAACTTGTTGATAATTTGTGTATTGCATGGCGTAAAGCACTAAGAATAATTTGGGGAGTATCTCCAGTAACTCACTGCAATATTTTGGCACTTTTGTCTGACTGCCTACCATTAGAAATAAGCCTCAAACAGCCATTCATGAAATTTATGTGTAAATCATTAGAACATGAATCACCTGTTATTAAAAGTGTGGCTAATTTAGCACTAAAGAATCCATGGTCTAATTCTGGTATAAATTATTGTGAAATATCCTATGACTATGACTATGACTTAAATGTTAGCAAGTCTGTCTGTAAGATTAGTAATGATTGGAGAGCATCTGCGTCTGCAGAGACAATTTGTGATGTGAAGGTATTAATCGAGATGATTGAAGTACGGGATGGTTTAAAACCATGTGAACTCTTGTCTGAAAATGATATTAATGACATTATTTTACATATAACCACAAATTGATTTTATATAACTTTTTTAATCACTTTTTGAAACAAATGATTGTAAAACTTACATTGCCATGTTTTATGTGCGAATAAAGATATTATTATTACTATACGAACACTATCCCTCTGTAAAGAGGTGAGATTGGGCAAATTTTGATGTGAATTGTTGGATTGATGTTCTGGTTCCACTTGAAACCAATTCCTTTCAGAGTTTCTCTTGAATATGAGGTGTGCCATGAAATGTCCAGACATATTTTATATAATAATATTATTCAACTTGAATTGACCAGGTGACCGGGTGGGTTGTTATGTCAAGGACCTGCAACACTATATTTGCTACAAGTAGGTCTCATCACAAGTTGACTGGAACAATGTTGAAAGTGATATAATGAAAACCCCCAAAAAACAAACATCTGTAGAAAAAGTCAGTAGCCTATCATCTTGTAAAAATTGTATCATCTTGTAAAAATTTCACACACCTTCTCAACAAAGGTTAGACAGTTGTTACCAACCTCATGCTCTTTATCAAGAATTGTTCAAGAATTGTTCTGGGTTGGCATTCACCTGATCCTCCTTAAGGACCCCACTAGCACATTTGGTAGAGAGTAGGATCTGTGCCTTTGTTGGTTAAATTAGTGGAGGACGGGAGGTGGTGTGTTCAACTCCCACTGCCGGCAGTGTTAATTTCACATTGGGTAAAAGGCTCGAAAGTCGACCTGATATGGCCATAGTTGCTGAAAGGGTCGTAAAAACACCATTTCACAATTTTTTTTCTGATCCTCCTTATTTAAATCCACTTGCAAATCCTCAATGAAATCAGCCCGGTTGGAACTGCCAGCCAAATCAGTTGTCAAATCTGTCCTTGAGAAATGTTTCTTTGCTGCCATAAGATCCAGATCTAAGATAGTTTAAAACATTTTTAAGGGTAAAAGACACTTTAAATTCTTGCCAGTAGTATCTGGAATAAGGTGTGTCCTGCATTGTATCCCGTCATATATGTGTGCCAGCAACCAGTTATTTGGTTGGAATTTGATAGGTGCTAGTTCCACTGCCTTGGGAGTTATGCTGGTTATCCCTGCTGCCCTGACTCTGTCTCTAATATTCTTTACGGTGCAGTCAACATACAAATATTTTCTTTCTTCATTGAGTAAAAGGTTGTCAATAAATATGCCAGAGCAACTTTGGAATCCAATTTTCCGATATATGAAAAAAATATTTCACACGTGTTGTTTCACAGGTGAAATCTCAACCGTTTTCTAATTTAAAGACTGTTTTAGATATGTCCAGTCATGTTTATATTCAATGACTGTATATAAGCATGGGCCCCATATCCAATAATAAAATGTCATTTTTTGTCAAAATAACATAATGATAACTATATTATCTTTGGGTCCTAATACAGATACCACAATGGTTATTTTGTGCTGACTTGCAAAATTATACACCAAATGTGTTTGTTTGTTTTGGGTTTTACATCACTTTCAACATTATTTCAGTCATTTCGTGATGAGACCTACTTGTAGCAGATATAGTGCTGCCTCACTGAATTGTCATGTCGCAACACCAAATGTGTTTTTCTGTAGCATATATTTAGACATTTATGATAAGATAGGCGCTAACCAACCCTTCCAATTAACCAATAACCCCAAATTGTGATTAGTGTGGGTGCAACATTTTTCTGGAGAATTTTTTTAAACAACAAAATAAAAATATAAAATAATGGTCTCAAGGAATTGACAAACTGGTGGATGTTCAGTCTAAGGTAGTTGTTGGACATGTATTTCATGAATTATCTTGTAGAAATATCAATGAAGATAACTTGATGAGTCATCTGCGGAATACATTCAGCAAAGCCAGAAGCTACAAGCAACCTGAAGAATGGAAGAGAGTCAGACAAGAAATCATCGGCTACTTCAATGATCTTATGAGGTCTGATGATGCCGTGGCAACAGATTCTTTGAATATACATGACTTTCAGTCTGTCTTTGAAGTGGATTCGGTCTCCGTTAATGTAATATATTATATGCACCATATCATCTTTACTTTAATAACATTTGAGAAAAATTGATATGAATGAATATGTTTGGGAAAATGATAATCCGAATATTTTGAGAAAAGTAATTTTAAAAGAGTATATTTATTTTTTCATTCGATGTTCAAGGTGACAGGTACCAATATAGCCCTGACTATGCAAGGGTTAGCAGCAGTTGCAGACAGGAAAGTAGTGGTTATTGGAACACATTATGACACCAAAATTAATACACCAGGTATGTACCATAATGAAAAAACTTTAGAAACACTCCCAACAGGGTTATAATAATAATAATAATAATAATAATAATAATAATAATAATAATAATAATAATAATAATAATAATAATAATAATAATAATAATAATAATAATAATAATAATAATAATAATAATAATAATAATATTATCTGCTGCACCAATCTGCTGCACCAATCGGCTTGATCTTGGGCTCATTGGAAAGAAAAAAATGAAATATTAAGAAAGGTGGAGGGGACACAGCATTAATTCCTTTTAATATTAGTCAAAATAGCCAAAAACTGGCATTAACCGAAGGGCTACTACCCCTGATGTCAGTTGGGATTCCACAGTGTAGGCACCACAGCAGAGAAATCTCTATCCCCTACTGATTTTAGGTGGGACAGATAGGTGCTATAAGTGCTATCATTAGACCTAAGCTCTCTTTCGCTTCTAATGACAAGGAGCAGATCTCGCAAGTAAGAGACCGACCCCACTAGCACAGTTGGTAGAGTGTAGGATCTGTGCCTTTAATGGTTGTATAAGTGTATGACGGGAGGTAGTGAGTTCAACTCTCACTGACTCAAAATGATATCTAGATCAACCACTGACTCACTTGGTGAGATGTCAGCATCACCAATCTCCACAGTGTTTATGTCATGCGAAATAGCAGTACTGCTTCTCTCAGCACAATTCAGCATTTCAGTTTTGTCATTGAGAAAAGAAAGGACCTGACATAACTGATGCATTTTTTATGTTTCTGTCCAGACATGTCCACATGATGTCTAAAAGTTTGGTCAATAGGGATGTATATTTGAGTTTCGTCAGCATAAATATGATAACTCAACCCATAACTCAACTCAACCAGCAAGGGTGGACATGTAAATTGCAAATAGGATGGGTCCCAGAACATACGCTTGGGAAACCCCATACTTAACGGACTTCAATGTAGATCTATGTTAATTGGAAACAGGTCTGGCTCAATTAGTTTCAGTTCAAGCTTCTTCAAAAGTGGAGCGACAATCACTATTTTCATACTGACAGGTAGTTTTGAATTGGACGGTGATTTGTTTATGATGGCAGTAATGAGTGGAAGCAGGTCCTTAAGGAAGTCATATAATAGCCAGGTGGGAATAGGATCGAGCTCACATGACTTCTTTGCTGCCTTCCTGACCAGCTTATGCACCTCATCAGTAGACAGTAGGTGTGAACCTAAAGGCGAGGGCTGAATGATGGCCATTGTCCACATCCTCTCTAATTTTATTGATTTTCCCCAGGAAGAACTCATTGAAACTCTCCGCTTGAGTAGCTAAGTCATCAGCATGGGTGTGTCCCTTGGCATATGCATATCTGAGTAATGACCCTGAAGAAGTTTTTTGGATCATCCTTGTTATCATTGACCAATTTCGAGAAATAATCAGACTGAAATGACTTTAGAGGGAATTATATCTATTCCTCAACATATTGTATGTTTCCCTATCAATTTGTAGATCTGATTTTGTCATCTGTCTCTCATGCTTGCTCTTGAGAGACCTCCTATTGCTTGACATGACCTTGGAGTAATAATTACTCCAAGATATGACCATCCAAGGGGCCAGTTTGAAAATAAGGGTATTCCCTGGTGTGTGAGCGAGTACCTTGATCCACTGTGTCATATCAAAGGTAGTCAGGATGTCATTGAATTTAATTACATCTGGCTTGTTCACATGCAAGTTGTAATCCCCCATAAGTACTACTTCATGAGCAAAGGTACCATAATGTGCAACAATTCTTGTGAGCTCATCATTTAAACTCAGCCTGGAAGGTTCGGGGTGGTAGAGTGTTACAAAGGTGAGTTTTTTCCCTTGATCATAAAGAAAGCTTCCATAGGTTCCATGGACCAATGGGTGAGTGATCCTATTGGCTGTGAAAGGCAATTCATGGCAGTGGAGTCCAATTTCTCCTCCAACGCGAGGGAAGGACTGAAATTAAAGTTTACCATCTTTTAGCTAATTAATACCCTCCATAGCAGGACTTCTCTGACATATCAGTCCCTTCCACCAGAGCTATAAGCGTGCACACAAAATTCCAGTGCAAGTCATTAGTATTCAGAAACTTACTTTTCTAAGATATAGAAACTCAACTCTTTGAGAGTGATTACATGTGTGTCAAAAAGGTTTTTGGCAGGATTTTTAATTAAGTAGTTGACATCTGTTAGATTAAGGCTTATTTAGCATATTTATTACCTTCACGACTTTGCATGGATGCCTGCAGCAGGGACTGTCCCCAAGCTGAGTTGACAAGCCACGCAGGCTTGGCCGGGTGTTCATCGTCACCCTGAAGGCGTGAGATGTTCGTCGGCTCATCCACAGGCTCAGGTCTATCCGGAATGGCTAAACTATTCAGAGTTGTCATAATATCATCAAACATTGAAGGAGAAAGTGATTTCATTCTCAGCTCTCAATGTTCCAAACAACCGATCCTGCAGTACTAAGCTGTAGCCCACCAAAGAATCAGTTGTGGCGAGACAATTTTCAAGTGCGTACCAGAGATATTTGTGCTCCAGATTCACCACAGGTTGCCAGAGAGTGAAAGTCCCTAGCCCCTCTCTGTTTCTCTCCTATAAACTAATACCTATATACAAAAGTAGTGATGGCAGTCGATGTCGCTCTGGCTGCCTGTGGATTCACTGACGGCATCGGAGTTGTGTAGATGACTGCCGGCCCCTCAGACCTGATGAGGGTGAAGCATCATCACAAGACATGATGTCCAGAAGGGAAGAGTCCGGGATGATCACCACCATAGCAGCATTGCATCATCACAAGACATGATGTCCAGAAGGGAAGAGTCCGGGATGATCACCACCATAGCAGCATTGCATCATCACAAGACATGATGTCCAGAAGGGAAGAGTCCGGGATGATCACCACCATAGCAGCATTGCATCATCACAAGACATGATGTCCAGAAGGGAAGAGTCCGGGATGATCACCACCATAGCAGCATTGCATCATCACAAGACATGATGTCCAGAAGGGAAGAGTCCGGGATGATCACCACCATAGCAGCATTGCATCATCACAAGACATGATGTCCAGAAGGGAAGAGTCCGGGATTATCACCACCATAGCAGCATTGCATCATCACAAGACATGATGTCCAGAAGGGAAGAGTCCGGGATGATCACCACCATAGCAGCATTGCATCATCACAAGACATGATGTCCAGAAGGGAAGAGTCCGGGATTATCACCACCATAGCAACTTTGCTGCATTCTCTTGCAAGAAGGCCGATTTCATCAGTTGTCACCTGCGCACAGCAATCATCCCAAACCAGATATTCTACATTTTCAGTTTGCTGGCCGTTATCAGGTACACACAAGTAATCTTTTTGCCTCCGGTTTATCATCGTCACTGTTCACAGTTCCGAACTCCATCACATCGTAGGCTTTTGGTAGATATTTTTTCAAGACATCTTTTTTTTTCTACGAGACGTACAGATGTATTGGACAGTTCATTAATAATAATTTGATTCCGCTCTTTCAGCGACTTGATCTCCGCCGTGGAAGTGGTAATTTCATTGTTCAGAAGTTATCACAGACTGTACATGAAGAAATGTTTATGTACAGTATATATTAAAGCGCCCAGAGAGGCAATCAATAAAGCAGTATGTCTAAACCCTTCACGGAAAGATTCTCCCAATTAATAATTAGAAAATAAATATATTATACAGTTCTATTTAGCCTGAACAGCTAAGAACGATCTAAATACATATACTTAGATTTGTGTGCAGGGTTTTTGATGAGATGATAGTAAAACTATTGGGGTTATTTCTCAGCAAGGTTTTATCCTCACAGGATAAGACTATCGTGTAGATATATAAGGATTTAAACTCACTTTGGATAGAATGAATGTACGGTCTATCAAGGTAGAACAGTTAAATGTACAACTGTTTATAAACTATTGCTGGTGACTTTGAAGTGACCTGTGAATGACTTTGAAAATTAAACTCCTATTTATGTGGATTTTATTATAAATTTCAATATACAATCATCTGCAGCTTTAAAAAGAACATGTTCATAGAGTCTTTATTCATCAAAATCCGTTCAAAATTAACAATATTAGAGCAATTCTTAATTTTGGAACAATCTGCAAGGGAAATTAGATTATATTTTTATATGCTGAGCTATTTTGAAACAATATCTACAACAACAACTTATTGTTGGTTAATTCATGAATATATATATTATATATATTATATTATAATACATAGAAAAACAATTTTATACTGAAAATAAAATGAAAACATAGTCCTTCAATTTTGAGATATATTAACAAGCTAAATTTGGTTAGAAATAGCTTGAATGTGGTAAAACATGAAAACTGACGGACTTTAAATTGATCCAATGCAATCTTTTAATGTTTCATGCATATAAGATATATGTATAGTTTCAGAAGATAACCCCCAAATTGCTCTAATCATAATGGTACATAAAAAAAATGAAAATAAACTCTCAAATTTGTGAAAATGTGATATATTTGCAAAAGAAAAAAGATCAGCTGACAAGAAATATATTCAATGTAGACACAAGTGGATTAACTCGTTGAAAAGCTGATTTCTGTCTGCAAATTTTCATATATTCTATTTTTGTCTTCAATAAGAGGAAGCTGCTGAAATTATTCCTTGAATATGTATATAATTTGTATAATGTGTTCTATTTTGGCACCATTTATGCTGGGTGAAAGTGACACCATGTACCCACTGCAATAGGAAGAAACAGTTACAAAACTTATATGAATCTTTAAACTTTTTTCAAAAGTTGTTCTTACAGCCCAATTTCATTTTCAAAACTGAAATTATCTGGAGCCGATGTAAATAACAACTGCCGTTTCTAATGCATTTGTAATCATCCATGCAGTTTATGAATTGTAAGGTGTCTGATGATTAAAGCACTTAACATTTGAAAAGAAACCCAACTGCATTGTCTATCTCAATTGTATTGTCCATCCCAAAAAGTAATGATTCTTTAAACATAACATATCATAAAATATCACAAAAAGACTTTTCATCATAGTTGTTAATTCTCAGTTACAAATGTATGCTAGAAAGAAAATATGTAATATTAATAACCTCTGCTCAAATTATTGAGAATTAATATAATTTGCCAAGGTGTTGATGACAATGGCTCAGGAATGGCGGCATTATTGGAGATTGCACGGCTCCTCTTCCCAGCCAGAAAAGATTGTCCTTTCCAAAACACTATTGTACTTGTGGCATTTGATTTGGAAGAGTATGTAAGTGATGCTTGATTTTAAATACAAAATAAGTTAATAACCTACTGTTAATTTGCATTAATTCCGGCACCAATAGAATATATTCGGAAAAATGAATCCCCCACCGAAACAAATCTTTCCTCAGCAGGATACTTCTATCATGAGAAAAAATATGTCATCTGTCTCTTATCATTATAATTGCAGATCTTAGATACCATACATAGCCATATAAATTGTTCCTAAAATAATCACAATCATATATATTATCTTGATCTTTTGAGAAAAGAAATCTAAATGTTAACAAGACAAACATTCAAAATACATCAGACCTAAATCAATTTGTAAACCTTTAGAGTGCCTTCTTTGAGATTGAGTTTAATCAATGCCTTTGTAGGGCTTACTTGGCAGTAGGGCCTGGGTAGAAGAGTATCTAGTTCCTCATGTATTGGAAGCTGAAGGAATACAACCAGACAACTTCTATGGAGCATTTATTTTAGAAACAATTATGAACTGGGATAATACACCAAATAGTCAGCTCATCCAACCAGGTTTTGGGACTGTAGGTATTAAATATTCAAAGTATTCCATTGTACCTTTGCTAAAGAATTATATTTGAGTATCTATATTTCAATATTTCAGCTTCTCCCGGGAGTGGATAAAGTGCTTAAGGAGAATGAGTACAGAGGTGATTTCCTGTTATCCCTTGGCCGAATAGATGAAGGCCCTCTGCTGGATATCATGGACAAATGGTGGCTGAACGTCACTGGAAACACAACTTCTGGTGTTCCATACAAGGTAAAATATCAATAATATATCAAACCACACAATATTGTTGTTCTTGTCGCTGGAAGTCAAGTTAAAGAAAAAAACATTCTTTCAAGTACAGGTATTTTGCATTTGCAAAAGGGTGTAAACATGTTGTGGTGACTGTTAGTTATTACATGTTCTTATACATATAAGAACTCATAACATTAATAACATTCATTTTAGGTGGTAGGAGAAACAATTAAACTTTTGAGTGGATTGCCATCTGACCTCCCGAAAAACATATTTAATTCGATTAAGGATATATTTCGCAGTGACCATTATAATTTTTGGGATTACAATGGCACGACTTATGGCTTAAATACCGGGCTCAAAGCTGTTTTGCTCACTGATACAGGTATGTATTAATCTATGGTACAAAGACAAACAGATTATTAATGATATTCAATAAGAATTTGATTTTACATAGTGTTGTATATCAGTAGACATAAAATATATAACATTAAAAATAAACCTTTCACTTCACTTTGTGTTGGCTGGCAATAACTTGTTGAAAAGCACTTTGATTCACTGTATTGCAGGAAACTGTCAATAACAATTATGATTTCTAATTCTTTAACAGCAAAATCTCGTGGTTACATGAAGGACTGTTATCACACTGCCTGTGATTCCATAGATAAGATAACAGCGAAGCCAGAGAGGCTGGAGTTCCTGTCTGTTATAGCAGAGGTAGTGTTCAGGGCCTCCCTCTCTGTCACTGCTGATGATGAGCAGCTTTCTTGCTGGACATTTGATGGTAATTATGACGTTATATCTTATAAACATTTCTGTATTATTTACTGCGAAAATAACAGTTTTTGTCAAAATAGTTTGCTCTAGATGGTTTTCCGGCTATAAAAAATAGCTTTTACCCTGTTAGCCACTGGACAACTGGTCCTAACCAATATTTTTTCACCGAGGTCCGTCCTATATCATAGAGAACAGCATAAGCTTCCAACCTCTCACAGGTGTATGCAAATATGATATATACCAAGAGAGGAAACAAAATTCTCACCAATTCCTAACCTTTGAAGGCAAATGATCTTGTAATCTGTGCAAATGACTGTTCTCCCTTCAATTGTGTATCTGGTCTTCTTCTAAAAATGAATTGTCTTGTGTTCCATGATTGTAATATTCAAAAATGTTTTTTGAAAATTATTTGTTCAAAATCAATTGTAGGGCTTCAAACAAAAAAATAATTCAGATCACTTTGGTGCCTGGTTGCTCAATGTCACATTACATTTTCATGTGAGGTCAACAATGAAGTTGATCTTCCAACCAATCACGATTCAGTGCTCACATGAATATTATAACAAAACATACCGAGTCGGGAAGCTGGGTGAGCGGATTCAGTGAGTTGGTGAGCCGAAGGCGAAGGGTATCCGTCCGCCATCACCAACGAACTGAATCCGCTCACACAGCTGACCGACGAGTGTATGTTTTGTTTTTATACCTCAGACAACTACTGTATTTTTAAAAAATGATACATGAAACAAGATATTTATCGTTACAAACATTTGTAAACAAAGCGCACCTCATTTGACCCCGTCACGTGACCCGAAAATGGCGCGTACAGCCATAGACTGGTTGCCGCCATCTGTGTATATACACGATGTTCTTGACACTCGATGGGGAACCAGTCTAAAGATGGCTAATCAATACTTTACAAATAATTGACATGCGCGTATTCATTCGAAATCGCATAAATACGCGCATCACTGAGGTATAAATGTACGTAAAAAGTGATTTGAATTTTCTGCAGCCAAGAAAGTTACCAAAAATACAGCATTTTAAAAATATTTTAAAATAGTTTTCTCTGGGATTGTTTTATTAATGCATTCTGCTTATGCAGTCTGAAGTACACCATGTACAACTTTCTGTATATATCATGGCAAGGAAATCCTGAGATTTGTACATCATGTTTGTGTTACGTCATTGCCTTGAGTATGTGTCAACCATTGACATGATGTCATTGACCAGCACTTGCAGTGAACTGCAAGTAAACAATACACAAACACTGAAAACTGATGCAGTTCACTGTGCCCTACATTCTGCTGTCTACATCTACATCTATTAGTTGAATCGGCAATACCAATTGGCATCCCGCCGAGACTGCAAGGTGCACTAAGGGGTGCAGCTGGAACATACCAGCTGCTAGTCGCCACCCTTTATACTCTGGCTAGGGATTTTCTGAAGGATGCCGAGCTACCTGGTTCCAATGTAGTTAATTTAGGGGTAGGATTATTCCAGTCAGTCACTGTCCTTGGAAAATAGCTGTATTTATAAGGGTTGCAGCTTGTCATCAGACCGCATATCTGACATATATTTCTGTGAATATTCTCAATTTTCTCAAGACATTAGCATTACTACCATTCACATTTGGCAGCTATTTTAAAGCTTTAAAAAAACGTAAATATGAAGTTTCAGGGATCCATTGTTGTCCAATGTATAATCGTTCTTGCATTCAAAATCAGAGCTTCTCCTTGTCACTTCTGCCTTTTGTAATGGTGGCCTTCTGTTATGGATGCGTGTTTTGGCATTGCGTTTCTTTGGCATTGTTAAACTCACACTTTTGACAGGTGGAAATGCATAACAAGGCCATGAATTAATCATATCTCGAATGGGATTGCCATTGAAAACAGCAAAGAGAAAGTGGTTAATTGGAAGATTTAGTCCCATGTTCATATCATCCATTACTCGGTACAGTAAAATGCTCTCGGTACAACAAAAGGGTCAACTTCTCTGCAATGACTGTTCTGTGGAGGTCCATTGGCTGTTGGGAGGTCTATGATAGTGATTCTTTTTAAAGAAATTAACTTATTTTACCCAGTAATACAGATTTTGTATTGGTTTTCTCGAATTCCATACAAAGACATTTGATCTAGAAGCGTGCTTTTATGATAATTTCTTTTCAGTGCATTTTTGGAAGTGAAATGTGATATTGATGATTTTCCCAATTTCTGTATGTTTTAACTCTTAGATATGTTTCACTAATATTCAACTATGATAATGGTGGAAATAAGTAGTTACTGTCTTTCACTAATATGAAACTTTGAAATATATACTTCTAGATAATGGATCATCAATTCTGACCCCTGAAGGTTTTATGATTTCATCAATGGCAGTTTTACTGATGACGCTGGGGAATTCCCATTAGACCTAGTTATTAACACTTATTTCCAATGATGATACTATCAATTTGTTTTGATAAAAAGGAAAAATAAAGAGCGAACAATATATTCTAAATGTACTATTTCAGTGTATATGAATATTTCAGTGTAACTATATATATGAATATTTCACTATCTAATAGTGCGAGTATGTTTGGAATGATTAACCTCTGTTGGATTTCAAAAGGTCAAATTACACCTAAATTTAATGCCATATAGATCCTACAATAATGAGAAAATAAAAAATAAAATAAAATTACAAAAAATATATGTGTTTGTTTTTGTTTGAGTTTTTGTGGTTTTACATCATTTTCATCATTATTTCAGTCATTTTGTGATGTGACCTACTTGTAGCAGATACAGTGCTGTTGTAAAGTCCCCTCTGTAGTCTATCTAATGCCTCAGTCACATTTGCACCGGGCGCCGGCCGGGAAGTAAGAATCGGCCGACTTCCCAGTCTCCTGGGCGCCGGGGAGTTTATAGGCAACAATCTGAGAGGTGCCGTAGCTGTGGTCACATTATTAAAGGGCGCCACACGGCACGTGCAAGACTGAATGGCACAGACGTCTAGATCATTGACAGACGTCTGTAGGATATCCTAAAGACGTCTGTCTCATTTGACAGACGTCTGAAAGACATCCTAAAGACGTCTATGATATATCGCAGGGAGCCCGTGGGATCATCTGACGATGGTCTATGAACACATGAAATAAATATAATCCTATTTTCACCGCACGGCAGCCCTAAGATAATCTGCCGATGTCCCTGCGGGACCCTGCCGGGACCCTGCCGTGCACTTTAAGATGATATTTGCTGATAAGACATCGGGGAAACGCCGGCAACTTTTATGTGGCAGCTAAAAGTTCCCGATGACCCGGCCGACGTCTTAAAGATGCCCAATTGTGGCCGATGATCTCCCGGTGCCCGCACGGCAATCTGAAATGCCTGCCGATTTTGTAAAAAATACCCATCGGTCGGGCATCTTAACTGAAATCAGCGCAAATGTGACTGAGGCATTAGGCTCAGGTATACACATCTTCCCATATGGGAGTTCTGATAGTTATTTCCAAAAGGACAAACTCAACACGTCTTTGGCATTGTAAGATAGAACTGAACTGATTTATTTTACCAAAAGTAATTGTTTGTTAGTGTGAGTCAGTTAGTGCAAAGAATGCAATCAAGCCCGGCTGCGTGGGAATTGGTCCTATCACAGTATTTGACTTGATGTAGAATATAGAAACAAAGCAATCAAAGACTGCTCTGCCGAGGTACAGACAATGGCAGGGCAATAAAAAGGTTTCATAAAAGTAGTTTAACTTTTAAAGCAGAGAGAATCTTGAAATTTCGGATGGGTTAAGTTCAGATATAAGTGTTTTAAAAGGGAAATATCCAGAGATTTCAGAGTGATTTTAGTAATACAATATTTGTTATAAATTATATTCAGTAAATAATGAACATAATTCGCAAAAAAAAATGAATAATGAACTGGTAACTGGTAACTAGTAAATAACTTCCCGCACGTTGAAGAAGTCCCTTGAAGGACTGAAACATGTCACAATAAACAGTTTTAACTCTTGGTCAACACAAACACCACATTACACTGATGCACTGCATACAACTACTTTTTTATTTATATATATTATAGTTTGTTCAATTCTTTTCCTTATTACTAGCAATTATAAGCCATTATCTTCAAAAGCAAAATTGGTTTTATCACATTCCATACTCATTAATTTAGAATCAATATATGCACGCTATAAGATTATGAATCCCTTAAGCTATGTCAAAGTATCCAGTACAAAATATGATCATGAATTTACAGTAAGAAAGCAAAGTCCATATAGTTATACATAATGGTTCCACCTGAATTCTCTGTACACCCACTTGATTCGTTCTCCATAATACACCCACCTGAGTAATTTGATGTAATAAACCCAGTTAACTACAGTTATTAGAAATATAGATAAGCAAAAATCAGCCTGCACAAATTACACTTTGATTTTATGATTATTGGACCACTTCATTTTAGGATATGTTGCAAGTGTCATCTGCTTATGGTGCTTTCATGCTACGGGAAATGGCGCAGTTCGTTAGAGTGCAAGATTATTTGCACTAATGATCGACCCCCTGCAATGCAGAGATTGAATTCATGTTACAAATTATCATAAGCTGAGGCCCTTGAGTAAACCCGTTGTCCTTATATGTCACACGTCCTGAATTGGACCTGTGTGACATGACAATTCAGTGACAATTCAGTGAGGCAACAAGTGTGTTGAGCAGTGTGTTTAACATGTTAAAAGTCTCTGCAGTCTTGCATGTTTTCATTTAACAAGTTTAAAAGGACAGGGCATTCTATATTTTAGTTCCGTATTGCTCAAAAGGTCTGTCCCCATACATCGCCATGCTTGATCTGGGCACCGTATAGTGATGCGCATTATTGGTACTGTTATTAGTTCTTTTAAATAATAGGACTAATAATCCCTGATACGTAGGGATGATGGCTACTCAGAAGCACTCAGCTTTTCTGAAATGTGATCATATTTGCTGATCTTCCCCACAACCCTCGCTGCAGCATTCTTCACTTTTAGCAACTTTACTATTTCACATTTATGCAGTAAAGAGTTGCCATAATCCAGCACCATAGTAAGCCAGGGTGCAGGTTTTCTAATATAAATCATTTTTCTAGTATATCTCATTCAGTGTAGTGTGCATGTTTGTTCAGGATATTTGTAAGTTCATTGAATTTTTTTTTCAGCTATAAATCCTTTCTTTTCATTTGCTTAAATTTTCTATATTTATTATTGAATATTTGGACTTTATCAGAGAAACATAACCCCATGGGTTGATAGCTCTGCTGACTTGAATGAAAACACATGTACTGAGATAAAGTGCAATAAGCAACCAGGTTATGATTTTCCATACAAGATCCCAATTCAGTTTTGATGAGATATTCATTAATATTTTGCAAATCACTATCATGTTAACAATGCAATATTTCATGCACAAAATTTGTGATTTTTTCAAAAATCTAATAGCTATCACTAAGTTGTCAAGGGGGCTGCCATTTTGAATAACATAGCCAATGAGAATCAAGATAACAAGTTGGGGCCAAATTTGATATGTAACATGCATTTTGACTGGTCAAAATCACTATCTGCTCAATTCTGCTCTTGAAAAGGATCTTAAATGATCATTTAGGAAGAAATGTTCAAAAACATTACAAAAAAGCAATGATATGCATAGCTCAAAGGCCATTGATATATGTTTATTCACTTTTGATGGTTGTGAGATTTTGCAAGTATACAAATTCTGAATTGAAGGTCAATGTGTCAAGGTCAAAGGTCACATGACTAAGAAAGTATGATGAGGCACGGCTATGACCCAAGACATTTCTGTATACCAAGTTTTAATTTCTTCTTATAAGTAGTTGCTGAGATATACTCCTTACAAAATTTGTGACATCAAGGTCACTGCATTAAGGTCAATGGTGACATCACTAGATTTGAAGGAATCTGAATCTTCAACTCTCTATCTACCTCTGTATTAAATATGAAACACATATTACTGGTAGTTTTGGAGGAGAAGATTTTTAAACATAGTGTTAGTATATAACAGATATGAAGTGTTTTTTATTCACTTCTGATGGTTGTGATGTGGCATGTTCACAAATTTTGAATTCAAGGTCAATTTGTCAAGGTCAAAGGTCACATGACTAAAATTGTATGACGAGGCACAGCTTTAACATAAGACATACCTGTATACCAAGATTTAATTTCCTCTTGTAAGTGGTTGCTGAGATATGCTCCTTACAAAATTTGTGACATCAAGGTCACTGCATTAAGGTCAATGGTGACATCACTAAGATTTGAAGGTATCTAAATCTTCAACTCTCTATCTAGCTCTGTATAAAATAGTGTTGGTATATAAAAGATATGAAGTGCATTTAATTCACTTCTAATGGTTATGATGTGGCATGTTCACAAATTTTGAATTCAAGGTCAATGTGTCAAGGTCAAAGGTCACATGACTAAGAAAGTATGATGAGGCACAGCTATGACCTAAGACATTTCTGTATACCAAGTTTAAATTTCTTCTTATAAGTAGTTGCTGAGATATACTCCTTACAAAATTTGTGACATCAAGGTCACTGCATTAAGGTCAATGGTGACATCACTAAGATTTGAAGGTATCTAAATCTTCAACTCTCTATCTAGCTCTGTATAAAATAGTGTTGGTATATAAAAGATATGAAGTGCATTTAATTCACTTCTAATGGTTATGATGTGGCATGTTCACAAATTTTGAATTCAAGGTCAATGTGTCAAGGTCAAAGGTCACATGACTAAGAAAGTATGATGAGGCACAGCTATGACCTAAGACATTTCTGTATACCAAGTTTTAATTTCTTCTTATAAGTAGTTGCTGAGATATACTCCTTACAAAATTTGTGACATCAAGGTCACTGCATTAAGGTCAATGGTGACATCACTAAGATTTGAAGGTATCTAAATCTTCAACTCTCTATCTAGCTCTGTATAAAATAGTGTTGGTATATAAAAGATATGAAGTGCATTTAATTCACTTCTAATGGTTATGATGTGGCATGTTCACAAATTTTGAATTCAAGGTCAATTTATCAATGTCAAAGGTCACATGACTAAAATTGTATGACGAGGCACAGCTTTAACATAATACATACCTGTATACCAAGATTTAATTTCTTCTTGTAAGTGGTTGCTGAGATATGCTCCTTACAAAATGTGTGACATCAAGGTCACTGCACTAAAGTTAATGGTGACATCACTGAGAATTGAAGGTATCTGAATCTTCAACTCTCTATCTCGCTCTGTATAAAATAGTGTTGGTATATAAAAGATATGAAGTGCATTTAATTCACTTCTAATGGTTATGATGTGGCATGCTCACAAATTTTGAATTCAAGGTCATTGTGTCAAGGTCAAAGGTCACATGACTAAGAAAGTATGATGAGGCACGGCTATGACCTAAGACATTTCAGTATACCAAGTTTTAATTTCTTCTTATAATTAGTTGCTGAGATATACTCCTTACAAAATTTGTGACATCAAGGTCACTGCATTAAGGTCAATGGTGACATCACTAAGATTTGAAGGAATCTGAATCTTCAACTCTCTATCTACCTCTGTATTAAATATGAAACAAATATTACTGGTAGTTTTGGAGGAGAAGATTTTTAAACATAATGTTAGTATATAACAGATATGAAGTGTTTTTTATTCACTTCTGATGGTTGTGATGTGGCATGTTCACAAATTTTGAATTCAAGGTCAATGTGTCAAGGTCAAAGGTCACATGACTAAAATTGTATGACAAGGCACAGCTTTAACATACGACATTACTGCATACCAAGTTTTAATATCCTGTAATAAGTGGTTGCTGAGATATGCTTCTTACAAAATTTGTGACCTCAAGGTCACTGGACTAAGGTCAATGGTGACATCACTAAGATTTGAAGGAATCTGAATCTTCAACTATATATCTACCTCTATAAAAAATATGAAAGATGTAGTACTGGTAGTTTTGGAGAAGAAGATTTTTAAAGAAATGTTGACAGACGGACGGACAGACGGACAGACAGACGGACAGACATTTTCCCCCTCCTAAAGCTCTGCGAGCTAAAGTCTCAGCAGAGCTAAAAAAGCTATTCTGCTGAACTTGGAGGTATGCTCACATATTGAAAGGTCTAGACATAATCTAGACATGTCTACCAAATATGTCTATGCCCCCATTAGTTGATCAAAATTTATTTCAGTACTTTTACAACTGATATCATTGACAGACATTCACAGAAATGATGTATTTTTGACTATTTGGACTATTTTATGCTTGCTTATTGCAGAGACTAGTCACCCAAGTTTGTCAATGTCCTTTTTAGTCAATCAAAACTCCTTTTTGTAATCTTACAGCTCATATCAATTAGTATAAAAAATGTTAAACATCAGATTTCAAATGGACGTAAATATTTAGGGTAAATACCAATTTAGATTGAGAACAGGAATATTAAAAAAATATATATAATTATTGCATTTGATTCTCCGAACATCATTGTAAGAGCCATGTAGATGGAAAAAATGAAATGGGCTTTGTTCAAGAAGTTGGATTGGTTGACCTAGAAAATTAATAATGTTCATCCAATTCATGCCACTGTAACCAACCAGCATGACCAAAGTACTCATCATATCTCTCAAAGAAACTAAAATGTAGAATATCCCAATAACTTCACTACTTTGTTGGATATTTTCTGGGAGAACATCAAAACATTCATGAAATCACGGAGGTCACAGGCAATTTTACAGAGGTCTGGGGTATGCTTAAATGATTTGTGGCCACAAAACAGTGATACATGCAACCTATCTTACTCAAATCAACCAAAATAACTGACCATTGTTATTGTATTTTGCTCTGGCCAAGTACTGGCTTGTACTCTTTTGACCAAAAGGTGGTCAGATGTTTCCAAGCATGTGAACTCTATTGTGTTTGTCAGGGTCTCTTAGTGGACAAACAGGTCTCTGTAATGCCTCAGTCACATTTGCGCCGATTTCAGTAAAGATGCCCGGCCGATGGGTATTTTTTACAAAATCGGCAGGCAGTTCAGATTGCCGTACGGGCACCGGCAGATCATCGGCCACAATTGGGCATCTTTAAGACGTCAGCCGAGTCATCGGGAACTTTTAGCTGCCACATAAAAGTTGCCGGCGTTTCCCCGATGTCTAATCAGCAAATATCATCTTAAAGTGCACGGCAGGGTCCCGGCAGTGTCCCGCAGGGACATCGGCAGATTATTTTAGGGCCGCCGGTGGCATCATGCGGTGAAAACAGGATTATATTTATTTCATGTGTTCATAGACCATCGTCAGATGATCGCACGGGCTCCCTGCGATATATCATAGACGTCTTTAAGATGTCTTTCAGACGTCTGTCAAATGAGACAGACGTCTTTAGGGTGTCTTTCAGACGTCTGTCAATGATAAAGACATCTTTAGGATATCCTACAGACGTCTGTCAATGAGACAGACGTCTTTAAGATATCCTGCAGACGTCTGTGTCATTCAGTCTTGCACGTGCCGTGCGGTGCCCTTTAATAATGTGACCACAGCTACGGCATATCTCAGATTGTTGCTTATAAACTCCCCGGCGCCCGGCAGACTGTGAAGTCGGCCGATTGTTACTGCCCGGCCGGCGCCCGGTGCAAATGTGACTGAAGCATTAGCAAAGTCACTCCATTGTCCCAATCTGAAGGTACCCCATTGTTAGCAAAACTAAGCATTGCTAAGCAGGTGTTTGCACTAGGTCACTGGTCAGCTAAACAAACAAAGCTTTTTTTGTAAAATGTCCAATGGATGATTTGGATTTTAACAGAAGACTTGTTTATTTGAAATGGCACAGAGATCTATGGTGGGGAAATAAGAAGAGTAATAACATTCGATCGCAAAGTTTGGGGTATAAACATTTATATGAAATTCAAAGGTATTTAGTTTAAAACAAAAATAAATTTTATTTTACCATTTTTAAAATGTTATACATACATGTTATACACGAATACATAACATTTTGAAATGATTGAATATTTCATATCCTATCAACATAATCATTTAAAGCAATAAAAAAAACATTATCATATGTTATACAAATCTGACAGAAAGTGGTCTCTCTCATAATATTAAGGTTGACCACTGCAACAACCAACAGAGAGTTTTGGTATAGATTTGGGTCCCTGTTTCAATTTTTATCAAGTGTTTGTACTCTACCTCTCGGTTTGGTAACTGGCACTGATTCTAGTTTTAATTGTGTTATCTATATGTTCTGGTTCACTGACCCATTCCTCTTCATGTATGCTATTTAAAACCCCTTAAAGACAACCCAATTAAACTTTGTTGTTTGGCATGACAAACCATTTTTTTTGTGGAATGGTGTATCAGCAATCTGTATGTATAAAATTCATAACAATGGTATTAGATGTGTTCTGAGGTCAAAAGTTCATAATCCACACATTCTGACATCATTACCATGAATACATTGTAATCAGTTGTAGCCTACAGAATGTCACAAAATGACATCATCAAGGCAGAACAATGGGTACATCAACATCCTTCCCATCTGTTGCCAGTGGAACACCATATATGAACTAGCACAAAATCTACTTTAGGTATGTCAATACCATTGATTTCCAAAGTGGTTAAAATCCAATATCATTCAGGAATAATACATTTACATTCAAAGTTCTTCTAATTGAAGGCCGTGGCCCAGTTGATTTGAGCACAAGCTTATTAGCACCAGTCCCTCTGTGGAGTTCCAGAGGTCACAAGTTCGATTCCTGACTGTACCGGTATTTCATTCACTTTTCAATTTCTAACATGAGCTAAGGCCCATGCCTTAATTTGTCCTTGTAAATTTGTGACCACCGGGTGGGTTGTCATGTCAAGGGTCTGTGACATGACAGTTCAGTGAGGCAGGATTTTTTCTGCTAGAAACATTTCATAATATAACTGAAATTATATTGACAGTGATGTAAAATGCTATAAAACTAAACTCTTCCAATTGAAAATGTCTTTGAGGGTGATGGAATAATTCAGGTATGTTATTTAGATATTAAAGGTTCTCTCAAATAGTAATGAATATCTATTCAAACATTGTAATAGTCAAATATATGTTGGTTCTGTAAAATATTTATTATTACAATCATTGTATAAAATAAATTCTTTGAAAAGGACAGGGGTTCCACAATTCCCTTATTTTAAATGTCCTATATCCACTTTACAAACTACATAGTTTAAATTTCTTACATGTATAAGCAACAATGCCACACACTTTAACTTATAATAAAAGCATAAAAGTTTTCTTGCTGCAATTTCATAACATTCATATGCATCTTTGTATCCTTTTGTCCTCTATATTCAACAATTTCTATTACTCTAATTACTATTATCAAAACATAAAAATGAAAACTTTAATGAAAGGGCTGCATTATGGGGAGATATAATCTAGCCAACAAGGATGATGCATGCTTTTGTCAAATAAATTATGAATACATTGCCTGAATATTCAAATATGTATATAAAAATATTCATAAGCCATGAACAGGATAAATTGTTAACAATGTTTTTAATTTCATAGAATTGTTCTGTGACAGAATTGGCTGGAAACATCTCTTTGTTTCCATACAGCAAAAATGATTGCAAATATATCCTAAATCCACAAACACCTTTTAATATCTTCCCAGTCATGTTACAAAACTGTTTTCTTTTATAACTTTCTTCTATGGGGGTGACTAGTTTTCTTTTTTCTTTTTCTTTTTTTTTTTTGGGGGGGGGGTATAGTACTCATATTCAATTCCTTTGATATAATTATCACAGATTACAAAACATTCTCAGGATTTAAACATTCCTGGATTAGTATCTGTACATCACTTTTCCTTTCAAAAGAAAAAAATTGCCTCAATATTGTCTTTGCAATCTAGCTTAATATGTGACATCTATGAACTATAAATATATGGCTAGTATAGCTTAATATGTGTATGTATTTCTTGTATCTGTCAATAATCTTTTGCAGGTTTTATATGCCACCAAAACAAGGCATCTGAGATTAAGATCAAGTGTTGAATGTTTAATAAATACTACCATCCGAACTGATGATGAAAAACTGAACATTTCTTATTCAATAGTTAAAATTATAAACATATTTTTTTTAACTGAAGGAAAAATGTTTGCATTGCTAACATTTTCACATTGCAACTGTTCTTCAATCATTTTTTCACCTGCGTTCTTGATTGGTAAATAAATCTAATGATAGAATTATTTTGAAACTGTTTTCAAGGATGATTACCTGAGTTAATCACAGAATCTTCCATATATTATTTGATCACCTAAATTCTGGTCGGAGTCTCCAGGTCCCAATGCCATCAATCCTGAAGAAACTACACAGCTGCTTCAGCATGGCTTTGAACTTGGCACTTTCATTGACTGGAATGCGGCTCTTGAATACATCTAAGATTTCCTGGGTTGTGGCTTGTCCATTCAGAGCACATCCGAATGCGATATGGTTCCTGATGTCTGTGATAAGCTCAATCTGGTCAGCGTCTATATCTGGGGGAGGCCCTGCATCCAGATTGGCGTGTGTGTCTGTACCATTGCTGAGTATAAGGTTGTTCCTGCTCCTCATCTTGGTGAGGAGCTCCGTGGAGGACATTGTGTTAGGAGTGGAGGCTCCGGACAGAGTACTTGCAGTCTTCCGGTTCCCTGCCACTGTGCCATCAAACATCTGACTCGGCTTCACCACTGAAGAAGACTTCTGTAGTTTCTTTGAATAAAATGTGAAAAACAGACAAGTACTAATATTATTCATATGAGAAGTGTTTGAATCAAAATAATACTACATTATTTCCTTTGAAACAATTATATTTTGCATCACAGAAAGCAATATTAAGTCTCACACAACATTGATTGCTTTAATATCATGCTTAGCATACCAGTATATCTTTTTCCTATCCTTCAAAATCCTTTAGTAAAAGATAATTAAGATAGCAATGTTTACTCACTGAATTCTTAGATTTTGGAGGAGATGGTTTGGCTGGATCGACAACAAGACGAGAATTCTTCTTCTGCCCAAATCTTGGTCTAAAAAACAACAATCAGTTTTAAAACTTACTGCATAATTTATTTCATGGGCCAATTATTTGTGATAAATGAGTTCTATGTTTCAATTCAAAACCATAGTATGAAAAGTAGATCTGAAGAAACTACCCTGTGTGGCTGTATTACCTACAAAATACAGCTAGGCTTTCAAAACTAAGTCTTTGCCATGAGCCTTTGTAATATATATGGACAATTTTACAACCCTCACAATCATTCCATTCCATTGAGATATTAAAAGAACCAAATACATTCCCTCTCATAATCTTTATATTATGAATAGTACATAATATATTATCTATATTTATCCTTATATTATGTTTAGTAATAGAGAGAAGTATGCTGACTTGGGAGGTGCTCCTGCTGCCCCTGTCTGTCCGGTCCAGGTGGGAACCCCAAGCTGGGCCCCACACCTTGCTCTGCTTGCCTTGAGGGCACGTGCAGACTCCCTGGCAACCCTCTCTGCTTCCCCCTCCACCAGAGCATAGTCGGGGTCGGAGGACATCATGATGCGGTCATGCTGCATGGCACTGTGCACACCTGCCATACATAACATTGCATTCAATACAAATCACAGTGTTCATTTGTCCATTCACATACTATTGTACACCTATCTTAACCACTTAAATCAAAGTAAAACGATTTCAAATGAACATGAACCATAATGCTAAGCATCCCTTGCGACCACCTACTCACCTGCCTGTGCTGTACAGGTGGATAGCACCTCAGCCTTTGACCAACATGAAATACAATCTAACCTGCTCACATTCACCATATTAATGCATGATTAATTGAAATACATAATTTGAACACAAGGTGATTTAGTACCTGACTTTTTGAGGAGTTTGGCGAGGACATAGTCATCCTGGTTAGAACTGTTCATATCTTCCTCTTCCTTTTCTTCCTTACTTGGTGTATAGTCTGAAAGCTTGTCCAGATTCTTTATTTTCTCTCCCTCAAATTCTATAAAATAAAAGTATGAAAGTGACAAATGTTTAACACGACCACACACTTGCAAAGAGTTTCCACCTGAAGCATTTTTTGTCTTAACCTGTTTAAGCAACTCCCTAAATATAACTATTATAACTTACTGGCATCTTTCTTCTTTTTCTTTTTCTTTTTCTTTTGGTCTTTGTGTTTTTGATCACTGGACTTATCAGAAGTTTTGGAAGTTGAGGCTTGTGGTTCTGCTGGAGTTGCATCTACCACCCTGTTAGTGTCTTCACTCTTTGAGCCATTATTGTCTTTTTTGTTACTCCCCAGTTTTTCACTTAACTTTTTAGCAAGTTCCTTCATTTCTTTGAGCCTATCTGTACTAATTCCTAATTCTTCTGCATCATCCTGGTCTTCGTCATCTTCTTCTTGACTTTTCAATTTCAGTTCTTTTTGCTTTTCTTTTGCCTTGGCCATTTCATCAAAGATATTGGATTTGTTTGATGTGCTAGTTCCAGATGACTTGGTCTTTTTCATGGGTCTAGGATTTACCTTAACATCTGACCCAGTTCCGGCAAAGATTGCCCCAGTTTCAGTGCTGTCACTTGGGTTATCATCTTTCAGTGTGAACAGTTCATACAAATCATTTGACTTGAAGAATCTCCTCTGCTTGGGATCCTTTAGAACACGATTTGTCAAAAATTGTTTGAAGATTTGCCTGAAAATTAAAAATTTATTTCCATTAATAAAAACTTGATTAGAGTATTCTTTACACATAATATGTTAGATATTCTTATATAAAAACTGTGACAGAACACCATATATTCCAGGTACTGATCTTACAAACTGACAGTTATTTCAATTAAACATCCATACTCACATTTATATTAAGAAATAGATGCCATATTGCATTATATTAGGGTAAATTTATTTATAAATTATAAATGAAATCTCACATGTAATATAACGGCATACCTGTGATATATTTTTTCTTCTATTGTTCCTGTTGTAAGCAGTCTGTAGACAGTGACCTGTTTGCGCTGACCTATACGCCACGCCCGTTCCCTGGCCTGTAAGTCTGTACTCGGGTTCCAGTCTGGATCATAGATCAGCACACGATTTGCACCAATCAGATTCACTCCTAGACCCCCAACACGGGTTGTCAATAGGAACAAAAATATGGAATCATCCTGAAAGCAAATATAACAAGAATATTGACTCTTAAGTCCTCTGCCACTGAATGCGGTAGAACAATATTTTCGGTAAAATGGTTATCAAACTGGTCTATCATTGTGCCTGTGCAATATGAAAACAACCTGAGCAATCCCATGGACTTAATCGCGCTAACACTATCAGTGATTGGGAAGGAAAAATTAGTATATGAGAAAATGTCCCCATTTGTGTCAAAAAGTAATAGGACATCACCAGATATTTTTATACTCTTTTGGTATTGTATGACCCATAGTTTTTCTAGATATAAGAAGTACATATTGTTTGAGAGTTGTATAATTTTTTCTTCAGATTTTTAGCACAAAATAAAACTTTGTCACTAGGGGGCATGGCTGACCTCCGGGCAATCAATTTTAATTGAGTCCATGTGACACCTGATGGACAATACCCAGTGACAGAGATTTCAGACAAAAATAGTTGATTTACCAAGCTTTTTAGGCACTTTGCTGTTAGTGTCGATTGGCGTATATATTGGGTTGAGTAATGGGACAAATTTAATTTAAATCCAACAATGGCGCATGGCACAGTGCCTTCCTAACTACTGCACTGCATGTGGATGAACTAATAAATAAAAAAAACAAATGAGTGGACTGCACCTAACTTTAAGAATGATTACATTTCTCTTAACATCTTCTCCTATTTCTAATAGTTTTATAATATGCTATAGACATTAACTAAACAATGTTTCTTTACTTACATTGTTAAATTTGTTAATTAGAGGCTGCCTGGATGGAATGGAAGTAGTGCCGTCCATCTTCAAGTAGGTATAGTCATGTGACTTCAAGTAAATCTCCATGATTTCTAACATCTGAAACAAAAAATGAACAGTTCTCTACAAAGAGGGTTGCCAAAATGTGGCAGTTAATGCAACAACTTCATAAGAGATAAAATGATGCAAATAATTATGACATTTACAGAATGTACAATCATATTTGCAATTGCCCCAGAAAAATGTCATACTTTTATTGGTAATGTACAACAAAAAGTTGTTCACCTGAAGGTGACTGTCATTTCCCCACTTAAGCCTGAACATGTAGGCTTGACAGTGCTACACATTTGTAGACTATTAACCCACCTGTCTACTCTGTGAGAATAGTAACACTCTGTGTCCTTGCTTCTTCCACAGTTTGAGTAGAGAAGCTACCACAATCATCTTGCCAGACCTCTTCCAGTAGCCATACTGCCTTTCCTGATCAAGTCTCCCATCCAGGTTAGAGGAATCAAACACCTTGGGTCCCCCTGTGGAGATGTCTGGGTGGTTACATACTTTACGCAGTGTAATAAGGCCTGGAAAAACCTGAAATATTCACAGATTATATCATATCACTTATTAATGATGATATTTGACATCACTGTTTCTTTTATGTATTGAACATTTGCTTTCAGCCACTATTATATTATTAAGAATACATTTCATCTTATTTTTCACAAAGCCCTGTACCTAAATTCTTGTAATAAGTTTACATTATTTCTCACCATAAAGTTGCCTGAGAGAATCATGTTGCACTCTTTGGAGCCAAGATATTCCTTGTACACACCCTTTTGTTCTTCAGTTAACCGACAAAACAACACCTGGATGTTTAAAAAATAAAAGTTTCAATTACTTCACCATTTCCCTTTACAAGAACACACAACCATCTGTTTATTTTTTGTTTAGTGCAAAAGTCATATTTCTATTTACTTTGAAATTGGAATATGAAATCAGAAAGGATATCTGTAAATATGAGTATATTTATAATATACCTGTTCATTTTTGGCTGGAAGATTAAGATTGTTTTTCACATCAGCTTTCATTCTCCTCAGGAGATATGGATTTATAGTGTCCCTAAGCACACACGCACACTTGTATGCTGTCTGAACCTTAAACATAAAATAAAGAAAAACATTTTTTTTATTTAAGTTTTCATTTATGTCTTTCTTCCAATAAATATTACCACAATGAAATTTAAGTTTGCACAATAAAACAAAAATAGAAAAGCAATTTCTATTTTTAAAAATATTTCTTAGTGTGGTTTAAGGCAAATCAAACCCGGGTTGTTACCTGCACATCTGATGCATTTGAGTACCCTCCCTGCACAATGGGCACAGAGAAGTGAGCCATGAAGTCTGGTAGTGTCCCCAGCTTGCCCGGAAACACAAAGTCAAATAGCGACCACAGCTCCTTCAAATTGTTCTGGACTGGCGAACCAGACAGGATCACACGGTGACAGGTACGGAACTGCAATGTAAAAAACAAAAATTTGTAGGTTTATACATAAACATAGACTAAAAATATGATAAAATTGTAATAAAATCAAAGTATATATTTTCCACCTGTTTGAGTATGAAAGTTGTTCATCTGTTTAAGTAAGAAATCAAGTTAAGCATATTCCATTTCCAATGTTCCTACTTATTTGCAAATTTAAGTGGCCTTAACATTTGGATAGCATAACTCCTACCTGTTTACATGCAAGAGTGACCTGAGCATCAGGATTTCGTATCTTGTGTCCTTCATCCAGAATGACATAGTGCCAATCGTACTCCAACAAGATATCTTGATAGATTACAGCCCCACTGAAAGCTGTGATGAGAATACCATTGTCTCGTACAATACTATGCACCAGGTTTGCCTGGAATATTATAAAGTTATCAGATTTCATGAGGTACAGCTTTAATCATTTCTACATCGGAAGCCACAAAAACTGTCATAAAAAGTCATTCAGGAAAAACAAGAAGAAAATATTTCAGATAAAAAAAAATACACTGTGTAGATTACAATTATAAATTTACAGGAAAGAGAATAATTTTTTATTGATATAGTGTGAGACCTATCATGATCATTACTGGTGTAAGGAGTGTGAGCCCTACCTCAGAGCCTTTGTAGGATCCTGATGAGTGGAGTACCGCTACCCTGAAGGCTGGCCACCACGTGTGGAACTCCTTCACCCACTGATGCATCACTGTGGTGGGTGTGATAATGATGGTGGGCCCCAACCCTATATATCTACAACAAATATCACAATTCTGCTTCATTTTCTCTTATAAATATCATTTTATCACATCAATAGATGTAACCATGAGTGCTATTGACAAACAATTAAGATTATTAATTCCTAAAAGATCAAATTTAACTGATTTTTACTTGGTATTGATGCCCTTGTCTCGGAGTTTGCTATTTCTGAGAGCAGTCAGGAAGGAGATGATCTGTATAGTCTTTCCGAGGCCCATCTCATCCCCGACGATACCTCCAGCCTGCTGGCAGTGCAGCTCCCACAACCACTTCACTCCTGTCTTCTGATATCTACAACACAATCAAAACTATATACAACTACTCTGTTTAGGTTGTAGGCAGAATTTGTTTTCCTTCCTACCAATAATGAACTTGAAGATTACCTGTATAGTTTCTTCCAGATTTTATTTGGGACCTTGAGTCCTCCATCAAAGCATGCTTCCTCATCCTCGCTCTCAGAGCTCTCTGCTTCTCCTGCTTCTATCTTCTCTTTTTTTCTGAGGAGTTCTGCCTTCCGCAAAGATCTATTTGGAAAAAATATATAGATCTTCTGTATCCTGATCAATTTCTCATGCAAGGAATAGTTGTGGCATGCTATATACACATTATGAGATACTGAAAGTATTTTATATGGACTGACCTGATTCTATTCTCATGTGCATTTCTGTCTCCATCATCTCTACCATGTACCTTTGGTAGGCTGTGGCTTGGGGATTTGCGTCGGCCTGTATACTTCGCCTTGATGGTTTCAATATCACAGTCATTGTCCTCACTACCAGCATTCCAATCTGGATCATCACCAGACTTCTGTTTCTTATGATTCTTCTTAGGAATATCTTTAACTAAAAATATGTAATAAATTAATTTATTAAAGCAATATTGCTTTCTGTTAAGTTATCTATTCTCTGGCTAATCTCTACAATGTTCAGTTGGATTTTAGCATGCAGATAGATAAGGAGCTTACTATTGAACTGTCCGTGCTGTTCATCCTCATCCAGCATGGAGTCTGCGGGGGGCACATACTCTTCCTCTGGCATCATATATCCTTCATTGTCATAATCCTCATCACAATCACTCAGAGCTCTGTCCTCACTGAAGTTGTGTCCCAGACGAGCATGTAACCTCTTCCTCCATGGCCTCTTCTTACTGAAATCAGCCTCCTGGGCAGACCAGTATGTCCGCTTGTCTTTTGCATCAAACTGATTTGGTCTCTTTACCTTTTCTTTATTAGATGGTGAAAATGGATCAGTTGATGACTTTTTTAATTTGGATTTTTTCTTTGATGGTACTCCATCTTTACTCGAGTCTGTACTGTCAGAAATTGTTTTTGTTGGTGTTGATAAAGCCTTTTTAATTTTTGCCTTTTTTGCACCTACTGCTTTTTTACCCTGGTCCATGAGATATTTCTCAAAGTCTGTTGGTCCATCAGGTAGACTGATTGCTGGCTTGGGTTTATTAACCACTGTACCAAATGGCGTCATTTCCCCTAGTCGGATCATGCGTTCCGTGTCCGTCTCCTCTCTGCCATGTGACAGCCCTAAAGCCTCCTCAAGAGCCAAATTCCCATCTTCTGAAACACAGCATTTACACATGCGTATTGCTTCAAATAAGTTATCCTTGTGAAAGAAAATAAATGAATTCTATTGACTGACTTTGCCAAGCTCTCTTTTAACTTTTTATAGAAATATTTTCTTGCTTTTTTGAATGAATTTCTGTTTCATATTTTTCTATAATATTCTAAGTCTTATAACAATATTTTGATACCTTCATCTTCCTCATCTCCACATTCTTTATCTCCTGAAATTTTCTTCTTCAAAGACTTCTGCTTAGCACGAAGCTTTTTCAGTTGTTTCATCTGAAAGATAAAAGACATATATCTTAAAGATATATCCCTGCACAATTTTGATTCAATATTTACAACCATGATAAATCAGCTTGTCATCCTTGATGTAAAAAATCTGTCCTAATATTTGTTACCTTGTTTTCTTTTTGCCTCTTGACTGCATCCAGTTTTCTCCTAAACTCCTTGTTGTATTGAGCTTGAGGTGTGAGTTGGCCTGCCATCTTGTCTATGTGGGCTATTTCCACTTTGGTTGTTCTCACATCATCCTGCACTGTCTTCAGTTGTTTCTCCAGCATCTTCTTAAGTCTCTCCTGTTCCTCAGCAGCCAAAGCTTCATCCATCTGTGCCATAACACCTGAAAATCCAGAAGCAATATCATACATCAGCATTTTGGAGAGATAAATGAATATGAAAATTGATAACTGAAAATGTATTTATCAGGTTATCTCAGCATTGTACACATCATACACATTGATAGAGGTATTTTGATCTTAAAATATATGACAGCTTTCAAGTACCAACATTAAAATTGTATTCATCAAATCTAATTTTAGTCTATAACCTACCTTCTTCAAAGTCTTCCTGGTTGAAAACTTTGAGTCCCAAATCTTGCAATTCTGAGGCCTGCTCATTCACTGGGACAGCATTCAACATAGATGTATCCACATGGAATGGATTCCTTGCCATCCCTTCACTGTTTTCTACACTTCTTGTACTGTTTTCAACATGAGCCTCAGTCAGGCGGATACCATTACCTTGACTACTGGTAGATGGCTGAGGCCGCACATCTGTCAAATCCTGTTTCTCTGCTAGTAAAACATTCTGTGTTCCAGTATTCTTCACATTCTGTATTCCAGTATCCTTCACATTCTGTGTTCCAATACCCATGACATTCTGTGTTCCAGTATCCTTCATATTCTGTGTCCCAGTATCCATCACATTCTGTGCTCCAGTATCCATCACATTCTGTGTTCCAGTATCCATCACATTTTTTGTTCCAGTATCCATCACATTTTGTGTTCCACTTCCAGTATCCATCACATTCCGTGTCCCAGTATTCATCCCAGTATACATCACATTCTGTGTTCCACCATACATCATATTCTGTGGTCCAGTATACATCATATTCTGTGTTCTGCTTCCAGTATCCATGGCATTCTGTGTTCCACTTCCAGCATTAAACACATTCTGTGTCCCGGTATACATCATAGTCTGCGTTCCACTTCCAGAATACATCACATTTTGTGTTCCAGTACTCATCAAATTGTGAATTTCACTTCCAGTACTCATAAAATTCTGTGTATCCATCATATTCTGTGTCCCACCATACATCTGAGTCTGTGTTCCACCATACATCAGATTCTGTGTTCCACCATACATTAGATTCTGTGTTCCGGTACCCATCACATTCTGTGTTCCACCATACATCAGATTCTGTGTTACACCTTCAGAACTCATTAGATTCTGTGTTATACTTCCAGAACTCATCACATTCTGTGTTTCACTTCCAGCATCCATCACATTTTGGATGTCAGCATCTGTCATATTCTGTATTAAGGCATCTATCACATTTTGTGTTTCAGTATCTGTGTCATTTTGTGTTTCAAGAGATCCATTGAATCCACTGAAAACAAAATCTGTAAAATTGGACATCTTTGTGAATTCCTTTCTTCTTTTACCTCAGCTTGACCCTGGACTCATGCTACCTCATTATACCTGAATGAAACAAACATATCAGTTGTACAAACATGTATAAAAACCATCATTAAATATTAAAGTGAAAAGAATATTGTAAAAAGAAAAAAAAATCAGGAGCTCTTTTCTCGGGATACTGAGTACTGTGAAACTTGAAGTCAGTGTCACATTGACACATGTATCTATACTGACAAGATTAGATGGGGACAAATTATTGAAATCAGTCTGCACTGCAATACAGCTTTAGAACTTTGAAAATAGATTTCTACACTTCTTACATGGCATTCAATGTTAATGCTACCAGTATTCTTTACTGGTCTGACTACTCGAGTACCAACTGTATTATCTAATTCATTAGATTGTGTCATCTTTAATCAAAATTAATTAGGTTTTACTGAACTTGAACCCTACTTTAAGATTGAAGAGTGCCACATCTGAGAGGATGAAGCCACAACACAAGGCTAACAAATCTTGGCATGTTTCATTCATTGCATTCATGCATTGGTCATCATCTTTGTGTAAAAACTCCGACTACTTGAATGTTTTAAGGGGGCCCTTGTTGGTACTGAGAATTAATTCTAAGATCAATTTATTGTCAAATACTTCATTGTTCAAATCATATATGGTTACCTTAATATATTTTGCCCTTGAAGGTAAAAGAGATGATTTTATCATCAACGTTCTTGTAGCAGTCTCGAATGTGGTCATCCCTGTTGTGCAACAGGGAATACCATATGATCTTGACGTCATATCTCAATGTTTGGTCACGTGATAGGGATTCCCTTAAACTTGGCAAGTTCCGCCAAAAGCGCAGAGCAGACAGCACAAAATATTAGGTGATAGCAAATCAAGGGATTTAAGCAAGCCAAAGTGAATAATATGGAGGCATGGATAGCTCTGTATGTGGGATTAACCATTGCTGGGATATGCACCACAACAGCTCAGAATGACAGGCCTATCATCGGTAAGTTCCCAACTACTTTCTACCTGGGATGAGGTTTGGAAATTGGAGGCTCGGTGAACGGCAGTGGAGGATTGACGTCCCGATTCCCAGTGCTGACTGCAGAAGCTACAGATACTCTGTACTTACGGTCTTACTTAATGCCCCTGTGTGCAACAATCAGCGTTTCTATGTTCATGTTGAGATGTACTTTATTTTTGTGAGAAATAGAAACATATCATCGGTTCTGTATATAAGTCCTGTTTGACACATTTTCCAATTTTGTGAAGAAAGTACTTTGTGTTTGTATCGTGTTTTTTATTTTTACCTTAACTTAAGGAGAGAAGGGAAATAACATAACAGACCAAAGTTAACATGGTTAAGTATGTTAAAAACCTTTTACTTCAGCCAAGGATAGGGAATTGAAAAAAAAAACCAAACAAACAAAACAAGTACAAACAAAAACTGTTTAACCATTTTTTGTTTTTTACTGTCAAAATCTTGGAAGGATCTCATTGAATTTTGAAGCCTAATACCCAGTCCTTTTGGTCCTGGAAACAACACAATGTATATTGTCTTGTTATATTTAAAATACAATGTTGAATAAGTAAATGGATTCTCCCCATCTTTATGTCTTATCTGTAAACATGGTTAAACAGTGTTCATGGTTGAAAACTTTTGGAGGACAGCTGTCATCCTTCACTGACCATCTACACCAGTATAATGACTATTATATGCAGTTATATTTGTTGATGTGGAAGTTTCCCCTTTTTGTAAGGTGATATCACTTTTAGTTGGAGTTTGTTGAACCACAGTGTGACCACATTGGGCCATGCATGAGGTATGGCTGACTATGCTGCAGCCATGCGTGACTAGATAAAGTTCATTCCCAATACAATATATGCTATTATACATTATATTTTATTTATGGCCATTGATGATTAATGGGATATATATAAAGGATATATATATATATATATATATATATCCCATTAATCATCAAAGGCCATAAATAAAATATAATGTATAATTATAATCAAAGGCCATAAATAAAATATAATGTATAATAGCATATATTGTATTGGGAATGAGTACGAGGTTCATTTATGTTCTTGTTGGGATGCATGTTTATTTGTGTGGGATGAATCATGTGTTCATCTATAACACATTTTTTTCCATTTATTGAGCCAAAAGATTAAAAGAAGGAGAAAATCCATGGTATTTGATTGATTGATTTAATTAATTGATTTATTATACAGACAGGAACTAATACAATAATATACCTTGTGAAGTTCTTTACATCCACTGATGACTTATCAGTCAGTTGACACATTTTACATGATTGTTATAAATTTATACTTTCAGTACCTTATGGAGCTTGTATGGTTACTTACATGATGATAACAAAAAATTTAGATGTCAATAAAAGGTTATCACTTATAAATACTTAATATCTTTCCTTTTCACCCAAGCTTTCTCTACATGTAATATGCTTAATGATTTCCACTATTTTCCCATTGCACAAATACATTTCTCTTGGCCATTAAATACAGTGTAATTGTCATTCTTCTTTGAAATGTTGAGATGTAATTCCTCTCTGAACTCCTTATATAAGCATCACATTTACAAACAAAATTAAATAATCTTCAATAGATTGCAGTCTACACATTTGTCACACTCTTTGATCTTGCTTCTTATTTCTAAGTCTACCAATCTCAACCTCTAATGGGAGATAAACACATCTGAGTTGTGCAATTAAATTTTGATTATTGTTCCATTCTGTTTCATATAAACTCATATTTATGATACTAACTCATATTTATGGTACTAAGATTCTCTTCATCCCGAGGCATCTTGTGATTGAAACAAGTCAACAAGATTTGCCTTGTTAAATAAATATGCTTATCATCTGGAAACCAATATCTCTGCAAAGCTTGTAGTCATATTCAGATATCTTTCGAGTAAGCACTGAGTCATGAATACACTTAAAAAACATGATCCCAAAATCTCATCATTTCCAATTATCTTCTTACTAAACGGATCCCACCCTGTATCCCTCTCAATAGACAATGTACTAGTATATGTAAATCCAAGAAGTATCTGGTAGCTCTTTGTTGAATTTTATTACTCTCAGCAATTAAATTCATCATGGCCCCATATTCATGCACAATAATCTAATTCTGGCACAACTTCTGAATGATATGATTTACTAAAAGTATTAAAGCCTGTATTCTTAAAACTTCTGAATTTTGAGATAAGTTCCCCTGGTGCTCTTCCATCAGTCCCTGCTAGGTAATTGGCTGTGACCTTGAAATTCATGAAATTTATAGTCTATCACTTTTGCTTTTTTCCTTCCTACAATATATTGTTTTTCCTGTCTTTATTTGTTCCAATCTACACACCAGTTATTCGAAAAAACTTTAAAAGTAGCATTTGTCAGACATCTCATTTTCTCCTAATACCAGTATAACAATGTCATCAGCAAATAGCAAAAGACAAATATTATTTTCATCAAAATTACACCAAATTTCTACTGTTTGAATATTCAAACTTGGAATTTAGTGTATAAAGCAAACAATGTGGGAGATAATCTGCATCCTTGTCTTACCGTATTATCCCTAATAGCCACCCTTTACCTAATTACCGCCTCTATAATTCAAGTGATGTTACACTGTAATTAACTCCCCATGTTGCATCAATGCTGAGCGAGGGTCACATATGGATGCCCAGTAGCACACCCCAGACTTAATTGGTTAATTACCCTGCATGTGGTCAAGTGGGGGAACTACAGGACTCAACACTGATGATAAAAGATTGTCATTTTCAATACTTAACATGCTTAGTTTTGTGTCTGGACTGACATATTCATTTTTATTAGTTCATCTAAAATATATTGAATAATACTGTACTGTACAATTATTCTTACCATCAAACTTTTCTTCAAGTGCAACAAGATATGGCCATTTAGTTACTAAACGTCTATTGTGAATCTGAAAAACAGTCAATTTTGAACCCTGGTCTTGGCATGTCTGGCTAGTCACATATTAGTGGCCCAGAGGCAATGCTTCCGCCCCCAGGGTGGCAATTAGGGATAATACGGTGTACCACTTTCAGTGGAAAACCAATTTGTACTGGAGATTTACATACATGTATATGTAATTATTGTATTTGAATACATGATACAGGATTATTATACAAGGTTTTGTACTCTTATATGTTTTCATCTTTATTATTGATTAAAGGTCTATAAAAGAGCAGGTCCCTACCCAGTCAAATGCTTTTTGCATGTTAATAAAATAAGCAAATGTAGTGTCAATGAAATAAGCAAATTTGCTTTTATTTTGAATGATAACAAGAGACGATTGTGAAAAAATGTGGTTAATATGTATGCTCTTCCTTGCTGAAATTCATTTTCTTCATCAACAAATCAATTCAGTATTTCACAGTATTTAACAACACATTTATTTATATTTCCGGAGAAACTCTACAAACACAGGATAACAGGCCAATACATTTATGATTGAAGGGAACAAATGGATCTTGAATGGATCTTTTTCGGACAGGAATGATAATAGGCTTTAACCAAACCATTGGCAATTTACTTACTCAAAACACTCCATATAAAAATTATTAAGAAGTAACATAACATTACATCCGTTTTAAGCACCTCATTGGGAATGTAATCTTGTCCACATCAGTTTTCCTGAGAGTCATTGGATCTTCACCAGACAGTTCACGAAGTTGCCGTTATGCAAAGTGAAAGTGACAGGGAGAAGCTCTCATTTTTGGGATGAAAATGATGAAGTGCCATCACAATGTATTCATTCTAATTGAATTACTAATGTATTGGGAAATGATGAACCCGAACTCTTCCTATTTATATTTTTGAAGATGTGTAAATGGCAGCATTGCTAATATGGAAGCTTTAGAAAATTGAGAATATTCTCAGAAATTTATTTTGGACATGAGATCCAATTACAGCGGAATGTAGGGTAAACCTTGGTGAAAAATATCAGTCAGGACTGGTGGTCCGGCAGCTATCAGGAAGACTGCCACATGCTTTCTTACTTTTTAGTTGAAACACTACTTTTTCGATTTCTTCAAATGAGAGTGTTTTTTTTTTAAACTCTGGAGTTTTCCATATTATTTTACAGATATTCTTTGCTGTTTGACATATTGCTATAAAACTGGGAATAAACATTTTCTTTCCTGTGGCTTATTATATAAACTGAACAAATATGATCTTCATTTTGCCAATACATTCTCAATATTTTCTTTAATTATGTCACTTTCATTGGAATATTATTTTTCCATGAAAAAATATCTTTGGTGCTGTAAAATGTTTGTATTGTTTATCATATTACATTCGAACAATATTCATCTAGAAAGATTGTTAATGATTTCTAACTGTGTTTCACATGTACATGATTGGTATTAAATATTCATATTTACATTTACATTTATTATGGTGATTATAAGAATACTTTTTTCATCAGTCCATCTGTTCACATTCCAAGCCATAAGACTTATATGGGAGGGCTGGGAATTGTCTAAAGCAGATCCATATTGTCCAGGTGGTGGGCCTTAAACAAGTAGGGTGGTCAGGCCTTGACATTAACATTTGTGATCCACTTGCCCACCGGGCAAGTAAATTTTAAAATCTACTTACCCTGAATTACAATTCACTTGCCCTGAATTTTTGTCCCAATATTTGAATACGGTATAGGACTAAAGCTTATAGGATTTGTACATTCAAACATTGGCTGATAATTAGAAAAAATGCCCATATAACCCATAGAATACACAATATTTGGCTTGAAAAAGTTGAAATGAATAGTACGTGTTTTTATTTAGAATAGCATGCAGTGACCTCAAGTTTGTTACAATTTTTTGTGCATATGCATAAGTACCAAATTTTTACGAAAACATAAAAATTGGCAATGCTCAGTCATTTCTTGACCAATTTATATCATTGATAACTCTTATTTTAGTTCCTTGGATATAAAAACAATAGGAATAGGGCCTTTTCTAACTCAGGAGTTCAATTTTTAAGCAGAGAAATACATGAAGACTTTGAGCTTGTGAGTAAAAATGTCACCCTGAATTGTCAATCTTGTAAGAATATAACCTACAATTATCACTTTATTAGATTAAGTAATGCCAAGTGTTACTGATGGATATACCCCACTGTTACTCATCATACTTAAAATCAACTGTACATGTTTCCTGGATAATATAATGATTGACAAAGACCAAAATGTGCGAAATTGATAAGCTCTACCTCCTGATACAGTGCTTTGTGTGTTTGTTTGTTTGTTTGTTTGGGGTTTTACATCACTTTCAACATTATTTCAGTTATTTCGTGATGAGACCTACTTGTAGCAGATATAGTGCTGCTTCACTGAATTGTCATGTCGCAGGTCCTTGACATGACAACCCACCCGGTCACAGATTTACAAGGACAACGGGTTAACCCTTTGGCACAGGCCTCAGCTCATGTGGGAAATTGTATCATGAGTTCAATCCCCGCACGGCCGGGGTTCGAACCCACGACCTTTGGATCACCACAGAGGAACTGGTGCTAATAAGCTGGCGTCCTAACCAACTGCGCCACGGCCCGTGGCCCTGTGCTTTGTGTGAAATACCATCTTGAGGAATATACATATTTAGCAGCATGCCATAATTTTATCTTGGTCAGGGTTTGGGAGGCAGGGGTAATACCAAGGGCAACGGAGCTTGGACACAAAGTTATCTCTAATCAGGTGTCATCCCTGTGATGTGGTCAGCAGCTCTCTCTGTTCTCTGTGGGGTACCTTGATTGGGGACAGATTACAGCACTTGACCACCGGGCAAGTGGAACAGATGTATCAAGTTGCCCAGACTTGCCCGACAGGTGTGAAATATATCTCCGGGCAATCGGGCAACTGGCTAATGTCGAGGCCTGGTGGTCAGTGGGGTCCCTTGATGGGTTGTCTCTGTGGTGGTTTTGGTGGTCTGTATCCTTGTTCATTTCCAAAGCTTTGTCCATTTCCACATCTATCATCATTAATCAATCATCCATTGACAGTGAGCTTAATCATGTGGCATCATGTGGTGTCTCTTGGAGCCGAGTCTGTGTATTCAGTTCCAGTAATCTCTGTACATGGAACTTTGAGCTTGTGATATACTCACTCTTATATCTCTGCACTAGTATCTGTGGCCTCAGTGATTCTTCCTTTGTCTCTTGGTCTTTCAGCTCTATCTTTAGAAGCCCTGGCTTTCCAGTCTGCCTACTCTACTAATGCTTTGCTCTTATCACATTTATGTGTGTGACTCTAAGTCCTCTGATCATTTTGTGCAACATTCACTATATCTTCTCTCGGGTTACTGGTATGCCTTGTACAATGACTGTATTCTTAGGGTCAAAGTAGAATTTCTTTTCCATTTTCAAAACCTTTTCTTCTAAATCTTGTAATTTACTTGAAAGAATTCCATTTTCAAGGACAATATGATGTTCAAGGTTTTCAACTTTTAGTTCATTTTGTCTTCATTGACTAGAGAGGCAACCTGTTGAAATTAGCATTTTTTATGTTTGATTTGCAAAGTCCTATTTAAAAGTATGCAGTTTTAATCTTTTGAATGGTCTATTGGCATTTTTGATATATGATACAGGTGCATTGTTTTTTTATCATTTCTGGACAGATACTAGGAATTCATACTTTTATTTATATATGCATTTTATACTTCTGGCTTTCTTATCTCACTTGCTTATCATATTCACTTGTTATGTCATGATGCACAAAAACAAGATTCCTAACATACCGGTAGTATGCAGGTTTCACCATTGATTAATTTGCATATTAAATGTTATTATCCCTTCTGTTGTGATGATAATATTTTTACTTTGGAACAAAAGCTTGGAATTACAAAGTATGAACAATTACATACCAATGATGTAACACAATAATTATTTTCAGCTGAAATATTTGTGAGACTATATACTTGCCCATTTTAGTAGCTGAACAAATCTGTCCACACTTTTTTTGAGTGATATGTTTTCATTGTAAGAAATTACCCTTGAAATTACACCTTGTGTAACATGTGAAAAAAAAAATATTCTGAAAAAGGATATTTTTAAGAACATATAATTGAATAGAAAATGTTATTTTTAGTAATCTCAGTTAGTTATGACCTGTTTTTGGAAATTGTAATATTACATCCATATTTAGATCTTCAACTAATTAGTTGGTTGGAGAGCATGTGCTTGTATGAACAATTGCAATTCAGTACATTAACTCTGCAATTATTTTCAGCTGAAATATGTGTAAACCTATATGTGTACACATTCTGATATGTGAACAACCTCAATAAAACCCCCAATAAAAAACTAAACCTTTACAAAATGGTGTTTTTGTAGGAGTTTTGGCTCAGGAAACAGAGCCTCCAGCACCAGGAGATACATATATAGAACAGGCTTATATCAACTACCTGGAGATGGCAGGAGCCAGGGTAGTACCCATAAGGTAAGCTCTCCGATGACAGTTTGCCCACTCAATACCCCCTGTCTCAGCAATACCCCCGGTCTTAGCATGGTCATGGCATACTCACACCCCTAGTGTAGCATGACTCTACCTCCCTGTACAGCTCCATACTCCCTGTACAATCCTAGTCTCAGCAGAATCAAGCCAGACACATACCCTAGTGTAGCATGACTCTACCTCCCTGTACAGTCCCATACTCCCTGTACAATCCTAGTCTCGGCAGAATCAGGCCAGACACATACCCTAGTGTAGCATGACTCTACCTCCCTGTATAGTCCCATACTCCCTGTATAATACTAGTCTCGGCAGAATCAGGCCAGACACATACCCTAGTGTAGCATGACTCTACCTCCCTGTACAGTCCCATACTCCCTGTATAATCCTAGTCTCGGCAGAATCAGGCCAGACACATACCCTAGTGTAGCATGACTGTACCTCCCTGTACAGTCCCATACTCCCTGTATAATCCTAGTCTCGGCAGAATCAGGCCAGACACATACCCTAGTGTAGCATGACTCTACCTCCCTGTACAGTCCCATACTCCCTGTATAATCCTAGTCTCGGCAGAATCAGGCCAGACACATACCCTAGTGTAGCATGACTCTACCTCCCTGTACAGTCCCATACTCCCTGTATAATCCTAGTCTCGGCAGAATCAGGCCAGACACATACCCTAGTGTAGCATGACTCTACCTCCCTGTACAGTCCCATACTCCCTGTATAATACTAGTCTCGGCAGAATCAGGCCAGACACATACCCTAGTGTAGCATGACTCTACCTCCCTGTACAGTCCCATACTCCCTGTATAATCCTAGTCTCGGCAGAATCAGGCCAGACACATACCCTAGTGTAGCCAGACTCTACCTCCCTGTACAGTCCCATACTCCCTGTACAATCCTAGTGTAGCATGACTGTACCTCCCTGTACAGTCCCATACTCCCTGTACAATCCTAGTCTCAGCAGAATCAGGCCAGACACATACCCTAGTGTAGCATGACTCTACCTCCCTGTACAGTCCCATACTCCCTGTATAATCCTAGTCTCGGCAGAATCAGGCCAGACACATACCCTAGTGTAGCATGACTCTACCTCCCTGTACAGTCCCATACTCCCTGTATAATCCTAGTCTCGGCAGAATCAGGCCAGACACATACCCTAGTGTAGCATGACTCTACCTCCCTGTACAGTCCCATACTCCCTGTATAATACTAGTCTCGGCAGAATCAGGCCAGACACATACCCTAGTGTAGCATGACTCTACCTCCCTGTACAGTCCCATACTCCCTGTATAATCCTAGTCTCGGCAGAATCAGGCCAGACACATACCCTAGTGTAGCATGACTCTACCTCCCTGTACAGTCCCATACTCCCTGTATAATCCTAGTCTCGGCAGAATCAGGCCAGACACATACCCTAGTGTAGCATGACTCTACCTCCCTGTACAGTCCCATACTCCCTGTATAATCCTAGTCTCGGCAGAATCAGGCCAGACACATACCCTAGTGTAGCATGACTCTACCTCCCTGTACAGTCCCATACTCCCTGTATAATCCTAGTCTCGGCAGAATCAGGCCAGACACATACCCTAGTGTAGCATGACTCTACCTCCCTGTACAGTCCCATACTCCCTGTACAATCCTAGTCCCGGCAGAATCAGGCCAGACACATACCCTAGTGTAGCATGACTCTACCTCCCTGTACAGTCCCATACTCCCTGTATAATCCTAGTCCCGGCAGAATCAGGCCAGACACATACCCTAGTGTAGCATGACTCTACCTCCCTGTACAGTCCCATACTCCCTGTACAATCCTAGTCTCGGCAGAATCAGGCCAGACACATACCCTAGTGTAGCATGACTCTACCTCCCTGTACAGTCCTATACTCCCTGCTAACATTTTTATCGTTTTGTACTGATCAGGAAGTTCACATGAATTATCTATGCTTCCTGTTAATAGTGTTAAATGTCCTCCCTATCACTTGCCAACTGTTGCAGTAAAGTGGAATTGGTAGCAGACAAGTCAATTATTAAGCATGTGATAGATAGATGAGGTCATGGTAGGTCTTATTTTGGTCACACATGTTGGCCATTAAGTACCTCATAAATGCTCATTCACCCTATAGTGAATCATAAGACCAGTGGGTGGCCCTTCTGACCTCATTTCTCACCTTTCATGCTTAAGACAAAAAAGATTTCTTTTCAAAAAGAATTTTGGTTCAATTTGTATATTATGTCAGTCATATCAATGTGCAATGATTTGCTTTTATCTGTTTTAGGATTTCAGAGAAGGAGTCGTACTATATTCAGTTATTCAACCATATAAATGGGTAAGTTGTACATAAGACTGATATCCATGATTAAATCTCAAAGAATTTTACTATTATATGGTAATCACAGAAGGAACTGCTTTAAATAAATAAATCTCAGAGTAAAATGATCTCAATGATTTAATCTTGGATGTTACTGATGATCTTTATGGGAAAATCTCAGGACTGATTGTTTAAATCTTGTCAGTGTGAATCATGGTTCAACTTCAGAAATCACATCTATGAATGGATAAATTTTATAACTGGTTTGAATTGGTTTATCTAACTTTGATAAATATGAATTTTTATGAATGGGAAAATCTGTGTATTGCACATTCCTCTGCCATCATTGCCCTGTTTTGAAATCTGGCCCACCAAAATTTCTTACAATCAAAATTGACCAATCTAAAGTCATGACCCATAATGAGTTGGCTGACTGAAATGCTAACCAATAAGAATCACTTAGGAATAGTGTCACCAGTCACTTTTCAGTCTTGACTTTCGGTTGATCCTATGCACACCTTTTTTCATTGGTGGCAGGGACTACTGTGATAGAGTCTAGAGAAGTCCTGTTCTGGAGGTTAAATCGTTCTAAGAATCAGTAAATCTCAGCACTGCTGTAAATGAGTAAATCTCAGCACTGCTGTGAATGAGTACCGGTAATTCACAGTACTGCTGTGAATGAGTACCGGTAATTCACAGTACTGCTGTGAATGAGTAATTCTCAGTACTGCTGTGAATGAGTAATTCTCAGTACTGCTGTGAATGAGTAATTCTCAATACTGCTGTGAATAATTAATTCTCAGTTCTGTTGTGAATGAGTAATTCTAGGTTCTGCTATGAATGAGTAATTCTCAGTACTGCAGTGAATGAGTAATTCTCAATACTGCTGTGAATAATTAATTCTCAGTTCTGTTGTGAATGAGTAATTCTAGGTTCTGCTATGAATGAGTAATTCTCAGTACTGTCGTGAATGAGTAATTCTAGGTTCTGCTGTGAATAAGTAATTCTCAGTACTGCTATGAATGAGTAATTCTCAGTACTGCTGTGAATAAGTAATTCTCAGTACTGTTGTGAATGAGTAATTCTCAATACTGTCGTGAATGAGTAATTCTGGGTTCTGCTATGAATGAGTAATTCTCAGTACTGCTATGAATGAGTAATTCTCAGTACTGCTGTGAATAAGTAATTCTCAGTACTGTTGTGAATGAGTAGTTCTCAATACTGCTGTGAATAAGTAATTCTCAATACTGTTGTGAATAAGTAATTCTCAATACTGCTGTGAATAAGTAATTCTCAATACTGTCGTGAATGAGTAATTCTGGGTTCTGCTATGAATGAGTAATTCTCAGTACTGCTATGAATGAGTAGTTCTCAATACTGCTGTGAATAAGTAATTCTCAATACTGTTGTGAATAAGTGATTCTCAGTACTGTTGTGAATAAGTGATTCTCAGTACTGTTGTGAATAAGTGATTCTCAGTACTGTTGTGAATAAGTAATTCTCAGTACTGTTGTGAATGAGTAATTCTCAGAGCTGCTGTGAACGGTTCAGATAGGTAAACTTGTTCAGATTAGGTGCATTGTCAATCAGTCAAAGGTCACTTTGTGTTTTCCGTTTGCATGGTGAGGTGCATGTGAATGCAGTGTCAACAAGACCTGACTTTTGACTGCTTTCCAAACATAGTAATCCACCTTTGACATTGAAACTTTGATGGTTATTCTAAGATGCTTCAGAAAGGTATAGTCTTTAATGATTTGAAAGAATAGAAAGAATATGAAGACCTCTGCCCCTCCCATAATAGCACACATTATGGTTTAAATGTCTGTATGTTACCTTGTATGTGCCACATTGCTGATGTAGATCCAATCTCACAACATATCCCTGGTTTCACCACTTCAAAAAGAGCAAAGCTCAACAAGTTGAGATTAAATGTATAATTGAGAACAAAAAGCCAGGGCACAATAATGACAAACAGGTTCTCATAAGGTGAATAGACATTCCGGTATATTTATATAAACCTTAATTTAACGGTTATCTTTACAATCACATTCATCGCTGAGCCATTAAAGTTTGAACTGTTCAGACCATTTTACCAATAACGATTTTCTTTAAAATGGTTTTTTATTTGAGAGAGTAAATATTGTTTTTTCTCTGCATAGCTGTCTTCCCGATAGTCACTGGACAGTCAGTCTGGTAAAGATGACTCCTTTGTTGGACCAAAAGTATTTATTGGACCAAATAGAAGAATAATGAATGATATGAGCATCAGACTTTACAGAAAATAAAGTAATACATTCATATCACCCAGTTAACAGCTTTTCCAACAGTGTAATCTACACCAGCGAGATGTAATTAATTCTTCATCTTGTTATTTTCTCCCATGTATCAACAGTTGTCTGCCTTTGTTTCATAAACGTAAATAATCCAAAAGTCAGAGAAACTGTGAGTGTAATAATTTTAAACACCTATGCAACACAATGCTGCCATGGAAAGTGGAAGTGATGGGGAGACACTCTTATTTTTGGCATGAAAATCATTGGAGTACCACTATAATGTATTCATTCCCATTGATATACTAATATATTGGGCAATGGTGGATTCAAAATTACTACCTAGGTCCCCCACACAATGCTATCTGATGTTATTATATGACCTAGCTCAAATACACAAGGCTATCTGATTTGTTTATATGACCTAGCTCGAATATACAAGGCTATAAGGTGTGATTGTATGACCTAGCTCAAATACACTATCTGATTTGTTTATATGACCTAGCTCGAATATACAAGGCTATATGGTGTGATTATATGACCTAGCTTGAATGCACAAGGCTATCTGATTTGATTATATGATCTACCTTCCATGTACAAAGGCAATTTGATGTGATAATATGCTCCAGTCCCATACACCAGGCCGCTATCTGATTGAACTGTGTGACATGTTTGCCAGACAAGAGGTTATCTATATGGCCACATCACCTAGCTCCAAGTCATTGGCTTTTTTGAAGCAATTTGATGTGGCTCTATTTTGTATGTTATTTATCATACAGTTTGCTGTGTCCTGTATTAAAGGCAAAACCCTATATTTGACCAGGATATAGACCAAGATGTATATTTGGTATCCAGGACCAAACTGAATTTAATGAATTACAAAGGAGGCTATATTTTGAGTATCACAGACCATAACTCCCATACTTGGTGTATCAGGACTGTATTTTTTAGCAATGTAGAGACAAAATACTTCATAGAAATAGGACAGATTGATGTTGAGACGGTTCTTGGGGAAGACACATAGCATTTAGGGTTTATCCACATAAATCAGCACTCAGGGATCAACGGTGTTGCTGCCATCAATGTATATATATTATATGTATATATATATGTATATATATATATATATATATATATATATATATATATATATATATATATATATATATATATATATATATATATATATATATATTATATATACATGTATGAAATGAATCAATTTCTTAATCATCCATTTATTATTCTTTGATATTTGCTTTGCAGGCTGGCACAAATACATTTTTTCCTAATCTTAGTTAAATTAATTATTATAAACTCTGTCAATTGTTAAGGTTGGCTAATCAGGAGTTCTGGGTGGCTCCCATTCCAGCGACCTTTTGGTCCTGGCTGAGTTCTGAGTTCTGGCTGGTGTCCACACATGTCTGTATGCTGCTATAAAGCTCATCATATGGAAACACATAATACATTACGAGATTAAGATTTATTGCTCATTTTGGATAGTTCAGTTACAGGATTCAGATAGACTATTAAATATATATGTTACCAATATATGAAATTGGGTGCCTGAATATTTAATGTTATTTGGGACCAAAAAAATTAACAGATGTTTAGAATCAAATGACAAACACAGACATAAACATGTGCCAAATCCATTCCCTATTTCAATGGCAAAAATAAATTGTATTGACTTCTGGCAGTTGTGAAATGTATTTGTAAACGCTGTCATGTGTGAACTGATTGTCTGTGGTATTTAGGCTGGTGTGATTCCATCATATCTTTGCCCACCAACTTTGAATGCTGCAACATTGTTTTCTTCCTGATAAATATTGAGCCAGATATTGCAAGGTTTTTTACTTTACCACGTCAAGTACAGGAGGATTAAATTAATAAGCTGCCTGTGATGAGTTTGAAATAAAATGGCCATCACGCACTGGCAATACCATTATGTCTCAGCAGTGATAAAACAATGTATGGTCTTAATTAAGAGTTGAATGCAAACATTTCCTTACACTTAATAGGATGCCCAGCATGTATTAATGGACATATCCTGGTCGGTATGAGGAGTTTTACAAAATGGTGAATTACTATGTATCCTGATCACGGTGGTAATCTGCAACGCAATTGTTGTGACATTTTATTTAATTGTGCAATGAAAGTTACGGTCATGTCAGATTAATCTGGTAAAATTGATGAGATCAAAGTTGGGAATCAGGATAGTTAAAAAAGTTAAGTGCGGCTTGAGAATTGACACAAAGGGGTTGACATCGTAATTGTTTTAAATAGTTTTCTCCTGTGGATCTTAAACAAGTGAATAGACAGAAGAAAATGCATTGGCATGCCTTATTGGACAGGACATCCTCTGTTTCTCATCGCACATGCAATCCCTTGAGCTTGTTTGGCTGTGGAGGCATGGGAGCCTTTGTTCCTGCCTCACCATCAGCTAGATAGGTGTCTGTGATTAATTCAAGAAGGTTCTCATGCATAAGGAATGTCCTTATGTGAGTCCCAGATGACCTACCTTGGTGGGGCAGAGTGTGTCAGCATGGCCCGTGATTCACACCTAGCATACAGTCACATACACTAACTACAATAAACATCCGGATTTTTTTCTTTTAAAATGGGAAGTTTTGCTTTAAACAAAGCCTTATGAATTCTTCATGTAGACTTTATATCAAAGAGTATTGTATGTTACTCAATTGGGTAGATCTTTGTAGAAAAAAAATACTTATAAATATAATTATATAATCACTTATATAATGATTTGCTCAAGGTGTAGATCCTCTCTTATTGTACCACGTTGACACATGCTAACCCTCAAAAAATGATTTAGAATGGTTAGGTAAATTGTTTCCCAGATAAAACAAGAATTTGCCAGAAGAATTTCAAACAAAATTACTTTAATTGGACAAAGATTTGTTTTGTAAATATTTTCAGTTAGTAAACAAACATTTGGTCAGTTTGATTTCCTTGACAAAGGGTTGAAGAGGTCAACTTTATGGTCACATATATTATAACATGACTACATAGAGTGACACAGGACCACTTGGAGTTGCATGACTCTATTTGGTCAGATATATCTCATGCATGGCACAATATTGTTGAAATGATGACAAAATATGTTTGGATCCTGCTGCCGTTTTTAGCTTTCACATTGCCGTCAGCTCAAAACAAACAAGAAAATACCTCTTGAGTTTTTTGCAGGTTATGATTGATTTATGTCTGTTTTTGATTAATATGCATGCCATACGAGATGTGAAAGTCATTAATTAATAGGGACATATGGGTGATATATTGCTTCCTTTAGTTCCTTTTACTTCCTTTAATTTCGTTATGGTTTACGTATATCTGAGTGTGGTTTCCTAGCTTTCTCTCTTCTCTATACTATTTTAATGGTAGCGTGGTAGTCTGTACAATGTCTTTAATGTTCAAAATTTGAGCTTGCCTTGTTATAACATTTGGCCAGGGTCAGCAACATTTGAGGTCTTTATCTACTATTTTGCATCATGTGGTGAGCGATTCTGTTTGCATGAGTGATCATATTTTGCAGTGTTGATTCTATACATGAGTGATCATATTTTGCAGTGTTGTTTCTATACATGAGTGATCATATTTTGCAGTGTTGTTTCTATACATGAGTGATCATATTTTGCAGTGTTGTTTCTATACATGAGTGATCATATTTTGCAGTGTTGTTTCTATACATGAGTGATCATATTTTGCAGTGTTGTTTCTATACATGAGTGATCATATTTTGCAGTGTTGTTTCTATACATGAGTGATCATATTTTGCAGTGTTGTTTCTATACATGAGTGATCATATTTTGCAGAGTGTTGTTTCCTGGTGCGGGAATGAGTTTCTATACCTGATTGATCATATTTTTGGGGGAGAGAGTTTCTGTACCTGAGTAATTGTATTTTGCAGAGTGTTGTTTCCTTGTGCGGGAGTGAGTTTCTATACCTGAGTAATTTGCAGAGTGTTGTTTCCTTGTGTGGGAGTGAGTTTCTATACCTGATTGATCATATTTTGCAGAGTGTTGTTTCCTGGTGGGGCCGTGAGTCTCTATACCTCTGGATATGCCAAAGCTGCCAAGATCCTTTACAACCTGGCTCTCAAGGTGAGACAATCAATCAATTGTTAATTTACTTCATTGGTTACCATTTTGTTAAATGTTCACTTCAGTGTAATTGGAGGCAAACCCATGAAGAGATGACTTCTTTCTCTAAATTTATATGGCAAACCAATGGACTGGAAGTTTCATGATTTGTGTTACTGTGCATAGCCATCTGACAGTGGCCACTTATACAAATTTATGCCATATTTTGTTTTCACTCTATGGGAATGTATGGATCTCTGGAGGGGAGTGGTCCTGTCCTGTATCGGACAAATGGGTAAAAGCCACCCTGCAATCTCATATATGTCACTCTATGCTGATGTCACCCTTTGGTGATGTCATCCTCTGGTGATGTCACCCTCTGCTGATGTCATCCTCTGCTGATGTCACCCTCTACTGATGTCATCCTCTACTGATGTCACCCTCTGCTGATGTCACCCTCTGCTGGTGTCATGCTCTGCTGATTTTATCCTCGGCTGATGTCATCCTCTGGTGATGTCATCCTCCGCTGATGTCATCCGCTGCTGATGACAAATGGGTAAAAGACACCCTGCAATCTCATATATGTCACTCTGCTGATGTCACCCTCTGCTGATGTCACCTTCTGGTGATGTCATCCTCCGCTGATGTCACCATCTGCTGGTATCATCATCTGCTGATGTCATGCTCTGGTGATGTCACCCTCTGCTGATGTCATCCTCTGCTGATGTCATCCTCTGCTGATATCATCCTCTGCTGGTATCATCCTCTGCTGATGTCACCCTCTGCTGATTTCATCCTCTGGTGATATCATCCTCTGCTGATGTCACCCTCTTCTGATGTCATCCTCTGCTGATGTCATGCTCTGGTGATATCATCCTCTGGTGACATCATCCTCTGCTGATGTCATCCTCTGCTGATGTCATTCTCTGCTGGTGTCATCCTCTGGTGATGTCATCCTCTGCTGATGTCACCCTCTGGTGATGTCACCCTCTGGTGATGTCACCCTCTGGTGATGTCACTATCTGCTGATGTCACCCTCAGGTGATGTCATCCTCTGGTGATGTCATCCTCTTCTGATGTCACCCTCTGCTCATGTCATCCTCTACTGATGTCACCCTCTGGTGATGTCACCCTCTACTGATGTCATCCTCTGGTGATGTCATCCTCTGCTGATGTCACCCTCTGCTGATGTCATCCTCTACTGATGTCACCCTCTGGTGATGTCATCCGCTACTGATGTCATCCTCTTCTGATGTCACCCTCTGCTGATGTCACCCTTGGGTGATGTCACCCTTGGGTGATGTCACCCTCTGCTGGTATCATCCTCTGCTGATGTCATCCTCTTCTGATGTCACCCTCTGCTGATGTCACCCTTGGGTGATGTCACCCTTGGGTGATGTCACCCTTGGGTGATGTCACCCTCTGCTGGTATCATCCTCTGCTGATGTCATGCTCTGCTGATGTCATGCTCTGCTGATTTTATCCTCTGCTGATGTCATCCTCTACTGATGTCATCCTCTTCTGATGTCATCCTCTGCTGATGTCACCCTCTGCTGATGTCTCCCTCTGGTGATGTCATCCTCTGCTGATGTCATCCTCTGCTGATTTCACCCTTTGTTAATTTGATCCTTTGGTGATGTCACCCTGTCTTTGTGTCACCTTTGCTGGTAGCGTACTGTGTCACACAAAATTGGTACTAGGACACAAATTACACTGGACTAGGACAAAAGAGAGGCAAGAGCAAAGGTCGTTTAGGAGGTGGGTGATGGATGCTGTACTCGCCTGACCCAGCATGATGGCCTCTGTAAGCTTTGGAGACAGAAATCCCATAGTCAGATAGCCCCACTCTGTCACAATATCAAAGTGACACTGTTCTGTGGCAGTCAAACTTTATTTGTTGCAGTTTCCTCTGCTAGTCAAATGCCACAGTTGTACAAACACATAATTATTTCCCATGTGGCTTTGGTTTTATTGAGGCCTGCAGTTTGGCAGGATGTGGAAGTCCAGGAAACATTGTTAAAACCTTATTGCAGGGTAAAGCCAGATGCGAGATAATAGTCACCCACCTGATCACTGCCACACATATCACAGTCACACCACACACAATGATAGACAAACATCAAGTCTCAACATATCTTAGGTATAGATAAGGTTTTTTCTTTTTTAAATTCATTTGAAACTAAGGATTGTTGATAACTGAATGTAATGTGTATATTGGCCATCCACTGTGTATGTGTCCTATTCTGCGTCACAGATGTGTGACATTCATGCAGATTTCAGGCCAGTCATATTGCGTATGGAATCCCCTGCCTAGCTTTGAAGGCTTCCGTGTAATTCTCTGACGCCATAGAAACCTTTCACATTGTTCAGAATCATATCCCCCTTCTTTAGAAGATCTATTTTTCTGCTGGTGAGAGACAGTTTTTGGGTTGACAGAGATTGAGCAAATCTTTGTGCTTCGTCTATGGCCGGGAAGTATTAGGCTTGTTTGCTTGCAGACAAACAACTAAATCTTCAATATTTTGCAAATTTTGCTTTTATTCGGTCTTTAATCATTTTTTCCTATTTGCTGGTGCTGAATCAAACTCATAATCAGAAATATTTTGATAGATTGTCAAAGTATATTTATAAGCACAGATATTGATATGAGACAAATGCCATAGGGAATGATGGGACACAAGATAATAAAAGTTTTCAAAAGAACATTTAGAGAAAATAAGAAAAAGGTAGCACATTCTAGGACTAAGGTTGATATGCAATTCTCAAAATGCTCAGATTAATCCTATATTTCTAGCAAACATCTCAAATGTATTGACACCTTCAGTGAAGGAATTATTTTGCTTAAAAGAAAAATAGATGTAACAACAGGCCTGCTTGTACAATATATGTACATTTTATATTCCATCACCTGCCATTTTATATTCCAACAACATATTCAACACCTATTCAACATTACCTTAGAGACACCATATACTCATGTGGTAGAAATAGCAAACAATGGCACCCCAGCCTATGTCATGTTGAGGGCACAGATGAGGACACGCCAAGCCATTGTTACTGACCATTATATCAACAGCCATAGACTCCATGGAAATGGTCTACTCCATGGTGTGCTCACTCTCCAGTCACCATATCATACTTATTTGAAAACGGTTACAAATGCTTTCATTAAATGGATTAATGCTTCTAGAACAAGTTGTGTATGCTTGCTATCAATATACCATATGTGACGATAGTGAAAACATAAACAAAGTCTATTTGTGACAGGCATGTCCAGTGAAATGTTTAAGAAAAACATTCATAATTTTTACTTCAAAATATATTTAAGTTTAACAATTTTATAGCAAGCTACAAACTTTACTGTGAAAGCAATTGTGCATGTAGTATCTGCTATATTGTGAAATGAGTAGGCCCCATAATCTCTCAATCTTATTATGACAAGAATCATCCTCGCAAAGAGAGAGGCAATTGCTTAAAAGAAGAGAATCATTATTGGATGAAGGTTGCCTGCTTGTTCCCATCACCTTCTGTAGTCTGAGCCAAACATCTACAAGGTCATGTACAACTATGACTGAAAGAAGTCATGCAGGGCCATCGGATGACCATACTAGGCCTAAGACATGACCATATAATGCCACTCACTAGCTGTGTATGACTGGAGTAAGCTGATTTGGTCATGTTTCTCGGTGATAGGGGGGTGTCTGCACTGCATCCCCCCCTCATCTGTCAGCAGCTATCTGCATGCCCTTGGCAACCCATGCCAACAGTTAGAGATTACCTGATGACGCTCTGTCTCCTAACAAACCACTTTTCCTTTTGCTTAATGAGGGTTTGAGAAGCTGACTGGAGTCTCCCTTCCTCCTGATGTGAGATGACAGGGATGCCAGCTTTGATATGCTGCCTTCCTGTTACTGTTTTGCAATAGAAACTTTCGCAAGTTGAAATGAAATGTTATGTTTACCTTTTGATTTTCAAGGCTTTATAAGTTGGAGAAGTGCATTCATACTTGTCAGGGAGGAGTGATGGATTAGCTGGCAGGCATTTTCACCTTATTGTGTCAACAGTGGTTCAGCTGCTGATGATAAAATGTCTGGTCACTTCCACCCAATTTAGCAAACTTGGATTCAATTTACATCTGCCTAATACCACAGTTTTGTCCTTTTGGGTGTTTGTAGGTTTGTCAATAGTCTTATGCCTAGTAGTCATTAGCTGTGGAGAAATGTGATTATGGTACAATCTATTTTGTCTGCACTCTTTTTTGCTCACTGTTTTTCTTTGTTTAGTGAAACCCCAGACTTCATCAGAATACATTAATGACCAATCACTTCCTTACAAATCCAAACATTGTAAACGAATCAGAGGAATTATTGAGTGTTTTGACGTGGATGGATTCAGGGGCTTTGTCCCTTCTGGGCAGTCAACATAAGCATTATTCATTCCTCTCGCTTGCTTGTAAACTCCCAAATGAGCAAATGCTAAATCAACAGGTTTCCCTGCAAAGCCTGGCAAACACCCAGCATAAATTCCGGCTCTCTTCCTGGCACATTTGATGGGTGTGTGGCAGAGGAGTCTTGCAAAGATAGGGTAGAACTTCCACTTTGTCTGACTCAGCGCTGTGTTGTACTTTGTGATCAGGTGGATTATACTCAGCATAGACAAAGTAGTCTTGTAATTCTCTCCATATGCATATACATTGAGTCTGTTCTGTGATTCACACATAGACATTGTCCTACTGCTAGTTTCCTCTATGATAACAAGTCACACAGGAAACTATATGGCAATGCCAATCAAGCTTTAGCAACTGCTGCAGTGGAATTGATTTAGGATAGATCATCCTCAGCTAATTTTCATATTCCATTTCACATATACATTGTTCATTATTTTCTTTTGTCATAAGTGAAGAGGGGAGATATATTTAACTGTTTTTAACAATGTAGCATGTATTAATTATTGTCCACAGCATTGATTTATATGTAATCAACAGTGGCTTTTACTTCAAATGAAAAAAATTAACTCATATAAACCTGGTAGTTTATTCTTTAAAAAATAAATAAAATTGTAATAGTCTATCTCAAGACATAAACATTGTACCAATTTGTCAGATGCTATTAAGTGTCAGATGCTATTAGCGAAAATGATACAATTGAAAAACGTTAGAATCAAAAAGGGTATAAAAGTACTTGATTTTAGGAAATGAGTTAACAAGATTATTTAGACACTATTTCATTGTCAAACTACATACTTATAGGGTCACAAATGGACCTTTAGGTAATGGTGTCCTTGGCAGAAGTTAGAACAACAAAAAATAGCTCAGATAAATGGGAAAAAGAAGCAAAAATACACTGGAAGGACACAGGCCAGAAGCTATTGTTTTAGGCCCACAATGGGGTTGCTTGATGGCAAGGAGACCATTAAAACTAACATTATAACTTGTATTATTTGTTCATGTTTCAGGCAAATGACAGGGGTGACTACTTCCCGATGTGGGGCACCTGCCTGGGGTTTGAGCAGTTGCTGGAGTTGACGGCTGGGACACCCGTGCTGATGACTGACTGTGATTGCTATGATATATCACTCCCACTTAACCCCTTGCCAGGTTAGTAGCTACCTCAGTCAGAACTCACTAACTCAGCCTGGAGTCAATAACTAACTCAGCCTGGAGTCAGTAACTAACTCAGCCTGGAGTCAGTAACTAACTCAGCCTGGAGTCAGTAACAACAATGCCACATACAAAGTTAGTAACTAACTGAGCTATGCCTCATGCCAGGTCAGTAACTATCACAGCCACATATCATGCCAGGTCAGTAACTAACACAGCCACATATCATGCCAGGTCAGTAACTAACACAGCCACACCTCATGCCAGGTCAGTAACTAACACAGCCACACCTCATGCCAGGTCAGTAACTAACACAGCCACACCTCATGCCAGGTCAGTAACTAACACAGCCACACCTCATGCCAGGTCAGTAACTAACACAGCCACACCTCAGTAACTAACACAGCCACACCTCATGCCAGGTCAGTAACTAACACAGCCACACCTCATGCCAGGTCAGTAACTAACAGAGCCACACCTCATGCCAGGTCAGTAACTAACACAGCCACACCTCATGCCAGGTCAGTAACTAACACAGCCACACCTCATGCCAGGTCAGTAACTAACACAGCCACACCTCATGCCAAGTCAGTAACTAACACAGCCACACCTCATGCCAGGTCAGTAACTAACACAGCCAACTGTCTTTCCTCACTGTCTCTTGGCAATCACAAATTTAAATTCTCGAACCCTTGCCCTTGTTTAATGGCCTGTATAAAATGACATTTACAGCTCATAGCATTCACTTGACTTTCATTGCCTTATTCAACTCTAAATGCTTCAAGCTTAAAGCATTCATTTGTCATTCCCTTTGTTATGGCAAAAAATGTCTTTGTTCTCAAAAGTTACAGTATCAACAACTGACATTGATCTTTTTTTATTCCTCTTTTCAAATGTTTCATTAAGCTTTAAGCACCACAGCCAAACTTGCGATAAGATTAGATGTTTGAGTGAGAGACGTGGCCAAGTTGCCATGAGTAGAGATGATCGAGGTTGGCGGGTCGTTTTCAGGGCTCCATGTCATTGTTTGCCACCATAACTGACACATCGCGCAAATTACTTCCCACACAGACAGACGCAAAGTCATTTCTGGGCAGGAATGAATGTTACTCTTAGCTATTTGCAATGCCCTCAGTGTTTGGCATAACTTGTTCATAAAGATAGGAAACTATTATTTGCATTGGGTTTCTTCTGGAGACCAGAGTGGTGCCTTAATTGGGTAATTCTTAGTGAATGCTATTTTTATACATTCGTATAATTGTCAGATGTAGGCAAATTTTGCCCCCAGATTAAGTGTCACAAAATTAATCTGAAAGATTGATGTAAATAGATTACTTTGTGTGTGATTGGACATTAAGAGCTCCTTGACTGATATCATGGGATATATTACACTGCAGCCAATCAGGCAAAGTGCCACACAAACAATTTCAACCATTATCATTACAATTTCAACCATTATCATTACACTTTCAACCATTATCATTACAATTTCAACCATTATCATTGCAAAGTGCCACAAACTCTGCCACCAAGGCAGGGTTCTAAACAAACATTACTGTAAATGTAGGACACAAGGCAGCCATCAAGGCAGGGTACTAAACAAACATTACTGTAAACGTAGGACACAAGGCAGCCATCAAGGCATGGTACAACATCAACATTGCCATCAAGGCAGGGTGCTAAACAAACATTACTGTAAATGTAGGACACAAGGCAGCCATCAAGGCAGGGTACAACATCAACACTGCCATCAAGGCAGGGTGCTAAATAAACATTACAGTAAACATATGACACAAGGCAGCCATCAAGTCAGGGTACTAAACAAACATTACTGTAAATGTAGGACACAAGGCAGCCATCAAGGTGCTCAATATAAGAAATGTTCTCTGATATGTAGTAAACCCACAGAAAAAAATTAAGACCAATCGATCTAAGGCCATCGACATATGTTTATTCACTTTTAAGTGGTTGCTGAAATATGCTCAGTACAAAATTTCTAACCTCGAGGTCACTGCACTGAGATCAATGGTGACATCACTACGATTTGAAGGAATCTGAATCTTTGCCTCAATGTCTACCTCTGTATAAAATTTGAAACATTTATTACTGGTAGTTTTGGAGAAGAAGACTTTCAAAGAAATGTTGACAGACGGACGGACAGACAGACTAAAGCTCTGTGAGTCTCAGCAGAGCTAAAAAGCAAATGGAGACAAATCTGTGAACTTTTATACTATAATATAATCCTCAATCTGAAGTTAATGTGGAAATAATGTGAAAAATTTATCCGATATGAGTGTGAAATTAATTTGAAAATGTATATTTTTCAGAATTTATGTCTTGAATTTGAATGATTTTGACCAAATTAAATGGGAATGATCTTGAAACATTAAGTAACCTTTAAAACTGCATTTGTGTGACACAGACACTACATGAGTTGAATAAAATGAAATTATGAGGCAATGAGACTTGAATTTTAACCAGAAAATGGCCACCGAGCACTGATTTCCGAGGTCATACATACAAGGTGGTAGGGGGGGGGGGGGTCTAAAAGTTGATCGATTGGTCTTAAATTTTTTCTGTGGGTTTACTACATATCCGAGAACATTTCTTTTAAGGAACAGCTTGATCGGAAAAAAAGTCCGAAAAATGAAACACCCTACAGGGTACTAAACAAACATTGCCATCAAGGCAGAGTGCTAAATAAACATTACTGCAAACATAGGACACAAGGCAGCCATCAAGGCAGGGTACTACATAAACAATACCAAAAAGGCAGGTTGCTACATAAACAATACCATCAAGGTAGGATGCTACATAAACAATACCAAAGAGGCAGGATGCTACATAAACAATACCAAAAAGGTAGGATGCTACATAAACAATACCATCAAGGCAGGATGCTACATGAACAATACCAAAAAGGCAGGTTGCTACATAAACAATGCCAAAAAGGTAGGATGCTACATAAACAATACCATCAAGGCAGGATGCTACATGAACAATACCAAAAAGGCAGGTTGCTACATAAACAATGCCAAAAAGGTAGGATGCTACATAAACAATACCAAAAAGGCAGGTTGCTACATAAACACTGCCATCAAGGCAGGATGCTACATGAACAATACCATCAAGGCAGGATGCGATATAAACAATACCATCAAGGCAGGATGCTACATAAACAATACCATCAAGGCAGGATGCTATATATACACTGCCATCAAGCAGGATGCTACATAAACAATACCATCAAGGCAGGATGCGATATAAACAATACCATCAAGGCAGGATGCGATATAAACAATACCATCAAGGCAGGATGCTACATAAACAATACCATCAAGACAGGATGCTACATAAACAATACCATTGAGGGAGGATGCTATATAAACAATACAATCAAGGCAGAATGCTATATAAACAATATCATCAAGGTAGGATGCTACATAAACAATACCATCAAGGCAGGATGCTATATAAACAATATCATCAAGGCAGGATGCTACATAAACAATATCATCAAGGCAGGATGCTATATAAACAATATCATCAAGGCAGGATGCTATATAAACACCACTGTTACATTGTCCAGACAGGGTACAACATAAAGGCAGGGTATTATATCAATACTACTGGCAAAGCAGGGTGTGACAAACACTATCATTAAGACAGGATGCTATATAACCCTTAACATCAAGGCATACTAGATGGTGGCACACAAATACTATGTCATTCTACAGTGGCACATAAACAAGTGCCTTGCAATTTACTGTCATTCCTTCAAACAAATTGCAAGATTTGTATTGTGTGGTTAATGGCGTATAATTAATACTACTTGATACCGTTTATAATTGTAAGTAGATAATTCTGTTTCTTTTTGTCTGTTGTTTTTCTGAGGATGGCAGAGATGTAATGAGTGTATCTCTCTGGAATCTTCTTTATCCTTGCCAGATAGATGCAATTAAGAAAAGGCATTATTTCTACATGATCAGGCAATAGATTTATTTGATGTAAAACCCTTTTATGAGATTAATCACTTTGCATAGTTCTTAGCATTTATTTCGGAGTGGTTGGTGAGAGAGTGCCTTTGTAGCTAAATTGCAGAGTGCATTTTAGGGGCCTCTTCACACATGTTCATAAAGCTTTTACAGTGTATATGGGAGATATTATATTCATCTGCACAGCCTAAATGGATCACCATAAAAAATCCCATATCAATAAACAGTTAGAGTACAATATAGACTGCATCATACAATCTGCCTTATGACACTGCATAGTTGCACAGAAGTGTCATAAGTCTCCCCACATTGATGTTGACACATTCTTGACACAGTGTATCACAGTGTATCACAGTGTACCACAGTGTATCACAGTGTATCAGTACAGAGTGAGCCATGGCAGTGTGGGAATACACTGTGCAGAAGTTGAATCCTTGGTATTGTTTGAAAACATGTTTCATAAGTTAATGACGATCAACTTTGGGAAGGTCACATCGCTGAATTTCATTCAAAACAAAAGATCTTTATATCTAGCCCATGGCATGAAAATGATTAGATTGTCAGTCAGATCAAAACATTTAATTTCAGTTTTTATTCCAATTAATTTCCAGAAGAGAAATGATGGATATTTATGTGGCAACAGAGTAAATACCATAGACCTATTGTGTATCAGCATTTGCCCCATTAAAAACAACATTCCGGAAGAGCACAACAAATCAGAAGGAGTAAAAGAAACTCGCTGAAATCCAGTTGAAAAATGTTATCTGTCATAGTTTCCCAAAGTTTTCAAGAAACAAGATGGTAACCTGCAGATCCTAAAAAATTCAAAATAAAGTTGAACTTCCTCTTACAGTTGAGCATTAATCAATAACTTAGAACATGTGTTTAAATCTTGCTTGATGAATGGTGTGTTCACATGTTATCTATCATAGTTTCCCAAAGTTTTTGTCAATATATGGCACATAGCAAGATTATAGTCAGGAAAAATAATCAGTCATTGTCTCCACACTGTTCGATGATTTGTTATCAAATTGTGATAGGTTCTTCTTAGACTGTCACATGTAGTTATTTATCAATTCATCATGAAAATATTGTCAACTTGTAATGGCCTTGTTTTTGGTGTGTTGGTGACAGATACACATTATGGCACCAGAGGGCACTTGGGGGGACAGAATGCAACTTAAGTAGTTCCCATTGTGTATCAATCATCTTCATTGTTTCTGGACTGAGACAATATTGCTTTCATTGTGGACATTGAGGTAAGATATCCAGACAAGACTGGCCTCCTCTAATAAAGTGCTTCCACCTAAACATACAGGACTTCCACTCTCACAGTGCAACAGTTAGTGCATGTAGATTCATAGTGCAATGGAGGAGTTGCTCATACCCTTACAGTGTGATACATAAAGTGCTCATACCCTCATGATGTGATAAATAAAGTGCTCATACCCTTATGGTGTGATAGATTAAGTGCTCATACCCTTGTAATATGATAAATAAAGTGATCATACTCTTATAGTTCAACAGATATAGTGCTGATGCCCTTGTGTTCTACCCTCATGGGTGACATATATTACTCTACCCTCATGGGTGACACATAGTGCTCTACCCTCATGGGTGACACATGTAATGCTCTGCCCTCATGGGTGACACATGTATTGTTCTACCCTCATAGGTGACATATATTACTCTACCCTCATGGGTGACACATGTAGTGCTCTACCCTCATGGGGGACACATTTAGTGCTCTACCCTCATGGGTGACACATAGTGCTCTACCCTCATGGGTGACACATGTAGTGCTCTACCCTCATGCGTGACACATGTAGTGCTCTACCCTCATGGGTGACACATATAGTGCTCTACCCTCATGGGTGATACATATAGTGCTCTACCCTCATGGGTGATACATATAGTTCTCTACCCTCATGGGTGACACATATAGTGCTCTACCCTCATGGGTGACACTTATAGTGCTCTACCCTCATGGGTGATACATATAGTGCTCTACCCTCATGGGTGACACTTATAGTGCTCTACCCTCATGGGTGATACATATAGTGCTCTACCCTCATGGGTGATACATATATGTGTTCTACCCTCATGGGTGACACATGTAGTGCTCTACCCTCATCGGTGACACATAGTGCACTACCCTCATCGGTGATACATATAGTGCTCTACCCTCATGGGTGACACATATAGTGCTCTACCCTCATGGGTGACACATATAGTGCTCTACCCTCATGGGTGACACATATAGTGCTCTACCCTCATGGGTGACACATATAGTGCTCTACCCTCATGGGTGACACATATAGTGCTCTACCCTCATGGGTGACACATATAGTGCTCTACCCTCATGGGTGACACATATATTGCTCTACCCTCATGGGTGACACATATAGTGCTCTACCCTCATGGGTGACACATGTAGTTCTCAAGCCTGGCTCATAGCGCAGCTCATAATGCTTCTCCCTTTATAGTGTGATACATGCAATGATGCCTCTTTAATTTAAAGGTCTTTACTGAGAAATAATATTTCTCAACGATGTAGTGTTTCTACAGTAATAGTGCCACACAGTTTGGCTTTCTCATCTTCATTACTTGTTGTGCATTGCTTAGATGGAGGCATTGTGTGGCGTTGAAGTCTTTCCTTACCAAAACAAAAGCAGATTGATGTGTGTTGTGCCTTGCAGCCTCTACATTATGCAAGTTGCTATGCAAGTCTAAGTTATGAAGAAATTCTGCCATTGGAGGAAACCTAAGCACTTCCAACCAGCTGAAAACTGATTGGACTTTTAGTGTCATTTTGTTTGTACATGTTTTTTCCATGGCAACATGATTTTGTCATTCTTCCCTCCATGTTGCGTTGTAGCTGCTTCATATCATATCCGACTCATGCTGACAGGTGAAATATTACCCTTACCTCGAGAGTGGCTGTTATAAGATTTATTTTTGAAACTTCATGGATTTGTGACATAATTGCATCATTTCACATTGTCATGGAAATGGAAACAAGTTAGATGAAACTCATAAGTGGGTATAAAAGCACATGTTTCATGGAATGAATCCACTATTTCTTCACATTGAGGCTGTATTTGATGATTTATGGAAAACAAATATCTTAGCATTGAGCAAATAGAGACCTTTTATTTCTTACTCTCCCAGTGAATCGGGGAATGATAATGTACACTGGTGTAAGTATGTGCCAAGCCTGGGGTTAAGTATGTTCATGTACATGGCCTATAGTGTAAGTCTGTGCTGAGCCTGGAGTTTGATATGTTCCTGGCCTATAGTGTAAGTCTGTGCTGAGCCTGGAGTTTGATATGTTCCTGGCCTATAGTGTAAGTCTGTGCTGAGCCTGGAGTTTGATATGTTCCTGGCCTATAGTGTAAGTCTGTGCTGAGCCTGGAGTTTGATATGTTCCTGGCCTATAGTGTAAGTCTGTGCTGAGCCTAGAGCTAGACATGTGCATGGCCAGGAATGTTTAGTCCTCATGCATTCATGACATGGCCTATATAGTCTTAAGTCAGTGCTGAGGATGGAGTAAGATGTATGCAGTTAAACATGTCAGCACAGAACTCAAGATAGCAATGTAGAGTTGTAAGAAGTTTGTGTAAGCTATGGAAGCAAGCGAGGAGTAATCAATGACCACTGATCAATGCACAGACAAATTGGGTAAAACCAGGCATTGAAAATAGAGCATTGAATCTGATTGTGATCACTCACCACACACAATATGCTCTCATTCTGGCCAGAGTATCAGTTTTCACATTTCACATTTTTCTCTCAAAATTTATAAAGTACACAATGTTTTGTTTGAACTGCTAAAACAATATTTTTATAAATCTTACTGTTTATCAAAGTTGATATCATACCTGTGACTTTCAAATAAAGAGTACTTGTATATAGATACCTGTCCTTGGGCCTGGTCAGTTTTCTATTATCAAGTATATGTTGTCCAAGTTCCAACATTGGCAATATTTTAAATGTGTATTCAATGTGCACAAGTATGAAAAACTTATAAATTGAGGAAGATGTCTCTCAAGCATCGGCTTATGGTTCATAAGTCTCAGGCAGAAGTAGTTTGTAATCTTTCCACTGCCATTGATTTGGGATTTAACATCAACATTGCACTTAGCGCGGATTTTTTTCTGCAGCCACTTTCCACCAATCTACTTGCCTACTTCAAAACCTGCTCCAAACTTTCTGCACTTTTCTCATTTCATCGCTGTCAACTATTGTCTACTTTAAATGGTTGCGTCATGAATATGTAATTTCATCCATCAAAATAAGGTCTTTGTTCTTGTTGTTGTGCGACAACACAGTGTGGCATTCAACATAAGATCACTCTATATGGTCACACTGTAGAGGTAGGAAACATAGAGACAGGTATTCAACATAAGATCACTCTATATGGTCACACTGTGGAGGTAGGAAACATAGAGACAGGCATTCAACATAAGATCACTCTATATGGCCACACTGGGGAGGTAGGAAACATAGAGACAGGCATTCAACATAAGATCACTCTATATGGCCACACTGTGGAGGTAGGAAACATAGAGACAGGCATTCAACATAAGATCACTCTATATGGCCACACTGTTGGGGTAGGAAACATAGAGACAGGCATTCAACATAAGATCACTCTATATGCCCACACTGTGGAGGTAGGAAATATAGACAGGCATTCAACATAAGATCACTGTATATGGCCACACTGGGGAGTTAGGAAACATAGAGACAGGCATTCAACATAAGATCACTGTATATGGCCACACTGTGGGGGTAAGACACATAGAGACAGGCATTCAACATAAGATCACTGTATATGGCCACACTGTGGAGGTAGGAAACATAGAGACAGGCATTCAACATAAGATCACTGTATATGGCCACACTGTGGGGGGTAAGACACATAGAGACAGACATTAATCATAAGATCACTCTATATGGCCACACTGTGGAGGTAGGAAACATAGAGACAGGCATTCAACATAAGATCACTCTATATGGCCACACTGGGGAGGTAGGAAACATAGAGACAGGCATTCAACATAAGATCACTGTATATGGCCACACTGTGGAGGTAGGAAACATAGAGACAGGCATTCAACATAAGATCATTCTATATGGCCACACTGTGGAGGTAGGAAACATAGAGACAGGCATTGATCATAAGATCACTCTATATGGCCACACTGGGGAGGTAGGAAACATAGAGACAGGCATTCAACATAAGATCACTCTATATGGCCACACTGGGGAGGTAGGAAACATAGAGACAGGCATTCAACATAAGATCATTCTATATGGCCACACTGGGGAGGTAGGAAACATAGAGACAGGCATTCAACATAAGATCACTGTATATGGCCACACTGTGGAGGTAGGAAACATAGAGACAGGCATTCAACATAAGATCATTCTATATGGCCACACTGTGGAGGTAGGAAACATAGAGACAGGTATTCAACATAAGATCACTCTATATGGCCACACTGTGGAGGTAGGAAACATAGAGACAGGCATTCAACATAAGATCATTCTATATGGCCACACTGGGGAGGTAGGAAACATAGAGACAGGCATTCAACATAAGATCACTGTATATGGCCACACTGTGGAGGTAGAAAACATAGAGACAGGCATTCAACATAAGATCACTGTATATGGCCACACTTTGGGGTAGAAACTGCTTATTAAAGCTGGGAATTTAGATATTATAGGATCATCAGTTAAATGTTCTGGCATTCTTCAAGGCTGTGCAGTTTTTGATAGTCAGTGACAGTTTTAATAAGCAAGATAAGGAAGTCTCCCTTCGAGTTGATTAATATTACCAGAACAATTTGCATCTCTTCACTTGGGCAATACACACACTAATTAATCCATGCATTCCATTTTACAAGTTTTCAAACTGTTAATTTCATCTCAAGTGGCATATTGAAACCTGTCTTGTGAAGATTACATTTTCGATATTTTTTTATATCCCACCTTGATAAATTAGATATGAATAGGGGTATAATGAGTTATTCTATCCTATCTTCGGTTAAGACTGAGTGAGCCAGAGAGTTAGGAAGACAGTCAGTGTGTACGGTAACGGTCAATGTAGATGTCCAGTGGGGACAGTGGGTGTGGACGGTCAGTGTGGATGGTCAGAGTAGAAGGTCAATGTGGATGGTCAGTGTTGATAGTCAGAGTAGAAGGTCAATATGGATGGTCAGTGGGGACAGTCAGTGTTGATGGTCAGAGTAGATGGTCAGTGTGGTCAGTCATTGTGGATGGTCAGTGTTGGTGGTCAAAAAACACGATTAACAAATGAATGCATAACATTTTGGTAATGACTGCTTTTAATTTGTTTCATCAAGTGTTATACTGCCTCCATATGGCAGAGACAACCAACTGTATTAATTCATAGCATATTTATGGTTTTATGATGGTCTGTAACCTTTTAGGAAAATAGGCTATATCAGGTTTGACTTTAAAGTGCATTAAAGCCAACCTGAAAGTGCAGACAGGTCATGAAATTTGTGCAAATTTGTTTCCATTTATTTCCATAAATCCTGGTTAGAATACCATAATTATTTTAATCTTGCTGATTATCATGGGAGGAGTAGCCGATTTGATGAATGTATGAGATGCTTAGCAATTAAAGTTTGCCCCAAGACATCTGCTAATATGCCTCATTGTTATCAGGATTCTCAATTTTGATTCCCATGTGACGAGGAAATGTCTGAGAATTAATGGTATAATTCCCTTGTTATAATTATTATAAGTCCCAGTTATCACAGTTACGTTTGTTATTTATATACAATGGCTACAGCAGGGCATAATCTAGACAGAGATTCAGCATGCATATGGTAATTTAAATTATCATTAATGATGATGGTAAAAGCCAGCACTTCTATATACTCAAAGCACTCTAATGGCAGTCTCCAGTTTGGTGTAAATGGACACATATTTAACTTCATGTTCCTTTTCAAGACCCTTATTTCAACATACAGGTCTTTTCCCCCAATTTCAGGCTCTGGCTTTCACTAGGTGGTCATTTCTTCTTGGCTGTTTGGGCTGGTTCTATGGGCATAGACTACTGTTGATGAATACAGGTTTTTTTGAGAATCAATGTAGCCAGAGGGCATTGTGGGATTTGTCAAGTTTTCGTAGATAATGAAGGCAAGACAAAGTTAATGAAGTCCCTACCCGGGAATGTGGCCTAACATTACACTACAGAGAAGAAGCTGACATTGTTAGATTGCAAGTGTTGATGGGGCTGATTGTAGAGTCCCGGTCTGGGTCACCCAGGCCCTCACATTCGCCCATTCCTCCTCTCTTAATGAACACTCAGTGGTCGTCTATTGAAGAAGTAATTCTGGGTTGCCTCTTTAAAAATAGAATAGAAGATTTATTTTGAAAGGCAAAATAAAATATGTCATTTTGATGTTGATTGTTCAAATTTAACATGTCAGATCTGCCACATGCTGCATGTCTTTGAGCATGTTATAAATGCTTTAGGATTTTCTGGAGGATGTCGCTCACTGAGCAGGGGCTGCCAGTTCACTTGCCAAACCTTTATGTATACCTGGCAGCAGTAGAGAAAAATACATGCTCGCAGCTCACGCCATACATGCACTCATCTCTAAGACCAACATTCTCATTGTTTCAATTGGACAGTCTTATAATTAGTAGTGTTACATGGTTTAAAATACCTTTTTAGAAAATAGATATAGAAAATATATATAGAAAATAGATGTCAGCTTTTTTTCCTTTAAATCGGTGACAGATTTATAATTTTTTTTGTCATGCAAGAAACTGAAATGAACTTTTTTCTATATCTGGCCATCGTTATTTGACGATCTTAATATTGTTCACAGCATATTAGTACAGAAAAGTCAGTTAAAGTTTTAAGTGTTCTTCCAGAACAATGTAACAAATGAGTGATCAGCATTCTGGTAGTGATAGTTTTGGATAAGCAATAAAACTTTATTGTCAGATTGATAAATTGAAATATAAATAAAATGGTAACACTGATTTACTTTTGCCAAGTTAAATGACACCCCAAGCTTCATGCCTGAGGATGCAAAGCCTTTGCACAGTATTTTTGTGTAGACCTTGTCTTTGTATGTATTATCCATGTTCTGTGATATCCAGGTCTCCCTTCTGCAGGTAATATATTGATATAATCCCTGAGGTGGGCCCTACCTTTCTCAGTAGTGACCTTCCACTGAATAGCCCTTATAATATATCTCTGAGGTACTCGGGTGGTAAGTGGTGCCCCCTGGTTAGTGATGTCCCTTGTCTGTGTATACACCATGATATGAGCTGTCAAATGTTCATTGTGCCAACAGGAAACCACTCTGAGCTGCCAGTCACACGTGGCCCACAATTTCCTGTCACAACTGCTGATGTCTTTATCCTGTCCCCAGTGCCGGTATCATCACGATTCTGGTGTGTCCCCCCCAGCATTTGCCTGACTTTCCTCTCTATTAATTTCCTCCCCTGATGCCTCCTGCCAGATAATCCTATATGTAATAGCATAAGTCACTTTAATGGGAAATGCTCTTGCTTGATATAGAAGTGCATAGCTCATCCTCTGTGGAATTGATCTGATGTGAGATCGGTATCAGAGTATTGGCAGTATCATTTACCACAGATCCTGTTTCATTTTTTATACTTAACCTCACAACTTCCACACATCAAGCTCCAAACTAGCCATCTTACAGTGCTCGGATAGAATGCCCATGCCCAAATGAAGTCAGCCAAGTGATTACTTTTATGTGTTGAAATATTAACATATCAAAAATGACAGGGCATTGAAAATCATTTTACTTTTTAATCAAAACCTGATTGCTATTTCACTTTAATGGTGGTGATGTATATTTCAGGAGCACGGTCGAGTCGGATGCTGAGGCAGATGGGTGATGAGCTCTTTGATGTTCTCATATCAGATGATGTCACATCTAACTTCCATACATCTTGTATGACCCCTAAGGTTAGATATTTTAAATTGTGTAGCACAAGATACTCTCATATTTATGTCCCACCGAAGCTGTAGACATGTTAGTATTGGGGCTAGTGGAAGCATAAGTGAGCACTTTTTATACTGTATCAACTTGGCCACTTATTTGCACCATATCTTACTTTTACATACAAAACAAAGCTCCTTTCAAACCTCTCCTGTCTTCTTTATAACCCATAGGTGTATCTAGCATAACTTTCATTAATGTACCTCACTTTACAAGAAGATATTTAAGTTGAAAGTGAGCAACTACAACCCTGCTGGACCACCATTTTGCACCCTCGAGCAGCACATTGTTTTCAGCTTGGAAATGTCAATACTTTGTTTCACAAATGGCTATATAAACCCAAATGCATTTATTTGTGTGTAGCCAAAAGATACAAACTAGTGGATACACAATTTCATGAAAATACAATTCAAATGGAAATACAATTCAAATAGAAACACAATTCAATGAAAATACACATCTCATGGATAAGCAGACAATATAGAGGGAGGTAAGTGAACAGAACAGCATGTGGTGCCAATTGGCCCAAGCTCTTCAGGAAAGGGGATAAACAAATGATTCCAGCCCTGCGACGTGGTGAAGCCCTTGCCAAATTTTTGTTCAGTTTAAAATTGTTTGTTGTTTTTTTAAAGCAATTTTTGCATTTATTTTCTGCCTCTTCCAGTTTCTGTAATGGTGCCTAGAGTTCAATGCATGGTGGGACATCTAGCAATATCTCATTGCTGTTTAATAAGTTACAAATTTGTATGATCTTGAACAAGTTGAAATATTCAAATGTTGTGAAATCAAATCTACCTTTCAGGCTCATCTTGCATCCTCCATGAGTCCTCCTCTTTTGTTGACTCAGCTTGTAGATAAGGACATTGAAGAACATTTAATGACATTCAAATGGGACTCAAGCTTTAATGATTTTTAGTTCTCCAAAAAATATATAATATACCAAAGATCTTGTCACACTTTCCATGTCCACTCCAAACCACATAGCAGAATATTTGCCGTAAATCTAAATTTAATACATGTAAATATGTTCCATTTGTTCTTGTCCCACTGATGTCATTCTTATTTTGCCCAAAAAATGTACCTGCAATACATAGTCCTCAAACACACAGATCAATGTTTGCTTTAAATCTCCTCGTTACAAAGATATATGGAGTAAAAGTTAACATGACAAATGTTCAAATGTCTTTTTTATTCCATGTTGAATAGAACCAGTTCAGAATTTGCTGTAATTGGTTATGATTCAGTTGCATTCTGGGAAGATTTAACTCATTTGTCTCTACATGATGATACACAGAACTTGCAATGATTGAGTCAGTAGACTAAATTGGGAACACCGCACATGACAATATCTGATTTTATAATTCAGTTCCAATGTAATAGTTTTTCTCTTTCAATGCACTATTTCCATGTTTTTTATTGGGATGCTGCAGTTCAGCCAATATTGTCCCCAAAAATAAAACTTGTTTGGTACATTATGACAGAAATTGTAGATGTAAGATAGGCTTATATCCCCGCAAACTTGTCTCAGAAACCAAAAAAATGACATGTATTTTGCAAAGGAACTGGGATTAAAAGCTTGGGGCAGAGTTGCAAGGGAGTGCTTGGAAGCTGGGTGGCTGTCTCTACTCAGACGGAGATACTAAGCTCTGTGCTCGCTGACTTATCCCCTGACACTGCCGTGTAATCAGACCAAGATTTGCCTGCTAACTGCAGCAAGGAGTGTGCTGTGTGACACAATAACTACCAAAAGCTGGTGCTCCACTGTGCAGATGCTCACATTCCTTTCATCAATGTCCACATTTGCTACTGCCAGTCTTGTAACAGCAAAGATTCTTGGAACATCATATTTCCATTCCTAATGTTTGCATAAATATCTTTTTGCTCATAAGAGATTGCGACTAGTCATTCAGTTTGATTTATTTTTTTATGAGGGACAATTAAAATGCAGGGCGTGTGTGGTCATCCACTCAAACTCCTTGCTGACTCTCTAACTTAGCCAAAAATATACAGATTAGCACCAAACTTGACACATGCATGCTTAATGAAAAAAAATCTTTGAGAAGTCTGATTTTAACTTTTCTGGTTACTTTTTACCTCTGCAATTAGGTCAAGTTATACATATCATGAGGATGTTCTGACTTAGATAATGGACAAATCAGACTGAGAAATCCATATTGATATGAAAAGTTTATATATATATATAACTTTCAAGTAAATCTCTGTTCAAAAAGATTCCTGCTTTCTTGTTTGGTTTGGATCAATCTGTACATGGTTGGATGCCTTCAGGAAACTCTACAGGAATCTTTGAAGTTGTTTAGATCGTGGTCTGCACTCAATTAATCCATACAAGTTGGGTGGGGTCAGGTGAGCAAATAGTTCCTGTAAGGCATTTTATTGGCTGATTTCTTTGTTTTATTGACTGCAGCACTGGTAGGTTGTGGCTATGTCCACAGCTCATGTCTTCACAATCATGGTGGGTTATATTAATATACACAAATTAAAGCTGTCACAAGTATTCTTATTTTTATTATTGTGGTTCTGTCCCTCTGGTTTTTGTATATTTATATTGTCTTCACTACATTTATGGAACTCCATACATCATGAGAATACTCAGAGTTGGAATAATGTATAATGATTTAATATTTCAAGTAAGCATGAAAACACCTGGATGCCTTGATTTGAGGACTTAGCAAATTTGCATTGTATTGCACACATGTAAAATCATTCCTATAAAGATTATACATGAGAGGTCTCTAATCAGCAGTGGCTTGACTGTCATATGAGGCAAGAACAAGGCAACAAAGACCGGCCTTGTGTTTATACAATCCACCTGACACAAGCTTTTTGTGTTCACATTTCTCATTATATTTTGTACCTATGCATTACCTGGAATATAATAAAACATGTCTTAAATCTATATTCCCACTCATTAGGAGTCACTGATGATTTGACAAAGGGATGGAACAGGCAGGCTTATTGTCTAGTATTTCTAGTAGGCTCAGGAGCTGAGTACAAAAAGATCCCCAGTTGGAATCAGCTTTATTGCAGGCTATTAGGAGTGTCAGTAATTGGCTTATTGTGTCAATCATAATGAATTCCAGGATCTGTTTAATATGCAGAAACCACATTATTTATTAAAAGGGGGGAAATATCGGTAGAGTTAAATATAAATGGGACCAAATGAGGTTTGCAGTCAACATTTGACCCTATTATGTTGCACATGTGTATGTAGATCAGGTGAGGGAGAGTTTTGAATGGTGCCATTCAATATTTTGATAAAGCTTTTCCAAGTCGATATGATGCCAAACCATCATTCTGAATTTTACTGTACACCAATCCTGAATCTAGTTGAGTAATTCTGCTTTATAATGACTTCAAGTCATAAAAATTGCATCAAAATCAGTGCAAAATTTAACACTTTGTAATGGTTGAGTGAATAAAAGTGTTTTGGATCATGTTCAACTTCATTTATATTTTATGGTACACCTTTTAAGTTTGATGGTAAATTTGGTGCCTCCATGTCTGGATAGTACTGGCAGTGTGTTATTCATTTTGAAACACGGGCATTTTTTCTGTTTACAATTTGGGCATAACCATTTTCAAGTTTATGTAAATGATGGACATGTTCACTTCTTTGATAGATATAATATGAAAGCTCATATTTATTGATAGATATAATATGAAAGCTCAATAAAAATGTTTTGGAATCTTCCTATTACTTCTGTATGGCAAGGCCCTGAGATCATAGCAGTATAATGAATCTCTTCTCAAACTTGTTACAGTCACCAGAAAAGCATCAACTGATTACACACAGCCTTAAAAAGCATCACCTGATTACACACAGCCTTAAAAAGCATCAACTGATTACACACAGCTTTAAAAAGCATCAGGTGATTAAACACAGCCTTAAAAAGCATCAACTGATTACACACAGCCTTAAAAAGCATCAGCTGATTACACACAGCCTTAAAAAGCATTAGGTGATTACACACGACCTCAAAAAGCATCAACTGATTACACACGACCTCAAAAAGCATAAACTGATTACACACGACTTCAAAAAGCATAAACTGATTACACACAGCCTTAAAAAGCATAAACTGATTACACACAGCCTTAAAAAGCATCAACTGATTACACACAGCCTTAAAAAGCATAAACTGATTACACACAGCCTTAAAAAGCATCAGCTGATTACACACAGCTTTAAAAAGCATCAGGTGATTAAACACAGCCTTAAAAAGCATCAACTGATTACACACAGCCTTAAAAAGCATCAGCTGATTACACACGGCCTTAAAAAGCATCAACTGATTACACACAGCCTTAAAAAGCATCAGCTGATTACACACAGCCTTAAAAAGCATCAACTGATTACACATGGCCTTATAAAGCATCAGCTGATTTCACACGGCTTAAAAAGCATCAGCTGATTTCACACGGCTTAAAAAGCATCAACTGATTACACACGGCTTAAAAAGCATCAGCTGATTACACACAGCCTTAAAAAGCATCAGCTGATTACACATGGCTTAAAAAGCATCAACTGATTACACACGGCCTTAAAAAGCATCAGCTGATTACACACGGCCTTAAAAAGCATCAGCTGATTTCACACGGCTTAAAAAGCATCAGCTGATTTCACACGGCTTAAAAAGCATCAACTGATTACACACGGCCTTAAAAAGCATCAGCTGATTACACACAGCCTTAAAATGGGTCAGCTGATTATAACACAGCCTTATAAAGGATTAGCTGATTACATCACAGCCTTATAAAGGATCACCTGATCGTAAAACAGCCTTAAAAAAGAACAGCTGACTGCACACAGCCTTAAAAAGAGTCAGCGTCGGATTACACACAGCCTTAATAAAATATCTGAGTGTGCTTTCTTCAAATTTGTCACCAAAATAATATGACAGTTACACATTAATGTGTCTTTCATGATGTCATGCTAAAATGTCCATTTATTGGTACCTTCCTTAACACGTGAAGCCAAGTATCTCTATATTCACTCGTAATGTGAGTTAAGTGAAGCATAAATATGATTCCATTGGATCACACTTGACTGCTGTTTTCTGCATTTTGTCACGAATGTCTCCAGGGGGGGCTCATGAAGGTAACGTTGATTACCACCGTCTCACAGGTAATGTCTTCCTGCCAGTCATAATCTGTCAATATGAATGGCATTAAAATGACATAATATTTGATAGCCCTTATTTGTTATTTTGTCTTGACAAATACAAGAACTGACAGATCAATATCGGCTTCACGTTTCATGAGCTTCACATTGTTTTCCCCACCATAATTTGTTCCTGTCACCATAGTAACATAGTGTATTGTGGGAAACTATGTGCAGCTAGTAATAAATTATAAATGTAACCAAAAGTGCTTATTTCAGATTTTATTTTTTTTGTTATTTTTTGGGGCAGTTGCTTTTTCAAGCACATCTAATTCTCTGTTTTGATTGTTTCAGAATTTCACAGCCAATGAGAAACTGACAGAGATGTTTGATATTCTGACTGTGAACCGCGACAAGAACAACATTCTCTTCATATCCTCCATAGAAGGTTAGTGCCAGCTTTGTCTGGGTACAGGATGCATTCCAACAAATGTAGTCCTCATCAGGATAGTGACATCCATGCATTATTATTTATATCAAAGAGCTAGAATGTTTTGGGTTTTTTTTCTGCTTATCCAGAGATATTTAACACAAATATCTGTTTAGATATCTCTGAATGATCACATCAAGATTTTCCAGTTTTTATGTATTGATTATGCATAATTACTTATTAGAAAGTGGTCAGGAACTTTTTCTTGACAAAGGAAGGCATATTTATATAGACCTGTCTAAAAAACAGCATACAAGTATCCTCAATAAAAGGAAACTATTGACCACGATAAGCCATTATCTTACATACAAAAAAACAAAAACCTTTATCAGAAGGTAAGTTTTGTATTTTCTGAAATAAGAAGAACATTCTGAATATATATGTTATTTCCAATCATTGGCCCTCAATAAAATATCCTAATTGGAAAGGCTTGGCATTGATAATGACTTCACCAACAAGTATAAAGTATTATGATAGTATACCTTAGTTTATTCTCATCAAAGAAAATGGACCTGTTTCGTGTATTGAATGGATATCAAAACATACTGTATTTGGTAATCCAAAGTGCTTTTTTCTGCTGTAAGGGGGAGAAATTTTCTGTCATTCTGTCTGTCCATCAACTTCAATTGTCTCCTCTCAAACTACTGGTCAGAGATCTTAGTTATTTGTATGTATGATCAAGTACTTTCAGTGGATCAATTATATATCATTTTCATTAGACTTAGATTTTGTTCCATCTTTTAGCTATCACTGAATGGTGAAGAAGGCTGCCACTTTAAATAACATGACAAACATCAGCCAAAAAGAATCAAGATAACAAATTCCATATTGTTGTGCATTTTGATTGTGAAATTATCATCTGCCCAAGTCTGCTCTGGGAAAGGGTTGAAATGATAATTCATGAAGCAATTTGCAGATGTAAAAGATAAAAAAACAACTTCCAGAGAAGTTTTCTGCCAAAACATTTTTTTTTCAAGGAATAAAATGGCCAATCAATACAAAAGCAGTTTATTCAATGTAAGAAAGCTTGATCATGGTTTATTTGCCTTGAATTATGGGAGAGGCATACTGGAACCTCCTTCCTCTTGACCTCAAATTGAGCAACAAAAAAGGGTCAGGATGAAAAATGGGACCACTTGACCAAGGTGCAGGAGTGGCCAAACTTATGATCACCACTCAAAGCATGAATCATCATGCAAGAAGACGCCAAGTCTCTTGATGGAGTTTAAAGTTTTATTAAGTATAATGGTGGCAGTGTTTGGGTGCTTGCACTTGTGAGTGGTGGTGGGCTGAGGGTGATGGCGGCAGAGAATACATGCAGGACCTTCCTTGCAGGGTCTCGTGGGTAATGGTCTGTGAGGCAGAAGGCTGCCAGACTAATGGTGTGAGATCCACACAGAGTGCCCCACAAATTGCCAGGCCAAATGTTGCGATAACATCTTGCGACAGGAAGAATTCAAGGTCATGTGACCCACAAGGAAGTTGCCTGTCAGCATCTGCCTCCACATTTTGTCTTGATGACAGAAATCGGCAGGAAGGACAAAGTGGGAGACATGAAGAAGGCAACGATATTCAGATGTCACCTGACTTAACAGAGCCTGCCACACATATGTACATTCATGTGCCATCCTACTTATTAGAGCCTGCCATACCTCTGTACATTCATGTGCCACCCGACTTATTAGAGATATGTACATTCATGTGCCACCCGACTTGTTAGAGATATGTACATTTATGTGCCACCCGACTTATTAGAGATATGTACATTCATGTGCCACCCGACTCATTAGAGATATGTACATTCATGTGCCACCCGACTCATTAGAGATATGTACATTCATGTGCCACCCGACTTACTAGAGCCTGCCATACCTCTGTACATTCATGTGCCACCCAACTTATTAGAGATATGTACATTCATGTGCCACCCGACTTATAAGAGCCTGCCATACCTCTGTACATTCATGTGCCACCCGACTTATTAGAGATATGTACATTCATGTGCCACCTGACTTATTAGAGATATGTACATTCATGTGCCACCCGACTTATTAGAGATATGTACATTTATGTGCCACCCGACTTATTAGAGCCTGCCATACCTCTGTACATTCATGTGCCACCCAACTTATTAGAGATATGTACATTCATGTGCCACCTGACTTATTAGAGATATGTACATTTATGTGCCACCCGACTTATTAGAGATATGTACATTTATGTGCCACCCGACTTATTAGAGATATGTACATTCATGTGCCACCCGACTTATTAGAGATATGTACATTCATGTGCCACCCGACTTATTAGAGCCTGCCATACCTCTGTACATTCATGTGCCACCCAACTTATTAGAGATATGTACATTCATGTGCCACCCGACTTATAAGAGCCTGCCATACCTCTGTACATTCATGTGCCACCCGACTTATTAGAGATATGTACATTCATGTGCCACCCGACTTATTAGAGATATGTACATTCATGTGCCACCCGACTTATTAGAGATATGTACATTTATGTGCCACCCGACTTATTAGAGCCTGCCATACCTCTGTACATTCATGTGCCACCCAACTTATTAGAGATATGTACATTCATGTGCCACCTGACTTATTAGAGATATGTACATTTATGTGCCACCCGACTTATTAGAGATATGTACATTTATGTGCCACCCGACTTATTAGAGATATGTACATTCATGTGCCACCCGACTTATTAGAGATATGTACATTCATGTGCCACCCGACTTATTAGAGCCTGCCATACCTCTGTACATTCATGTGCCACCCAACTTATTAGAGATATGTACATTCATGTGCCACCCGACTTATTAGAGCCTGCCATACCTCTGTACATTCATGTGCCACCCAACTTATTAGAGATATGTACATTCATGTGCCACCTGACTTATTAGAGATATGTACATTTATGTGCCACCCGACTTATTAGAGATATGTACATTTATGTGCCACCCGACTTATTAGAGATATGTACATTCATGTGCCACCCGACTTATTAGAGATATGTACATTCATGTGCCACCCGACTTATTAGAGCCTGCCATACCTCTGTACATTCATGTGCCACCCAACTTATTAGAGATATGTACATTCATGTGCCACCCGACTTATTAGAGCCTGCCATACCTCTGTACATTCATGTGCCACCCGACTTATTAGAGATATGTACATTCATGTGCCACCCGACTCATTAGAGCCTGCCATACCTCTGTACATTCATGTGCCACCCAACTTATTAGAGATATGTACATTCATGTGCCACCCGACTTATTAGAGCCTGCCATACCTCTGTACATTCATGTGCCACCCAACTTATTAGAGATATGTACATTCATGTGCCACCCGACTTATTAGAGCCTGCCATACCTCTGTACATTCATGTGCCACCCAACTTATTAGAGATATGTACATTCATGTGCCACCTGACTTATTAGAGATATGTACATTCATGTGCCTCCCAACTTATTAGAGTCTGCCACACAAGGAAGTTGCCTGTCAGCATCTGCCTCCACATTTTGTCTTGATGACAGAAATCGACAGGAAGGACTAAGTGGGAGACATGAAGAAGGGAACGATATTCAGATGTCACCAGACTTAACAGAGCCTGCCACACATATGTACATTCATGTGCCACCTGACTTACTAGAGCCTGCCATACCTCTGTACATTCATGTGCCACCCGACTTATTAGAGATATGTACATTTATGTGCCACCCGACTTATTAGAGATATGTACATTTATGTGCCACCCGACTTATTAGAGATATGTACATTCATGTGCCACCCGACTTATTAGAGATATGTACATTCATGTGCCACCCGACTTATTAGAGATATGTACATTCATGTGCCACCCGACTTATTAGAGATATGTACATTCATGTGCCACCCGACTTACTTGAGCCTGCCATACCTCTGTACATTCATGTACCACCCGACTTATTAGAGACCGCCATTCACATATATATTCAGGTGTATTTAGCAAATAAGCAGTATAGTCATTCTATGTTCATTTAATCTTGTGATATAGTCCTACAAATGTCATTAGAAGAAAACTGACCTATAATTGCTCACAAAAAATCCACAAGATAAAATGTAAAAGCATGACCCATGTAAGTATAATGAGTTTTGAAAAACTCGCACCATAATGACCAGAATGCATTAGAATATCATTCTTATTGCAAATATTATATTTGATTTAATGTCTTTTATGGTAATTATTATCCTATTGCAACTGACAATTGGATTGTGAATATTGATTGTCAAGATATCATGTTGAAACAAATAATTTACAAGATTAGTGGTCAATTTGGATTCATAATAAGAAACTCTGAAACCATATAAAATACTTTCATATCATTTTCATTTTAAGTCTATTTTATTTTCCAAACCCTGATTATGAATTCCGTTATGTTTATTGGTATCCTTAGCCATTACTTAATGCATCTCAGTTTATATATTTTCTGTTATTGTTGTATGTTATGGTCCAGACATCATCTTGTGTACTTTACAGGAAAAAGTGTTATTGAATTGTCTATTTAGATATTTAGAAAGGCTTATTTGGGTAGGGAGACTGGGAGGCAGTGCATGTTTGCAATGTATATGCCATTTCTGGTGATTTAAGTAGAACCTCATACAAGCAAAGTGAAGCAGGTTGATATGCTGCCACAGGGGAACACAGTTAAGTGACAAGGCATGTTGTGTGAGTGAAGGCAATTCCCTCGGCACACGCACATCACATCACTGCCTAACTGTTATACAAACAGTGATCAGCACAAGTGAACCCCAACAAATTGTCCTCACTCATCTTGTTCACAACATGGATATTTAACAAATAAATAAAGCCTTTATTTATATTCTAAATTATAATGCCTTATGGTGAATCCAGATTAGGAATCTGTTGTAGGGGAATACACATGCTCTTGTATGAGTAGCAAAGTGTTAGATTATGTAGATATTAATTACTGTGTCCTACATCATTCTCATCCCCATCTTTCTCCTTCATCAACAACTTCCTCATCCTTTTCATCACTGACTTCCTCATATTTGTTTTTCATCACCATATTCCTCATCTTTGTTTTGATGACTGATCTCCTCATATCTATTTATCATCATCTTCCTCATGTTCTTTTGTCACTCTGTCTCTAAGTCACTGTCAATCATCACCTTACATCCCCTCATCACTGGTCCCTTTTACCCTGTTTCGATCCCTCAGTTCCCCCACTTCTCTGTCACTCATCCCCTCCTATGTTCTGCTCCCACCAATCACTGTCAGTCATCACCTTACATCCCCATCCCCTCATCACTGGCCTCTTTTACCCTGTTCCCCATCCCCCAGTTCCCCCACTTATCTGTCACTCATCCCCTCCTATGTTCTGCTCCCATCAATCACTGTCAGTCATCACCTTACATCCCCTCATCACTGGCCCCTTTTACCCTGTTCCCCATCCCCCAGTTCCCCCACTTATCTGTCACTCATCCCCTCCTATGTTCTGCTCCCATCAATCACTGTCAATCATCACCTTACATCCCCTCATCACTGGTCCCTTTTACCCTGTTCCCCATCCCCCAGTTCCCCCACTTATCTGTCACTCATCCCCTCCTATGTTCTGCTCCCATCAATCACTGTCAGTCATCACCTTACATCCCCTCATCACTGGCCCCTTTTACCCTGTTTCCCATCCCCCAGTTCCCCCACTTCTCTGTCACTCATCCCCTCCTATGTTCTGCTCCCATCAATCACTGTCAGTCATCACCTTACATCCCCTCATCACTGGCCCCTTTTACCCTGTTCCCCATCCCCCAGTTCCCCCACTTCTCTGTCACTCATCCCCTCCTATGTTCTGCTCCCATCAATCACTGTCAGTCATCACCTTACATCCCCTCATCACTGGTCCCTTTTACCCTGTTTCGATCCCTCAGTTCCCCCACTTCTCTGTCACTCATCCCCTTCTATGTTCTGCTCCCATCAATCACTGTCAATCATCACCTTACATCCCCTCATCACTGGTCCCTTTTACCCTGTTTCCCATCCCTCAGTTCCCCCACTTCTCTGTCACTCATCCCCTCCTATGTTCTGCTCCCATCAATCACTGTCAATCATCACCTTACATCCCCTCATCACTGGTCCCTTTTACCCTGTCCCCCATCCCTCAGTTCCCCCACTTCTCTCTCTGTCACTCATCCCCCTCTTATATTCTGCTCCCATCAATCAGATCCTTGTGCTCTTAAATATTTTCCAAAAGTGAGTTGAAAGACTGATGAATTACACATTTTAAAATGAATAATGATTTCTTAGAATTGAAAAAAGGTCCTTGGTATTGCTTAATGATATTTTCATATTAGAGAGTGCAATTTAATTATAATGATTATGGCAAGGGAAATTGGAATCTTCTTTCCTATCCTCATGGTGATTTTGTTTAGTAAAATTCAATCACTCAACTTTCATTAGAGAAAATATCACGACTTAAAAGCTTTGACAGATACCAAGAAGCCCATTACTGTAAGCCATACACACTTGAGACAAGCAAAATTAGTTTGTTTTTTACAGATTGAAGTGGATATGACACTGCTTTGTGAACAAAAGACATCTCTAGTGCAATATAATTATTGGGTGTTTGAAGTGGAATTACATTACAGAGTAAACCACAATCCCATATCCAGTGTTTTAAAGCAAGTGAGCCACACACTGAGTCCCCATCACACATATAACTGAATATAACATACAACAACTGGGTCTCTATCATACACCTATGTAATTTCATATAACATACATGTACACCAACTGGGTCCCTTACACATACATTCTCTCATAATGTTTGGACAGAACAGCATGATGAGTCTAATATATGATGGAGCTTCATTATCATATATTCACCTTCTCTTGTGTTGTTAGGATTCACCGATACGATTATTCTAATATATGATGGAGCTTCACAATCTTAAGTTCATCTTCTCGTATCTTGTTAGGATTCATAATTATGATTAGTCTAATACACCAGCTATTGTTAGACTTGTCAGGAAATTTGATTATAAATTGGTTTCTTTGTGTTGTTATATGCACCATATCACTTCATATTGAATTTGTCATAGCAAGATTTCTAAAGATGCATACAAAGATTCCTTTTATTTCATTAATAGACTCACTGTAGATTAAACAGAGTTAATCAACATCAGTGCTTTACAGACTTTATGTTTTTTCTTAGATTTATTGTGATTCTAAATTCTGCTAAAATTTAGATAACTTTCTTTATAAGAACAAAAAACTTAAAATTACCTGTTATCCATAAATAACTACATAGTTGAAAAGAAGAGGTTTAACAGATGTATCAAATTTACTATAGCTGTTTGTATTCTAGCTGTTTTTTTCGTGCAAGCTGGGATGTCATGCAAGCTAGGATGTCATACAAGCTAGGCTGTCGATTCTTCATCTGGCATCAAAGGTTTTGAGTGACAAGTATAGTGTTGTCATAAAGCAATATTTTTCCCAGATGGATGCTGAGGATGTGTATTTACATGTTGCCATTGACAGCAGGGCATAGGAGCACTAAGGACCCCAAAGGCAACCTCCAGGGTCTCTAAGCTAAAATCAATGACACTCTGTTTCTCTTACTAATCGAAAAGTGAAATGGTTTTGAAAGTATGTACACTGTTAATTGAATTTGCTGTGTAACAATCTCAAATGCATAGAATTCTGAAAGCAGGAACATGTTGATGTCAATAGAGCATGTGGCATTAGGGGGTGATGCTGCAGTGGTGTGAATGGAGGGTGGCTGTGTACCTGTCCCCTCATGTCATTCTGACGATGGTGTGCAACTAAGATAACACCTTTAAATGTCACTCAGTCAACTGTTTACCTATGAGAAATACATGAAAAGAGAAAGTGACCAGGATGAGGGAGAAGGAGAGTAGTAGAGTGAGGAGGGAGAGTCGGTAGAATGGGGAGGGAGAGTAGGTAGAATGAAGAGGGAGAGTAGGTAGAGTGAGGAGGGAGAGTTGGTAGAATGGGGAGGGAGAGTAGGTAGAATGAGGAGGGAGAGTAGGTAGAGTGAGGAGGGAGAGTAGGTAGAATGGGGAGGGAGAGTAGGGAGAGTGAGGAGGGAGAGTAGGTAGAATGGGGAGGGAGAGTAGGTAGAGTGGGGAGGGAGAGTAGGTAGAATGAGGAGGGAGAGTAGGTAGAATGGGGAGGAAGAGTAGGTAGAATGAGGAGGGAGAGTAGGTAGAATGGGGAGGGAGAGTAGGGAGAGTGAGGAGGGAGAGTAGGTAGAATGGGGAGGGAGAGTAGGTAGAGTGGGGAGGGAGAGTAGGTAGAATGGGATGGGGAGGGAGAGTAGGTAGAGTGAGGAAGGAGAGTAGGTAGAGTGGGCATGGTGAGGAGGGAGAGGGAGAGTAGGTAGAATGGGGAGGAAGAGTAGGTATAGTGAGGAGGGTGAGTAGGTAGAGTGAGGAGGGAGAGTAGGTAGAATGGGGAGGGAGAGTAGGTAGAGTGAGGAGGGAGAGTAGGTAGAATGGGCATGGTGAGGAGGGAGAGTAGGTAGAATGGGGAGGAAGAGTAGGTATAGTGAGGAGGGAGAGTAGGTAGAGTGAGGAGGGAGAGTAGGTAGAATGGGGAGGGAGAGTAGGGAGAGTGAGGAGGGAGAGTAGGTAGAATGGGGAGGGAGAGTAGGTAGAGTGGGGAGGGAGAGTGGGTAGAATGGGGAGGAGGAGTAGGTAGAGTGAGGAGGGAGAGTAGGTAGAGTGGGCATGGTGAGGAGGGAGAGAAGGTAGAATGGGGAGGGAGAGTAGGTAGAGTGAGGAGGGAGAGTAGGTAGAATGGGGAGGGAGAGTAGGTAGAGTGAGGAGGGAGAGTTGGTAGAATGAGGAGAGAGAGTAGGTAGAATGGGGAGGAAGAGTAGGTAGAATGAGGAGGGAGAGTAGGTAGAATGGGGAGGGAGAGTAGGGAGAGTGAGGAGGGAGAGTAGGTAGAATGGGGAGGGAGAGTAGGTAGAGTGGGGAGGGAGAGTGGGTAGAATGGGGAGGAGGAGTAGGTAGAGTGAGGAGGGAGAGTAGGTAGAGTGGGCATGGTGAGGAGGGAGAGAAGGTAGAATGGGGAGGGAGAGTAGGTAGAATGGGGAGGGAGAGTAGGTAGAATGGGGAGGGAGAGTAGGTAGAGTGGGGAGGGAGAGTAGGTAGAATGAGGAGAGAGAGTAGGTAGAATGGGGAGGAAGAGTAGGTAGAATGAGGAGGGAGAGTAGGTAGAATGGCGAGGGAGAGTAGGGAGAGTGAGGAGGGAGAGTAGGTAGAATGGGGAGGGAGAGTAGGTAGAGTGGGGAGGGAGAGTAGGTAGAATGGGGAGGGAGAGTAGGTAGAGTGAGGAAGGAGAGTAGGTAGAGTGAGGAGGGAGAGTAGGTAGAATGGGGAGGGAGAGTAGGTAGAATGGGGAGGGAGAGTAAGTATAGTTAGGAGGGAGAGTAGGTAGAGTGAGGAGGGAGAGTAGGTAGAATGGGGAGGGAGAGTAGATAGAGTGAGGAGGGAGAGTAGGTAGAGTGGGCATGGTGAGTAGGTAGAGTAGGTAGAGTGGGGAGGGAGAGTAGGTAGAATGGGGAGGGAGAGTAGGTAGAATGGGGAGGAAGAGTAGGTATAGTGAGGAGGGAGAGTAGGTAGAGTGAGGAGGGAGAGTAGGTAGAATGGGGAGGGAGAGTAGATAGAGTGAGGAGGGAGAGTAGGTAGAGTGGGCATGGTGAGGAGGGAGAGTAGGTAGAGTGAGGAGGGAGAGTAGGTAGAATGGGGAGGAAGAGTAGGTAGAGTGAGGAGGGAGAATAGGTAGAGTGAGGAGGGAGAGTAGGTAGAGTGGGGAGAGAGAGTAGATAGAATGAGGAGGGAGAGTAGATAGAATGAGGAGGGAGAGTAGATAGAATGAGGAGGGAGAGTAGGTAGAGTGAGGAGGGAGAGTAGGTAGAGTGGGGAGGGAGAGTAGGTAGAGTGGGCATGGTGAGGAGGGAGAGTAGGTAGAGTGAGGAGGGAGAGTAGGTAGAGTGGAGAGGGAGAGTAGGTAGAATGGGGAGGAAGAGTAGGTAGAGTGAGGAGGGAGAGTAGGTAGAGTGGGGAGAGAGAGTAGATAGAATGAGGAGGGAGAGTAGATAGAATGAGGAGGGAGAGTAGATAAAATGAGGAGGGAGAGTAGGTAGAGTGGGCATGGTGCAAAGAGAAATGCAAAAGAAAGTAAAAAGAAAGAAAAATGAAGAAAAAGGAGGGATGGTTTACTCAATTAGATAACGCCAAGACAAAACTATTTATGAATACTCTTATTTTGTTGTGGAATGAACTTGAGGCTTAAACTGTGGGGAATGTTTTCGGAACTCTTTCTGAATTCTTTCCTGTTTTTTGTCAGAGCAGATGGGTTGAAAGATATTGACTATATATATTCATGTTATTAGTAAATAAATCTTTTTAGCACAGAATTTATGAAATAAAGATTTACTTGCAATGGACGATTGTCTGTCCTCAATTCAGAGTGATGGGGACAGAACTTTCCAGACTCCATACACTATCTGGGCAATCTTGCTGTCGTGGTTATCATTCAGTGGTCATCTTTATCATTGCCATTGAGGCAGCAGAGTCAGAGGACATTAATAACTAGCCATACACTCCTCTTATTGCAGAAAGTACACTCATTATTTACTGCAAAGTAGGAAACACAAATCTCTTGCGTCACGTCTGCCGTATTAGCTTTTCAGATAGTGGAAAATGGATTGACAAATGCTGATGAAAGATATCAATAATTATGTAAGCTCCTACCACACAAGGGCTGGAGGGAAACTTTGATCTTTGGTTGATAAATCAAACAATAACTCTGAGACAGCTGTACCATTTACAGAATGCCAAGGCTCAACCATTTCTCAAGGTTACTGATGTAACAATATGGCTGATATATCTTCATTGGTGGGACATTCACCATGAGACCCAGGGATTCCCACCCAGTTATGAGCTGATATTGTCTGGAATCAGCACTATATATTACCTTTTTTTACCTCTTTTACAATTTTTTTTTCGATAAGAAGTAGAAATGCACTCAGATTATCAGCAGGCATCAACTAACTGGTTGCTTATGCTCCTCAATAATGAAGCAATATGTTTCAAAGTTGGCAGCACTTCAAAATAAAACAAAGAAATATGGTATTTTGAGACATAATAATGAGATCAATCCTTCATCCAGAATACCAGCCTAGTAGAGAGTTACACACAGACATGTACAACAATATAGAGTGAAGTAAGAATGCTTGCAGTCTCCCAAGCAAAGATGAAAATTGAAATAACTGCATCATTTGAATACTGCATGTCATGCCCTTATGTCACTGCCTTGTGTCACAGCCTTATGTTAGGGACTTATATGTTAAGGACTTATTATTATTATTATCATCTTTATTACGTACTCAAGGTACACATATAAATACAATTACAATGATAAAACAATACACACCATTAAAAAAATTTAATTCATATAGTACAAAGATATTCAATATGTTAAGGACTTATATGTTAAAGACTTATATGTTACGACTTATATGTTACGACCTTATGTCACTGCCTTATGTTAAGGGCTTATATGTCACTGCCTTATGTCACTGCCTTATGTCACTGCCTTATGTCACTGCCTTATGTCACTGCCTTTTGTCACAGCCTTATGTCATGGCCTTATGGCAAGGCCTTGTGTCACAGCAATTAATCAAAGATCACATAAGTTATACAAGCATATGAGGCCTATTCAAGTAGAAACCACCAAATGTTGTCATCAATGAGAATATTGGTGATCTGTGTACATGATATTATTAGTGGTTTGTGTATACTATGTTAGATTAAAGCTATCTAGATAATGAATAAATAAGTTAGAGGCAAATGTCAACATACATATAACTATTCAATGAGAATTGCTTGTATCCCGATCATTCTAACTTCAGAATTCTGTTTTGATAATTTCAAGTGGGTTGCAGTGAGCGCAGGAGTTCTGCAGGGCATGTAGAGCTGAAGATGTAAGGCAATTAGTCAGATGAAGTGTGTAACAAACACGAAGGCTGGGGGGCCACAACCAATGTGCACAGTTGACTACAGCATCCATATCCTTAAAGAACATTAATTATCTTCATCTTGTATTTTCCTGAAGTCCAATTAGGGAAGTGATTAATGACCTGCAGTTGTTTAGGCAAAGACGATTGATTGCTGAGCGGAGTGCAGACAGGAGAAGAACATTGTCAGATTAACTTGTCGCAAGTGGTTTACCCTTTCCTACCGACAGTACAAATACATTTGGCATAGTTGCCAGAGTGTTCTGTGGGAAACAGCTCATTTTTGACTAATGAGGAGGGCATAGTTTAGCTGATGCTTGTCACTTCCTCTGACCTCTCTCAGGATCCTCCTCTGAGTGTCACTTAGTTAGTTCAGAGTTGTGATCCCAGGGGGAGCCCATCTCATTCTGGCAATGTGTGCACAGCATCAACCAGCTCTGGCATCCCGGATGCATGGGTTACATTTTATTTTATATAAAGCCTAACCATGATATGCATCTTTGAACCTTGTCCTTACTTCAGAAGTAAACAAAAGTCAAGGTCAAAAATGGTTAAGATAGGGTGAATGAGGCTTATAAAGTAAGAATTTTTAGAGGTCAGTCAGTTTGTGGAAATTAAGGTTAGTTTAAATGATGTACATGTGAAATATGTTCATAAATTTTGAAGGCAATCTCAATTAGTGACAGATATTTATCACTCTAACTAATCAAATTGATCTTGACATTATTTGAGAGTTCAAGACGTCTGTGGAAGGGTCAACATCAAATATCTTCCAAAATATTGATATGAAGAATTTCCCTAAATGTTCCAAAGCAGCTGGAATGATAGGCAAATTTCTATCTTGCTAACAAGGCAATTGATCTTGACCTTGTTTGATAGACCAAAAATGTCATGGTAAATTAAGCATCAAACCATTTGACATGTTGATATTGTGAATGGTCCTGTAAATTTCAAAGCAATCAGAATAATTGTCAAGATTTCATCATGCTAAGCATGCCAATTTGCACAATTCACACCATTGCTCTCTGCGCATTCTGATTGGAAGAAAACTGCATTGGATTTCCTGAGTATGTACTTTATTGGCTGATAAATGAGGCACTGAGGAACATATCAACCTAATTTTATGAAAATGGGATGAAAGATACTTGCTTCAAGTTGGTGAATGTGACATTTTTAGTATTAATGCACAAATATCAAGCAAGGTGTTCATACAATTAAGGACACCTCATCTTAGGTGGTGAGACTTATTTAATGAGTATGTGGAGACCAATCTGTGAAATTTCAAATCTTAAGAGACACAAATCTCAGGATATAGTTCTTAGAGCAGGCAAGCAGGGAGCAGGCAAGCAGGGAGCAGGCAATCTGGGAGCAGGCAGACTGGGAGCAGGCAGGCAGGGAGCAGGCAAGCGGGGAGCAGGCAAGCAGGGAGCAGGCAAGTGGGGAGCAGGCAAGCAGGGAGCAGACAAGCAAGGAGCAGGCAAGCAGGGAGCAAGCAAGTGGGGAGCAGACAAGCAGGGAGCAGGCAAGTGGGGAGCAGGCAAGCAGGGAGCAGGCAAGTGGGGAGCAGGCAAGCAGGGAGCAGACAAGCAAGGAGCAGGCAAGCAGGGAGCAAGCAAGTGGGGAGCAGACAAGCAGGGAGCAGGCAAGTGGGGAGCAGGCAAGCAGGGAGCAGGCAGACTGGGAGCAGGCAGGCAGGGAGCAGGCAAGCGGGGAGCAGGCAAGCAGGGAGCAGGCAAGTGGGGAGCAGGCAAGCAGGGAGCAGGCAAGTGGGGAGCAGGCAAGCAGGGAGCAGACAAGCAAGGAGCAGGCAAGCAGGGAGCAAGCAAGTGGGGAGCAGACAAGCAGGGAGCAGGCAAGTGGGGAGCAGGCAAGCAGGGAGCAGGCAAGTGGGGAGCAGGCAAGCAGGGAGCAGACAAGGAGGGAGCAGGCAAGCAGGGAGCAGGCAAGCAGGCAAGCAGGGAGCAGACAAGGAGGGAGCAGGCAAGCAGGTAGCAGACAAGCAGGGAGCAGGCAACCTGTCAAACAGGGAGCTGTAATCATTGTTCACTGTGATATTTTTGTCATCCGCTTCAGATAAAACAAAGAAAGTTATTGCTTCATCATGTTGGGGCTTGGGTTATGACTTATTTTGACATTGGCCAATATGTCTTATCAGTTTATCACATCAAACAGCTATCCCTCTCTGTTCCCATGGATACTTCAGGCTTTAGTTAAGATAGATACCATCATTAATACTAATATCATCTCACTATCAAAGCTTGGAAATATTGGAGAGGCCATGACCTGGAGACATCTGTCACACCACACATTTATATTTGTGTCTAATAGTGTCCTAAATATGGCCTTGACTTTGATCCTTTGAACGTCTAACATGGTAAATGTTTGGAAGCAGACATATCAGCACACCAGGGAAACCACCGTCACATCATCAAAGATACTGCCCCTCTCAACCCTGTTTGTCAATGCCACTTTGACCATAAGGATAAAAAGATTCCCGAAGCTGCAGTGATATGGAATGATGGGATCCTGTTGTTGGAATCTGGCATATGAACAGCAATTAAGAGAACTGGTACATCATCAGTAGATTACATCAGATACAGGACCCAACTGAGATTACATCTGATACAGGTTCCAGCTGAGATTACATCAGATACAGGACCCAGCTGAGATTACATCAGATACAGGACCCAGCTGAGATTACATCAGATACAGGACCCAGCTGAGATTACATCAGATACATGACCCAGCTGAGATTACATCAGATACAGGACCCAGCTGAGATTACATCAGATACAGGACCCAGCTGAGATTACATCAGATACAGGACCCAGCTGAGATTACATCAGATACAGGACCCAGCTGAGATTACATCTGGTACAGGACCCAACTGAGATTACATCAGATACAGGACCCAGCTGAGATTACATCTGGTACAGTTCCAGCTGAGATTACATCAGGTACAGGACCCAACTGAGATTACATCAGATACAGGACCCAGCTGAGATTACATCTGGTACAGGACCCAACTGAGATTACATCTGGTACAGTTCCAGCTGAGATTACATCAGGTACAGGACCCAACTGAGATTACATCAGATACAGGACCCAACTGAGATTACATCAGATACAGGGCCCAGCTGAGATTACGTCAGATACAGGACCCAGCTGAGATTACATCAGATACAGGACCTAGCTGAGATTACATCTGGTATAGGACCCAACTGAGATTACATCAGATACAGGACCCAGCTGAGATTACATCAGATACAGGGCCCAGCTGAGATTACATCAGATACAGGACCCAGCTGAGATTACATCAGATACAGGACCCAACTGAGATAACATCAGATACAGGACCCAGCTGAGATTACATCTGGTATAGGACCCAGCTGAGATAACATCAGATACAGGACCCAGCTGAGATAACATCAGATACAGGACCCAACTGAGATTACATCTGGTACAGGACCCAACTGAGATTACATCTGGTACAGGACCCAGCTGAGATTACATCAGATACAGGGCCCAGCTGAGATTACATCTGGTACAGGACCCAGCTGAGATTACATCAGATACAGGACCCAGCTGAGATTACATCAGATACAGGACCCAGCTGAGATTACATCAGATACAGGACCCAGCTGAGATAACATCAGATACAGGACCCAGCTGAGATAACATCAGATACAGGACCCAACTGAGATTACATCAGATACAAGATCCAGCTGAGATAACATCAGATACAGGACCCAGCTGAGATTACATCAGATACAGGACCCAGCTGAGATTACATCAGATACAGGACCCAGCTGAGATTACATCAGATACAGGACCCAGCTGAGATTACATCAGATACAGGACCCAGCTGAGATAACATCAGATACAGGACCCAACTATGTAATATTCTGTGGAATCGTCTTCAAGGATCAACCGTCAAGCCCAGCATTCAGAGATAATTCCTAGATTAAGCAAAATTGAAAGGAAAGATCCACTGCACAGTTGTATTTCATTACACTTGCATCTGAAATATCCTTAGAAACTGCAAGTGAGGCATGATGGGATGAAAGTAATTAGACATTTGATTTATCAGCACATATATGTGGGCTCTGTGGGGCAACTGATTGTGTGACAAGGGCCTCATGTGTCTGAGAGGAATTGACAGCAATCTAAACCTGGCATGAGACACTGTCTAAGTTAGGGGTCATGACAGTCTATGGTAAATGACTACCTAATCCCTGCAGTCTTTCCCTTCCCACCATTCCACTCCCACAGATTTGCTTTAATGATCAGGGCAGTGTCTTTATCATGCATGTGTATACAAGGTAAATGTGTGCATCCTTGGTGTAAGCCACCATCCCAGTGTGGGTCACAGATTAGGGGGAATGGAGGCAACAGGAAGTAGAAGCAATAACAGTGTGCTGAATGTTTGGTCAGTGGCATGATGGGAGTATGAGAGCTTTCCATGAGATGCAGGCATAATGGCAACCTTAAACTCCAGCAGTGGCCATCAATTGGTGGACTCTCAGCGTCGGATTACCTGGGATGTTGGTGGGATTAACCACGACCTCTCTGTAGTCACGAGCACACCTCACTTACCACACACTATACACTGTCTGCTCACACACATCAACCCCTGTAAAACTTAAGCCAAATCTTGATATCAAAATTGTAGCCAAAATAAGGCATTTGCTTAAAGTAATGCAATGTCACGATATAGTTCTGCATCTGGACATCATCCTACCACACCATTGTTAAATGGATATTTTTGCAGAGAGATATTGATACAAGTTTTATGATTAATGGCTAATGAATATATAAAGGATTTTGGTATGAAATGAAACTTTGTAGACATATCGGTTTAAGCAGTAAGTTTGTATTCATTGGTGAGGGTAATATGAGTGGGGCCTCCATTAGGATTCAGGAAGATGTGGCAGGATTCATGGATTGTTGTCAGAGACATTCATCACAGTCCTGCTCAGGAGACAGGCATATCTGCCACTGCAGTCTAAGACTCATTTATTTCTCTGATAAGTAACACTCCGAATGCACAAGATATGACCTTTACTTGTGCTCTTCAAAGTGGAAATACTTGTAAAAATATGAGCATATATTCTGATCATTACCACTCTCACTCTCTCACTCTCATTCCTAAAAGAGTCACACACACACACACACACACACATATATATTTATATATTTATATATATAGCACTTATTGATGCCATAGTATAAAAACTTAAATATGCTCTCAGAGTTTTGCCATATTGATGGGTCAATCATGCATGTGGAGAAATACTTTTTTTGTTATTCCTCCATTTCTCAGGTAATGTGACCGGATGATGGTGGGGAGAGCCTGAGTGGTAATGTGCCCTGATAACAGCTCAAGTGGGCCATATTGATTGAAATGATGCCATACAGAAACCAGCTTAGGACACCTTTATTTATAGGTTTGGGAATGAGAGGCCACCGAGTGGCGATAACTCTGCTGTCAACCTGTGCACCAAGGTTTTCTGACACGCAGTGGCTTTAACTACTCAGAGCTAGTTTTATGAAAAAATGACTTGTTTTATTTTAAAAGCTTATCTTGACACCAAGTTATCTCTTGTAAAGGACCAGATTAAATATGCCTTATCTCAGTGGCTCTGGGAAATTAGAATTACACCAAATGTTTTCTTGGAGCTGATGTGGCTAGATAGATAAGATATGTGAAATAAAATTGGTTCTCCAATGAGTATCAGCTGAAGCTTTCCTCTCGCACAGAGCCACAAAATGTGATGACCACAGGAAAAAAAACCAAACGAATTATACATAAACTTATATTGAAGGTGAGATTTGGTGAGGTCAGAAAAGATGTGACCTTAGAGATAATGGAGTAATAAAAAGAAGGTCATTTTTGATGTACTATGACCTGTGATATGAGATAAAGGTCATATGAGATATGATTTGGCCTATGAGATTGGATGAGGCAGGGAAGAGATTGAGGTGATTTCGGTCTACTGTATGTGAGCTGATACGATGGCACAGTGAGAGAGGAGATAAGTGAACTTAATAGCCCTCACCAAATAGCATCAAATATATTTTTGGCGTGACATGGCAACATTCACTGAACACTTCTGTCTGTGGAAGTCGAGCAGATCAATATGAAGTTATCAAAACTGCCAATAATGTATATGGAGAAGCAAACTTACACAGTGTCTCATTGCTGGAGATGCCAGAAATGATACTGAGAAATAGACAAGACAATGGGTTTTATTTGAACATAATTGTTATCCTGTAGACAAGATAATATAGAGCATGATGGCTTTAGATAACCAGTTTTGGAAGACTGGATCTGATTGAGAAATAACTTTCTTGTAGAGGAGCACCTCTCAATCATGTCAGACTATATCCAGTTATGCTGGTCCTCCTCTCCTCTAGTATATCGACTTTGTCTCACACCTTCAAGGAATGGGTCGTCAAGTCACTAGAATGAGAGACTGACATTTCATCATTGAGCCATGTCCTTACATATATTGAGCACAATGGCATGATTAGATCCAGATAAGCGTTAAACAAAATTCACTTAAGTTTTAGATTTACCTGTGACCTGACAATTTATGATGATCGGAACTGAAAAGCTATTAATGAGACCAGAGTAAAAAAATGTTCTAGCATTCTCTATATTTATGAAATTTCTCACTCACAAGTGTGTAGATAGTAAGTTGTACTCCTTAATTTATGTGTCTATGTCCCACTGGAAAGTGAGTCAAATAACTTTCTACCCACCTACAATCGACATCGAGCAGACATTTGAGCACCTTTTTTTGTTTGCACCATGTTGTATCCTTACATACTAAATTCAACATCACGCTCCCCTGCCCTGTATTTTATGCAGATGACACATTTTCGAAAATGTACATTATTATCAAATAACAAAGATATTCCATCAAGAACAACATCTCACTATTTCAAAATTTCTGTTCATTCATTCTCTACCTCTTTTGTGTCTAGAGTTCCCCACAGGTTTGGACATAATTAATTTATATTTGCAGTGTTTGATCAACCACAGATGCTGATATTTTAGCAATAGGAGTCAAACATCTGTTTGGTCACTCACAAGCATGACCAAATAAGTTCACACTCAGTTGTTGCACGATATTATTTGGTCATGCATTACATGGTACATGGTTATGGTCACCTCATTTTGTCAATATAGATGTCTGGTCCATACAGTTTACCTGTCCTGGAATCATCACCTCTCCCCTATTTCCCCTCAGTACTTTACCTCAAACTTTATAAAGCAAAGCCCAGAGAGCAGAGATTGGTGGATGCAGATAATGGGTATAGTTTTCTTGCAGGGGGTCTGTGCTTTGTTCCTCATAGATATTCATCAAAGTAGCGTGATGTGTCAATAGATATTCACCACTTTTAGACAAGGAAGTTGTGAAGCGATATATAAATGGGAGAAAGGACAATCCATTCTATTGTCTTGTCAGTGATATATGATATCACTACCCATCCTCTATAGCCATCTCTGGATAATAAATCTCAATAAATCTCTGTATCCTATTACAAATGTAATAGACCACAGCGGTAAATGACCACAGCTGAAATTACTGTTTGTATTTTGGATAATATATCTGTTTGATTCTCTATGAATAGTATTGGCTGTTTTGGCTGCTTAATCAAAGCATTTGAAAGAATGGTTGGCTTTGCTTTGGTTCGTGATTTAGGTAATGAGTCTGACCACACACCTGAGTTCTCACATCTCTGAGAATACCTATCAGATGTCTGGGAATGCTCCCAGACCAATCTGACTTGAGATTAACCTGAGTCTCACCACTTTATATGTGATACATTTAGACATTGAACCAACAGTCTTTAAGTCTACAGAGAGATAGGATTTGACAGTTGAGCCATAACTCATATAGTTTGGCTGTCATGCTTGGTAATGTAAGAGATTTACATTAGAAAAGAGCTAAAGTACATATGTGTAGACTTCAAAGGGGCACATAGATTGCATGAGTGAGTTTTCAATGTGCTGTGAGTTCATTGTAAGCAATCTGCAAGATCCTAATGCCAAGAGGAAAATGGTTATTCACCTTCATATGTTGCATGTCTGTCAACCAAATGATAAAAAAACCTCAGAGACCTTGCCATAAGGAAGAATTGTGAAAGCACTAGGTATCTTTGATATAATTGACAATGATATTGAGCTACTGAGAGATGCTGAGAGCATGTCTCTACCCAGGTACTGCACCATTGTGTGCTATGCCCCCCTGACGCCACCAGAATCTTACTTCCATTAACTTGTATGCTGTATACCTCAATGATAACGGTACCAAGAAAGATTTGCATTCACAACCTTGATGTTAACACTAATCCATGCAACTATATTTTATTGATATTTCAGTGATTATTTGATGACATATAAAGTATCTTTGTCATGTGAGGATGAAATATGTTTCCATTGCAATTTAAACTTTAATAAAGTTAGGATAACTCTATGGAGAAATCCTCCTAATAGGTCATGTATTTGCTATATATTTGCAGCATACAAATATCCCATATATGGAACACAGTGGCATCCGGAAAAGAACATCTACATCTGGGATCTCAACCACCCCAGCCTCAACCACTCCAACATGGCAGTAAAACTGGCACAGTACTTTGCTAACTTCTTTGTCAATGAAGGTAAGAACAAACATTGCAAACATTTATGCATATGAGAACCAATGATATACATATGAAATCTAATCTGTCAAAACACACTAAGCATAAGACTTTAAATTGCTGTTTCAAGATAGATATATAATGGAATTAAGAGAACAGATATTTTTTATACCAAAATGAAGAACAATATTCATGTTTCTTAATTGCCCTGTGATAGATCTGAAGATGGAGGGTGTTCTTTCTTTCTTTCTTTCTTTTTAAATATTTGTATATAGTACTATTTCAGACTATGTCTGCTTATGTTGCTTTTGCAAAAAATGTTTCCTTTACAGGTAGATCTTTAATTTAGATTTAAAACCAAGAAGAGACTTGCAGTTTTTCACTTTCAGGGGCGGGACTGTTTCAGACCATCTCTCATTGTGATATGAAGCAAGGGTGATACATGGGGGCATTCTGTCATAGAATCTTATGTGATGTCCTGCATGATAAGTCAGATAAGCTACTGGCGAATATAAAACTCATTCACAATTGCAGCTAATTGAGTTTTATGTTCTTATATGACAGGCAAATCCATTTCAAACTTTGATATAAGATATATGAGATATATGATGGATGTGAGGGGACAGAGATAACAGAATAAAGCAGAGAAGGTTTGAGATGAGAATCATTAATACATAGTCAGACTGTATAGAGCAGCACATTAGTCAGTGTGCAGTGAGGCTGGCCTGAGTGATGGACATATGCTGTAGTGCTCGCTCACAGATCCACATATCACAATAACTGGGCTCATAAAACATTGCCAGCCACTGAGAACTGAAAGATTAGATTTGTTATGGTGTTTGCTGTTTGCTGGATTATCTCTTCAGGAGCTTCTGCCCATTGTCTCTCTCTGAGTGCCCATAATTGCAATTTATGTGAGAGCTTGATTTATTGATGTGTCCTATGTTGTGGTAGATTTGGAGTGCAGCAGAATAACATTATACTGATAAATGATAGAGATGTTATTAAACAAACTGTAGTTTACATAATATAATTATGACATATTTATTTGCATAAAATTAAAAACATTGCCACATATATAAAAAATATTTACAGACAGGTAGAAATTTGAGAAGAAAAGTACAAAAAAATAGGTCAGGGTTTCACTTTAGACAATTTGCTTTAATCATTTCATTTACATCATCACCTGATAAAATGTCACAGAAAGAACCTCCGTCAAGGAAAATTAATTCTTTCACATTGACAGTACTGCATAAATTGACAGTACTGCACAAATTGTCATAATACTTTAAAACTATCTTTCACTCGCAATACTAACATCAATATCATTACACAATTTATACTTGTGCATTAACTGATTAAAATTAATTCCCATTATTGACTTACAACTTACATAGAATTAGAGAAATCGTTTTTCTAAACTTGAGAGGCATACAATCAGAAAACAACGGTATGATATATCTGTGTGTCAAGTAGGGAAGTTTCCAAATAACCCTTAATGCTTTACGCCATGCAATGCAAACATCTGACACAGCCTAACTGGACAGCAGTCACAATGAAACACTATAAAAACTGCAACGATATATTTTAAATAGCATACATTTCACAAATGTATCTATATGACCAAAATCAGCCATGAATAAATTTAAACTTTTCCAGAAAGTACAAATTGAATCTGATATAATGCTATTCTTATTTACTATGGAGACTTTATTTTGCTGCTGTTACATTACATAGGTCACTACCATTTACTCTTATAATGGCATCTCTTACAATACAGCCTCTTCCTTTAAAAATTAAAAACGGACTCTTCAGAACATTAAAAGCTACATTACATTCCCTTGCATACTCTTCACATATTTTTACCATTTTCTGTAATGCCTGTAAGGTTGGAGCTAACAAACTCCGTAAAACCCAGACTGCCAACACATTGATGCCCCATATGACAACTAATACCGCTTTTTTATAACCTAATAAGTAGACCATCAATATATACAGAAAACAAAATAGGTGAGAGTACACCACTCCGCTAAACTCCATTTTTACTGAGAAAGATTTCCTGCTTGACTTTACAGATTTACATGACTTCCATTTTACCTATGTAATCATTGATTAGAACACATATGTATTAATAATCTGATAACAAGAGGAGACATTTCATGCTTTATGTAATTTGCAATCAGTCCAATGAGGAAATGCTATTTATTTTTTGTGTTTGTTTGCAGCAAGAAGAAGTAAACATCATTTTCCAGACTTGAAGTCAGAATCTGCAGCCCTGATTTACAACTTTAATGCATATTATTCTGGTCAGCCTTCATTTATGATGAATTATTACTTCAATGTGTCCAGTAACCATGGTGGCCATACCCATGGTAACCATGGAGGTCGTCACCATGACGATGCCCTCAAGATTCATCCATACTCCACCAAATCTCAGCATCCCTATGACCACCACAGACCTGCTAACAAAGGTAGGTCACACAACCAGTTTTATTTGCATTTAAAGCAACAGGTGGCATATCAAGCATCACCTTCCTGCCTTCAGGTAAAATATATAAAATAACTTTTCAATTTTGTAATTAAATAAGATTTGGATGCTATGAAGTAAATATTTTCTTTCGATGTCTCCAATACAGGCAATTATAGGGAAAATCGACTTTGTCGAGTTTTCCTGTGTAACCGATTCTTTTCAGAACAATGCCAGTGGTTTAATTTTTTTGCTCATGGACCAGGCACTATTTAGATTATAATGTAATTTTGTACAATAGTTATAGCGTCACACGTATATAGTGATGTATGGAGCTGGGATTATGATGTAAGATTGAAAAGAGTTTATTGAAAATCATGCTATCATGTCAGTTATGGTCATATTCATCCCAAATGTGTGGTGTGCCAAACCAAGGCCAGTCATGTATTTCATGCGATTCTCATCGAAGGTTTCAAGATTTTGTCCCGATGAGGGAGAATGCTATAGAGTGATGTGTATGCTATTGGTGGGAGTCTTGTAAAACAATGATAAATGGCTGCTAGTTGCAATGATGGCATGCACAGTTTATGTCCATGAGTGGTGACCAGAAGATGGCCACAATTCCCAATGTGTTTCTGCCAGGATACATCAATGAGCAAATATTTCACAGAGATACTGAGATGTCGAGCCAACACAACTTCGGCAGCCTCAAACGGTCTGCTATGTACACGTACACCAAACATGGTAGGCAAAGCATCTAGCGGGTCAATTAAACAAAGATCAAGAGGCAGGTCATATGCTACTCATGTCAGGAGAAAGTGCATGAGTTGGCATCCCAGAATATAACTAGTTTTAATGGCAATCTGTCCTTATTTATGTGGCACCGATGTCAAAACGTGTGACACTCATTAGCCTTAACATCATCAGTAATTTATGGTATATTACCAAGCAGCTCGGGTGCCTCTCTTAGTGACGCTGATAGGCCCTAATGATAACCATAACATCACTTTATATATCTACAACATAATCAGTCATTATTAGTGCATTATCACAGTGAGCCTCATATGCCTTAATGACAACCACAACATCACTTTATACAGTCAGGTTGACATATGTAGTGCAAAGTTCTCCCAGGTTTAATCCTTGCTCGAACTTTTCATGTGTAGTCCTTAAAAGCCAGGCTTATAAAATTTCTAATAGTCCATTTCTACATATTTTTCATTGAGTCCAAAATCAGTTTTGTTTATAATGAATGTAATGTTTAAATGCAATGAAGTAACTCACTGATGGTGTACAGGAACAAGTAATTGTGATCTGTGAAAAATGGATAAATGTAAGTTCACAGTTCTCCACAAAGATTTCAACATTATTTTAATCAGAGGTCAGAGATCATTGTCATTGCCACATCAGAAAGATTAGGGGCAGATGACTTTCATAAAATACTGAGAAAGATTTAGAATTAGGTGACATGGTCAACATGTACTGAGAACTTTTGGCAGGGCTACAAGTTACATATTCTAACAGCCATTTTTTCCTGGACATTATGGTATCCAGACATTATGGTACACAAACCTTTGATTCATAATATGTGCACAACTTTCTGTTGTTGCATGTATGTTGCATCATCATAACAATGGCCAAGGCGGCAACTGTGATGTCCCTTTTGATCTTACGACATCACACTTCCATTCATAATTACTCCAAGATGTAATTTAGAAATGTGCCACAACTAAAGTTAACATCTTTCAAAGGAAAACTGAGTGCCTCTCATATATCTGTAAGAAAGCTTTTATGAATCAGAATATGGTAGGAAAAGGTAGAATGCCAAATGTTAATTCCTCCATCCAGACATGTTTAATGTTAGATAGGAAAATTGATATTAACACTCAAAAATCAAATGATTTAAGTGGTCTGAGCTGACCCTATTAGAGAGAGAATTGCAAGCCATGTTAGTTGAACCAGATGAGGGTATCGTATCCCAGAAAGCTTGTTGACAAGTCTTGTTATAGAAGCAATGAGGTGACCAATAAAAAGCGGCCCAGACAAATGAGGGCCAGGTTTGTAGGCCAGGTAATTGGATGCAGGTGTGTTAGTAGGTGTTGTGTATCTGTAACCACAATGAGAGTGCATTACTGCATCATATAACCTCAATCCTCTTCCCCACACCTCATAGACCAACACATTATAACTCCCTGTAATTCCCTAGCATGTAAGGTGGCATTATAGAGTCATCAAATAACCCTGACACTGCCACATCTGACACCATCAAGATCAGATATCCCATATTGGAAACCAGTGAGGTCAGATAACTCAGACACTGCCATGTTAGAAACCAGTGACAGACACTGTTAGAAACCAGCGAGGTCAGATAACTCAGACACTGACATGTTAGAAACCAGCGAGGTCAGATAACTCAGACACTGCCATGTTAGAATCCAGTGACAGACACTGTTAGAAACCAGTGAGGTCAGATAACTCAGATACTGACATGTTAGTAACTAGTGAGGTCAGATATCCCTGACAATGCTATATTTTAAACCAACAAGGTCAGGTAATGCAGACACTGCCATATCTCAAAGCAGCAGGGTCAGATGACCCAGAGACTGTCAAATTGGAAACTGGTGAGGTCAGATGACCCAGATACTGCTATATTTGAAACCAGAGAGGTCAGATATCCCTCAAAATGAGAGTGCAACATAAGACTAAATACAGTCATTATGATATGAATTAAGATTTTCAATTACTCTGGGACTTCATCCTGGAAAATATTGCACGTAAGGTGATGGTCAAAGTGGTCATGTAATGCATACCCTCTGACTGCCATGTGAAGTTTGCCGTATAATAGAACATCACTGCCTTGATCAAGCTAAACCTGTCAATGAATATGTTACTAATGCACTTGCTTTAAAATTGAGTGTTTTCCTTCTTATACAAAAGGAAGAACTGTCATTGTCATTTGCAATTATGATTGGTATGGCATGGTATTTAAAGGTAAAGCATAACAGAAATGGAATAGTTTAATAATTGTATCCTGACTATAGTACGTACCACTCCAGTGTCATTGATGTTATGCTCTGAATACAAACTGTGTTATACCTTATCAGTCATGTCCTGCAATGGCTATATTATGTCATAACATATATGTCATGCTACTTAATGCCTACAGCATGTCATACCATAAGTCATGTCATGCCTATATTTCGTCATACCACCCATGTCATGCAATACCTACATTATGTCATACCATACATGTAATGCTTACACTTTGTCATACCATTTATGTCCTGTACCATTACATGTGATCTAATACCTAAATGATGTCATAGCAGGTTAGGCAGTGGTGTGGTACGTACTGTAGGCAGGAGACTATGCCTGGCTGAAGGTTATGGGGATGCGTGATGGAGGACATATGGATGGCTTCTTTCTGAAAGAGAGCGGAAGTACAGGAGTGTTTCTGCTTGCAAGGTTCTTCACACATCAAACGTCAAGTTGCAGTATATAGTAACAGGGAAAAAGCATAGATCATCATGCCTCAAATGTCCAAATCAATATCTTCATCACAACTAAGCAAGTCACCTCCCTTTTAAAGTATGAATATTGAATATGAAGCCACCTGTGTTGAGAGTTGTGATGGTGTATTAGCAGATGGATGGCTGGAGTTCCAGGCAACAAAAGCCTTGTCTTCTGCAATAACACGGTGGTGTTTTGTGAATATATTGCAATCAGAAGGCAATCCGATATCTTTTGTGTCCTTACCAAAATCTGAGGTGAATAAAATCCAGTCTAGACAAGAACTGTATTGGCCTATTGGAGAGATGAGAAACTGCAATCAGAATAGGATTGATCTGACAAAAGCTAGACAACAGCATCATATCGTGCCCTTTCATCATATAAGCAAATATCGAGCTGTCAATTGAACGTCAGAAAGAAAGAAGTTCTTCTGAAAACTTTGTTGAGATAAACATTCTACATTTGTTTGCATCTGTATTTTGCAAAATATGCCTTGATGGGAGAGCCTATAATACCTTCCTATGAAATTCTCAAGAGTTTAAATCCATCTATGTAGCTAAAGAATTATTGGCAATTGCAGGAATTAGCTTTTATATCTCATGAAATACTGTAGAAATGTTTGTATATATGTCAGATAGGAATATATATCATAAATGATGTTGCTGCCTTTTATTGGAGAATATCTTGTTCCAAAGGGAGCCGTCATATCTCACAGAAGAGTGTCGATGCCTTATATCAATTGTGATATCTCATAGAATGGTATGATTCCAATATAAGAAAGCTTCCTATGATATTTGCTTATTTATTTTGTAGCCAGTGCCTTACATATTTATATCAACTGTAAAATCACATAGTCAGTGCCTTATATGGGAGAGTATCATGTGCCAATATTAGCTGTAATATCTCATTGCCAGTGCCTTATATGGGAGAGTATCATATGTACCAACATTAGCAGTAATATCTCATAGCCAGTGCCTTATATGGGAGAGTATCATGTGCCAATATTAGCTGTAATATCTCATTGCCAGTGCCTTATATGGGGGAGTAACATGTGCCAATATTAGCTGTAATATCTCATTGCCAGTGCCTTATATGGGAGAGTAACATGTGCCAATATTAGCTGTAATATCTCATTGCCAGTGTCTTATATGGGGGAGTATCATGTGCCAATATTAGCTGTAATATCTCATTGCCAGTGCCTTATATGGGGGAGTAACATGTGCCAATGCTCATGCCTCACAAAATTCGGTCACGTTCATTTTTGTTTTGCTTTGAATTTTATCAATGATATAATCAAATTAGAAAAGGGCTATTATTATACAGATGCTGTTTCCCAACAATATGATAAAGATACACGAACTACATCATTCTGCTACTAGTTGCCATTGGACAGATACAGTCTCCAAATGTTTCTCTGTCAATTTGCCATAGCATTTACTTTACATTTATATGTATGAGCAAGGATTGGTGTAAATCATATTTTGGCTGGTATTTGTGATATTGGATGATCATGTATGGCAGTGAGATGTGGGGGGAATGCGTTGTGGATGGGCAGGGATCAGACATGTTGGCAGATATATAGAGATCAAAGATCAGCATGATGCCTGCTGTGTCTGACAGGGTGCCACTCCCCATAAATACACCCACCACCCTCTTCCTTGATAAAATGTCTGACGGGATGCAAGACAGGATGGCTGACATCTTAGTAGTTGACAGGGTATTTTTCCCTGGTAGGATGGGAGAGTTATAGGCATTGAATTCTGCTAATTAGGAGAACATGGTAATAGACAGGGTATTCTGCTAGGTAGGAGGGGATGGATATAGACAGGGTATTCTGCTAGGTAGGAGGGGATGGATATAGACAGGGTATTCTGCTAGGTAGGAGGGGATGGATATAGACAGGGTATTCTGCTAGGTAGGAGGGGATGGATATAGACAGGGTATTCTGCTAGGTAGGAGGGGATGAATATAGACAGGGTTTTCTGCTAGGTAGGAGGGGATGGATTTAGACAGGGTATTCTGTTAGTTAGGAGGGGATGAATATAGACAGGGTATTCTGCTAGGTAGGAGGGGATGGATATAGACAGGGTATTCTGCTAGGTAGGAGGGGATGGATATAGACAGGGTGTTCTGCTAGGCAGGTTGGGGTGTGCATAGACAGGGAATTCTGCTAGGTAGGAGGGGATGGATATAGACAGGGTATTCTGACAGGATATAGACAGGGTATTCTGCTAGGTAGGACGGAATGGATATAGACAGGGTATTCTGCTAGGTAGGACGGGATGGATATAGACAGGGTATTCTGCTAGGCAGGTTGGGGTGTGCATAGACAGGGAATTCTGCTAGGTAGGAGGGGATGGATTTAGACAGGGTATTCTGCTAGGTAGGAGGGGATGAATATAGACAGGGTATTCTGCTAGGTAGGAGGGGATGGATTTAGACAGGGTTTTCTGCTAGTTAGGAGGGGATGAATATAGACAGGGTATTCTGCTAGGTAGGAGGGGATGGATATAGACAGGGTATTCTGCTAGGTAGGAGGGGATGGATATAGACAGGGTGTTCTGCTAGGCAGGTTGGGGTGTGCATAGACAGGGAATTCTGCTAGGTAGGAGGGGATGGATATAGACAGGGTATTCTGCTAGGTAGGAGGGGATGGATATAGACAGGGTATTCTGCTAGGTAGGACGGAATGGATATAGACAGGGTATTCTGCTAGGTAGGAGGGGATGGATATAGACAGGGTATTCTGCTAGGCAGGTTGGGGTGTGCATAGACAGGGAATTCTGCTAGGTAGGAGGGGATGAATATAGACAGGGAATTCTGCTAGGTAGGAGGGGATGGATTTAGACAGGGTATTCTGCTAGGTAGGAGGGGATGGATATAGACAGGGTATTCTGCTAGGCAGGTTGGGATGTGCATAGACAGGGAATTCTGCTAGGTAGGAGGGGATGGATATAGACAGGGTATTCTGCTAGGTAGGAGGGGATGGATATAGACAGGGTATTCTGCTAGGTAGGACGGAATGGATATAGACAGGGTATTCTGCTAGGTAGGAGGGGATGGATATAGACAGGGTATTCTGCTCGGTAGGTTGGGAAAGTAGAATTGAGGTATTTTCTTTCACTGGAGGGGATGATACTTGTAACAATTTAGGTAAAGTCTTGCCAGGACATGGTTACCACCCTGTTCCTGGTACCCGTTCATAACATGATGCTACACTTTGATCTGTGACTTCCCAGTCCTGGCAATAAATGTGGCCCTGGGCACCTGTCATAAGTGCGTCTGCACCTTGGCCATCACTTTTGCTTCTGTCTAATATCAAAGATCAGAAAACTCTGGCTGTAAATGCCATTACCAGTTCTAAATATATTTGGAGTGTATCAAATTATAGAAGGCAGGGTCATGTGACAAGGAAAAATCTCAAGACACAAAATGAATATCTTGTAGGACCACAGACTCAAATGTACAAACTCATAAGTAAAATGGACCTCCCTTAAGGAATGTATTTAATTTGATCATTTGGAGGCAAACATCTATTTATTCAGCAGAAAATGTGAACCAATAAGGTCATGTATGGCCATACCCACCAGTTATGTGACTCAGTTTGGTCATACACACCTCATAATATGGTCATCTGATGACCCGGTGTGACTTTTTTGGGGGCACATTTATGCAGGACCAAAATGATGTCAAACGTGTATTCTAAGAATAAAAGTTGCAGGAGCACAGAAGACACCATTTACTATCAGAAAGTCTCCCTCATCAAACAAATCAGCATTTGACCTTGACCTTTTCTGCATCGTTTGGGTAGGTCGAGTGAGAACCTTGGGGAGCAGCCTCCAACCTTCAAGATGTGTGATTATCTTTCCATGAGGATCAATTATGGTGAATTTAACATAAGGAAATGTAGCAAGGATCAATCACACTCAGGAAGGGCTTAGGGATTGGCTCTGTATTACAGGAAAGCTAAGTAATGCTGTGAGATTTATCACATGGGATTACATTTATTTTTGTCATCACTGGCTTATGTACCAGTAAATAAACTAACATCTACTTCTTAAAGTATTTTATATTTTTTGTACCAGCAAGAGCTCAAATAAGTTATGATATTTTATATACATTATAGTTTTTATACCTCATTAGCTATTCAAAAGATAATGGTTAATTAATGTTACTGTTGTGAAATTATAATGTGTGTATATGAAAATATGTTTATTCCAATGATATATCAAATTCAGGGGCTATAGAGAAGCTAATACATCGAAGAGAATCTATAGAAGGTGTGGACAAATATTTATACTTTCTACTGTCATTGTAAGAAAGAGGTGATGACAATGGTGAGGTCAGAGCATTATGAAGGCTTGTTTTAGTGGAACATTCTAGCAATAGATACCAGCCTCAGTGTGATATGAAATATTAAGAGAGCACCTGACCCCGAGGAAGCAGTGTAGACAATCATGCTTGTTAGAAGCCATACAGGTGTGTCAGCTCAAAGCCTTTTAGAAAATTACACAGTCCTATTATCAAACTGTGGCCAGAGCCACCAATTTGGCGAGCCACTTTGATGGGATAAAGATTTTCTCTCTCACAGGGAGATAGATAAATGTGCATGGAACATAGAGGATGCCTAGAAGCAAGGGAGAAAGTATCATCCACATTGGTGCCATGAATCCTGACCAGATCTCACACTGCTGCTCATCATTCTATTTCTATTATTTGCAAATGACAGATGGGTAATATGGAAAAATGAAATATTGTTAGAATTACTTTATTTGGTTTGAGTGTGGTAAAAATCAGATGGAAATGGACTGGCTAATCTGATTTTGGTCAAATCTAAATTAAGTATTAATTGTCTTACTGTAGATTTATACTTGTGTTTTATCATGTGAAAGTGTGTGATTTGACAATAAATATAGTTGCTGGCACAGATCTGGGATTTAGACAAGGTAACCTGTTGTGTTTGCCCTAGCAGCTCATTTCCTTCCCTCCCATGATCACCACATTGCAACTCCCAGTTTAGATTCTTTCTTTGTTCCTAGCTCAAACACTGACAGGAGAGGATCCGGAAATATTTGCCAAAGCCACTTAACAAACACGTCCTAGCAAGATCAAGTGTATATTTGTCATGATATTGAAAAATTCTACTGTGGTGACAATAATGGTCTGCCAGACAAAATGGTTAGTTTGACTACCATAGGATATGATAAAATTTTATTTCATGAGAAAGAGTAAACTAAACAAAGACAGGAAAGGGGCAAATTTCACAGTCATAAAACAAACAACTGGAGGAATTATAAAATCACACAAAATGGTCTTCTTGAATATCATACAAAATGGTTTACTTGAATGCCACACAAAAAAGTCAACTTGAGTATCACACAAAATGTTCTTTTTGACTACCATGCAATATGATCAATTAGGTCAACTCTAACATCATAGAAATGAGTGAATGCAAAAAAAAAACAAAAAAAAGGTGACCAATAAGCAAGTAGAAATTGATCATTGTCAAGCAATTGTTAATATTGAATATCACAACAATGTTCATTAACATGCCGCATTCACATGAAATAATCCATTTCATTCAGTTAAATCAATGAGGGAGGACTGCCAACTCTAAATACAATTGTTTATACACACTGGCTGTCATATTTATTCCAAAAAGATTCTAAAATGGTCAGCATCAATATCACTTGGGCAAAAATCAGACAAAACACACAGTGATAAACTTTGAGAGGAATGTGTTGGTGGTGCCCCCTACGTAGAGAGGAGGGTCAGGGTCTGTGGTTCCTCACTACAGACGCACTGTGGTATGACAAGGGGATGACGTATGCAAGCATTGTAGCAAGTACAAGATAAGAACTGTACTGAAGTCGACAGAGGGAAATATTGAGGTTGGGTGTGATGCGGTCGATAGGGCCTTCTTTGTTGTACCACACATCTCAGATATATAGCATGTTGTAAGCCTACAAGAGTGCACATATCTGCCTGATGAAAAGTCTTTGTAGGAGAATGTGGCTTATGAAAACATTGTGAAATAAAGTTGAAATAGATGCATGTGGCTCAATATGTCTTAACCCAAACCCCAAGAAAGGTCACATATTTAACAATGCCATGCAAACTTCCTTTCTAATAAGATCCATTGCCATCTTTTTTCCTTTTGGTGAATAATGGATTCCTCAAACTAATTTCATCTTAACACCATGTCCATGATCCAGACAACAGCTAAAAAATGGACTTAATTGAAAAGAAATATATTGAAATTATTTTGTTATGCTCTTATGCCCATATTTTTTTGAAAAGATGCCCATATTTTTGTTTAAAAGACAAAAGTCAAGAATATTGGTCATGCAGTTAAGCATGGTTTGACCAGGAGTCTTCCTCCTTTATGTGTGTCAGTTACTGCTCAAGAAATGGTTCTTGACCTCGTCAATGTCTCGTCAGGCTCGCAATAATTCTTCCATGTGTGTACCAGTTGAGGTGTCTGACTCATGCCATCTATACACAACAACTATGACATAATTCCAATGACAATTATAGCGGTGTCATTATCAACTCAATTTGCTTGCCAGTGATATACCGATAGATACTACCATGACGGAGGGATCTATTCACAATCTTTGACATAGTGAGTTTTCAGGGCTTACCAATATGATTAGCTCTATGGCAGTAAGTGACATTAGAATGTAGAGCGTATGATGGAGTCATTACGCTCTATCCAGGCGGTGCCCTCCTGATTAGAATCACCACTGTGGTTAAGGACCTCTGCCCTCTGCATTAGGTGGGTGAGTACAGAAGGTCATTACTGCTGACCACTTGTGTATGTTGATGCCTGCAAATTGAATAGCAGCAACTCGTGCCATCAATACACAATAACTAGCAGCCAGGGGAACAAGATACTTCCCTGTATTAGGTAGGCAATGAGGTATTCTACACTGTATACATAACAATATTGACTGGGGATTGGAGCACAAGAAGACCATACATCATAAGCCTTTTTTAAAATGCCTGGATTAAAGGCCAGTGAGATTGGCTTGTATATTTGTAAACATGCATATTTTAAATATAATTAAGATTAGCTTGTATAAGCATTCCTGGTATACAGGCCGGGGAGATTGGCTTATATTTTTATAAACATGCCTGTTTTCTTTTAAGGCTATTAAGGCTTGTTTTAAATTCTAATTAAATTAGCTTGTATAAACATGCCTTATTTACAGGCAGTATTTATGATTGGCTTATATATTTATAAACATACATGGTTTAAAGGCCAAGGATATTATCTTGTATAAAATTATTCATCTTGCCTGGTTTACTTGTTAGTGAAATTGGCTTATATGTAAACATGCCTGGATAAAAAACCAGTTTAGCAAGAATTTACCACAATTACAACTCTGCATCAATCAATGTGGAAATGAGGAAAGACAGTATAAATATTCTTAACATACTTCAGTGTCGGCATATTGGCTTTCACTTAAATATGCACTTTGAAGAAACTACATTGCTTTACATTACTACCTGTTTGTTTAATCACATGCAAATCAGTGAGCACAATTCCACTGCAAACAATATGGAAAAAAGCAGACGGTAACAGAGACCATCACTGAGGCAGCGCTAGACTCTGAGTCCTAACAGAGAATGACGACTCCTAGCAGAAGGTGGGAATCCTTGATGAGGAGGATAGACTTACTGAATCAGAATACCAGCAGGAGGTGGGAATCCTTGATGAGGAGGATAGACTTACTGCATACCAGCAGGAGGTGGGAGTCCTTGATGGGGAGGATAGACTTACCGAATACCAGCAGGAGGTGGGAGTCCATTGATGGGGAAGATAGACTTACTGAATACCAGCAGGAGGTGGGAGTCCTGGGTGGGAAGGATAGACTTACTGCATACCAGCAGGAGGTGGGAGTCCTTGATGGGGAGGATAGACTTACTGAATCAGAATACCAGCAGGAGGTGGGAATCCTTGATGAGGAGGATAGACTTACTGCATACCAGCAGGAGGTGGGAGTCCTTGATGGGGAGGATAGACTTACCGAATACCAGCAGGAGGTGGGAGTCCTTGATGGGGAAGATAGACTTACTGCATACCAGCAGGAGGTGGGAGTCCTGAGTGGGAAGGATAGACTTACTGCATACCAGCAGGAGGTGGGAGTCCTTGATGGGGAGGATAGACTTACTGCATACCAGCAGGAGGTGGGAGTCCTTGATGAGGAGGATAGACTTACTGAATACCAGCAGGAGGTGGGAGTCCTGGTTGGGAAGGATAGACTTACTGAATACCAGCAGGAGGTGGGAGAACTGGGTGGGAAGGATAGACTTACTGCATACCAGCAGGAGGTGGGAGTCCTTGATGGGGAGGATAGACTTACTGAATACCAGCAGGAGGTGGGAGTCCTGGGTGGGAAGAATAGACTTACTGCATACCAGCAGGAGGTGGGAGTCCTTGATGGGGAGGATAGACTTACCGAATACCAGCAGGAGGTGGGAGTCCTTGATGGGGAAGATAGACTTACCGAATACCAGCAGGAGGTGGGAGTCCTTGATGGGGAAGATAGACTTACTGAATACCAGCAGGAGGTGGGAGTCCTGGGTGGGAAGGATAGACTTACTGCATACCAGCAGGAGGTGGGAGTCCTTGATGGGGAAGATAGACTTACCGAATACCAGCAGGAGGTGTGAGTCCTTGATGGGGAAGATAGACTTACTGAATACCAGCAGGAGGTGGGAGTCCTGGGTGGGAAGGATAGACTTACTGCATACCAGCAGGAGGTGGGAGTCCTTGATGAGGAGGATAGACTTACTGCATACCAGCAGGAGGTGTGAGTCCTTGATGGGGAGGATAGACTTACTGCATACCAGCAGGAGGTGGGAGTCCTGGGTGGGAAGAATAGACTTACTGCATACCAGCAGGAGGTGGGAGTCCTGGGTGGGAAGAATAGACTTACTGCATACCAGCAGGAGGTGGGAGTCCTTGATGGGGAGGATAGACTTAACTGCATACTAGCAGGAGGTGGGAGTCCTGGGTAGGGAGTATAGACTTACTGAATACCTGCAGGAGGTGGGAGTCCTGGGTGGGAAGGATAGACTTACTGAATACCAGCAGGAGGTGGGAGAACTGGGTGGGAAGGATAGACTTACTGCATACCAGCAGGAGGTGGGAGTCCTTGATGGGGAGGATAGACTTACTGAATACCAGCAGGAGGTGGGAGTCCTGGGTGGGAAGGATAGACTTACTGCATACCAGCAGGAGGTGGGAGTCCTTGATGAGGAGGATAGACTTACTGCATACCAGCAGGAGGTGGGAGTCCTGGGTCGGGAGTATAGACTTACTGAATACCAGCAGGAGGTGGGAGTCCTGGGTCGGGAGTATAGACTTACTGAATACCAGCAGGAGGTGTGAGTCCTTGATGGGGAAGATAGACTTACCGAATACCAGCAGGAGGTGGGAGTCCTTGATGGGAAGGATAGACTTACTGAATACCAGCAGGAGGTGGGAGTCCTGGGTGGGATGGATAGACTTACTGAATACCAGCAGGAGGTGGGAGTCCTGGGTGGGAAGGATAGACTTACTGAATACCAGCAGGAGGTGGGAGTCCTGGGTGGGAAGGATAGACTTACTGAATACCAGCAGGAGGTGGGAGTACTGGGTGGGAAGGATAGACTTACTGCATACCAGCAGGAGGTGTGAGTCCTTGATGGGGAGGATAGACTTACTGAATACCGGCAGGAGGTGGGAGTCCTGGGTGGGAAGGATAGACTTACTGCATACCAGCAGGAGGTGGGAGTCCTTGATGAGGAGGATAGACTTACTGCATACCAGCAGGAGGTGGGAGTCCTTGATGGGGAGGATAGACTTACTGCATACCAGCAGGAGGTGGGAGTCCTTGATGGGGAAGATAGACTTACCGAATACCAGCAGGAGGTGGGAGTCCTGGGTGGGGAGGATAGACTTACTGAATACCAGCAGGAGGTGGGAGTCTTGGGTGGGGTCTATGAATTATTGTTGATATAATGTTTGATTTACTCTCCCTAGCAGATCCTGGGCTAATATCAGGCTCTACTAGGAGACCACACCTGGTATAAGATTCTTTTTAGCAGCCAATAGGTACTGGGCCATATAACATGCCCATTTGAAATTATAAATATTCCCTGCCTTCCCCTCCCAAATAAAAAATGATCTTTTTAAAAAATAAATGTGAATATATGGAATGGGCATGGACACATGCACAGTTGTTGCATTGGGAATGAACAAGAGCCTGCTGGTATACAAGAGCCAACCAATGCACATTTGTGTGGTAAATACATGCTAATGTGCAGAATGGGCAATTACATGCCTACATTTACTTCTGGCAGAGGTAGCATTCAAAGTTTGTTTGAGCTATTTGTTGGAATTTCTTATTTCTTTTGTAGATCTGCGAACATGTAGGTAGCCTTTACTTGGTTATAATTATTTAATTCATTTAATTGTAAATACTTTCGCAATTATTGCATAAAACCCTGAAAGATATTCCTTTATTTAACTTTATTCTGACAGCAAATTTGACCATGGAAATCTGGGTTTTTACAGTGTGATTGTAATACCTTTCAGAAGTATTTTGTTTTTTTAATTAAAAATTTCATCCTTGATTTAAACTTTATTCTTAGCATTATTGTATATTACATGTCCTTTTTATGATATTTCATATTTCTATCAGTTAAGAATAGATGTCTAAGTTCTTTTTTCCCACCAAAAAAGTCATGTCCCCCCTTTTGAACTCCCAAGAAATGACACAGTGCAAGATAAACTCTTTTTCTAAACATAGCTGTAGAACTGATTTCAAAAATCAAATTATCTAATGCTATAGGAGAGATTTTTCTTTTGATTATCATTAGCTTTGCTTCTTAACATAGTAGGTTCAATTCTTCTAATTCAATATTTTAATTCATAGCAAATGATTGGTTTGGTAACATTTTAAGAAAATATATGGTTTCCTATCAGAGCATTTTTGAGAATAAGTACACCACCAATCTGTATTGTTTAGTTATGGATCTTAGAATCATCTGTTATAGTTTAAATAAATATATTTTGGGAGAAGGTATTATATCTTTAGTAAAGTGGGTTGTGGTGTATAAAATAACTGAAATGTATATAAATATTTGATAACATTTTGTGATTTTCAACCTGACTGAAGACAGTTAAATATCTCAAAGTATTTGCCATTAATAAAAAATATCTCAGATAATGCATATAAAAGCATAAATTAATGATAAAGGCATTTGCCTATCATATGTATTGTTTGGGTTAAAGCACTCCAGTGTGTGTTTGAAAATCTTATTTGAACAGAAATTGAATTATAATAGCACCATTTCAAAAGCACACTTTTTTCTTAGTGTCATTTTATATGGAGTGTTATCATTGAGGTAAGGGTAAAATTAGAGGATGGGGGATGGGGAGTCCTGGGTGGCTTACTTGTATGAGTGTCAGCAGAGGATGGGGAGTCCTGGGTGACTAACTTGTATGAGTGCCAGCAGAAGATGGGGAATCCTGGGTGACTTACTTGTATGAGTGCCAGCAGAAGATGGGGAATCCTGGGTGACTAACTTGTATGAGTGCCAGCAGGGGATGGGGAGTCCTGGGTGACTTACTTGTATGAGTGTCAGCAGAAGATGGGGAGTCCTGGGTGGCTTACTTGTATGAGTGTCAGCAGAAGATGGGGAGTCCTGGATGACTTACTTGTATGAGTACCAGCAGAGGATGGGGAGTCCTGGGTGACTTACTTGTATGAGTGTCAGCAGAGGATGGGGAGTCCTGGGTGACTTACTTGTATGAGTGCCAGCAGAGGATGGGGAGTCCTGGGTGACTTACTTGTATGAGTGTCAGCAGAGGATGGGGAATCCTGGGTGACTTACTTGTATGAGTGTCAGCAGAAGATGGGGAGTCCTGGGTGACTTACTTGTATGAGTGCCAGCAGAGGATGAGGAGTCCTGGGTGACTTACTTGTATGAGTGCCAGCAGGGAATGGGGAGTCCTGGGTGACTAACTTGTATGAGTGTCACCAGAGGATGGGGAGTCCTGGGTGGCTTACTTGTATGAGTGTCAACAGAGGATGGGGAGTCCTGGGTGACTTACTTGTATGAGTACCAGCAGGGGATAGGGAGTCCTGGGTGACTTACTTGTATGAGTACCAGCAGGGGATAGGGAGTCCTGGGTGACTTACTTGTATGAGTGTCAGCAGAAGATGGGGAGTCCTGGGTGACTTACTTGTATGAGTGTCACCAGAGGATGGGGAGTCCTGGGTGGCTTACTTGTATGAGTGTCAGCAGAGGATGGGGAGTCCTGGGTGACTTACTTGTATGAGTGTCAGCAGAGGATGAGGAGTCCTGGGTGACTTACTTGTATGAGTGTCACCAGAGGATGGGGAGTCCTGGGTGGCTTACTTGTATGAGTGTCAGCAGAGGATGGGGAGTCCTGGGTGACTTACATATATGTACTTGTATGAGTACCAGCAAGGGATAGGGAGTCCTGGGTGACTTACTTGTATGAGTGTCAGCAGAAGATGGGGAGTCCTGGGTGACTTACTTGTATGAGTGTCACCAGAGGATGGGGAGTCCTGGGTGGCTTACTTGTATGAGTGTCAGCAGAGGATTGGGAGTCCTGGGTGACTTACTTGTATGAGTGCCAGCAGGGGATAGGGAGTCCTGGGTGACTTACTTGTATGAGTGTCAGCAGAGGATGAGGAGTCCTGGGTGACTTACTTGTATGAGTGTCAGCAGAAGATGGGGAATCCTGGGTGACTTACTTGTATGAGTGTCAGCAGAAGATGGGGAATCCTGGGTGGCTTACTTGTATGGGTACCAGCAGGGGATGGGAACTTATAGTCTTTTCAACCAATTGGCATAGTTCAAAAGTGTGAACAACTTTTAATTACAATGATTTAGCTGTTACCATGGTTTCTAATAAGTTATTCTCTGTTTTCAGTATGACTTTCTTCCAAATTGGAGACCAGATAACTTTATTGGATGCAAAGTGTGTTGGGTGGTTTACAAAAGCACATAAGTTGTGATGTTGTATTAGACGATTTGTCTGTTTGAGCAGCCCCCATAATCAGCCCTATCTCTCCTTGTAGCATGCACAATGGTTGACAGAATGTGTCCTAAATGACTTGCTCATAGTTTGGCATCCGCATGGATGATAGTTCTGCACTGAGTCAATATATTTTCATTTCATCGGAAAATCTCCGGAAAAAAGTGTTCCCATTTGCTATACAGAGCACAGCTGAAAAATAAAGCGTCTCTGATGGTCCTGATCTAGCGATGATATTCAGCAGCACAATTACTGGCAGAGATGAAGAAGAGATTACAAAACCAGCCCCTGTATCTAGGGGATAATACCAGAATTACCTCCCATTGTTCACAAGTGGATGGTTAGAAAATACTGGCATAATGGATTGATCAGCCTGGGTATTGTTATCACAACTTAATAATGACTAAATAATAACATCACAATTTCGGCATGGCATAATACATGTATCAGAACTTGGTCACTGCCAAATACTGGAATCATAGCTTGAGTATGGCATAGTACATTGATCATAGCTTGAGTAAGGCATAGTACATTGATCATAGCTTGAGTAAGGCATAGTACATTGATCATAGCTTGAGTATGGCATAATACATTAATCATAGCTTGAGTATGGCATAATACATTAATCATAGCTTGAGTAAGGCATAATACATTAATCATAGCTTGAGTAAGGCATAATACATTAATCATAGCTTGAGTAAGGCATAATACAATAATCATAGCTTGAGAACAGCATAATACATTAATCATAGCTTGAGAACAGCATAATACATTAATCATAGCTTGAGTAAGGCATAATACATTAATCATAGCTTGACTAAGGCATAGTACATTGATCATAGCTTGAGTATGGCATAATACATTAATCATAGCTTGAGTATGGCATAATACATTAATCATAGCTTGAGTATGGCATAATACATTAATCATAGCTTGAGTAAGGCATAATACATTAATCATAGCTTGAGTATGGCATAATACATGTACATTAATCATAGCTTTAATAAGGTATAATTCATTAATCATAGCTTGAGAACAGCATTATACATGAATCATAGTTTGAATATGGCATAACATTTGTACCTTAAAGTGATTATGGCTGAATTCTTGTGCCATGGCTTAGCTGTAACTAAATGCCATAACTGGGAGGGGTTGGGCGAAAGAGAGGGGAACCCATATATGTTTGTCATAAACCTGACATTTGAGAGTGCTCACAGGAAGTATGGGGATAGGTTGAAAGTTGCTCATATCCGCGGCTCCGTGTTATATTTGCTGTGTGGTAGAGCCACGCCTGTCTGACCAAACCACTGACAGGAGCTGGCAACCAGTATCAATACCACAAATACACACAAAGCAATAACTGCGACCTTTGGAAGTGAGAATGTGAGGCATTCCTCTGTACCTCAGGCACTCTGGAGATGAGGTGGCCGCAGTGACAAGCTTATATAGGAGTCTGTTGGGGGCATAGTTTTTCAGTTTTTCAAACCTAATATTTACAAAACCAGCTTGTGTGGGAAGGTATGTCATAAAGGTTGGCTTTGGGTGAAGGGTGAAGGTGTCTCAATGATCCAGCATGATAGATGAGTTTAAATCCAATTTATAATGATTTGCTCAAAATATAAAAAACCTTCCCCTTTTTCCAAAAATGCATTGATAAGAATTTAGCCACTTGATCCCAGAAATTTTCCTTAATTCTATTTTAATATAATTAATAAATAAACATAAGTCTTCAAGGTTCTTTCTGTGTATTTAACAGGTGATTTGAAAGATGGAGAGAGTTCTGGCATAGCACAGGAGCATACATTTATCCTGATGGGTATTGGGATGGTGGCATGCTTGGTGGTGGGTATACAGATAGGGCGGTGTCTGGAGGCCCACAGTCAGACAGATAGCTGGCCTGATGTCCTGCAATGGATGCTCAACAAATCGGACGAGAGACGTCGAGGCACACACATTGCTGGCCGACGCCGCAGCTCCGGACAGAGAGTCAAGCTTCTGCAGCAGGACAAACACTACTTCACCTTTGATAATAGCATGGTGGAAACTGCCGAACTGTGATCTCACATTATGTCTCATATTTTTCTGAATTATTGATTCGGAATATTTTTGTTAGAAAGTGTGTACAATAGAGAGACATGAGTAAAACGTTTTTGTCCATAGTCCTAGAAGTAAATATACTTATGTGTTTTTGCCCCGCAACCTTAAAGTAAAGGGGACATAGAAATCAACAGGTTTGGTGCACATGTGCATCAGTCCGTCCATCAATAATTTTGTCAGTATTGTTTCCTGGCCATGTAACTGGCAGCTTCCTAAAAGGTCACTGCCATCTAAATTGACAGTCATAATATTAGCGTTGTTGAAAAAAAGCCTGAGGTAAAATAATCTACTCTCATTATACCTAATAAATAATCCTATTTTGATATTTGCACACACTTATGTTGTTCCATGCACACTTTTTTAATAAAAAAAAGATATATTTTTTGCAAATCATGAAAATATGTAGGATGTTAAAAACTTCATTTTTTGACGTAAGCTGATAGTGGTCATAAAGATGTATGAAACTCTTATAAATGATGATTGAATTTTACTAATTTTCCTTTAAAATTACATTAAAGATAAATCCAGAAGCAGAAAAACTTGTCTGTTTTTTATGCCTATGTAATTTGAGCAGCACTTCTTTTGCCACACATGTTGTCAACATTCCCATTTTGTCAACATTCCCATCTTTTTTCAGTAATATTACAATGTGTAATATGTGGGGGTTCACTAACAATGTACTTCCATTTGCTTGTCTGTTGTGTTATAACTGTAATGAAGCATCATTTTGCACTAACCACTGTGCATTGGTCTGTGATTGAAATTAGCCAGTATTTTCATTTTTATTTAGAATTCTATCCTTAAACACATGTACATTCAGTATTTCTCTCTGCCTCTTTTCATAAGTGTACACATCCTCATATGCAGTGTGCCATTCATTCCAGCAAATTAATTGCTGAGATATTGATGCATGTAATGTACAAAGAATAGAATGCCAGAACATTCTAAAGATAAAATGAAATGTGTAAAATTATAAAAGGATGTAGAGATGCTGTCATCTTACAATGTACATTGCAGACAGTCAGCCTATCTGTTGACATTTATCCTGTGACTCTCTCAGTGACTCATCTCATTCAACCATCTCCCTCAGGTGTAACTCACTCCTACATCTCTTGTGACTCATCTCAGTGACTCACTCCTACATCTCTTGTAACTCATCTCAGTGACTCACTCCTACATCTCTTGTGACTCATCTCAGTGACTCACTCCTACATCTCTTGTGACTCATCTCAGTGACTCACTCCTACATCTCTTGTGACTCATCTCAGTGACTCACTCCTACATCTCTTGTGACTCATCTCTCACAGTAACTCATTCAGGACTACATCTCTTGTGACTCATCTCACAGTAACTCATTCAGGACTACATCTCTTGTGACTCATCTCTCACAGTAACTCATTCAGGACTACATCTCTTGTGACTCATCTCTCACAGTAACTCATTCAGGACTACATCTCTTGTGACTCATCTCAGTGACTTATTCAGGACTACATCTCTTGTGACTCATCTCAGTGACTCACTCCTACATCTCTTGTGACTCATCTCAGTGACTCACTCCTACATCTCTTGTGACTCATCTCAGTGACTCACTCCTACATTTCTTGTGACTCATCTCAGTGACTCACTCCTACATCTCTTGTGACTCATCTCAGTGACTCACTCCTACATCTCTTGTGACTCATCTCAGTGACTCACTCCTACATCTCTTGTGACTCATCTCAGTGACTCACTCCTACATCTCTTGTGACTCATCGCTCTCGGTGATTTACTCCTACCTCTCTCTTGTGACCCGTCTGTCAGTGACTCATTCCTACATCTTTTTGTGACTCATCTCTCATTCTACCATCTCTCTTTTGACTCATATGACTGACTCTCATAAGACTCATCTTTCAGGCTCTATAATTCAATGATCACTGTTATTTCTAAAAGATTTCCTGCACTCTATCCCCTTTTTGACTCATCCTGATCACTCTGCCCCTTTTATGATTTATCCTGATCACCATTTTCTTGATTCATTCTGATCATCACTCTGTTCTGATCACTTTCTCCCTTTTATTATTCATCCTCTGCTCCCTATATATTTTTGTAAATGTTTTCATTGATGTAAATATATTTGATTCATACTATCATAAAAATAAAAAGTTTAAAGTATTTATATTCAGAGAAATAAAATATTTTATCTGTTGTACCCGATAGTCTAATACCTAAATGGATCGACCAGTGATAGCAAATTATGTCAGGATTAGTTTTGTTTCTAAAATTTACAGTGCATATTTTGGGCAATCAATGCCAAATCAGAAAATATAGATGCACATGCACCAATGATTCTGATCTACAATAAAAATTCACATACTTTTTCAGCATTTTATAACCTCACTTTGCATATGACAGAAGATTGATGTTATTTTGTATCTTGTATTTTGATTGTATCTGGAGTGAATCAACAAGTTTCACGTGTGAGTTGGGGATAAAAATCATTCAGACCTGAAACAAACTTGAAATTATTGTATAAAGTGAATCCAGGTTTAGACCCATACAGTTCTTTATTATATCTGACAGCTGTAAAAGTATTTTTCAATTGATTGAGAAGGTTACTAACACTTATAAGAAGGTACCAAATGTCATAAGAAATGTTTTAAGTTCAAGTTTTGAAGTCCCCCAAGTATTCATTCAAACTTAATAAAGATTGGAGACTTGATATTTTTGTCATGCTCAGATTTAGAAGTCTGTGCATCCGGTCGGCATTTGAATTTGATACCTGTGAAATATGTTTTGCTATTCTAAGGCAGACTAATATTATGTATTATAAAATTCATAAAAGAATCTGTGGATGTGACGTAAAGGCGTTACTTTGTACACTCTGCAAAGGAAATAAAAAGATATTCTTTCATAAATTGTATTATTTAATTTGTCGGGAATAAATGCCAATTGCATAATTATCTCTGGCCTTTATTCATGATGTTTATCTGCATACTGATTATCTCAGGCCTGTCTCATCTTGCTTACCATTCCCTCTCATCTACATCAGATTATCTCAGGCCTGTCTCATCTTGCTTACCATTCCATCTCATCTACATCAGAGATTATCTCAGGCCCGTCTCATCTTGCTTACCATTCCATCTCATCTACATCAGAGATTATCTCAGGCCCGTCTCATCTTGCTTACCATTCCAACTCGTCTACATCAGATTATCTCAGACCCGTCTCATCTCGCTTACTATTCCAACTCGTCTACATCAGATTATCTCAGGCCCGTCTCATCTTGCTTACCATTCCAACTCGTCTACATCAGATTATCTCAGACCCGTCTCATCTCGCTTACTATTCCAACTCGTCTACATCAGATTATCTCAGGCCCGTCTCATCTTGCTTACCATTCCAACTCATCTACATCAGATTATCTCAGGCCTGTCTCATCTTGCCTACCATTCCATCTCATCTACATCAGATTATCTCAGGCCCGTCTCATCTTGCTTACCATTCCAACTCGTCTACATCAGTGATTATCTCAGGCCCGTCTCATCTTGCTTACTATTCCAACTCGTCTACATCAGATTATCTCAGGCCTGTCTCATCTTGCTTACCATTCCAACTCATCTACATCAGATTATCTCAGGCCCGTCTCATCTCGCTTACTATTCCAACTCGTCTACATCAGATTATCTCAGGCCCGTCTCATCTTGCTTACCATTCCAACTCATCTACATCAGATTATCTCAGGCCCGTCTCATCTCGCTTACTATTCCAACTCATCTACATCAGATTATCTCAGGCCTGTCTCATCTTGCTTACCATTCCAACTCATCTACATCAGATTATCTCAGGCCTGTCTCATCTTGCTTACCATTCCAACTCATCTACATCAGATTATCTCAGGCCTGTCTCATCTTGCCTACCATTCCATCTCATCTACATCAGATTATCTCAGGCCTGTCTCATCTTGCTTACTATTCCAACTCATCTACATCAGATTATCTCAGGCCTGTCTCATCTTGCTTACCATTCCAACTCATCTACATCAGATTATCTCAGGCCTGTCTCATCTTGCTTACCATTCCATCTCATCTACATCAGATTATCTCAGGCCTGTCTCATCTTGCCTACCATTCCAACTCATCTACATCAGAGATTATCTCAGGCCTGTCTCATCTTGCTTACCATTCCAACTCATCTACATCAGTGATTATCTCAGGCCTGTCTCATCTTGCCTACCATTCCATCTCATCTACATCAGAGATTATCTCAGGCCTGTCTCATCTTGCTTACCATTCCAACTCATCTACATCAGAGATTATCTCAGGCCTGTCTCATCTTGCCTACCATTCCATCTCATCTACATCAGAGATTATCTCAGGCCTGTCTCATCTTGCTTACCATTCTAACTCATCTACATCAGTGATTATCTCAGGCCCGTCTCATCTTGCCTACCATTCCAACTCGTCTACATCAGAGATTATCTCAGGCCCGTCTCATCTTGCTTACCATTCCAACTCGTCTACATCAGATTATCTCAGGCCCGTCTCATCTTGCTTACCATTCCAACTCGTCTACATCAGATTATCTCAGGCCCGTCTCATCTTGCTTACCATTCCAACTCGTCTACATCAGTGATTATCTCAGGCCTGTCTCATCTTGCTTACCATTCCAACTCGTCTACATCTGATTATCTCAGGCCCGTCTCATCTTGCCTACCATTCCATCTCATCTACATCAGTGATTATATCAGGCCTGTCTCATCTTGCTTACCATTCCATCTCATCTACATCAGATTATCTCAGGCCCGTCTCATCTTGCTTACCATTCCATCTCATCTACATCAGTGATTATCTCAGGCCCGTCTCATCTTGCTTACCATTCCATCTCGTCTTCATCAGTGATTATCTCAGGCCCGTCTCATCTTGCTTACCATTCCATCTCGTCTTCATCAGTGATTATCTCAGGCCCGTCTCATCTTGCCTACCATTCCATCTCATCTACATCAGTGATTATCTCAGGCCCGTCTCATCTTGCTTACCATTCCATCTCGTCTTCATCAGTGATTATCTCAGGCCCGTCTCATCTTGCCTACCATTCCATCTCATCTACATCAGTGATTATCTCAGGCCCGTCTCATCTTGCTTACCATTCCAACTCATCTACATCACAGATTATCTCAGGCCTGTCTCATACAGTTTGTCTCATATTGCTTGCCATTCCTACTAGTCTATATCACTGTCTGTGGGCCATCTCAGCATAAACTGCTTGCCATAAAAATAATATATACTGCCCTGGGTTACAAATATTATGTGTTCTCTATTTATTCCTCAATAAAAAGTCCAAAATGCATTGCAATTTGTATTTTCAATTCAATATCAGGATTATAGCAATTTATTTTCCGACAAATGTCTCTTTTTCATGCTCAAACATGTTTTCATCAATTTCCTTTATTGCAGGGGTATGGTCATGTAATTGATGAACAAATCAATTTATTTTACTTAAACAGCAAACGAGTGTCTATCTTTGTGGCCATAGCCCCAAGCCTAATGAAGCAGACAGGCGTAGCACAGTATCAGGTGTGGTCAGCACCTAGCCTAATGACAAGGCTGAGTAGGAGTCAATCTCTCCCAGAAGGCATCCTGCCTTTCTCCATCTTAGTGTTATCTCTGCCCAATTTCTGGCTCCCTGTCACCAACAAGTGTTTTAGTACAGCTATTGATACCTTGCTATGTGATTAATTTTGCCACATCCTGAAGTGTCCTTCACACAATCTGAGGCAGGGAAGGAGGGTCTCAACTTATCAGTGGCCTCATCGCTTGCTTTCTGAGGCTTCTCTACATAACAACACAGTGGTTTGTTATTTCACCTATATACGGTATGTGGTATTTAAACATTAACAGAGGGGCTGTAGTTATTTCCATCTTGATTTATTGTCATGACGATTGGATTCAGTTGATGTTTTACAGAGGCAGTTGATCTTATTCACAGAGTTGAAACCGATTTCACAATTGTAATATATGCAACAAATAAATGGGATGAAAATGACAATGTATTTTAATGCATATTTAATTTAGAATATGATGATAATTTTGATGGAAACTCTGTCAGGAATGTCATGTTTTCCTGTGTTTAATATTAATAGATTAATTGCTTGCTTACAGAAAAACATTTTGAAGAGTTTCTATGCAATCAAGGAAAATAGCAATATCAACAGAGTAATTTGGTAACAGTTGATTACTGTACTTTTTGGAATATATCCTGAGGCTGACTCTTGTGAGCCACCCTTTTCATTTACTATGATCTCTGAAATATAGATACTCCTGATGACGACTCACTTTTTATGTTGTTTTTTTTTGTCTCAATGTTCAAAAAACAAAAGAAAGGAATAGGTAGAATTGAGGCATAAAATTAGAATTGATGCATAAAAAGTAAAGTAGATTACATAGGATTCAACCTTTTCACATTCAAAGCATTCATCGAAATATATAAATATTCAAAAGACATGCTCAGTCTCAAGTTTTAGAGTACAGGAAACAATAAAGCTGACAAACAGGTCTCAAGAGAGAAGAGATTTACTGCAAGTATAATGTGATGAGGTGGGATATTAACAGTAAAACACCTACTCTCTGTCAAGACAAATGGCAAGAGGGACACCTTTAATTACACTACCACAGACTATAGCCTGCCGATATTGGCCCCTTGGGATCGACACAATTAAAGAGGCTTTCACCCTGCGTGTGTGTGTGTGTGTATGTGTGTGTGTGTGTGTGTGTGTGATCTGATATTAGTTTTGGAATATTTATGTAGGTTAATAACCTTCCGTTGGGTTCATGGGTGTATATTTGATGACTGGGCTTTGTGTTGGTGATCTGTTACTGAAATAGGCTTTCTACAAAGCCACTCACGTAGAATTTCTATATGCACAACATGATCAACTATGGACTATCTGAATATTCTCATATAAAAGTGACATTTAAAAGTATTTCCTGTGTACGCTTATAATGTTTTAGCTGGCCATTTCACTACAATTTGAAATTTTTAAGGCATTCCTTTAGCATTTTCAAGAAATGAAAGTCGTTCCTAGAAACCTATGACGACACGATCTGAACACCAGGTAGCGCCATTGTCATGTTTTCTACTGTCCGCTAGATGGCAATAGCTTATCCTGACTAATGATCATTCAAAAGAATACTCATTCAAATGTCAAACCCAATTAAACTAGAAATTAAGCGTATAATTTGCAAAATTTTAATCAAATTACAAAAAAGCAATATTCACAATGAGCGCAATGTTTAATTAGACAGAAAGATTGGCAAATAAGCCAAGTAGCTCCACTATGTTCTGCATTCGCCCACTTAGACACCACCTCCCCCTGTGGGTCCGGGGCAGAAGTCTCGGTCCACTGTATCCCCTTTGTATGTTGTAAGAGGGTAATTAATAGAGGGTTGTATCTGCTTCTGTCCCAGAGCAACTGAAAGACCCCATTTGCATGGTGAGACTCCCAGACTCTTTTGTGGCAACGTCTCTCTCTCTCTAAGCCTAAGTTACTCAGAAAACCTTGGAGTAATTAAAACCAATTGGCATCCCGCGCTCTACATATGCAAATCGACTTCGTGCCCTGGACTTCCTGTAGGATTCATCCGTTGTCCTTATAAATCTATGACTGGGTGGATTGTCATGTCAAGGACCTGTAAGATGACAATTCAATGAGGCAACACTACATCTGCTTCAAGAATGTCTCATCGTGGAATAACTAAAATAATGGTAAACATGACTTCAAGTAGGGCCATGATACAAAGAGTGCCATGATACAAAGAGTGCCATGATACAAAGAGTGCCATGATACAAAGAGTGCCATGATACAAAGAGTGCCATGATACAAAGAGTGCCATGATACAAGGAGTGCCATGATACAAAGAGTGCCATGATATAAAGAGTGCAAAAATCAGGATTAATATTCCGAATAGTGCAACTTTGTAGTAATTCGCAAATCAGCAGAATGAAATATCTTGTATTTGAAGTGTTTAAGTGTCTAAATGAACGGAATGCTGTATATGTTCAAGAATTATTTTCCACAAAGATAAGCACTAACAACCTCATAGACTGTATTTTAGTATCTTAGAAATACCTTTTTTGTCATTACCAAAAACTTTATGCGGTTGATAACCTGCATGTTGCTCTAAATATGTTCCTGTAAATGCTGTGCCGCCTAACCAAACGCTGGACCCTGTGAACTAATGGCCCCAGTTAAGTATGGCGCCTTCTGGTTTAAAAAGTAATAGTCCACGGGTCAGGGTCATGTTAAATACCAACTGCTCTGTTATAAACTGTTTGAATCAGGGGTCATGCTAAATATTATTAACTCTGAACTGTTTTAAGGGCTGTTTATATTATCAGCAACTGGTTGAGAGAATTAAGTAGTGTGCCATTTTAATGTATATAGTTATATTTGATCTGTGAGATTCTTTGACGTGATGAGTTATCCAGGCGGCCAGATTTCTCAATGATTACTCAGTTTCTTTGAAAGCATCTTGCTTATCCTTTAGAAGACTCAATGCCCTATTACAGTGATCAGCAAGATCTGCAAGTGAGATGTCATTCCAACCATTAAAATCAGATAATTTCACAGTGATGTCACTTCTCTGAGTTAAAAACTATCTCAATTTTGAATATAGTGAGGTCGGAAATGAAGAAACCAGCCCTAACTAGCATAGTTGGTAGAGCATTGGAGTAATTATAATTATTTCAAGGTAGAGCATAGGATCTGTGCATTTGTTGGTTATAGAAGTGGAGGACGGGAGAAGTTGGATTCGACTCCCATTGTTGGCAGTGTTACTTTCACTGGTTAAGACTCTAAAAGTCAACCTGAAAGGGCCATTGTTGTTGAAAGGGTGGTAAAAGCACCATTTTCTAAGGATATGAACTCTTCCACAGTAAAGCCATTGAAACGTGTTGCCCATGACAGATGGCAAGGACAAAATTGTTTGAGACGCATGTGTGGCTTCGGTGGCAATCCTTCATGAAGTTTCTAGCAAATTTTGAGATTCTTGAGATTTCATCGATAATTATCTGTTTTTAATGGGGTGAATATTTTACTTACTGCCCTTTTTTAAAGTTGTGAGAAAATCCTTTCTATTTGTCTCACATTCTGCAGTATTGTTCTTTAAATGTTTGACATGATAACAGAAAGCTTAAAGTCTTCATAACTATTACACCTACTCCTTTCTGATATATGAAAATATAGTAGCTTCTCTATCAAAGCAATTTCCATCCCGATCATGGAAAAATAGATCAATAATTTAATAACAAGTGTAAATATCAAAGTGTAATATCGTCACTGTCTATATTTATGACAGTCGAGCAGTATCACTTGACTTTTTTTGAAACCTTTTTTTTCGGAGAATCTGTCTCCAGAGGGCACTCATCAGAAGACACTCACTACCAACACCAAACTGCCTTAATCATGGTTAACACATTGAAAGTTAAAACATGAAAATATTTTTTTCAATATTTGTTGATTTTTTCTCTCTATTAGATTAAGCAAAATGGGTAATAATTATGAAATGGCTCATTTTTATCATCTCGAAAACAAGCTTGTTGATCTCAACTGTTACTGTACATATGTGGGATCTATGGTCTAATTATTAGGTCTGCAGAAAAAAGGATTAGTGGAAATCGTTTAGAACAGAGACAAGTACAGTCAGACCTCGCCGGACCGTCCCCCGATAATCCGGCATATCAATTACCGACAGTGATTTGGCTGCAACCATTCTAATCTTTCTTTATTTGTATTCATTTGATGTCCGTTTCATCAAACCGTCAGACTCGTGAAACCGGCAGAATTATGTGTGACAGACCATGACGGACTGGCGGGGCTTGACTGTATTGTACATTATTAATGAACCTATAGTATTTTGCTAAGTTTGTTGATCAAACAACTAGATAGTGATATTGCCAGGATGACGTGTTACTGACAGTATTAGGTGATAGCTTATAATACTAACAGGATGACGTGATAACTGATGGTGTTAGGTTATAGCTAGGGGTGCTAACAGGACTAGATTATAGCTAGTGGTACCGACATGATTAGGTGATAGCTAATGGTACTGACAGGAATAGGTGATAGCTAGTGATACTGACAGGACTAGTTGATAGATACTTACAGGCTGTTAGTGACCGATTGTGATATTAATAGGATACAAGTAGTAGCTGGTGATACTGACTGGACATAATTGACAGCTGAAGATGACAGGCGTAATGATAGCTTGTGACTCACAGGATGTAGACTCGTGCCGATGTTTGACCGTGAAATATTAGTATTATTAACTTTCAATGTTTTTAAGGCATATCCGTTTTTGTTTCAAATGATCAACTGCTCACTTTCCGGTGTAAATAAGGTAAAACATTTTTTTTTCATTATGAACTTGGTTTAATTGGTTTATTTACATTCAAATCCTGGAGTAGCTACAAGAAAGTTCTACACATAATAAAACAATGACATAACCGATTGATATTCAAATAATATGTCATGCATAAAAACAAATCTCCGACACAAGCATAAAAAATAGGTTTAATTTTTCTCACGAAAAAGTATCAAGTGTGCCAAATGTAAAAGTATAAAAATGAGAAATGATCAACTTGCAAGCGGCCATATGTTGCTCTCTGAGAACACACCAATAGCCTTTATATGCTTAATCGTCCATTTCTTCACTTTGTCTCACACTAAATAACCAATAATGCATTTACAATAAAAATATAATTTATGCTTATAAAATAACTCTTGTAGATTTCTCCGAGAATGATTGATATATGGATCATGAGATATATTAAGTACACCGGGGATCAGCCTGGTCCTTCAGGATCTGCGTTTGGTGTAATACTATGTGTTTGTAATAAGTGTTTAGATCCCAATTATAGGTCGGTACTTATTGTGTGCTACTATTATAAGTATCAAGATCACAGTACACTTATTATATGTACTGATAATTAGATTCCTGTTTCCAATTAAAGTTCTGCACTTATTGTATTGTCAATAAGTTTTTATTACAAAAAGAAGTAAGCACTTTAAGGCTAACTAGTACATTCAAATAAAACATGACTAGTCGTTTTTGTTATCTCGAAATAAATAGAAAATCTTTACCTGATATTTTTATACACAATAACCAGGTAAATGTGTTTGCTACTCAATAATACACATGTCTATGGAAGGTTTATTCTTGCTGATAAATTGGTTGCATGCGTATGACAAACTGCCATCAATTGTGCTTGTCTGCAGTAAGTCTGTTACCAGGTTTATTTGTCCATTTTGCTGCGTATCCTGTCTTCCCTTGGAACCAAAGTTTTGTATATCAAGATGGCGGGCACAGATTGCTCCTTCAGTTTTATCACACCCATTGCTTGTATAGATTTCAGAGTATATCACTACGGGAGTGTGAACACAGACATGTTCTGTCACACTCATTGCTTATATGGATTTAAGAATATAAAAAGTCATTACCAGAGTGTGAATACCGACATGTTCTACCACACTCATTGATTGCTTGTATGACTTTAAGAGTATATATCATATATACTCAATATATCATTACCAGAGTTTGAACACAGACATGTTATATCTTAAATCAACTAGCAGTATGAATGTATATGATTATATCATAAAATTTGGAATCCCATATATTGGTTAGACTGCATATAACACACATTGGTGTCATAGTTAAAAAGACAACAAATACGTGATCAGATGGAAGCCAGGTATGTTGATTTAACATGAAAAGAGAGAACTATCTAAAATAACCAGAGGAAAAAATGATAAATCTAATCAGATGAAAAAGATCAAACAAGGAAGGCCGCGTAGCAAGATGTGTAATAAATAAATGATTGAAACCAAGCAACAAACAATGTTACCAGAGGGAAATTGGAAATGATTGTTATTCAGACAGGGCAACAGAAATATCAATCATACAAAATGTACATAAAGAGATACAATGTCTTTCTGATGAAGAGAGTCGTTCAGATTTTCTAAGCACAAAATACTAGCGGAACATACCACTTATCTACAAAACTGACAGTACAAATGGCTCAATAGATACATTAATAGATGCGTCTCAATAGATAAATGAATAGAAAATGACTATGATAAAATGATAATTTGAATTACGACACACAATCAAGATGATATTTAAATTTTATAGCGCTGGTTTGATATTAAAGCGCTGGTCTCTATACCATGGTAGGTAAACACTTAAAGCATTGGTGAAACCTGGAAAGTTGCAGGCAATTTTACAGTGGTTTAAGGTATCTGAAAACAATATATGATCTTAAAATTGACATACATACAGGCTATCTATCTGAAATCCACTAAAGAACATCTGCCTGAGAATTATGATTTTTTGTGACCACCAAGTACTGCCAGGACTAAACAGGAAGTGTGTTGTGTGACCTTGACCTTTGAACTGTCAGGGGGCTCCGTAAGTCATAGGAGGTGTTGTTTACCAATTGTCAAAATTGGAGCAACACATTTTTGGCCATTTTTTTCCACTATTTAGAGAATGAATTGGAAGATAATACTTATCATGATGATAGTGCCTTTTCTTGGCTTTCTTTTGGTGGTAAATTTATTAAAAACGGATGAATATTTATGAAGTTATAAATGAAGAAATCATTATTTTTTATATTATATATGTTTACAAAAAAAAGTTTAAAAAAATTCTATACAGCCCAGCTTTTAAGGTGGAATCCATGCAGCCTTTGATGTCTTCCCATTCAATGGTGTGAAAAACCCCAAATTTCATCAAAGAGGGTCATATCATAAATTTTACTGATACCAATTATCAGCATTCACAGTTTTGCCATTCAAAGTCATTGTGATTTAAGACCAAACCAGTGATCAAAGGGTTTAATGTCACTTTTTCAATATCACGGCCTTCAAGTTAAGGGGGATTCCATGCAACCTTTGAGTCATGTCTTCCCTTTTTGACAGAAAGGTTTTCATATGCATAAGATACTTTTCAAATAAATAGTATACTTTTCCCATAAATGATATATCTTTCACAACCATAAGATATTTGTCACAACCATAAAATATTTTTCACGGCCATGAGTTATTTCATGGATTCAAATAATATTAAAATAATCTTATGTTGTTCTGAAGTATACTCCTGGCAATAAATTGATAAATTGTACAAAACATCTTCACCCTGTTTCCCAAGCTGGACAGGTGCACAACTGGTAACTCATTAGGTGTTTACACAAGATCACAAACCAGCTGGACAAAGCTTGTTGACAAAGTGTTCAATTGCTGGTGTAGGTTTTAGCAGACAACTGATCAACTTTCAAGTGCCACAGAAATTTGTTAACAGAGAATATTTTGGGTACTACTACATAAAAGCACTGTTTAGGGTATAAACATTCATGTTATGTAAAGAAAATGTGTCTGAAAGTCAGGTTTCACCAATGCTTTAAGTGGCGGGTTTCGTAATTATATGGTTACCAGTTGAGCATATCCGTGTGATCATCTCCATAACTTCTGTGACGACTGTCTCTGAAATAAACCGCTGTTTCCAGAAAACATAGGCCAATGCCATTGACCTTAAAGCTGTTCTGACCAGTGCTTTTGTGTAATGTCTAACTTTTCCTAAAATGCTCGCAAAGTACTATATAAATGATTAATTTTAGTATTTTCACTGCTTTGCAGATCAAGAACAGTCAATGTGGTAAAAATAATGTACCCGATATATGGGCTTACTCCATCATACCACATTGGTTTATTCCCAAACTGAGTCTGCATTCAGACTGAAAGAATAAGCCACTGGATGTTCAGGGTGTATATGCAGGTGCCAAATAAAATTATGTTTGCACCATCAGTCACCACCGCATTCCTGTCTTCTGGGTCTAAATTTGGGATTTTAATCTAATTACAAGAGTAAAGCACTGGATGTTGTGATTATTTTTCAAAGCCAAGGGGGAGAAACGGTACTGTGTATTTGACAACTTGATACTTGTGTAACTTATTTAATTGCAATAAAAATGGAAAAAATATCTGAGACCCATAGCAATAGATAAAATTGGAAACTCTTAGTTTCAGAGAAGGTCAAAGTTGACGGACAGACAAAATGACAAAATCCCCTCTCACTGCCGATGCCATGCTGATATTGTCAGCACAGCTAAAACAGTTACTGGTTCTGTCCCAGAATGCACTGCCTTGTGTTTTTATTCCAGAAAACAATTCCGTGTATTTTACTCCAGAAAACACTGTCATGTGTTTTTGTTTCAGACTCTGCTGTTATGTGCACCAGAATATTTCTGTTGTCGGCACAGAGTGTGGTATCTTTTAAAGCCTCTTTTTACATATTGGTCCTTATGTGAAACAAACTTCTTCGCGGGAAAATATAACTTGATACCAGCAAGACATGGCAACTCTCAAGTCTCCTTTGCAGTAAAAAAAAATAACATTAAAACAAATCACCTTCATCAATGCTAAAAATATTGCAAACTCCCGTCTGGGCCCCATGTTGGTTTACTGACCCACACTCCTCACAGCGCGGATTATCAAGCTGTGATGGTGTCGACACTGTACACTCATCCTATGAGCCACATCATCACTGTGTGGGAGTGTGGCACTTCTGACCTGGGAATGCATGGCCGTCAGTGGCATTCCGCCGTGAGAGGTGTCGCCGGCTGCTCACAGCCTCTCGGTCAGTGAGCATTCACCTTGTGATTCCCCCTCTCCTTCCCTTTGCGGACTTGCGACCCCCTTGTGATATGAGGCGGTTCGCACCCGCTGTTATGGGGCGTCGCATTGATTTTGAGCTTACAGGTCGAACTTTACTCTCTTTGTCTTCTTTCCAAGCAGCCTTTGCATGCACTTTTGGTGGGTCTTTACCGTTAACTTTCCGTGAGTCTTTTGCATCAATGTGATTTAAATTATCGTCTTTCATGGTCAAATTTTCAATTGCGGATTTTGGAGTCACAGGCGTTTTGGGTGGTATTTCAGACTCTATACTTATAATGGTGTTCACAGTATTAACTCTGGGAAAAGATTCATTGTCATCCTGAAGATCTGATTCCGAGGAAAACTCTTTTAAAACAGTCCTGTCTATCTCCTTTTCCTGTACACTAATGCATACACTCCTCGGCGATCCCAGGCTTCGCTCGTCTACAGTAGCAGCCGGGGAAGCCGGCCGGGTCATATCATCCGTAGAGATTCTTACTGGAATCATAAAATCATCTCCAACATCTCCAAACTGTTTATATTCATACTGCAAGGACGTAGCACCATCCCCATTGCTCTTACTTTCTACAACACTTTCTGTTCTCTCTGTAATATCTATTGCCACAAAGTCATTGTCTATCTTATCTTTGTGCACATTTTTCTCAGCCTCGTACTCCTCTCCTGTCTCAACTATAGGCTCTTCTTTAGGTTTGTATGAGACTAAAGTAACCTTATTAGGAGAGGGTAAATTATCTTTATCTTTGTCAGTGATATTAACATCTAGGCTACTTTTATCCTTGATTTTCCTTCGAGACATTGCTGCACGCGCCATCCATATTCGTCCAAATTTTCTTGCGCGGCCCAAATCTCGAACTTTTGCATTTCTAACGTTCGCATTTGTATTGTTTTTCTGAAACGCAAAAACTGCAAATCTTGCCTTCAAAAGTCCTCTGGTGTGATCGCTCATATCGCTGGCATCATCTCTGAGCGATAAGCGATCGTGAATACTGTCCACAAACCTTGCAACAAGAATGCCGATGCCAACACAAAGGCCAAGACCACCCAATGCTATGAAAGATTGGGGAAAGTAAGTGTCCAAAACACTCTCCGACGACGATACTGCTGTTGTACTCTCGTACTCAGTAACATAGTTCCCACTCTCTGTGGTTGCTGAAAGTAAATAAATAAATGAATTAAATACCCGTGCAACAGTAAGAAGATTAATTATTTGCGCAGATTTTATTATCAACCCAAATAAACTCTGAGGTACATTCTTGTAAGAAAAATGGAGTGGTTTAACTCTAGCATAGTCAGTGATTTAACTCTTGTGAAATGTTTTATAGAATGGAACAGTTCTTATTAATTACTTTCATTGAAAACATATTGCTAATTTACAAGTTATATTCCAATTCTTCCCATATTAAGCAGACCTTGTGACCAAAGCTGGCCCTATACACCTACCAGCCACTGAAAATATCTCATGAAGTGTCATTTTCCAAAATGCTATTGTAACACTCTCCTCACTTTTTTGAACGACATCATTTTCCTTGCGATGCCTCTTGCAATGTTGCAAATGTGCAGGTTAAATTAAGATTTCCTGCGGCGGTGTTATGACTACACAAAGCAATTAGAGTTGTAAAGCCTGACACCTGTTAGTTGTGACTCTGCGGGATTTGGCACGGCTTGGCTGTGATATGCACAAAGTGGCCAGGTCTTACAACAAGCCAGGTCTTCCACTAATATGAGGTTAAAGCTTAATTTCCCCTGCAGTCCATTTAATTTAGACATTGTCAAGAAGACGTCTGTTATTATTTTGACATGCTTGCATTCCAGTGATGGGAACAATATTGACATAAGGATTGCCCAGCAGAAATAAACGATATCCAATTTTCCAAAAACTCCATTCCTCCATAGAAAGTCTTTCTTAGCTGTTTTGATTTCATTACATCTTGTTAATCAATCAATTTATATTAAAATTCCACTCATCAAAGGTCAACCCGATACAAGTATCAGTTATTTAAACTTTCATTCGATAACTTTCATAAATACACAGCGGTAAAATGTATTAGATAACACAAATACTGCTACATTCGGGCGTTGTGCATTTAATTTTATTCATTAGATATTATCCGTATCTGTATATCAATCATAGGAAAGCATTTGATCATATTTAAAAATGTCATGAAACAAAAGAGAGATCAATGAACAGATCAGGATTGTTACGTGCCCAGATAAGGCCAAAGTCCCTCGCTGAGAGGTATCCAGACATAGTATCAATCGAAACCGAATATGACATGAGAGGTATCCAGACATAGTATCAATCGAAACCGAATATGACATGAGAGGTATCCAGACATAGTATCAATAGCAATAGAATATGACATGAGAGGTATCCAGACATAGTATCAATAGCAATAGAATATGACATGAGAGGTATCCAGACATAGTATCAATCGAAACCGAATATGACATGAGAGGTATCCAGACATAGTATCAATAGCAATAGAATATGACATGAGAGGTATCCAGACATAGTATCAATAGCAATAGAATATGACATGAGAGGTATCCAGACATAGTATCAATCGATATCGAATATGACATGAGAGATATCTATTTATGAAAATACTTTCATTCTGGATTTATTGAAAACAAAGTGGTTCTGACTAATCAATTTATGGGTGTCAAGGTGAAATAAAGGGAGTGTGTGGATACTGGGAAGGGGTGTCTTGATAGTAAGTGGGAAGTTCCTGGGTGAAATCAATAGGATGTCGAGTTAAAGCAATAGGGTATCTTGGTGAGATCAAGAAGCAAGAGGATGTCTCGAGCTCAGATATTAGCTCTTATAACACCCTGACAACACTAAATAAACAAAAAGTAAAAAGGGATGGTGGGGCTTAATGGGATAACGGTGTGTACATATATATTGTGGTCAGCTAACAGCTATTCAAGTATGGGACTATGACACGGCCATTCAGCCTTACATAACAAATAATCACCAATACTGCTAACCTTTCCTCGCAGAACCCTCTCCAATAGGCTTACGTGTGACATATACACGTCTTCATGCGATTAGTTGCAATCTACATTGGCCTGTATTATGGAAGCGCTTAATAACTTTGCAAAGTCACAACACGCTATGTTGTGCGTGGCAAGTTCAGAAAAGCGTCCGATGCATGTCACAATGGGGCTGTTCATTCTCTGTGAAAATATTAACCAGTTGTCAGTAATTCCAATCAATATTTGTTCATATAATTTGGGTGACAAGATCTATATAAATATCTTATTTTGGGTGCGAGGAAAGGTTCTGCTATTGAAATTGAAACCTTCACATATCCCTCCCAACATGTGCAAAGAAACACTAATCTCTAGTGTTATCATAGAGATAATCAACAAATTCAGTAATTAAGCCAGTTTAAAACGCATATGCCCACAAGCTATGAGCTCGATAATAATAAAGATAATTTTGTGAATGTGAATTTTGCATCTATGGCATCTTAGCTGCCTACCATCATTCCTGTGACATGAGCCCCACACTGAGTATGACTTGGTGGACCATCTTGCACTTTGCACGAGTTTGGTCATTGACATTGTAAACTGATATGCCAGACCGAGCGATGTTTGCTGGAATTTATTAAGGGTTGGTGAAATATATGTTTGTATTGAAATATGGATTCTGGCAAAATGTTGAGTGATCATTTTGCCAAAGGTGAAGTTCAATGCACTATAACCAGACATGTGAAACACAAATGTATGATACTTTATACATATCATCTCAGATCATTTAAAGTTTACTCACATATGAAATAGATTTGCAAATATCAAAAATTCAGAAAATGTACAAAATGTACAAATATGTGTCTTTTGTGCATTCATTATCATTTTTTACTCATAGATGAGTTTCCATACGAGGTATCTCTGTACTCCATTGTAGTATATACGTATATTATATATTGCCAAAATGGGTTTCTTTGGAGTTGCATATCGTTATGAAAGCTCTCCTCCGGGGATATAAAAGGGGAATGAAATCGGCGATGCTGTGCCATAAATATGAAACCATACAATTTTAAAGTAATCTTGTATACGGTCACAGAACATATGACCATATCACAGAGTGCTCCAGTGAAGTTCAAGGTTATCTTACATATGGCCACAGAACATATGACCATATCACAGAGTGCTTCAGTTTAAGTTCAAAGTTATTCTATATATGGTCACAAAACATCATTACAGTGACAGAGTCCATTGAAGTGATTTAGTATAGTTCAAAATGATGTTGTATGTAGAACAATATTATGTTGTATGTAGAACAATATTACCATGTCACAATCCAGAGGAATACTTCAGCATAGTTCAATGATGTGTTATATATGCTCACAGAGTAGCATACACACATGTCACCAGGAATACATCAGACACCTCAAGCATATTCACTAACACAAGTTTTGAAAAGAATTCTCGGCACAACCAATGCCCGAGAGTCACACACACGACAAACCTTTGGCTAGAATAATCTTGTTTGAAACGTGATCAGATTGTCACAATCCTAATATCTGGCCGATTATACATGCCATATATATTTGTGTTTATGTGTTATTCTCTGGAGTTTCCATTAATGACGTCATGCCAAAACTTAATCGTCATTAGTCCATATATTTGTGTTTATGTTTTATTCTCTGGAGCTTCCATTAATGACGCCATTCCAAAATGTGATCGTCATTAGTCCAAGCTAAAAGTGAAAACAGATTAATGTCATTGGCATTGATTTCTGTCTGGACCAAAACAGATTTGTCACAGAAGAAAAACCCAATGAATCAAGTGCCACAAAGTCTGAGTCTGCAAAATCAAGATTACCTGAGCTACATTGACGTCGAGAAAATAGATTTTCCAACGTATGCTTCAAGGGAGAACATACTTTTCAAAAAAGCTTTTAAAATATACTAGGTGAACAAGTACTTCTTACAAATTAATAATACGGGTTATGGATTTGGCCAAAAGTTGCACAACAGTTGCTTTTGATAGGTAAAAGCATCTCGATGACTTTAAAAATTGGATAGTAACATTGTTTATCGTCGGTTGAAATCTGCATAAAAGAAGACAACTATTCTTGTGATATATGAATTTTGTGAGCTGAATCCCCTCATTTTGAGCGAGTAGTTTGAATGTAGAGGAAAGATTAAGATTAAGATTAACTAATATCTGACATAATACTATCAATGCTGCATGTTTTGATGTGTTGAGACAACGAGACGCACGTCATAGTATTGTGTTTCTTTCCTGGTTTCCAAAAACAAATATCTGTCATGAATAAAACTATAATGTGGGTCCATTTCCCCTAAAGCATGGTTCAGAATGAGACATTTGTGATTTTGCGAGTCATTGTCTTGTGTCTTTCCCCAAACAAGATCCAATAATATGGCATGTTTATTTTCATCGCATCTTACCTCAATATGAATATTTCACCAAAACAATTAATTTTAATTTTCATCATCATGTAATCATCCTATACATTTTTTTCACAATTATCTTTCCCTCACAAAATCAATTTTCTTTCAGGAATCATTTAATTTTGCCCTAGTTTAGAATAAAGCATGAAAATATAGCAGACATTGAGACAATGATAAAATGTTTACTTTTTAGGATATTGATTTGGACGGGGACAGAAATAGATCTTACAATCAAAGACAACATAAAACGGACATAGACAAAGTGATAAGAGGTCGATGGAAAAGCCTTCGATGTAATTTATGCGGAGTTTTCGTTCTTTGTGTTAATTATTTCAAATACTTCCCAGTCCCGTTATAAACTGCAATGTTACATATTAATATGAGTTGGCACAGACTGTAATAGAACTGGCTTTCAGCAGATCAAGTGCAACTTATTTTCACAGCTGAGGAACAGTATATCCACTTGTGTTAAACCACCATACAAGACTTGCATTATCAAGTGTGTACTTATGAATGATCACCATTTATATGTATTGTATTAACTATATGCATCAGCATGAATGGTCTTTTATAGTCTGTCATGGAATTCTACCAAACAAAACCTCCACTATCAGTCTCTCAACCACTAATCAAAGTTTTGCCATAGGTTGCCATTTATATTACCTTGAATTATAATGATAAACATAGTTATATATTCAAATTTATTAGATAGCTTACTTTAAAAGGAGAATTTCATTCTAAGACTCTTTTTAATTCAATGTGTTATTGTGATCTTCAACATAGAGATTCTCCTGATCAATATATTTTATAAATAAATATGTTATTCTGACATATCTAATTTCGACATATCTAATTTTATAAATAAATATGTTATTCTGACATATCTAATTTCGACATATCTAATTTTATAAATAAATATGTTATTCTGACATATCTAATTTCGAAGCAATCAGAATGTGCACTTCTACAATTTCTTGTACTGAACATTTGAAAATTGTTTTGTTTTATTCCACTATCTTCGAAACATTGGTCGAGCTTGTCACATTGTTATTTCTATTCACACTGAATGACATGCCTGTATATTAGTTCGTTTTTACACTCTTGATAGCACGACTGTATTTTAATACCATTACAAATACATTATATTCATGATATAAACACAACTATATATTCTCCGGGGATGCCTTTTTATTTCTGCCATTAGAAATAAGTTATTTGAAAGTTTAAAAGTCATAAAATATATAATTTTATGCAGAAAGGTCAAAGCTGTCTATATTTTGCAGACACATTTTTGTTTCAAAATATATCGTGATATAAGATATTGATATCTTTCATAACATATACTATGGGAGAATAATTTATTCATGGCCAATATAAGTGAGAGAGGGATATTAGCACGAGAAAGTGTCATAAGCCAGCGGGGGATTACAAGAGTAATAATTGAAGTGAAGTTGAAGTGGATCTCACTTTGTAAACCCTTGGTTACCAACTGCTGTAACAAACAAAAATACCATTGTAATATATATACTTACAACTGAAAGCGAGCGTCGCACAGGTGAAGATTGTAACACTTAAACAGGACAGGTGTATTTCATACATGTTTCCTGGGGGAACGAAGAGCCGCATGTCCTCACCACGCCGCAAGGAGGCGCTCTCAGGCTGGGTTAATCCTACTAACCTCCAAGTTGACAATCTGGGGTCGGATAATCTCGCCCCTACTTCACAGCATTAGATAAACACTGTACTAATATTTCAATAAATCCATTCATGATCACTGCAAGAGTCTTTTCACAGTCGCTGTTCAGGCCGACTCCCAGTTACTTAACAGAGATTTCATTTTAAATTGAACCTGTGGCAATTCGGCGGTGTGTGAGGGTGTGAGCAAAGTCGCAGCGACTGACCTGGCAGTCCAGCTCTCACCGTCTTCTTTCCATAATCGAAATGTAAACTATTTTCTTACCACATAATTTGGTCAGCCATGCAGGGTTAGGATCCAGATGTAACGATAATTAAAAGCTTATCGGGTGCTAACAACGAAACAACAGTACCTCATTGGCAAGGCCAGCCACAACAGAGGCAAATTCCAAAGCTGATTGAAACAATGTCCACGTGAGGAAGCACGAAAGCTATATGAGGCAGAAATTATCTGCAACTGAAAGTCTAACTTGAAATATTTTCATATTTTCCTTGCCTTCTTCTGTCTCGGAAATCCAGCTTTTTTTCTATTGTCACACGAAAACGGTCCTATGAAAGAGTGCTACCATTGCGAATTGCGCTCACACCCACCTCTGTGTTATTCTGCGAACAGAGAAAATGTAATACACCACCAGCAAACAGGAAAATCCTTCCCTATAGGATTGTTGCCTGTAATAAGTTGCCGCTTTAATTCTCACAGGAAGGTTACGCCAAGCTGGGTCGCACAGGAGAATTGACGGGGATTTTCTCAAAAGACCTTTATTAATCCCACAATGGCAATCGATCCTTTCACTCATAACATGTGTATATAGGAACCATGAAGTATTTTATTGGCTGTTTACCAGGCTTGTTTGGTCATGTTGCTTTTTAAAAGTAATCTTATCCTCGCAGAATCGGTTTTATTTTTATGAGAAAGCTTGTAGTATTGAGACCAACCCTCCAAATCTTCTTTAATACGACAAAAGTGGTGCGCACATTTAAAACAGAATATACAGACATTACACATATATATCTGCCATATATACATACACACACACACACACACACACACACACACATATATATATATATATATATATATATATATATATATATATATATATATATATATATATATATATATATATATATATATATTCACTCTATCTGCAATAGAAATTTGAAAAAACTGTTGTATTTGGTTTCTAAAGTAACAATTATACCATAAAGTTTATTTTCGACTGCTTTCACAGCTTGGCCTGCAGTTATCACAATTGATTTTCACAGTAGTACAGCAGGTGCGTAAGATTTCGCCGTTCTCCACTGTTTTTAATGTACCACTCTTTTTTCTCTACAACGACTGTTCCTTGTAAAAAAAATCACATCCTGTCATAATATTTTACTCTTGATATGCCAGGTGTCATATTCCTCATGCTGCTATGGATCATTCAAATATGAAAGAGTTGGTGGGAGTGTTTCATTTCTGGAAGTACATATAATATATTTTAATTGTAATTTCATAAAATAACCCCTAATAAGCTGCTCTGAATAATAGTTACATTACATAATAGTACATCATAAGAAACCGAAAATTCTCATAATATCAAATTTTTCTTCATCAAATGGATTAAATTTGATAAGAAAAAAATCTGATTATACCTAATGTAATAAGTGTAGACACAAATGGATTTTCTTATATAATAGCTGATATCTTTCTGCAAATCTATCTATAATATTTATTTATCTATAGATATTTAATTTTTTCTGCAATATGAGGATGCTTTTCAGGTTCCATGAATACGAGTATAAAATGGAGCTCTATTTGGCGCCATTCATGTTTGCTGTGTTAAATTGACGCTATATACCTAATGCACAGGAAGTCTTGAAATATCCATTTCATATTCAATGCCTCCCAATTCTCGTGATGTGGACGCATTACTATCTCTGCCATCTCATGATGTGGACGCATTGCTATCTCTGCCATCTCGCTATGTGGATGCCCTGCTATCTCTGCCATCTCGCTATGTGGATGTGCTGCTATCTCTGCCATCTCGCTATGTGGACGCCCTGCTATCTCTGCCATCTCGCTATGTGGATGCCCTGCTATCTCTGCCATCTCGCTATGTGGATGTGCTGCTATCTCTGCCATCTCGCTATGTGGACGCCCTGCTATCTCTGCCATCTCGCTATGTGGATGCCCTGCTATCTCTGCCATCTCGCTATGTGGATGTGCTGCTATCTCTGCCATCTCGCTATGTGGATGCCCTGCTATCTCTGCCATCTCGCTATGTGGATGTGCTGCTATCTCTGCCATCTCGTGATGTGGACGCCCTGCTATCTCTGCCATCTCGTGATGTAGACGCCCTGCTATCTCTGCCATCTCGTGATGTGGACGCACTGCTATCTCTGCCATCTCGTGATGTGGATGTGCTGCTATCTCTGCCATCTCGTGATGTGGATGTGCTGCTATCTCTGCCATCTCGCGATGTGGACGCCCTGCTATCTCTGCCATCTCGCGATGTGGACGCCCTGCTATCTCTGCCATCTCATGATGTGGATGTGCTGCTATCTCTGCCATCTCGCGATGTGGACGCCCTGCTATCTCTGCCATCTCGCGATGTGGGCGCCCTGCTATCTCTGCCATCTCGCGATGTGGACGCCCTGCTATCTCTGCCATCTCGTGATGAGGACGCCCTGCTATTTCTGCCAACTCGTGATGTGGATGTGCTGCTATCTCTGCCATCTCGTGATGTGGATGTGCTGCTATCTCTGCCATCTCGTGATGTGGATGTGCTGCTATCTCTGCCATCTCGCTATGTGGACGCCCTGCTATCTCTGCCATCTCGTGATGAGGACGCCATGCTATCTCTGCCAACTCACAATGTGGACGTGCTGCTATCTCTGCCAACTCGTGATGTGGACGCCCTGCTATCTCTGCCATCTCGCTATGTGGACACATTGCTATCTCTGCCATCTCACAATGTGGACTGCTATCTCTGCCATCTTGTTCCGTCGTTACTAAGTTATGGGCAAGGTTTGTACTGAGGGCTAACGCTGGAATGAAGGCGTTGCAGCAACCACAATAATTCTTGATTCCCTACAAATCACTCTAAATTCACTTGATTACTTAAATTCAAAATAATGTTTTTGTTGACTTTGATTTAATTGATCATTTGTTATGTTCCTTTACGTTACGCTATGCGCAGTAAAGACAGACAGACAGACAGATTTATGAGACCTACTTGTAGCAGATATAGTGCTGCCTCACTGAATTGTTATGCCGCAGGTCCTTGACATGACAACCCACCCGGTCACAGATTTACAAGGACAATGGGTTTACCCTTAAGGCACGGGCCTTAGCTCATATGGGAAATTGTATCATGAATTCAATCCCGGCACGGCCGGGGTTCAAACCCATGACCTTTGGATCACCACAGAGGAACTGGCGCTAATAAGCTGGTGCTTTAACCAACTGCGCCGCGGCCCATGGCCTCAGACAGACAGATGGATGGATGGAATTTTAATACTACACAGTATATTTTCAAAATAGATCTTATGATTCAGATTTTGAATCATACTAGGATTAATAAATCGATTGTGAAATTAGTATTACATTATATAGGGTATCTAACCAATTCTTAAAAATAGTTTACATTAAGCGTTAAAAACACCAATCAAAATAACAATATTTATACAGATGTTTATTAGGCACTCCACGAAGCATCAAATGTTGAGACAAATATGTTCAACACCATGACAATCCCCACACAAGCATAGGCAATGTAGTCTATCATTCTCCTGACGTGCTGACCATTAATCTCCCTTTGATGTGCAACAAAGAAGCAGATAGCAGCCATAATCTGAGCCACCATTGACATGACCAGGGCAGATATCAACAGGTGGAACTGCAAATAATTAAAACATACTGCAACATAATGTGTGTTGGTCAACGTCACTATCAATATTATTTCAGTTCTTTCATGACGAGACCTAGTTCATTCTTGACAATGCTGGGAGCGAACTCACGATATTTAGCTCACAGAGAACTGGTTCTACTAGTATCCACACATATAACCACGAATAAGGCAATCACAATTTAAATCTAACATGCGTTTGGAAAATGCATTCTCGCTTGTTAAATTTAATTTACAATTCAAAAGTTTGTCAGGCGGAACTTTTGTAGAAAGCTTAATGAAATGGTTGTAATGAAATACGTCATTTGATTTGTCATAAAAACAATTTAAGTTTGTAGAATCACACAAGGCACGGCATCGTAGGGTCCTGTAAATCCAGTAGAATTGAACATTGCCATAATATTATATGAAAGAAATAGTGAGAATTATTTCACTTCAAATGATGGCATTTACATTTTCAAACTGGGAAATTCTTAGCATTTCAACCTATTACGTGGACCTGTATCCACGATGATAAAGGTCCACGATATCAAGGTGATATCCATAAACTATATTTTAAGAGTTTAATGACTTTATGTAATTATTGATATATCATTGCCAAGTGTACGATGTAAGTGTTTTTATTGATGACATAAACGCATTTATTAACAATTAAGATAGTTCAAGATTGTCACAATATGATTATTCCATTGACAATGACAATGATTAGCATGCTAGTACAGTTTTAAACCATTACTTCTTTGTTCTATAATGCTCTCGTCAAGTTCATCTCCCAAAACAAATAAACTTCACTGATATATTTCTTGACGCTTCTAAATATAATTATATGGGGTTATTTATACTATGAGAAGCATGCATTGCATTCCAGACAGGCTTGTTGCTCCATATTTCATTTCTGAATCACCACAAAAATTGACAATATATATATATATATATGTTGCTCCATATTTCATTTCTGAATCACCACAAAAATTGACAATATATATATATATATATATAAATATATATATATATATATATATATATATATATATATATATATATATATATATATATATATATATATATATATATATATATATATATATATATATATATATATAATTATGCATTATACGCATAAAGCAAAGCATAGACTAAAGGGAAGCAGTACGTGTATAGTGTAGGGGCGGACCTGGAGTGTGTCATATTCCTTTCTGCGGTGCAGGATGGTGGCCAGGCGAGACATGTTGGAGATGAGAAGGGCCACGTCAATCACTCGCTGCACGTGCCCCCTAGCGGCAACGGTCCCGCTCTTCCGTCTTCTCCTTGTTCCTGAGGCGGATTCCTTCAACATTTATCATGACACAGTTTATATCGCATCTCAAGAAGAAAACGTTTTGGAATGGTCTGAGAAATGTATTTAATTTGTTATATGAAATAAGTATCATAAACCTAAAGTATAATATAAAATCCATAATTGTGACCAGAGAGGAACTGTGCTGAGATTTGGAAAAAAGTTGCTGTAGGACAGGTATTGGCTACGCTAAAATTCACCACTGAAAAGAGATTGCGATCTCATTTGGGCAGTTCCATTTGAAAGCGGTAGGAAGATGATGTTTGGGTTCAGAGTCATCCAGGGATACACATGTGGTGCTCAAACTGAAGCTGGCTGTACTCACCTTGATACATGTTTGACAAAACCTTTTTTCAAGGGGTCACTTACTAAAGTTTTGAGAAGCTATTATCCCCACTCGACTTTAACTGGCCTCATCAGGCAACAGCCAGTTTGTTGCAGATATTGTGATTCTTTGCGGCAGATATTATGATTCTTTGCGGCAGATATTATGATTCTTTGCGGCAGATATTATGATTCTTTGTGGCAAATATTATGATTCTTTGCGGCAGATATTGTGATTCTTTGCGGCAGATATTATGATTCTTTGCGGCAGATATTGTGATTCTTTGCGGCAGATATTATGATTCTTTGCAGCAGATATTGTGATTCTTTGTGGCAGATATTATGATTCTTTGCGGCAGATATTGTGATTCTTTGTGGCAGATATTGTGATTCTTTGCGGCAGATATTATGATTCTTTGCGGCAGATATTATGATTCTTTGCGGCAGATATTGTGATTCTTTGTGGCAGATATTATGATTCTTTGCGGCAGATATTGTGATTCTTTGCGGCAGATATTGTGATTCTTTGTGGCAGATATTGTGATTCTTTGCGGCAGATATTATGATTCTTTGCGGCAGATATTATGATTCTTTGCGGCAGATATTGTGATTCTTTGTGGCAGATATTATGATTCTTTGCGGCAGATATTGTGATTCTTTGCGGCAAATATTGTGATTCTTTGTGGCAGATATTGTGATTCTTTGCGGCAGATATTGTGATTCTTTGCGGCAGATATTATGATTCTTTGCGGCAGATATTGTGATTCTTTGTGGCAGATAGTATGATTCTTTGCGGCAGATATTATGATTCTTTGCGGCAGATATTATGATTCTTTGCGGCAGATCTTATGATTCTTTGCGGCAGATATTGTGATTCTTTGCGGCAAATATTGTGATTCTTTGTGGCAGATATTGTGATTCTTTGCGGCAGATATTGTGATTCTTTGCGGCAGATATTGTGATTCTTTGTGGCAGATATTATGATTCTTTGCGGCAGATATTATGATTCTTTGTGGCAGATATTGTGATTCTTTGCAGCAGATATTGTGATTCTTTGCGGCAGATATTGTGATTCTTTGCGGCAAATATTGTGATTCTTTGTGGCAGATATTGTGATTCTTTGCGGCAGATATTGTGATTCTTTGCGGCAGATATTGTGATTCTTTGCGGCAGATATTGTGATTCTTTGCGGCAGATATTATGATTCTTTGCGGCAGATATTGTGATTCTTTGCGGCAAATATTGTGATTCTTTGTGGCAGATATTGTGATTCTTTGCGGCAGATATTGTGATTCTTTGCGGCAGATATTGTGATTCTTTGCTGCAGATAAGTGTCTTTAGATGAGGGACGGATACCACATTTAAGCGTGAGGCACTTGTAACAAATACATTATCTATTTCCTTTCCCTTTACTCTTTTACATTGTCATTTGGGTGACGGAAGGAAAACAAAAACTTGTCAGTCCCTTTGGTGGGAAATAATATTTAAGATTAAATAATTGTTCTTGGGATAGTATCAAAGAGGACAAGGGTCCCAAATGTGTAATAATGTACAATCTGTACAGTCGGCCAGTGGGTTTGTTTGGCTGGTTATAATTCATCACCATCACCATCAAATACAATTGACTATCATCACATAACTTGCACTAATACAAATTTAATGTCATACTAAAGACTTTAATCATAGCGATAGCTTATCATTTCAGAAATTCAGATTTTAAATGTCTTGGCTTTTGGAAATTAATATTTACAATCGGCTAATATCTGAAGATTATGACTGATAAATTACAATGTGTGTGAAGCTCGTCCCACATTCAAATTCATCTCATATTCGTCCCACGTCCTAAATTCAGTTCACACACATGTTGTGTTACAATTACAATGGTCGAATCTTATTTTTGGAGGAAGGATTTTAAACAATTTGTGTGAATAGATTGTTGGGGTAGCTGAAAGCTGTTTAAATGGACCCGTTATAACAGTTTCTCTGATAAAAAAGGCGATTCTGAATGACAACCAGGGTTCAATCCCTTATCTTGTAGTCGTAACCCATATTAGTGAAAAAGAGAAGATGAAAAGCAAGACACTGACCTCGTCATTTGTTACGGGTTTTGTGTAGGGGGGTAAAAAAGTGTTTCTTTGTAGTGTGTTGGATGGCATGGTGTTCACTGCAGACAGAGCATTCATCTCAACCTTCTCAGTAGTGCCCTCTGGTGGTGGAAAGTTGCTGTTGTCGTTGGCCTGTATTCGGGACCAACTGTCATCTCGCACGTCCTCTGTGGAAGATTCTGACATTGCAGGGTTTCTAAATAAACGAATTCATAGGATAAATGTCACGATTGGCCTCGTAGTCTATATACTCGAAGTTTAAGATCCATTATTAAATCTTGAAAACATCAATGTTAAAGCGAAAATCGCCCAAACAAAACTCCTGAGATCGCTAAATAGTTTTCTGAATACATTTCTCAATTTTTATATTTACTTTATGTGGCAAAAAAAAAAGAAATCTGATTTGCATATAGCAAATCTAGTAATAAAATCACAAAATGAAGATTTCATCTTCAGCATGAAAAGTGTTGTCCAAACTTGTCCCAACCAGGATTCAAACCCCGGACCTTTAGCATGGGAGACTGACGCTATACCATTTGAGCCACGCCCCTGGCATCACTGTATAAGCTTATATATAAACTTCTATATATTTTTCTGCTCGCGTTATATTGGTCTTACCCTTCGTTTACACTTTGAGAAAAATGCCAAAATATTACAGTATTGTAAACAACGAGCGTCAGAGCGTCATTTTTTTATAGATAAAATGACGCTCGTTTATATCATATCCAAGTCATCTTAACTTGTACAATTATTAGATTATGTAAGGGAAATTATCGGGTTAGATCTGTAAAACTTACCACAATTCTAGCAAGTTGATCAAGTGCTTTCTCAGTTGACACTGTTTCTGTTCCCTCCATACACATACCATCACCGCACAACATGCAGATTGACTTTAATTACGTTCATTGTCCACGTAATGGCTGATTAGATTTTGTCATGCAATGCGTAATGCAGATAAACAGAATCCAGAAATAGGTCAATCTCATACTTTTTGGAAGATGAAAAATGCTGTAAACTGAAAGTTTCTATTGTAATAAAATTCACCGCACTCTTAGCTTATCGTCAGAGAGCATTACTTTAAAGCCAATATTAGTCTATGGCGTATTTAAGATAGCAGTATACTATAATATATTAGTAAATCATGACGTGTTTTTCCAAAAGCTATATCCCCGACATTTGTGGGGGATTGAAAAGTTGAATAGGGGAGAGCGGCGAATGCATTTCCGCCTGTTGCAAAGGAGAAAAAAAACATTTGTGATAAGGGGCGATCCATTTGATTTTTGTGGGGTGGGGTGGGACAGCAGTACTGGATGAATAAATTTTTTTTCTTTGGTAGGGTGGATGAATATTTTTTTTTTCTGGTGTGGGGTGGGTGAATAAATTTTTTTTCTGGTGTGGGGTGGGTGAATAAATTTTTTTTCTTGTTAGGGGCGATCCATTTGATTTTTGTGGGGTGGGAGGGGACAGCAGTACTGGATGAATAATTTTTTTTTCTTTGGTAGGGTGGATGAATAAATTTTTTTTCTTTGGTAGGGTGAATGAATAAATTTTTTTTCTGGGATGGGGTGGGTGAATAAATTTTTTTTCCAAAATCTCCCACCCCACCCCACAAAAATCAAATGGATCGCCCCTAACTGGAACCAACTGTGAAAACACCGAAACCAACCTGTATACATCACGAAATGGTGCATGAGAAAGACGTTTATGTTATTTATTTACCCATTCAAATTGTAAAGTCATCAAATGTTTCCGATACTCATGTCATATATTCTCCAAGCAGATTTGGGGTTTAAAGCAGGTTCTGCAAGTAAAAGCCAGATGATTTTCAGAGTCCACGCCCGGCCGGGACAAGCTTCCTTTCAGCACCCAATAGGCACTGAGTCAGATATTTTGTCACATGTTGTCACATGGCCAACTCATGTCATTGTTATAATAAAGCGTGCGCAACAACAAATGAGTTCAAATGTAGTGATATTGAATACCAAAATAGTCAGACAAAATACTCAGGAGATTGACCATTCATTTTCAAAGGGGTGCGAAAAGAAAATTCCTAATTCTTTGTTATTGGACAAGGCTGATATATTAGATCTCATCATGAAATGACGTAAATAATGTTCAAAGTAGGTAATTCTTGTCCAACCAACAGTGGCAACGGGCCGTGGCGCAGTTGGTTAGAGCGCCAGCTTATTAGCACCAGTTCCTGATCCAAAGGACGTGGGTTCAAACTCGGGCCGTGCCGAGATTGAACTTATGATACAATTTCCCATATGAGCTGAGGCCTGTGCCTTAAGGGTTAACCCGTTGTTCTTGTAAATCTGTGACTGGGTGGGTTGTCATGTCAAGGACCTGCGACATGACAATTCAGTGAGGCAGCACTATATCTGCTACAAGTAGGTCTCATCACAAAATAACTGAAATAATGTTGAAAGTGATGTAAAACCCCAAACAAACAAACTAACCAACAGTAGGACAGTCGTGGTGCTCTCGTTTAAACAGGTTTGATTTGGTAATTTAAAGTTTGACTTGGTTTATTTAGCGAGCAACTGATGTGATTGATTATTGCGGATTGCTCTGATTGGATCACCTAAATATAGAACAGGGAATCCCCAAACTACGACCAGAAAATTATGACGTATTTCCAGTTGGTGCCCAGATGCATAGCTGGAATTCCGACCAAACATCCGGGCACCTGCAAGCTTCTTTACTGTTCCATATCTGGAACTGTGCCTATATCAAGATATGTGGAATAATTGGACGCAAAGAACATCGTATATTCGCACAGGTAGTATGTGACTCCACCTCGCCTGCAGGGTAATAGTATGAAAATATAGCAATGCTATTTGTCAATGTTTGAAATATTCCCAAAATAAGGATGAATCTTAACAAGCCTTGTGTCAAATGTCATAAGCAGAATTACCTTGTAGACGTCATCACATTGTATATTACTTGCCTAAATATGTGAAACTAAATGTCAAATATTTTACATGTTCTTTTCCTATCCCATCAAAAGTGTAAAATGAGCAAATATGCCCATCTCTTATAGAGTGAAGATACAGCAATGCAATTTGAATGAAATATTGGCAATATAATGACGGCAACTAGGAATGTAATTATAATTAAGGTAATTAACCCAATTTCCAACTAACAACACAGCCTATAGATGTCAATAACATAATGAGAACAAACCCCTATTGTTTGACTGTGCATGTCACCCACATGGACCCAAGTTAAATGAATACTTCATATCAGAATATTGTGAAGAGTTTGACAATCTACACGCAATCAGAACTAAATTTAAATTTGGAATGGGCAGGGATTTTTAAGTTGCAAAATTTGTATTTCTAGCTTTTATGTATAGACTAGACTAGATCAATGCAATGAAACAAAATATGTTTATCTTTGCTCAGGGCAGCACAAGTTAATTGTTTGTTTCTGGTATCCCGACCGACCCTTAAAAAGGCCAAAAAGGAGAATATATAAATATCGACTGACCCTGAGTTCTAAGGGAAACTATCAGACCTGGATTTTTAATGATATTTCCTTGTAAACTGAGACATTTAATCAGAAAATAAAGTTACTTGTCCATTGTGTAGAGAAATGGTAAGCCATGATCTGGATGCAATGCTAGTTGAAACAAACCGCTCCTCCGGATCTCATTGGATTCAACACATCCGTATAAATAAACATATATTGTTTGATGTGTGTTTAATAACTGAATAGTGTGAAATGAAGATATCACAGTAAATGTAAAACATCACTGAGTTTATGAGTTTAATATATTTTAATCTGCAGTGATAGGGGGAATTTTCTGTTATTCTCTCCGTCATCTTAGTCCTTAGCTAATTGGGGTGGAGTTCTTAGATATTAACTGGAATGAAGTTGTATTTTCAATTGTATATATTTTCCATTAGGCTCAGATCTTTTTCCATTTTGTTATGATCAAAAAATGACATTTTGCGTAAGGTCTCTCTTTTTCAGCAGTGTTTTTTTCTATTTTATTTGCTAGTGGAACTACCTTTTGCCAATTTATTTCATGTTGAAGAATTCATGAAATGAAGTTTTCAAGCACTTCTTCCTTGCATAATATAAATCTTTATACCCCAAACTTTGTGGTCAAAAGTTATTACCAATCATATTTCCCATACATAAATGTTCTGTGCCATTTGAATGAGTCTTCTGCTTAAGTTCAAATCATCCATTGGACTCTTTGTCAACAAACTTTGTTTAGCTGATCAGTGGTCTTATGCAAACACCTGCTAAATAAAGTCTTGCTAGCAGTGGGGCCCCTTTAGATTTGGACATTGGAGTGATTTGGCTTACAGAGCCTTGTTTGTTCATTAATATTTGTCCAATGGTACAGGCCTAAGACCCTGATAGACCACAATAGAGGTCACACGATTGTACACATTTGGCCACTTGGTGGTCAAAAGAGTACAGGCAGTACTTGGCTCTTTCAACAAAACACAATAACCATGGTCAGTGTATTTTGGTTGATTTTAGTGAGATAACTTGCTTGGATCACTGTTTCGTGGCCACATATCATTTAAGCATACCCCAAACCTCTGTAAATTGCATATGACCTCTGTGGTTTCATGAATGCTTTAAGGGTAACTCATGATTACCTTTTCTGATGATTTCGTTCATAATACGCTCAGAGAGATGAAAATAAGCAGATAAGTTTGAAAATATGAAATAAAAAATAACTGCCTGTTGACATCGGTGGGCAGATAAAGTCAAATTGCCATTTCTCACTGTTGCCCATTATAATGTTTATGATAAAATAAAAGGGAACCAATTCCTGGGGCAACTGCACCTCTGAAAATGTAAACCAACTGTATTGAAACCGGTATCCATCAGGCCCTTCTGATGCAATCTTGATCCAACCTTTGGCCATCTTATTTCAATACTTTCACAGCTTGGTTATGGGTATCGCAAATTATTTTTCTGATAACACTGAAGGTGTGAATGCATTCGCCGCTGTGCCCAATTCAACTTTTCTATCCCTCATGTTGGAGAGGTTTGAGAGAAATTGGTATTTTTATTTTATGAAGGAGCTCAGGACAGGAACGCTTGAGATACTGCTGCATATGAGCAGGCATTAAACCCATCTCTAGCATGCATCTGTCACCCACCCAGGACCCTAAAGTACTTTTCTGTTCATCCTGATAATAGACAAAATATGTTTAGAGAGAGAACGACACACATATACTATTTTGTGGAATTATGCTTTATTAACATAAATCATGGGTGTAAATCACAAACACACCGCACACCAAGCACATAAGCAATCATTAATACAAAACATATCTTAATCCACAAGGTTTTGTTACTCGACGGCGAGGAGCCTGAAAACCGTAGTTAAATGCCGATTAACCGTGGCATGTAACAGGACATGGTTTGTTTGTTTGTTTGTTTGGGGTTTTACATCACTTTCAACATTATTTCAGTCATTTCGTGATGAGACCTACTTGTAGCAGATATAGTGCTGCCTCACTGAATTGTCATGTCGCAGGTCCTTGACATGACAACCCACCCGGTCACAGATTTACAAGGACAACGGGTTAACCCTTCAGGCACGGACCTCAGCTCATATGGGAAATTGTGTCATGAGTTCAATCTCGACATGGCCGGGGATCGAACCCACGACCTTTGGATCACCACAGAGGAACTGGTGCTAATAAGCTGGCGCTCTAACCAACTGCGCCACGGGCCGTGGCCCCCAGAACATGGTAACAGATACATGTTACAATGTAACAAATAGAAAATCATGGTGAAAACTTGGCATGAAAACCCAAAACCAATAATACATTTAATTCATATCAGTAGGGCGGGATGGAGGTGAACAGAATTCGAATGTCTACTGACCCACCACTGACCGGTGGCCTGTGGTGGCATCTGGCAGGTGAGTTAAACCTGAGCATGAACAGCCCTCATGCTGGGCATTAAAGGGGACGTGATTCTGTTCACCTCTAACCTTGGTTAAATAATATCTAACCTCTCATTAACATATCTAATTATCTGGAGTTGAATTGGTTTCCTGTCTATCGACAAATGTAATCCTTAATGGTTTGTCTGGCATTCCGAAGAAACGGGTTCTAACTCCTATATCTTCATAATGATATTCCAATTTAAAATCCCGTATGATCTGAAAATATAAATCAATAAATAAATCAATAAAATTAAACGATAGAATGAAAATATAGGACGGATTGTACACTGGACTAAATAATATCTGTAGAATATCATTTTCGCAAATGAAATAAAGAGAAAGCTTGTCCTATATTTTATGGGATGGGGTACAGACGATGTGATGATCCTATATCAATGTTGCCAAGAGAAGTCAATTGATTCACAATGACCAAAACATGCTAAATTAATTATCTCAGTGATATGGGTTATGTTTTCTTTCCTGTATAAAATTACTAATATTACTAAAGAGCTTTTTCATTATGTTAATGTTTAGGCCATTATGAATCTGTTCTTCTTGATTTATCTATAAAAAAATTAATATATCTTCAAAATCTATAATGAAATATGAGAATAGAAAAATAATAACACTAATGAATATTCTCACTGATAGGTACTTGGCCAAGAAGAGAGTGCCGATCTCTATGTCACGGAGGTAGTGTCATACTCAAAGTTATGCTCTACTCCAGATAATGGTAATGACTGTGTGTCTATTAACAGTGGTCAGGTACAGTGTGAAGCACCTAAAGATATTCTTAATATAACTGATTGTAATATTGATGATATGTTAGATGATTGCAATTTTGATGATATGTTACAACAACAATCTGATGAAGATGAAGAGAATATTGTAACAGCACAAGTCACTGGTATTGCACCCTCAACCAGTGCAGCTGATGAAGTAAATTTAAACTCAACAATGTATAATAACCATGAAAGTTTATCTGTAAATCATGACCAAAGAAACATATCAGATTGTGATGATCCTTTGATAAATGATCTTAAACAAAGTAGAATGAAATATGGAAAAAACCTTGTAATGGCTCATGTAAATGTTAATGGGCTGGGTGAAAAAAGGGATTATTTTAAAGAAATATTATTGAATGGTTATGTTGATATATTATGTACAACTGAGACTAAGCTAAGCAAAAACAAATATGTAGATAAGGAATTTTATGTTGATGGTTTTAAAAGCTACAGAAAAGACAGAACATCAAGATCCGGTGGTTTGCATGTATGGGTAAGATCAGACATACCACACGATCGTGAAAAACATATGGAATTCTCACATAAAGATCACATTGAATGTATGGTTTTAAGTGTAACAGTACGCAAAGAAAAATGGTTGTTAATTTTAGTATATAAAAATCCTTCAGTATCTAATAGAGTATTTTTAGACTTAATATCTGAATTTTATGATACATATATAGGTTCATATAAAGAGATTATCATGTTGGGTGACATAAATATTGATATGCAAATTGATGACAATGTAATGACTCAAGATATATGTCATGTTTATGGTATTAAGAATATAATAACAGAACCAACATGTTTCAAATCAGAAAGAGGTACACTAATTGACCCTATTATTGTTAAGAATGCTGCAAGATTTCATAAGCCAATAAACACCACATGTGGTTACAGTGATTGGCACAATATGGTTTGTTGTATAACTAAAATATGTGTGCCCCCTAAAAAGCCAAGAAAAATACAATATAGATCATATAAGAATTTTAACCAGGATGATTTTATGAAAGATGTATCAAATATTCCATTTAATGTGTGTGATGTATTTGATGATGTGAATGACAAATACTGGTGTATGACAATGTTATATAAAGATGTGATAGATGAGCATGCTCCAGTAAAACACAGATTTTTGAAATCTCAACAAATCCCATATATGAATTCAGAACTAAGAAAACAAATGTATAAGCGTAACATGTGGAAAAACAAGCATTTAGGAAATAGGAAAAACAATTTCTTACGCTTCAAATATATCATTGAGAGAAATAAAACTGTAAGTATGAGACGAAATGCAATTAAGAAACACCTATTGGGTGGCTGTACAAACATGAAACGCCCTGGAGATTTTTGGAGAAGTGTTGGACCTTTTGTGAGTGAAAAGGCAAAAAAGCAGGATAATGTAATTCTAAATGAGGATGGTAAGATTGTTACAAACACCAAAGATGTGTGTGATATTTTTAATGCATTCTTCAACACTGTGGCTGACGCAATTGGAGAGCCAGATGAAATATGTATGACAGAAAATGATTTTTTAGAAAAGGTATTTGAAAGACATAGTAATCACCCAAGTGTATTGGTAGAGACAATTGGTAGAGACAAAACAGTAGATGATAATTTTAGTTTTACACATGTTGATAGAGAGACTGTTTATAAATATCTCATAAATGTGAATGTTAACAAACCAAGTGGTCATGATAGCATACCCCCCAAATTAGTAAAAATGTGCAGTGAAGATTTATGTGATGTTTTTATGGAAGTGATAAATGGAAGTTTTGACACAAACACTTTTCCTGATGATATGAAATGGGCAGAAATTTCACCCATACATAAGAAGCTAAGTAACATGTTAAAGAACAATTTCAGACCTGTCAGCATATTAGCAGTATTAGCAAAGATTCATGAATCAATTATTGCAGATCAACTGAAAGTGTATTTTGAACAAATATTTAATCAGTATCTTTGTGCCTACAGAAAAAGATATGGATGTGAGCATGTGCTTGTCAAATTGGTAGAATTATGGAAAAATGCTTTTGATAATAAAGAATGTGTTGGTATATTATTAATGGATTTGTCAAAAGCCTTCGACTGTATCCCACATGGCTTATTAATCTGCAAGCTTAAGACATATGGACTAAGCAATGATGCTTGTACATTTATTGCTAGTTATTTAACAGGAAGATATCAAAGAGTGAAAATTGATAGTGAACGGAGTGACTGGGTGAATTTAAAGAAAGGTGTTCCCCAAGGATCTTGCTTAGGTCCTCTGCTTTTTAATATCTTTATGAATGATTTGTTTTTATTTATTGAAAAATGTTTTCTGGTAAACTATGCTGATGATAATAGTATGAGCAAGACTGCAAAAACTTTTGATGTGATTATGGATGCTTTACGATTAGATGCCAAAAATGCTATTCATTGGTTCACCATAAATTTTATGCAAGCAAACCCTGAGAAATTTCAAGTTATGTTTATGAAGACCCTGACAAGTAAAGAAATTATACCAGAATATCTTGAGATTGATGATGTGAAGTTACCAAATCAGAGTAGTGCTAAGCTATTAGGTATGACAATAGATTCTCAACTAAGGTTTGACAACCATGTAGATAATCTGTGCATAAAAGCTGCAAGACAATTAAATGTGATGTTCAGGTTTAAAAACATTTTTACTGAAAAAGAAAAAAGAATGATATACAATGCATTTATTTTAGCTAATTTCAGTTATTGTCCAATAATATGGCACTTCTGTAGTAATACTCATATGAGAAAGATGGAAAGAATACAGAAAAGAGCATTAAGATTTTTGTATAATGATAAGACCAGTGATTATGATTCACTTTTAGAAAAGGCTAATTTGGACACACTACATGTAAGACGTATAAAAGCTATAGCAACTGAAGTTTTTAAATGCGTTAACAATCTTAACCCATCTTTTATGAAAGAATTGTTTGAGGTAAAGACAAATGTATTTGGTATACGAGATGATAATAAGCTGATACAGAAAAAGATAAACACAGTTACATATGGTAATAACAGCTTTACATATTATGGTACTCATGTATGGAATTTATTGCCTGCAGATGTAAAAAGCGCTGTAGATCTAAATAATTTTAAATTCATGCTGCAAACTTGGGATGGACCTGAAAGATGTCAATGCAGCCTATGTAATGTAAATCTAATGTGATTTTATTGTTATAATGAACTGTTATAATTTTGTTTTATTTGTTATTACTATCGACCAATAGCTTTTAGCTAATGTTGTGTAATTTATAATTTATGTCGATGCAAAATAAATATTTATCTTATCTTATCTTATCTTATTTATCTTATAGAATAACAATGATGTATCATTTATATAACACGAAAACCAAACATTGTGCTTATATACTTTTTTAAAGTAATAAAGAAATCAATTAATTAAGTAGGGAAAATGAAAAGATTTTTGTGACTATATTGTTTTCCCGATTGATATTTATGGGAAGTTGAAGCATTGCACATAAAAACAAACCCAATAAAATGTGTTGTCAACCCCATGGTGGCCATTGACCATGATTATACAAATAAATTAAACCATTCTATATTTACTTGATCTTTAGAATGCAGCATACATGGACATCAGCTTTATAACATTTTCAAACAAAATCAAATATTTTCCAACTAGGTCAATTTTTTTGACAAATAGCAAATTTTACTCACATTTATTAGTGCAAAACAAATTTCCTGTTCAGCAAAACGCTTTCCAATACACATCCTGGCTCCATGTCCAAAATTTAAAGTTGCAAATTTGTTAAATTTCCTCTTTTCAACAGATCTTATCCAGCGTTCTGGTTTGAATTCATTTGGATGTTCAAAACCATGCTCTTCAGACAATCCAGCTTGGTGCATGGACATTTTAACAAATGACTGTAAAATAATTAGTAAAATATATCAATGTACTATAAAATTAACATCTATGACAAGCACTAAATATAAGAGCGAAAAAATTGCACAGAAATGGGAAGCTAGTTGACACTCAAGTTTCAGAAAATAAAAATCATAACATCATGTTTTGCATTATTCTTTAATATAATATTGTTTGATGTGTTGAACCCAATGAGATGTCCATCAATGAGAGAGAACATTTTCTGTATTTTGAGGATGGAAAAATAATAATTTTGAGGAAGGAGCAAAGTGGTTCAGAAATTTAAAAAAGAGATCTGAACATGTAAATCATTCGTAGGGATCAATCAGAAGACAAGTTGTGACCAAAATGTTATATTTCATGGAAGAAATCAACTATCCAAATTTGAATTTTTATATAAAAAACCTCAAAGTATCTGTTTATCAAAAGATATTAAAACGTAATAAAGCAAGCTTTTCCTTGCACATGAGATATATTACAAAATTGTGAACAGTAAGCAAATATCAACTCTCTTTTGATACGTTCTTTAGTTTTGGAAAAGCATACAGGAATAATTAAGATTTCATCATTCTGTACATAAAAAATGAAAATTTCTTTAATTTTCTTCCATTCCCCGTGAATTATTTATCATTTGTTCCTGAATCATGAGCAAAAGGCATGTTTACATGTGATTGGGAAAGATAATAATGCAGAAGTTATGTTGAGGATAAAATGTCATCGTCATTACATTAGCAGGCACTCTATATCCTGAAATAATTAATTCCTGATCCAGAAGTCTGACTAAACCTGGGCTTATCAACGTTAACCTGCAGAGAGAAAGAAATACATTTTGGTATGTCATACATCATTTCCCGTGTCAGAAATAAAAGTTTACAATTTCAGATGTGAATTTCTAACTCTTAACACCACACCTTAATGTTTCATGAATGCAACCTTTTAAGAAGCCCATATGATTAAGCAGTTTCTCACTGACTTCAGTTGTTGCTGTTGGTATGTTGTCAATGATCTCTCTATAGAGAATGTCTTGTTTATCTTGATGCTTTGCAAGTTGGTATAAAATCCATCCTAGTGTGATAGCTGTCTGTATCAATATCAATATAATAATACTGTATATACTCTATAAATACATATAATATCAAGAAAATAACATCAAGAAAATAACATAGTTTATAAAATTAATAAAATTTGAATTTACACTATCAACACCACCCAAGAAAATATCCTCCATGACCGTGAGAGCTTCGTTTTTTGATAAATCTGGATTTTTGAGAAGATTAAGAAGCAAACTGCTCTCCTTTGGTATCAGGGTCTTCTCTCCAGCCTCTGCTCTCTGCACAGCCTCATCTACTAACTTACTAATTGCCCTACATAACTGTTAAGCACACTATATTATGATCATTTCGAAACAAAAAAGTAAGCATTTAGAATGTAATTAAATTTGAAAATAATAAGCAACTGAAAATCATACTCATAGACAATGTCAGCATCCATGCACATTTTTTTCCACGTCTTTGTCTTCTCATTCTTGTGAATTTCCCAGAAAATTGTGGTCTTCATGAAGTTGTCCATAAGATCATCTTTTACACTTAGGATGCGTTCGCCATGTGAGTCTGGGTCCAGTTTATCCCTTGCAAGTAAACCCAATCTCCAATCAAAGCAGAATACACCTATTGCTGGATAAATTCATATGATATGATTAAAATATCATAATATGACTTACATATTATTTTAAAATAGCCATATGATGAACATGATGAATTATGTTCCAGAATAGCTACAGTATTAAAATCATAATCAAATTGGTATTCATTTTAATTAGAATATCACAATTTTTGCACCTTACTTTGTGTTAACGAGATTTTTGCACTGTTTTCGGTTTGGAGGGTTGCTACCTTTTAAGCCAACACACAATGAAATCAAATAGAAATGTAAAAGATGTATGGTATAAGATGTATGGGCCATGCACGGTAATATAGACCAGAAGGTTGAATTGTGGCAACCTCAACTTGTTAAACATCATCAGTTTATATGACATTCCAATTTTGATCCAATATTTACATTCCCTCAAAATAACTTTGAACACTTCTTTTTTTTTTAATTATTGACTGTGTAAATGTGTAAATAAAATGACTTGTGTATTATTTTGACAAATCTTGCGTTATCTTGGCCTATGTGTATACGGCTGTTTTATCATATCATACAAAGATCCTATGTCATCTTACTGGGCTCGCCGACAATCGTGTGGCTTTAATTCTGCGTGCTAACATATCCAGACCGATAGTCGCTACCCATAATTATATGCATGCTTAATCCAGCTTTGTAAACGCCACGATCTAGGACAAGACTGTGCTGATCTATTACAAGACTGTCCAGGAATTGGCACGATTGATATCATCGTGTTAAATCGCGCAAATATTGATAGCTGAAACATGGCCAGTTGTGGTCACTTGGTGGGCGTTACAGATCGGACAATATATTTGGCCGATCTGCAATATAATTTCCAACCTTTTTAATATTTGTTTTCTAGACATGATGAAATCTTCCCTCCCGTACCAAAAGGCAAAAATTAGCATAAAAGAGCAAAAACTATTTTCTGTTTGGCTCCGTCAATAACTGCCCTTCTGTTTGGCTTTATCAATAATTGTCCCTTGTCAGTGTTTTTCTATTTTAGCAATGTTTATTATTCTTTTTTGAAAATTGAACTGCATGCCTTTTGCCAATTATACACACAAAGAGACATACAAAGGTTGGGAATAGAAAAATAACTGCTTTTTGCCATTTACTATCCTTTGCCATTGCAGAGCAGAAATCCTCAGATTACAATTTTAATCATACATTGATCAAACTCAACAAAATTAGAGAGGCCACCTCGGTTATTAATAGAAATGATTTTGATCACAAAATATGCAATGTATTAGCAGTGAATCATTATGAACTTAAACAACTTATAGTAAATCGTAAATCATGATAGTTTGTCTGAAGCATATGCCAATTTATGTTTGTCTAAAACTCAAAATTTTCATTATTGCTGAACTAAATATTGAGCTAGGTGTCTTCTACTCCAATCAGCCTAGCCCTGCTAAGGGAAATTCCATTCATGGCAATTCAGTATGAGAGGTGTGCTTTGCAATGCCCAGGTAGCTATTTGGAGTAATGATGTCAATATGATTTTCACCTTGTTTTTGTTTGTTTGTTTGTTTGGGATTTCACATCACGTTCAACATTTTTCCAGTCATTTCATGATGAGACCTACTTGTAGCAGATATAGTGCTATTAGTGCCGCCTCACTTATTGTCATGACGCAGGTCCTTGACATGCCAATCAACCCGGTCACAGATTTACAAGGACAGCAGTCTAACCCTTTAGGCACGAGCCTAAGCTCATGTGCGAAATTGTATAATAATTTAAATCTAGGCATGGCCAGTGACCGAATCCACGACCTTTGGATCACCACAGAGGAACATGTGCTAATAAGCTGTTGCTCTAACCAACTGCGCTTTGGCTCGTGGCCCCAAATTCCCGTTTTCTTCATGAGAATAATTCAAGTCTTGTCTGGGTGCTAACACATTTTTGAGATTTCGACCAGTTTCTCGCGTGGCATGTCAGCCTGGGGTGGATCAGTGCTGACCCCAGCAGATAAGACCATGCTATGTCAGAACAAAATGCAGTGGAATCGCATGATGAGTGACTGAAATTTGTTTTCAAAGATGAACTAACAAAGTTAGTATCATGCATGCATGGCCCTCCCATGGCGTCCCCGCTGAATCCAAGGCGTCCCCACTGAATCCAAGGCGTCCCCACTGAATCCAAGGTGTTCCCATTGTATCCAAGGTGTTCCCACTGAATCCAAGGTGCTCCCACCGTGTCCAAGGTGTTCCCACTGAATCCAAGGTGTTCCCACTGAATCCAAGGTGTTCCCACTGAATCCAAGGTGTTCCCACTGAATCCAAGGTATTCCCACCGTGTCCAAGGTGTTCCCACTGTGTCCAAGGTGATCCCACTGTATCCAAGGTGATCCCACTGTATCCAAGGTGTTCCCACTGTATTCTAGTATACCAATATTTGGTTTTCAACCTTCCTTGTGAGGCGAAAACATCTTGACTTGTTGCAAAATGGTGTAAGATGTATTATTATCAACCAATCACATTTCTGTCAACATTCATTGCGCAATTCTTTGTACCTTCTGTGCTTCATTTGTAATGTCAGAATCAATCATATTTATCTCAAATGTATCTTTATTGACATTATGCATTTCTCTGTTTAACTCAACTTTACCTTCTGTGCTCCATCTGGACAGCTCAAATTCAATACCTGGAAGTTCCCCTTTTGAGTCCTTCTTTCTGTATATAAGTTTGGCAAAATCCTGGCCCACCTCATTGTGAAGGTGTGCATATTTGAAAACACTACTTGGTCTCAACATCATATTCTGCACACTACCACGCAGTCTATGCCAATCCTTTCCATCTCTGCAATATTAACTCAAATATATCAATCATTTATCATCTAGTAAGAGCTTTGAAAGCTATAAAGAAATGGACACAGGCAAATGGTACACTATAAATAGTTTTTACGTTAAATATGCCGCAGCATAGTTACCAGCATCTTCTAGCAATTTCTCTTTTGCTGCACAATATTACAGACCTTCAGACCTTAATTCACTTTAATTGGCATTGTTTGACAATGCAACAGAATTATCTTTTTGAAATTTGTTTGGCATTGTTATGGCGGATCTCTAGAAATCGCATAGGAAATCTCTGGAGATATCTCTTTCAAAGAGCTTATAAAAAGAAGGTGTCAGTTCAAATTTCTTAACCGGTAGGGTAAATGTTTGTGGTATTAAAATGGGTTGGATTCATCTCTACTAGGGGTTCTTAGAAACAACACTTTAACATGTCATAATCTCTCATCTCATTGATATCACATGGTGGGACACATGTTTGGGTTCTGTTAGTGAGCTGTGATTGGGGCATAGCGTGAAGGTTCTACTGGTGAGTAATGTAGTTGAATCCGTCTGCTGTGAAATGAGCGAAGCTAGTTACTCCACTTATTTCCACATGTACTTTTGTTTATGGCAAGATGGGCAGATAACATGGTCAGCCATTATACTCTGCTGTTTTGCAGGGAAAAGAGAAGACTGAAAATAAACAGAGGGGATGGACATTGTCTGTTATCATATATCACCGAGCATGTATTAGCTGAAATACAAACAGCATAACCCAGACTGAGAATCTGGACAAGCCGGGTGGGAGTGTAGCAGAACTTATGCGATCCACAAAGCAACAACTCTTTTAGATAAAAACAAATATATTAGATAATCCAATTCACATACACATTTGTCATACCAGGACAAATTCCTTTATTTTCTCTAATCCGTTTCAATCCCTCCAAATGCGGTCTTCTTGGATATTTCCCCTCATTTTGAAATATAGTTGGAATATCCTTGGGGTCAAACATCCTGTACTCCACGAAGCCTGGGAGTAATGGAATTCTTACGAAATTCCCATATTTCTTTGTTAATTTTTTATCAGACGACACTAATCTTTCAGCATAAAATTCTCCATCTGAAATATGACAACACAAAATATCTGAAATGATTTAGGACATAGTGCCATTATATGTTTTTCCCTCAAACCAAAAAACCTGACAAAAAGAGGAAAGTCTCAGGTCAGGGTACTATATGAATAAGATAAAGTTTAAAAAATGAGCTTAGTGGGTTGTGTGGTCATTTCACATGTCTAAAATAGTTAGTACGGTAATCAGTATCCTTTCCTCCTTGCAAATAGTGGGCAAATCACTGCACACACAGCTGAGTATCATTACTACACATATTTCATTTAAATTGTGGTTTTATTTGACCATTTAAATAATGATTGCAATAATTGATAATGCATTTCTAAGATATAGAAATTTGAATTCTATATTGTTAATAGTGTTTAAATGTGACCCCATTTCCAAGAGGTGGTGTTTGCACATGTGAGAACATGCATTGTTGGCTGATCTCACTGGAAAACAGAGAAATAGGCAAATAGACATGTGACCTGTTGATTTCCATCATGACTGCCATGCACAGGGAGACAGAGAGCAAGTCCATATGTGTATATATAATATATTGGGACATGACAATGTCTATTTCTGTGTAGGATGGTTTCTGAGACAAAGTACTTTTTGTTTAGTCCAGGGTCAAAAAGATGATTTTTCTCCATAATTAGCAGTGAAAAAATAATGTTAAAAACGATTTTAAGTCACTTTGTGACAATCATGAAATCCAAAAATGCAACCGAGGGAAGACTTGTTGAGTGACTCTGTGGGCATGATATTCGAGAATGTAGGTGTTAGAATTGTAAAATAACTCAGCACAATATGCTTCATACGTGTACTGTTATTATTAGGTTTATTAAATGGATGAATTCTATCCTGATATTCCTAATATTGATTGAATGCAACAAAATATTGCTGTTGTCAAACAACTGCCATTTAGAAAAATAATGACAGCAGTTCTGGAGTAAATAAATTTTAAATGTTATTAATTTCAAAATAGAATTTATTATTGCAATTTGCTTGTACAGTATTCTAAAGCTGGAGCCCATGTAATTTACTTGAATGTATTACAAATATTTAGATGATCATTAACCCCATTCCTGCGAGAGGAAATGTATTTGTTGTAGAGTTCAATTCAAAATGAAGACTCAATACCTGAGTGCAGTTTTGTTTGGGGTTTTACATCACTTTCGACATTATTTCAGTCATTTCGTGATGAGACCTACTTGTAGCAGATATAGTGCTGCCGCACTGAATTGTCATGTCGCAGGTCCTTGACATGACAACCCACCCGGTCACAGATTTACAAGGTACAACGGGTTAACCCTTTAGGCACGGGCCTCAGCTCATGTGGGAAATTGTATCATGAGTTCAATACCGGCACGGCCGGGGTTCGAACCCACAACCTTTGGATCACCACAGAGGAACTGGTGCTAATAAGCTGGCGCTCTAACCAACTGTGCCACGGCCCGTGGCTACCTGAGTGCACTGCACTGGAGTGCACTGCATGGATAAATAGCGCCGAAATTAGCAAGAATCCCAAGTTTATACAGAAATAACCAACTTCAAAGTTAAGAGTATGTATAGAAGTTAATTTCAAATGACTCGTATTGTCTGTGAGCTCGATGTTTACATTGTTAATCAGCAGAGAATGTCAAATACTTGTCAATTTAAAAAAAACCATGCAAGTTGCATTCTGACAATATCAAGAAATGACAATGTTTCCAATTGCTTGTTCAGTTTGAAAAGTGAAAACGTCACCTCCCTTTCTATTAGTATGAACATATATATTGTGGGACACGGATTGCCTACATGCTGGGAAGACAGCATATATATGATATTTCAAAGACATTCATAGACATTATCAGAGACACTAAGCAAATCCCCATATGTGAGATGATGCAGGATCGAACGCCAACAAGAGATGAGGCCAGCGAGTGCAAACTCATTAGGATTTGGGCGCATACCTATATAACAGGCTGGAATCGCTGCTAGGCGCTCAGTGTCCACTTGTCTAGATGATCCACAACACTCAGCCACATGATCTACACCGTGCCACTTATGTAGTTATAGAGGTTTTCGATATTTCATATCACACTCATGCCATGCCTTATCCAGTCAGACTCAAGTGTATATCTATACCCGAATAAAGACTACTACTGTATACGGTGTATGCTGAGTCTGCAGTCATTCTTATTCCCCATAGATAGGTATGCTAGGCAGCTAGGTATTGGGCCCCAACACATTTAGCCAGCGAGTATAGTGTTATTCCCTCTACATATTATAGATTTTGGTGGGTACTCAAACCCTCTGTAACAATATTACTCTGCGTTGCAAATATTATTTAATTACTACCTCTGCAGCCATAGCCCTGTTTTTGATCTCATTCAAAGTTTGGAATTCCCAGTGTCAAAAATACTTGCTCACAAAAATATCATCAAATCTGAATTGTCCAATATCAGGTCAAAAACTGTAACCAGGTGTCTGGCACATAAACTGACCAATCAGTACAATTGCCAGTACAAAACAGATCAATTTTTATTCTTTCACCAATGAGTGGACAGCCAGATGTTTCGGAACACTGATGACTTGCGCTCGATTCTGTGCCGGTAGCTCTCGAGCAACCCGCTCTTTTGCCGGCTGATGAACTAACGGTTCTCAGAAAAAACTTATGAGGATCTGGTTAGGGTGAACGAGGCCAATGTTGCCAGGGTGAGAGCGTTAACGGATGATATAGACTCACTTGAGGCCGATAACACCGCCCTCTCAGCCGAGCTGGCCTCCGCTCTCAAGACAATCAAGGAAAAGGACGAACTGCTTGAGACATTCTTACCCTCTTCTTCTGATGTCAGGGGCCCAAAAGCCAAGAAGAACTCGCAGTTACTCGTTGTTCTTCCGAAGAACGAATACAGAGACGCTGTAACCGCAGGTATTGTTAGAAATGATTGTTCCTTCAAAACTTCGGCAGAAAATCTGAACTTCCTTGCCACACGCTCGGACAGGACGTCCACGGCAGACCACCTTGTTATACTGCCTGACATTTCTTCCATATCTTCTGGCGGTCTTGGTGAAGTGCTATTCAATGTAATAATCGACATTGAGAAGATTTTCGGGCTAGGGGCCCAACCGTTTCGGTTATTATCTCCTCACCTCTGCCGATGACCGCCAGTAAACGCAGCCAATGGATGGTTTTGAACAGCCTCCTGTCCTCGCACGAGTTGATTCATTGAAATTCCTCTCTTCAAGGGTTCTATCACTAAAGGCTCATCTTCTGATGGTGTGTTACTACAGAAGACAATTAACACGATCATCTCTACCATCAATTCTTCACCAATCCCGAAAAAAAGTAGAGTATATCCCTCCATCTACTTCTACTTCGGACGATGATGTCATGGTCATCTCTCCGCCTGCAGAGCCTACTCGGTGTAGCAGGAAAGCTCCAACCAACAAGTCGGCAAAACCGTCGAAGCCTGCAGGCCCCACAACTACTTATGAAGTGTTGGCAGTCTCGACTGAGGCGGCGGGTCGTATCATTGGCCACAAGGGAGCTACCATTCGTTCTTTGCACAGAATTGATGGACTATCCATCAAAGTTGTTAACGTGGACGAGGAGTCCAGTCTTGTGAAGTTTTCTGGTCCCTGAGACGTCGTGAAGAAAGCTCAGGCACGTGTTCACAGGATTGTTGACAATAAATGATGTGTTTGGCAGGAGTCATTGAAACAAAAAGCCATTTCTATTTAAGACTACAATTTCAATGTCAATTATTATGTAAATGAAAATGCTTTTTCTCAAACTGCATATGTATGTACATGTTCTTGCTTACTGCAATCAAATAAAGATGAAAACTGTGTAAAGTCCACAACTATACCCATCATCTTTAAAACAAAATGCATTCTTCTCTGCCAATGGCAACTTGATATCTTAAACACCAATGGCAATCTAAAGAATGTCAATCTTGTCCTCATCAGTGACTGCCTGCAAAACTACGCCATGTATATGATTAACATGAAATATCTGGTAGAATGTCATATAAATGATAAACTCAACAAACCCTCAACTCTTCCCTTCATTAACTTTAATAATTCTTTTTGGTCTCTTACGGGGATTATTACAGTACCTTTAAGTTGAGGCGACTCTTAATGCCTGGCGGCTTAGCCACGCCCTACCCAGTCACTTGGTCAAAAGCAGCCAATCAGAACAACACTGGTTCATGTCGCTCTAAAACCTCTACCACTGCTGGTCCGCGATTGTTACGCTCAAAACCCATCTTGAATCCTCCCACTACACGTGCTCGCTCTGCGCCACGTGGTCAGTCTCATAATGTAAACAAACGACATTCTCGTATCAAGAATCTTAATAGAAACGGTAGTAAAACATTAAACATTGGTTGTTGCAATGTACAGAGCATATCTAACAAGATCCTTTCAGTAAAAGACTATTTCACCGAGCATGACCTTGACGCCCCGTTCATGACTGAAACTTGGATGCATGACTCAATAGCTGACAAGGTCAAACGTGAACTTGAAGATGGCTCACTTGAATTTGAGTCTTTTCCTAGGATAGGACGGACAGGGGGAGGTTTAGGGATTTTATACAAATCTGAACTCCCCTTCACAACCAATAGGGCCAACCAACCAGTGGTCACCACTATGGAGTCATCCATCTCATTGAGGGGAAAAAAGATCACGTTTGTGGTAATACATAGACCTGAACCATTTAATCGGAATAGATATACCTACTCTAAGTTTTATGATGAGTTCACTCAGTTGGTTGCACACTATGGTTCATTTAGTCATGAGGTCATTTTCCTTGATGACTACAATTTCCATGTCAACCTCCCCTTAAAACCTGATGTCATTAAGTTTTATGATATTCTATCTTCCTTTGATCTAACACAATGGGTTCAGGAACCAACCCATAGGTTCGGGAATACCCTTGATCTAATCATCACCTATAAGGGTAATAAATTCCTTGAGAGCCACCTAGTGGATGAATACTTATCTGATCATAAAATGATTAAGCTATACCTAGGTATCTCACCCCCCAAACCCCCCAAAAATCTATCAGGTACAGGAACTTTAAGGGATTAGATCGTGAGTCCCTAAGGAGGGACATCAAATCCCTAACTGGTAGAAATACAACATGGGAACACTTATCCTTGAATGACATGGTGAATTACTATGACAGGGAACTCACATCACTTATGGATAAACATGCTCCTATCAAGTGTGCCAAGGTCACTCAGCGCAAACCTGTATCTTGGATGAGTGACCAATTAAAGCTGGAAAGGTCTCTCAAGAGGAAGCTTGAGAGAAAAATGAACAAGACTGATTCGCATATTGATAAAGAATTATACAAGTCTCAAAGAAATAAGTATAATTCCATGCTGAAATCGTCTCAATCTGCATATTTTTGCCACCTGGTAGAGGAAAATAAACATGTCCCTAAAAACCTTTTTAGAGTCATAGACACAGTCATGCACAAGAAAAAGTACACACCGATTCCCCAAACCGACTGTAAGATCACTCAAGCTGAGAAGTTTAACACATTCTTTCTTGAAAAAATAGAAAGAATCCGCCAAGAACATGCCATGGACAGTGCTCCATCTTGCCAAAGTTCGCCACCAGGTGACACTGCAAACAATAGTACAGCATGTCTGGAGAGGTTCACACCCTTAACCATAGACGACGTACAAAAATTGGTCAAGAGGTCTGCAAAGAAGTCATGTGAGCTGGATCCTATCCCAACCTGGCTCCTACTTGACCTCCTGAATGACCTCTTTCCAATAATAACTTCCATCATAGATAAATCACTGATGGAATCAGCAGTATCTGATAATATGAAGATAGCCATCATAACACCCCTACTGAAGAAACTTTGTCTTGAACTGGTTGAGATAAACTACAGGCCTGTGTTCAACCTGACATTTATCTCTAAGCTAACTGAGAGGGCAATAGCGGACCAATTAGTCCCTCATCTTGTAAGGAATGGCCTTACTGACAAGTTTCAATCAGCCTACAAGGAATATCACAGCACTGAAACTGCTTTGTTAAGGGTACAAAATGATATCTTGTGTGCTCTAGACAATAAAAAGTCAGTCATCTTGCTGTTGCTTGACCTCTCTGCTGGCTTTGACACTATTGACCATCAGATTCTATTTGATAGACTGGAGGCTAGATGTAATGTCAAAGGTCATGCCCTCTCCTGGATTCGGTCATATCTAAGGAACAGGAAACAATGTGTGAAGGTGGGGACCCATAGGTCCTGTCTTTAAAAGTCCATAAAATATGGAGTGCCACAGGGCTCAGTCCTAGGTCCCATATTGTCCACCATTTATATGACACCCCTTTCTGATATTCTAGCCAAATATGGTCTGAGCTATCATATTTATGCAAATGATTATCAGATTTACATCCCTGTAGACCACACTTCCCCCCATCAGGTGGATATAAGCAGACACAAACTTGAGGAATGTGTCTGTGAGGTCAGAAACTTCCTTATATCAAATAAGATGAAGATAAACGATGGAAAGACAGAGATGATCATATGTACTGACAGGTACAATACTGCCACCGGCAGCAGTATCCCAGACACAATCAGAGTCGGTAGCTCTGATATTACTCCTAGTGAGTCAGTGGTGGACCTTGGCATCACATTTGACTCCAACATGGATATGAAGGCCCAGATCAGAAAAATGTGCTACTAACACATTAGGGCTACTAACACATTAGGAACTTGGCGGCCATTAGACATTGTCTAGACAAGAAGAACACTGTAACACTTACCCATGCTTTTGTTACAACTACTCTGGATTATGGTAATGGCCTGCTAGCTGGTCTTCCTAAAACAGACATCAGGAAGCTACAATACCTCCAAAACTCTGCTGCACGCCTGGTAGGAAAAATTAGGAAATTTGATCACATTTCAGGAAAAATACAGGAACTGCACTGGCTCCCTGTGCATGCGAGAATAGATTTTAAAATCCTTCTCTTAACCTGGAAGGCCCTAAATGGTAAGGCTCCGCCTTACTTACGCGATCTACTTGGTGGTGTGCGCATGCGTGCTCGGTGATGGCTGCTCTTTGGTGAAGCTCCGAATATTTTGTCTTTATTGACGTGATATTTGGTCTAACCTGTGTCTATCACTGCTCATTTTTGATAACACACCTTCTCTAGACCTAGGTCTACCTGTGACAGACTTTTAACAAACTCTGACGGCAGTTTTGGATTGGATTTCGCTTGCGAAGGCCGGTCCCAGGTTGTTGTCTTTTTTAAGGCACGGCGTTCATGAGCTGACAATCCGCTATGCCAGTGTCGAGTGTTTCTGGTCTGAAACAGTTTTTTACTACCTGGTCTCTCGGGTCTTAAGTCTCTTCGGACCCTTAAGATCTATCTCTCTATTTTTTCACTGGCCCCTGGGCACACGGGTGAAAATAAACTACGCATCTCTGCTACTACGTATCTAATAGGCGGCCATCTTGCCACTCACCTGTTATTTACCTCACGCTGCAGAGTTTCCCATTTCTGTTTGCCTGTTTTCTCGGCAACACCTAACGCTTGCCTGTCCTCTCGGCAACACCTAACGTAATTTAGTGCTACCACGTCCCTGGCACACGTACTCCACAAAAATAAAATATTTTGCAAGACATACTACTACTGTATCTTTGCTAAAAAATATTTTCTATCAAACTTTGTCTGGGTTATAACGACACGTATTACCCGTATATACTCTTTTCAATACCAGAAATATTTATTTCTGTATATTGTACCACTCCTGCAATAAAATATTCGGCAAGGCATATTATTATCATATCTTTGCTAAAATATTTTACAACTAACGGTGTCAATCGTCTAAGGCACATTAACTAAACATACACCCTCACAATACTAGAAACATCTTATTTCTATATCTTGTATCTCTGCTGCAATAAAATATTCTGCAAGGCAAATTATTATCATATCTTTGCTAAAAATATTTTACTGCTAACTTTGTCAGGTTTACAGCGACCCGCATTACCCGAATACACACCGAAAATCCACACTACCCAGAGCTGGGGATTAAGGTGTAACGCCTGCGGTGTACCACCTGACACCTAATTTCTCAACCACACAACTCGTTCAACTCTGTACTTAAAGTCATACCTTGCCCCAGCAATTACATTCTCTCCACAACTCCCAGTGTTAAACGTCTGTGAAACGTCTGAGAATTTTTATGCTATGGCAAGTCGTGACTGCTCCGTGGCTGTCCCAAGGCCGGGCCTCCGTAGCGATGCGTCTTCTACAAGTTGTAGCTGATCTGCAGGCGGACAATGCTCGTATCAACAACGAATCCAAGTCATGAGAACCTTTCATGACCACCTGTCTGCCAAGTCGTCTGCAGCTGAGGCTGAAATCTTGAAGTTGACGAAAACCATGACCGATCTTCAAGCTGAAAATGCACAGATGGGCACTGATAAGCAAGTACTTGCGGCAGAATTGGCCTCATCTGTCCAGGCCGTCAAAGAAAGAGACAAGGTCATTCAGACCTTTCTTCCAACGGCTGGTGATGACAGTGCTGGCCGTCCCTCTACTCTTCCTTCGACGAACGCCAAATCTGTCCTCGTCTGTCTTCCGAAAGATGGAAACCAAGAGGAGATCTCCTGGGGTCTAACTAGACTGGATGCCTCCGTCAAGTCTACGGCAGAAGGTCTGCATTTCCTCTCCATCAGGTCTGACCGGCTCCCTGCTGCTACTCACGTCATAATACTCCCGGACATGACTGACATTAAATCTGGCGGTGATGGACACTCTTACTTTACTCTTTTCTCGTTATGGGTCAAGACAATCAGGTCTAAAGGCCCGACTGTGGCGGTCTTGACGCCTCCGCCTCCTATCGACGCATCTGCACGTAAAAATTGGCTTGTGTTTGTCAATCTTCTTCCCTCCATAGATGTGCCAGGCTTCAGCTACGTCAAAATTACTACTTTTGAGGGTGCTACAACCCTATCTATAGCACGGGATGGAACTTTGCTACCAAAGACAATCTCTCTCCTTGTATCGGAGATCAATAAAATTCCAATCCCGGATATGGTAGTGGCGCCACCTATGCCAGAAATTTCAACCCTTCTCTCCGATGAGGAATCTGCTCGTTCTCCTCTGGCATCCTCCTCCTCCTCCTCCTCCGCCTCCTCTGGGGGCAAAGCCAAGGACGTTGTAATGTACGTATCCTGTTTCGTTGCCAGCCGTTTGGTAGGAAAGAAAGGGAGCAACATCCACGCCCTTCGTCGCTCCACTGGGGCAGGGATTCAGGTGGATTGTCATGAACTCAACAAAAAGACCACATTAAACATCGTCACGATTTCTGGATCAAAGGATGCGATCCGTAAAGCCAGGGAGGAGGTGAAACGGATTATAATGGATGAGAAATGACATTTTTTCAAGGCACCAAGTACTTCTCATATCCTGCATACGAACACTAAATTGGACAATAATAATGATACATATGATCTCTGTTACAACAACTGTGTCAATGACGCTAGAAATGTATGTTCTCACGACATCCAGGTGAATAAATATTTCTCTGAAAACTTTGACTTTGTTTGTATATGCTCATGTTATGGTATATATGATAACTGTTCTAGCATTAACTCACAAATGTTGTATAAAATCATCCACGATCATACTTTGTCCAATGCACACGTCTATTTTCAACATGACGAATAGTCTTATAAATATTAACTTTAATATTATCACTCTCCCCCACGTACAAGAAATGTTCAGTCTAGCTAACTGTCAACAGCTAAACGTTCTCTCACTGACTAAATTTCTTGAATTTTACCCCACATCTTGCAGACATCTATTAGATACTTCTGATCATATTAACTCGAATGACCTACTTACGCTACATGGTGCCTGTGGGTCGGATGTCACGACCTGCAAAACCTCAGTAATTATGAAATTCCAAAACTTTCTCACCATTATGCCATACATAACTGCTCGTACCATCCATATTGGCTAGGTAAACAAATACGTAGGCGTGTCCGGCATTGTGGATCACGCTTGAATACGGGCACTTTGCACACTCCACATTCCTCGCCACCTAGTGGCGACGGTCTCGCTCCACTGTTGGAGCATGTGACAGAGTTGCCCGAAGTTCATTGTGGTAGCCCCGCCCACCCAATAGACGGAAACACACAAAATAAGACAACACGCTGCAGGCTCTCACTTAATGAAAGCGGGCCTGCAAACCGTACACATATAGGTGGCACCACTTACCATAGGAACAATAGAGTTTCCATGGTAACACATAAAAACAGGAAAAACCTAGTTATTGGTTCATGTAATGTACAAAGCATTACTGGTAAGGTACTTACCAGTAATGCTTACCAGTACTTACCAGTAGTACTTACCAGTTACTAAGGTAAAGATTACTTTTCAGAACACAATCTGGATGCTCTTTTTGTCACTGAGACGTGGTTACATGAAAAAGGTGATAAGAGATTTATTAATGAACTAGAAAAGGGTTCACTCAAATTCCATTCTCACACCCGGATAGGACGCTCTGGCGGTGGCGTGGGTCTGCTACATCGTGTTGAACTCCCCTTTGAAACCAATAGGTTGAACCCTCCAATGGTTAAAACAATGGAACTCCTTGAGGCATCCTTAATGATCAAAGGAAAAAAGTTCACTTTTGTAACCATCTACAGACCTGAACCTTCTGGTAGAAATAGGTATACCTATTCTGAATTCTACGATGAGTTCACTGAGCTGGTTGCACACTATGGGTCATTCAGTCATGAGGTCATCTTTCAAGGTGACAACAACTTCCATGTCAATAAGCCAAACAAACCGGATGTCATTAAGTTCAATGACATCCTATCTACTTTTGACATGAAACAATGGGTAAATGAACCGACCCATAGGCTAGGGAACACCCTTGATCTAATCATTACTTTCAAGGGGAACAAGTTTCTCAAGAGCCACCTGGTGGATGAGTACATATCTGATCATAAAATGATCAAGCTTTATCTGGGTATTTTGCCTCCCAAACCCCCCAGAAAACTACTCAAGTACAGAAATTTTAAGGGACTAGATCTTCAATCCCTAAGAAATGACATTAAATCCCTAACTGACGTAAACTTAAATTGGGATCATCTGTCCCTGAGTGACATGGTGGATTACTATGACATGGAACTCAAATCACTTATGGATAAACATGCTCCTATCAAGTCTGCAAATGTCACCCAGCGCAAGCCTGTACCTTGGATGAGTGACCAATTAAAGCTGGATCTCTCAAGAGGAGGCTTGAGAGAAAAATGAATAGGACTGGTTCTCACATTGATAGGGAATTGTATAACTCTCAGAGGAATAAGTACAATTCCATGCTGAAATCAGCCCAATCAACATACTTTTCCAACCTGGTTGAGGAAAACAAGCATGACCCTAAAAAGCTTTTTAGAGTCATAGACACAGTCATACACAAGAATAGTGACACAAGAATAGTGACACAAACAGACTGTGAGGCCACTCAAGCTGAGAAGTTCAACACTTTCTTCCTTGATAAAATAGAAAGAATTCGCCAAGAAATAGACAAGGCTCCTCCTTGCCAAATTTTGCCACCAGGTGACACTACAAACAATGACAAAGAGAGCCTGCAGAGTTTCACTCCCTTAACCACACATGAGGTACGAAGTTTGGTAAAAAGATCTGCAAAGAAGTCATGTGACCTCGATCCTATTCCAACATGGCTGCTACTTGACCTCTTAGATGACCTCCTGCCACTAATTACTTCCATCATAAACAAATCACTGATGGAATCAGCAGTATCTGAGAATATGAAGATAGCCATCATAACGCCCCTGCTGAAGAAGCTTGGCCTAGAACTTGTTGAGAAGAATTATAGACCGGTTTCAAACCTGATGTTTATCTCTAAGCTGACAGAGAGGGCTGTTGCAGATCAATTGGTCCCTCATCTAGTAAGGAATAGCCTTACTGACAAGTTCCAATCGGCCTACAAAGAATATCATAGCACTGAAACTGCTCTGCTCTGAGTGCAAAATGATATCTTATATGCACTAGACAATAAAAAGTCGGTTATCCTGCTGTTACTTGACCTCTCTGCTGCCTTTGACACCATTGACCACCAGATTCTGTTTGATAGACTGGAGGCGGGAGGTAATGTCAAGGGTCATACCCTCTCCTGGATTCGGTCATATTTAAGTGACAGGAAGCAATGTGTGAAAATAGGGACTCACAGGTCCGGACCCAGACCCATAAAATATGGGGTCCCACAGGGCTCAGTTCTGGGGCCAATACTTTTCACCATATATATGACACCCCTCTCTGATATCTTGGCCAAATATGGGATGAGCTATCATATCTATGCGGATGATACTCAGATCTACATCCCTATGGACCATACCTCTCCCCATCAAGTTGATATAAGCAGACGCAAACTTGAGGAGTGTGTCAGTGAGGTCAGAAACTTCCTTATATCAAATAAGATGAAGATAAATGATGGTAAGACACAAATGTTAATCTGTACTGACAGGTACAATACTGACAACAAAAGTAATATTCCTGACACAATCAGGGAAGGTAGCTCCAATATTACTCCTAGTGAGACAGTACTGGACCTTGGCATCACTTTCGACTCAAAATGGATATGAAGGCCCAGATCAGGAGAATGTGCCAGAAAGGCTACTACCACATTAGGAACCTTGCAGCCATTAGGCACTGTCTAGACGAGAACACAGCTGTAACACTTACCCATGCTTTTGTGACCTCTACTCTGGACTATGGAAATGGCCTACTAGCAGGACTTCCTAAATCTGACACCAGGAAGCTACAATATGTCCAAAACTCTGCTTTTAAAGAATTGATTTTAAAATTCTTCTCTTGACCTGGAAAGCCCTAAATGGTAAGGCTCCACCTTACTTGTGCGATCTACTCGCTGTCAAGCAAGGAGAGCGTTGTCTCCAGTCAAATGATGGCACCCACTTACTAGTTCCTAAAACCCGGTTGAGGACAGTAGGGGACAGGGCCTTTTCATCTGTCGGCCCCAGACTCTGGAATTCTCTGCCTAGAGAAATCAGAACTAGTACCTCAGTCTCTTTATTTAAGAGTAGACTGAAAACTACGGAAATGGCCTACTAGCAGGACTGAATGCAGCGCTATGAACAGACTTGTCTGGTTTCAGCGCTATACAAATTTTATTATTATTATTATTATTATTATTATTATTATTATTATTATTATTATTACTCCTAATCAAACAAGGGGAACGCTGTCTAAGATCCAACGATGGCACCCATCTACAAGTACCTAATACCAGGCTAAGGACAGTGGGTGACAGGGCCTTCTCATCTGTCAGCCCTAGACTTTGGAATTCCTTGCCTACTGAAATTAGATCAAGTACTTCAGTCTCCTCATTCAAGAATAGACTGAAAACTCATCTCTTCAGGATGCACGTCCTGAACACAGCGCTATGAACAGACTTGTCTGGTATCAGCGCTATACAATTTTTATTATTATCATTATTATTATTTTTATTATTATTATTATTATTATCAGGCTTTATACCAGTTTGGCATAAAGGCTCATTATATTGGTGTGTGGCAACTTTTAAAATTTAATGATCTCTTACCTCAATAATAGGAAGCAGTCAGCTTCTATTAATGGATGCACCTCATCTCTGATAGAATGATGGTGTTCTCCAGGGTTCAGCTTCAGGACCTTTATTGTTCTCAATTTATATAAATGACATTTCTGATGACCATGTAAGTGATTGTTTCCTGTTTGCTGATGACACATCAATCTTTCAAACCTTCCATTAAAGATGATTTAGGCAAAGTTGTGGCTTGGGCTAAGATATGGCTTATAACGATCGATGGCAAAAAACTGTTGGGATGCTCTTTTTTAAAAAAAAGGACACCATCAATTTTATCACCCTTGATTATTGGTAGAAAAAACCATCCATTGTTGAACATAAACATTTTGGTGTAAACCTCAGTAAAACCCTCTCTTGGTCTAACCATATCAGACTAAAGGCAAATGTAAAAGGATTTTTAGTATGATATCTAAAATAAATATACCTGGTCACGTCCAGCATTAAAAGTATGCTATAACAATTTCATTTGACCTATTCTAGAATTATTTTGTATCGTCAATGACATGACCCCTATCTGCCTTTGAAGGCTGGTTGAGCTACTATTCCTACTAGTGCGTAATAGGACTAGATCTCAGTCTACTAATAATTTGCTGGTTGCCAAATGTAATAATGCTTTATACCAAAACTCTTTCATACATTCTACAGTAAAGTTATGGCATAAATTAGAATTAAAACAGTGTCCATCTAAAGCCTCATTCAAGGACAATCCTAACCGTATGCACACAAATCAACGTTTATAATTCAATCATGAGACAAGTTCACAAGTGCAATTTGACAGCTCATATAAACTACCTGACTTACTGTTTGGAAATACAAACCTAACTGCTAATGAAAATATGTATTTATTTCAAGCGACATTCATTTATTATCTAAACAAAAAGGTTCCACTAATATATATTTGTAACCACTTGACTCATTATCTTGCGTGCTTAACTCTATTCCCAATTGTTAACATGATATATTCATAGTCAATCTTTTTTAATGTCAGTTTTATGTAACTTTCATCATGAGCCTTAGCCATGATATTTCATGTCACGGTGTTTAGCTATAACTAAAGGTAAATAAGTATATGTTTAGTATTAGAGAAAGAATATGTTTAATATTTAGTAGAGAAAGAATCTATTACAGCAATTATTGAATTTCTGAATGGTTTCTACGAATATATCACATTTATATCTTTGTGTGCTGAAGTTTCAGTATAATTAATACATTGACGCAATTTCGTTGGTTTGCGTTTTTAAATTGAAAAATGAATAGTATCAAGATGTCTAGTTTTTCTAATGTCCCTTAATCTATAAATGAGATGAAACGATAGTTTGATATGACGTTAAGACAGACTATATGACTTTCCAAGATTACTTCTTACGGTCCATATTTACTTACGGGCCCCCATAGGGGAGTATGAAAAACCCAATAATCCCCCTTTTTTTACCTAAAAATCCAAAAATCCTTATCTTTTGTAGCCAAAAATCCTTAAATATTTTTCCCCTCAAATCTAAAAATCCAAAAGTATAAAACAAAAAATCCTAAAATATGTTTACATTAAGTACAAATTTATTTGGCAATGAATTACATAACATGCATGATATAACATGATATTTAGTGTTTCACACAGGTCATGCCACATTACAAAATGTACTTGCAGAGTCCACTTGAGCCCACAGAGTTTGAAATTAACAGTAATCTCACTGTTATAGTGATACGGAGACACCCAATCCTTTTGAACATATTCAAAATTAGTAAAAAAAGTAATCTGTGTCTTTCCTTTTTTTTGAAACTCTTTTAGGCCTAGTGGCCCTTGTGACTCTGCAACCACCCTAAAGCTTTCCTAGTCTATTGTCTAAGTGGCACATGCAGCACCACCTGGTGTGAGACCTCTGAATGTCTCAGATCTGACAAATACAAAGGGACCAGCCAGTTATTTCTGATGGTGGGGACCATAGAGTGTCACACAAATATTTATCACAAATATCATGAAACTCATATCTAAATCATTAATTGTTTGAATTAATAATCCTTTATTACTGAAAAATCCTAAAATCCAATTATCTTATTAAAAATCCATTAATCCTAAACACTTTCCTCAAAATCCAAAAATCCCAGATATTTCACCCCAAAAATCCAATAATCCCTCTTTTTTAGGCCAAAAATCCAATAATCCTAAAACCCTATGGGGGCCCCATTTGGGAAGGAATTTATGCACGCATCCAATCAAAGGCAAGGCTTTTGGGCCTGGGGCCTGTTCTGCCGGTTTAGCCGCTCCCTGCAGTGTGGCTTTTGACAATGTTGATGAGGTATGCCATATCAATGGCCTTCTTCTTACAAACATGGCACATTGTTGGAAGAATTCCTTACCAAATATCATGATATTAATCGCTTTGAAATATGTAGTGATCTTTATGTACATAAAGACTGTGGCACAATAGGACGAGAGCAGATATATTATCTTGTTTTCTGACGATCGTTATGGTCTAAATGTTCTGACCTAGTTGGTTGGTGTATTTTTTCAAATAAATATACTATACATGTACACAGCATTTTACAGTGATACTTGACCAACTTCAATGTGCAATGAATTGCCCATAGTTTGTTTATTATTCTTGGTGGTCTTTATGGGACTTGGTAGTGCAATTAACCCCTGTAATTATAAGTTTTTAACATTTAATTATTTATTAAAGAAATTGGTTCAGTACCGCTGTTAAAAGATATTTGGCATTGACAAACATCCACGAACAAAGTTAACAGCTGTTAATTCCATACAAATTCTGAGCTGGTAACTTTAACAGCTGTTAAAATTAACAGCTGACAGCCAAAATCTCAAAGTGGTATTTTAAAAATATATTTCCTTCTAGAAAATACTAAAAATGCATATTGGAAAAGATTTTTTTTTAGCTGGGTGATATGTTGTTCACAACATTCTATAACATACTCTGCCCAAGTTTCGCCTCAGTCACATTTGCACCGGGCGCCGGCCGGGAAGTAAGAATCGGCCGACTTCACAATCTGCCGGGCGCCGGGGAGTTTATAGGCAACAATCTGAGAGATACCGTAGCTGTGGTCACATTATTAAAGGGCACCACACGGCACGTGCAAGACTGAATGGCACAGACGTCTGTAGGATATCTTAAAGACGTCTAGGTCATTGACAGACGTCTGTAGGATATCCTAAAGACGTCTGTATTTGACAGACGTCTGAAAGACATCCTAAAGACATCTATGATATATCGCAGGGAGCCCGTGGGATCATCTGACGATGGTCTATGAACACATGAAATAAATATAATCCTATTTTCACCGCACGATGCCACCGGCAGCCCAAAGATAATCTGCCGATGTCCCTGCGGGACCCTGCCGGGACCCTGCCGTGCACTTTAAGATGATATTTGCTGATAAGACATCGGGGAAACGCCGGCAACTTTTATGTGGCAGCTAAAAGTTCCCGATGACCCGGCCGACGTCTTAAAGATGCCCAATTGTGGCCGATGATCTCCCGGTGCCCGTACGGCAATCTGAACTGCCTGCCGATTTTGTAAAAAAAAACCATCGGCCGGGCATCTTTGCTGAAATCGGCGCAAATGTGACTGAGGCATTTCACATCTCTATCTCAATTTTTAACGAAGTTGGTAGTGGTGGGCCCCTGATCTACAGGTATGTATGTAGGTCAGTGAATGTGAACACATGTGAAGCAGTCCCAACAAATGTGGATTTGTTTGTTTGTTTGGGGTTTTACATCACTTTCAACACAATTTCAGTCATTTCGTGATAAAACTTACTTGTAGCAGATATAGCGCTGCCTCACTGAATTGTAAACCAACACAAACTACTATCTATGTTAGACTCGAGAGGATGTGGTATAAAATTCCTCTAGCACTAGCCGCGTCAATGAACGGATCACCAGGGATCATTGGAGACAAAGTGTTCAGTGCCAGTGCAGGGCTATGATAAGGTGCGAGTACTAGCTGCCCACTATTTACTTTCTTTATCGAGTCAACCATCGATACTATATCTGAGTGTGGCCCCAGATGGGTTGCTTGAGAATCTGCATATTATTTTGTTCATGGATGACACTGATTCAAGCTTCTAGTGGGGAGCAGATGAAGGCAAAACTCAGACTTTTAAAAGAGTGTACAAATGATATTGGTATGTTGATACAGATTTACAAAGACAACTGTTTAAACCTTCAGGCGCTTCATCACAGCAAGTTGACAATTGTTATTTAGATTAGTTGATCCTGAGAATAATAATACTACCTTCTTGTTCATTTTGTTGATTTTGCAATTGATAAAATGTGAATTTCTTAGTAAGGATGAGAATGAAATGATCTGAGATGAATATGTCCAGTGCAATTCAAAGATGTTTTATCATGAAGCCTGTGTCTCACAGGTCTGATCATGTGCATATACCTTCACTCAGGACAAGATTGCTCACTCAACATTTTACCTGGATCCACATTTCCATACAAACAAGGACTGTATTGGCCCAGATATCATGCCAATGCATCAATCCTAAATGCATACCTGCAAACATTCATATTGTGTCCATTATATCAGCAAATCATTACTCCAACACAATAATGATTATGGTTTTCAGGATGTGGCGTTGTCCCTATTTGACCATGTCAGCCATTTTGGAAACTAACAAGCCACTTGTCACCTTCATGTGTATATATTATGTAATTTCATTGGGAATTTATTTTGTATACTAAAATGTCATTGGGAATTTATTTTGTATACTCCGTAATATACATTCACAATATACATTCACAATATACAATGCCGATATGATCTTTAATTTTAATAAATTAAGTGATATTGTAGGATATAGAATACACACCCAGAGACTCTTGGAAATATATAGACATTCATAAGCAATAACACACGATACTGATGGTTGATGAGTCACCATAACCACCACTCCGTAAGATCACGTGTTAGACGGACGAGCCGAAGTTAGATACGCAGGCAGGACGAGTCTATCTGATGGTGCGTGAGGAAGCCACGTAGGCAAGCCCCCAGGGAAGACGAGGAGTGGCCCCTTAAAACAGACGCACAACCGTGGATCCGCAGTCAGACCACAGTTTAGAAGCAGATGCAGTAGCTGGTAGTTAGAAGTTCCCAGTTTCAGAAGAGCCCGAGGAGGAGATCAGCGACCACTTGCCACTGAAGATCCACGACTCTCAGTATCGTGTCTCTATAGACTTGGGTGTTTTGCGTATAGTCAGGGTTTCATAAGTATCATGCAAAGTTGGTAATTCATATGCCTCACTCATTGCCATGCCGGCCTAGCCAGACAAGGAGGAATCACAGCACTGAATAAAGGTAACTATTGCACTGTGTAAATCCTGTGTCTGCAGTCCTTATTTCCCATCATCCATATGAGGGTATAACATGGTAGCTAGGATCCGTGCCCAAACTCACAGCCAGCGAGTTAGCGAGCTATACTGATGGTACAGTACAGTACAGTACAGTAGAGTAGGTTAGAGTATCTATCTATGTGGTAGAGTATTGATCCCCCGTCCACGTCCCCCAACGACGGATGCTCACCAATAGTGGGTAACAATATATCAACTAATGACAAGCCAACCGACATCAGGAGAAGAGTATCTTGATTATCTCATGTTTATGTTTATGTATATGTTTTCTGTTGTATGTGGTTTCCATGCTTATATATGAGGCATTTCTCCAGCATATTGGTCTGGTCCCAGTTGAATATTTGTTTTAATGGAAGATAGCAACACAAAATTGGGAAAATTAGATGTTCAACTTTTCTCTTTAAATACCAATGGGCTAGGAGGAAAAGTAAAAAGAAAAAAAGTATTTGATTATCTTAAGCGTAAAAACAAAAAGGCAATATTTTTATTACAAGAAACTCACAGCTAACTTGTAGAAGAGAGAGGTTGGTGGGAAGAATGGGATGGGGAAATATATTTTTCTCATGGTCAAAGAGATAGCTGTGGTGTGGCTACTTTGATTTCATCAGGTATAGAATTAAAAATAACAGAGCAACTGACCAATGATGTTGGTTTGGTTTGGTTTGGTTTGTTTGGGTTTTACATCACTTTCAACATTATTTCAGTCATTTCATGATGAGACCTACTTGTAGCAGATATAGTGCTGCCTCACTGAATTGTCATGTCGCAGGTCCTTGACATGACAACCCGCCCGGTCACAGATTTACAAGGACAACGGGTTAACCCTTTAGGCACGGGCCTCAGCTCATGTGGGAAATTGTATCATGAGTTCAATCCCGGCACGGCCGGGGTTCGAACCCACGACCTTTGGATCACCACAGAGGAACTCGTGCTAATAAGCTGGCGCTCTAACCAACTGCGCCACGGCCCGTGGCCCCAATGATGTTGGACGTACACAAAGAGTTAATACAAATAATAATGAAGAAGATATTGTAATCGGTAATATATATGCTCCCACTAGAAACAAGTTAAGAGAAAAATTTAACTTCTTGAATAAGTTGAAAACTAAAGTTGAATCACTTGATTTTATTCACTTGGTTCTTGGGGGAGATTGTAACACAATATTTAATCCAATACTTGACAAAATTGGAGGCGACATGAAAAACTGTATGAATCAATACACAGATGAATTATTGAGCTTCATGGAAGCTCATGACTTATATGATGTCTTCGTTTGACATATCCTGATAGAAAGCTATTCACAAGATTTCAAAGGTCTCCTAGGGTAATGAGCAGAATAGATCACTGGTTACTGACATCACATGTACATGTAACTATATATCTGCAGCCTCTGTCCATCCAGGTATAAAATCAGATCACTGTCCTATAGAGCTCTGCTTGGGAAAATCTAACTCTAGGGGGCGCAGTTATTGGAAATTCAACTGTTCTCTCCTGCATGATATGGAATATGTCTCGAATATCAAAAGGAAATTAACACAACTTAAACAAGAAACAGTAAACATAACTGATGTGGGTCTAAAATGGGACTACATTAAATGTGCCATTAGAGGAGAAACTCTATCATATTCTTTCATTAAAAACAAGAAAAAGCGTGAATTTAAAGATAAAGACAAACTTTATCAAGAATTTTCATCTTTACAAGAAAAACTTTCAATACAGCATGATGAGGACATTTTTATGCAATATGAAATAACTAAAAATGAAATTGAACTTTTGGAACAAGAAGAAGCAAATGGTGCTATTATGAGAGCAAAGGCTAGGTAGACAGAGGCTGGGGAAAAGAACACAAAATATTTTCTTAATTTAGAAGAAAAGAATGCAATTAACAAAAACATTGTACAGTTAGAGTGTCAAAATGGTCACATTACAGAGGACACACAAGAGATCCTTAAGGAGTGTGAGTCATTTTATAAAAAAATATATAATGAATCAAATACCAATACCAATGATGATCTATCAAAAAAGTTTTTTATTGAGGAATATAATCAGTTAAATGATGAGGAAAAACAAATGTGTGAAGGTCTTGTCTCAATTGATGAATGTACAAATATTTTTAAACTTATGCCAAATGGAAAATCACCAGGATCTAGTGGATTCTCTGTTGAATTTTACAATTTTTTTTGGACTGATATCAAGGAATTAGTAGTAGATAGTCTAAACTATGCTTATGAAAAAGGGGAATTATCTATTGATCAAAAAAGAGGAATAATATCTTTGATTCCAAAAAAAGTAAAAAGCGTTTATTACTAAAAAACTGGAGATCAATATCATTATTAAACAGCGACTACAAATTACTCACCAAATGTTTGGCATCAAGAATGCGAAAAGTATTACCATCAATAATTGACAATGATCAGACAGGTTACTTGAAAGGTCGTTACATTGATGAAAATATTAGGGGAAGGAAAGAATAATTGTGGTATAAAAATAGGTATTTATTGTTATGTTAAAAATGAAATAAAATATATTAATTTAAAAGAAAAAAAAGGAAAAAAAAAGATTAGTCTTTAACAAATAGTTTAGCAAAAAGTTCATTTGATATTCAGATAGAAATGTAAAGCTTTTTTGTATGTGACACAGCGACAGTGCAGTTATATTCATTAAAGAAATATTATTTTCATCTCGCATAATGCTTGCAAAATTTATATATCCCATCAACCTTGCAATCTGATCAACAATATCATGATTTCTTTAGTATAAAATATGTCTGTAAGATATATAACAGGCGTTATATTTTATCTAATGGGTCTTATTCCATTACTTCAAACTAGTTCATAGTTGTTTGTACTATATAAAGCATAACAGTGAGCCAAATAGTACATTACATTTTTATGTTTCCTATTCCAACACAAACATTTGTTAACATTATGTTCTTCAAGATTTTCAAAGTGCACATAATTGTTCGTTGTAAGCTGTGATCAGTCGATCAGCTGGAACTATATTGCATTTGGCCCAATGTTATGCATATGATTAAGTGGACAGATATAAGCGAGTTCTATATAATGCTGTCATTACCTTTCATTTTATTGGGAATTCGAAAGGCACTTAATAAAGTTCGACATATCTAAATAGCGTGAGCAGCACCAGTTTCCTGTCTATTTACAAACTTAATCCGTAGTGGTTTGTCTGGTATCCCCAACAAACGGTTCCTAACTCCAATATCTTCATAATGATATTCCAGTTTGAAATCTCGTATAATCTAAAAATAAAGATAAAAAGGAAAAATAATGTAAAGCATTAAATAAAAGATATTTTTGCTTAAAACATTCTAAAACCAAAACCCCTACACAGTACCTCAGTTGCGTTTCATTACTTTTTTTACTTAGGGTTCCATAAATATCTATTATTACCTCCATATGAACCAAATAAAACACTTATTCCCCTATACCTTATACATAGAAGTCTGCTGTTTATTAAATAAGATATGTGGTGTTTGTGTCAGACTAGTGACCAGGAAGTCTGTTTTACTTCAATGATAAATTTGTTTGTTTGTTTGTCTTTCAACATTGTTTGTCTTTCAACAGTTATTGCATGACTGTAGCAGATAAAGTGCTGCCTCACTGATTTGTCATGTCGCAGGTCCTTGGATTCTAGTGACAATAGGTTGAACCAACCCACTTTAAAAAATGGAGCTCCAAGAAGTATCCATACTAATCAAAGGTTAGAAAATAACCTTTGCGTTTTTTTGCAGACCTGAACACTCTGAGGGGAATAGGTACATCTACTCTGAAGGGGGAGAGTACCACCAATAATTTTTGGAATTTTCACATTTCATGTTTGTAATTGGCCTCTTGTGAAAAGGAGACCTTTTTATATGATTTTAAAAATTAACTGGCAATAATAATCTGATATTCATTTTTGTTGTCTCTCACCAGGTACTGGGAAATTATTTTGCCAGCCAGCTAGCTTGTGTCAAAATATCTGCCAGCTGTTTAATCATAGTTAGATGAGAATTGTGACCACTTTATCTTTTTTACCAGCTGGCAGTTACTAACCAGTTTGTAATGGTATTTTGCAAAGAACAACGCCTGGTGATCCCATGGTTTTTGTTTATGTTATTTCTAGACATTTTTGGGACATAATATTTGAAATTTAAAAGAATGTTATAGATTACTATATTTACTAAATATGAATTTGAATAAACAACAGCCTTCTCTCCAAAATTCAATGTAAAGAGGCCACGAGCCATGGCGCAGTTGGTTAGAGCACCAGCTTACTAGCACCAGTTCCTCTATGGTGATCCAAAGGTCGTGGGTTCAATCCCCGGCCATGCTGAGATTGATTTCATGATACAATTTCACACATGAGCTGAGGCCGGTGCCAAAGGGTTAGCCATTCGTCCTTGTAAATCTGTGACCAGGTGGGTCTTGGATCTTTACATTGTTTGTTTGTTTGGGGTTTTACATCACTTTCAACATTATTTCAGTCATTTCGTGATGAGACCTACTTGTGGCAGATATAGTGCTACCTGAATTGAGACCTACTTGTAGCATTGAGACCTACTTGAGACCTACTTGTAGCAGATATAGTGCTGCCTGAATTGTCATGTCGCAGGTCCTGGACATGACAACCCACCCGGTCACAGATTTACAAGGACAACGGGTTAACCCTTTGGCACAGGGTTCAGCTCATATGGGAAATTGTATCATGAGTTCAATCTCAGCATGGCCAAGGATCGAACCCACGACCTTTGGATCAACACAGAGGAACTGGTGCTAGTAAGCTGGCGCTCTAACCAACTGCGCCACGGCCCGTGGCGGCAGCCATCAGTCTAGACGTCTAGACGAGAAATCGGCTGTGACATGCTTTTGACTTGCTTTTGTTACATCTACCTTAGACTATGGAAATGGTCTGCTTACAGGTCATCCTCAACACGATATGAAAAAACTGCAATACCTGCAGAACCTGCAGAAGTTCGATCATATATCATAGAAACTATAGGAGTTGCATTGGCTCCCTGTACATGCTAGAATTGATTTCAAAATTCCACTGGAAGGCCTTAAATAGTAAGGCATCTCCTTACTAACGAGACCTACTCTGGGTGAGACAGAACGAGAGGGACCTACTATTTAGCGATAACACCCACCTTCCAGTTCCGAAGACCCGGTTAAAAAGGGTCGGAGACCAGGCGTTCTCCTTCTATTGCCCCCAAACTATGGAATTCCCTTCCTATTGGGATTAGTTCTTCAATCGACTCTTTTAAGAGTAGGGTAAAGACACACTTTTTCAGAGAATGCTTTCTGAATATAGCGCTATGAACAGACGAAGTTTGGTATCAGATGTTACAAATGTTATTATTATTATTAGTAGTAGTGCTATACGTAATGCTACAATCGCCTTTGAGAGGCCTGTCTGATGAGAACCACTTTTACTTTTCATGTGTCTTCAAATATCTAAAATATCTGTATATTTGTTTTATTCAATGATTTCCAGGAGTATAGCTTTTGAACTAATTATTTGAATTTACTAGATTTTTGTATATTACACCAGAGAAGAAATACAGGCACTTTCCTTTCTTCAAAATCAGCGTGACATACTTAATTGTGAATAAAGCGCCAACAGTGTGTTGACTTCAATGTATTGATATTATTTAGACATATCTCCAATACTAAATAAGCAGTAGTATTGATATCTTCTAAGTTGCTATATTTATACTTACATTGATGAGTGCAAAGCAAATTTCCTGTTCAGCAAAACGCTTTCCAATACACATCCTGGCTCCATGTCCAAAATTAGAAGTTGCAAATTTGTTAAATTTGTTCTTTTCATTAGATCTTATCCAACGTTCAGGCATAAATTTAGTTGGATGTTTAAAACCATGTTCTTCAGACAATCCAGCTTGGTGCATAGAATATCGAACGTAAGACTGCAAAAATAATGTTTGAACGAGTTATGCACACTTTATTATGACTAAATTGTGACACATACATTACTTTTGCATAACATTAGAAACCACAAGCTTGATTAAACATTCTGTTGGCATGACTCAAGAATACATATTCAATATATTCCCCAACTACAATATATTTTAAAGTCATTTCATCTATCCAGACAAACCAATCTAAAATCTAAAAATATGATAATCTCATTAATTTCTCTAAGATTCTGGTTTATATTAGAAAGTGCCAATTATACGCGACTGTAGAGTCGGAGTAAACCACTCATCAACTTTCAAATGGCACAGACATTTATGTAGTGGTATTAAGATGGATAATAATATTTTATTACAAACTTATGAATAAACACATTTATATTAAGGGTATTTATGGGTGTTGGTAGTGAGTGTCCTCTGGTGGCAGATTTTCTGAGGGAACTACTTTCTTTTTACGCCAAAATGGAATGTTTTCAAAAAAGTACGGGAAAAATGCTCAACTGTCAAAAAGAGTTCCTTTTTCATTAAAACTTTTAAGTCATGAAATGAAATTTTATGTTATTCATTTTTGTAATAAAATTATTGATTTATTATTTGAAAATCACAATGGAATTTCTTTGATTATATTGAAAGCTTCATATCTTTTTAACTCATAAAAAGTGGCGTAGTAATATGTCACTGCTCCAAAATTTATTTTGTCATGTCAAAATGTTAAAGAGAAAAAGTTCTGCAGATTGTGGGACCATAATAAAGTGGATTTCCCAACAACTTTGTAAAAGTGATCTTAACAATATTTACTGTGATCCTAGTGAAACATATTTTCTATTTTTCAAAAACATTAAGAGAAAAATAGAGGTAAAGTTCACACTTGATCATTTCAAAAATATGAATTTTTTCACCTCCCTTCACATATCTGATTGCCAAACTTCCTTTTTATTTCCAAATTATACAAATCAAAATGAGAAAATCTGTTTCACTAGGATCACAGGGAATTTTCTTCCCAATGAAATGAAATAAACACAGCTAAGGACAAGCCTACTGCTGTTGTGTAATCTGCAGAACTTTTTTGCTTGTCTTCTTCATTTCTCATCAAAACTATCATCAAGGAAAATTAGGACAAAATACTATTTTGAAAGAAATATACTTGTAATCATATCTTACAGTTCAAATATTGTAGTGTTTAAATATTGATTCATGTCACGAATGCTGTTAATTTAATAGGGAATGTAGTTTCACACCATAAATGTACCAATTCCCATCAAGTACAGTATTTTGGTAATTTACTCCTCTGCCACTAGGGGGCACTCACCACCAACACCCATAAATACCCTTAAGCAAGCAAAAAGTGCTTGCAAAAAATTGTCATGGACTACGTTTAATTCACGTGAAAATCGCAATCAGGCTTCTTTCCATAGCAGATCCAGGATTTATACCTGGCTCTGCAAGTAAACGATATAATCAACTCTTTGAATGAGTGCTCAGATGCCACACCCAGTACAAGCAGCCAGTAGATTATGAGTCAAATATTCCATCACATGGGGTAACATGATCAATTGGTGCCATTGTTATTATATGAAAGTGAGTAAAACAACAAGTGAGATTTTAGTGAAATGTTTACCAAAATAGTCAAACAAAAATAGTCAGCAGGGGATGGATCAATAATCCTTAAGGGAGGCAAATCTTGGGCAAATCTAATATGTCAGGTCTCACCATAAAATGACTGAAATAACGTTTTAAGTGATGTAAAAACCCTGAACATATTGATATCAATGGTACACCTTTTCAACCAGATGTTCCAAATATGCCACCTCCCAAATTATGAATGATCCATTCTAAATTACTTTTGAACACATGAAATGAGCGTGAGCACATGTACAGTTGTGATATTGTGCATGGGCATGTACATGAGCCAACCAACTGTATGGCAAGTGCATGCAAATATGTGTGGAAAAAGATAGGCTCGGAACAACAGCCAAGACTCTACCTCGCATTGCAGAGTACAATCAGATAAACATTGCCTGATACTATCCTGTTGCTTGAAATGAGACCGGTTATAAAAATGGATTTAAAATTTCATTAAAATGGATTTAAAAGTTTTTTTCCTTAAAAGCCGTTATCAAAACAGGTGACCTATGGTGCAGGTGAGAACAGAACGTTTGCACTGAAGGTGGTGATACAGCAGGTAGTTAGGTTGAAGATAAACTGTCCTTACATTCGAGGGCACTCTGTATCCTGAGAGCACTAATTCCTTGTCCAGAATCCTCGCTGAACCTCCAGTTACCAATGTTAACCTTCAGAAAAAGAACAATTTCTTGATTACCTGATATCATTTGCTAAAATGGAAAGCAGTCACGAGACTCACTTTCAGTATCTTTAAAGACCTATCTCACCTGAGTGTTTCTTGAATGCAACCTTTCAGGTATCCCATGTCATTTAGCACCCTCCCGTTAACCTCAGTCATTGTTGTTGGCATATTCTTGATTATCTCTCTAAAGAGAACTTGTTGTTCATCTTGATGCTTTGCAAGTTGGTATAAAGTCCAGCCCAAAGCGTTAGCTGTCTGGAACATAATACTAACACTTATCAAAAACATGTATTTCATATGTATATGACTTGTATATAATATCAAGATAATCACACATTTATTTTAATAAGATCTGCATTTACAGTGTCAACACCACCAAAAAGTATATCTGTAACAACCGCAAGAACTTCTTTCTTTGATAAATCTGGATTTTTGAGAAGATTTAGAAGCACGCTGCTCTCCTTTGGTATTAGGGTCTTCTCTCCAGCTTCTGCTCTCTGCACAGCCTCATCTACTAACTTGCTGGATGCCCTTTGTAAATATAAAGCACACCATGCAATAAACATTTCAAAGCAAGACTTTTGTATGAATGTGAAATCATTATAAACTTGGAAACAAAATGCGAACTAATCTCATGCTCACAATTTCCCAATTCAAACACATCCTTATCAAAGCAAGAATGTTTGTCTCCAGAATGTAATTAAATCAAATATAAATGTGAAAATAAAAAGCAACTCAAAATCATACTCATAGACAATGTCAGCATCTCTACACAATTTTCTCCATGTTCGTGTCTTCTCATTCTTGTGAAATAGCCAGAAAACCGTGGTTTTCATGAAGCTGTCCATAAGATCATCTTTTACACTTAAAATGCGTCCTGCATGTGAGTCCAGTTCATCTTTTGCAAGTAAACCCAATCTCCAATCAAAGCAGAGGACACCTATTGCTGATAGAATTAAAATGTTTAACCTTTAATGTTTATGGTCAGACTTATTATTTTAGAATAACTACATGATGAGTATGATGATTATTGTTTAGAATAGCTACAATTTTGAAAATAATTACATTGATAATCATTTGAATTGGCAGCCAATTCAAACAAACACAACATTTAATTAAAACAGAGGTAATGCATCTGTCCTATTCATGGATGATTTTGACATATATATCATTAAGATATTGTTAATTTCATAAGGTCAGAAACAGTAATCGTCATTTGTGGCCAAAATACATTTCTCTAATTTTCTCCCAAGCATCTTTGCCTATAATACCCTGCAGTTTAATTTGCCTTGGTGCTGTCACTTCATTGTAACTGATAAGGATGATTCCCAGTATTTGTTCAGTACCATAAATGGAGAAGATTACATAAAACAGATAAATTTTGCTTAATAGGTTTAATGAGAATAGCATCTTGCATATATATATCAGATGACACTTTCACCAAAGTAACTAAAACACTTGACTATGAACAACTCGAGAGGAGTTAGTAAGAGTCCAATATTCATAATATTCATAATATTTGTAATTCATCTTCCATTTCTTAATATGTTATTGTTTGTGGTATAAGCTGTGCTACTATTTGCAAATTGAAAGGAGATTAAGGCATATTTTTTGTTCATCTTTAATTTCAAATGTCATGTAATGTCCAATTTTGAGAATGAATAGAAAAGTAAACTTGTAACTGGTAAGAAATAAACATATTACAATACATAATTCTAATCCACAATCCAAATCAAATCTCAGATCGTCCTTGGAAATTGAATTATCATTTGTGCACATTTATAATGTCAGAATCAATCATATTTATCTCAAATGTATCTTTATTGACATTATGCATTTCTCTGTTTAACTCAACTTTACCTTCTGTGCTCCATCTGGACAGCTCAAATTCAATATTTGGAAGTTCCCCTTTTGAGTCCTTCTTTCTGTGTATAAATTTGACAAAATCCTGGCCCACCTCATTGTGAAAGTGTGCATATTGGAGAGCATTACTTGGTCTCAACATCACTTTCTGGACACTACCACGAAGTTTATGCCATTCCTGTCCATCTCTGCAATATTTAAAGGTCTGCATCTATTCACATTAAACATTTATCCTTGAGATAAAGGGACGAAAAAATGATGGAGAAGGAGGCTCATGATGAGAGAGAAGCAGACACATGATGAGAATGGAGCAGGCACATATTTTGAGAGAATAGCAGGCATATGGTGAATAAGGAGCAGGCACATTGTGAGAGAATAGCAGGCATATGGTGAATAAGGAGCAGGCATATTGTGAGAGAATAGCAGGCATATGGTGAATAAGGAGCAGGCATATCGTGAGAGAATAGCAGGCATATGGTGAATAAGGAGCAGGCATAATGTGAGAGAATAGCAGGCACATGGTGAATAAGGAGCAGGCATATTGTGAGAGAATAGCAGGCACATGGTGAATAAGGAGCAGGCATATTGTGAGAGAATAGCAAGCACGTGGTGAATAAGGAGCAGGCACATATTGTGAGAGAATAGCAGGCATATGGTGAATAAGGAGCAGGCATATTGTGAGAGAATAGCAGGCATATGGTGAATAAGTAGCAGGCATATTGTGAGAGAATAGCAGGCATATGGTGAATAAGGAGCAGGCATATTGTGAGAGAATAGCAGGCATATGGTGGATAAGGAGCATGCACATATTGTGAGAGAATAGCAGGCACATGGTGAATAAGGAGCAGGCATATTGTAAGAGAATAGCAGGCATATGGTGAATAAGGAGCAGGCATATTGTGAGAGAATAGCAGGCACATGGTGAATAAGGAGCATGCACATATTGTGAGAGAATAGCAGGCACATAGTGCATAAGGAGCAGGCACATTGTGAGCGAATAGCAGACACGTGTTGAATAAGGAGCATGCACATATTGTGAGAGAATAGCAAGCACGTGCTGAATAAGGAGCATGCACATATTGTGAGAGAATAGCAAGCACGCGGTGAATAAGGAGCAGGCACATATTGTGAGAGAATAGCAGGCACATGGTGAATAATACATATTGTGAGAGAATAGCAGGCACATGGTGAATAAGGAGCAGGCACATATTGTGAGAGAATAGCAGGCACATGGTGAATAATACATATTGCGAGAGAATAGCAGGCACATGGTGAATAATACATATTGTGAGAGAATAGCAGGCACAATAAGGTGCATAAGGAGCAGGCACATTGTGAGCGAATATCAGGCACATGCTGAATAAGGAGCAGGCACATTGTAAGAGAATAGCAGGCATATGGTGAATAAGGAGCAGGCATATTGTGAGAGAATAGCAGGCACATGGTGGATAAGGAGCAGGCACATTGTGAGCGAATAGCAGGCACGTGCTGAATAAGGAGCAGGCATATTGTAAGAGAATAGCAGGCACATGGTGAATAAAGAGCAGGCATATTGTGAGAAAATAGCAGGCATATGGTGAATAAGGGGCGGGCATATTGCAATAGAATAGCAGGCACATGGTGAATAAAGAGCAGGCATATTGTGAGATAATAGCAGGCATATGGTGAATAAGGAGCAGGCATATTGTGAGAGAATAGCAGACATATGGTGAATAAAGAGCAGGCATATTGTGAGAGAATAGCAGGCATATGGTGAATAAGGAGCAGGCATATTGTGAGAGAATAGCAGGCACATGGTGAATAAGGAGCATGCACATATTGTGAGAGGATAGCAGGCACATGGTGAATAAGGAGCAGGCATATTGTGAGAGAATAGCAGGCATATGGTGAATAAAGAGCAGGCATATTGTGAGAGAATAGCTGGTACATGGGGAGAAAGGAGCAGGCAGCCACACGTAAGTAGCAAAGGTCAATGAAACAAATCTTGAGCAGTTCAGAAAGTAATAACAATAGATTATGTAATACACATACACATTCGCCATTCCAGGACACAATCCGCGACTTTCCCTACATCTTTTAAAACCCATGATGTGTGGTCTTCTTGGATATTTCCCTTCGTTTTGAAATATAGTTTGAACATCCTTAGGGTCAAACACCCTATACTCTACAAAGCCTGGGAAAAATGGAATTCGGACAAAATTTCCATACTTCTCTCTCAATCTCTGGTCAGATAGCACAGGTCTAGTAGCGTCAAATTCTCCAACTACATAATGATCAAACAAATTAATTGTGATTTAATACAACATAATACGTAAGAATATTACACAAAAGTTACATTTTACCAAGGTTTTGTGTACAGAATCGAGCGTAAGTCATTCGTATTCATTAAAATATGCCTGTTAACTCATTGGTGAGAGAATATATATAGATTTTTTTGTATTGGCAGTTGTATTAGTTGATTAGTCAGTACATGTGTCAGACACCTGGATACAGCTTATGACCTAATGTTGGTCTATACAGATTTGATGATATTTTTGTGAGCAAGGCAAGTATTTGTGACTCGGGGATTTCCAAACTTTGAATGAGATCAAAAACAGGGCAAAGACTGCAAAGGTAGTGATCGAATATTACCTATGTAATGCAGAGTAATGGATAGCTTACAATTTTGTTGATTTTATCCCATATTATTCCTCTACAGAAGTTATTCTCCATAGAATATTTTATTTTGCAATATATCGTCTGTTATGTACTTCGAAGAAGTTAGGTTTGACATAGAACAAAGAGTTATACACATGTTAGAGCTACTAAACCTATGCATGGAAAAGTAAAGCACAGACAAATTGTCTACAAACATGGATACAAAAAGAAAGCTCTAAATGGTGAATTTCCCCTTTGCACATTTCAAGGATTTTGCAGTTGAAAAAATGTAATTTATTCCCAGCTAGGTAACTTTCCTCAGCAGATCCTGGGTACACAAAATGACTATGATGTATGCTATGAGAGAAATGACTATGATGTATGATATGAGAGAAATGACTATGATCTATGATATGAGAGAAATGACTATGATGTATGATATGAGAGAAATGACTATGATGTATGATATGAGAGAAATGACTATGATGTATGATATGAGAGAAATGACTATGATCTATGATATGAGAGAAATGACTATGATCTATGATATGAGAGAAATGACTAGGATGTATGATATGAGAGAAATGACTAGGATGTATGATATGAGAGAAATGACTAGGATGTTTGATATGAGATAAATGACTAGGATGTATGATATGAGAGAAATGACTAGGATGTATGATATGAGAGAAATGACTAGGATGTATGATATGAGAGAAATGACTAGGATGTATGATATGAGAGAAATGACTAGGATGTATGATATGGGAGAAATGACTGATGTATGATATGAGAGAAATGACTATGATCTATGATATGAGAGAAATGACTAGGATGTGGGATATGAGAGAAATGACTATGATCTATGATATGAGAGAAATGACTATGATGTATGCTATGAGAGAAATGACTGATGTATGATATGAGAGAAATGACTATGATGTATGATATGAGAGAAATGACTAGGATGTATGATATGAGAGAAATGACTAGGATGTATGATATGAGAGAAATGACTAGGATGTATGATATGAGAGAAATGACTAGGATGTTTGATATGAGAGAAATGACTAGGATGTATGATATGAGAGAAATGACTAGGATGTATGATATGAGAGAAATGACTAGGATGTTTGATATGAGAGAAATGACTAGGATGTGGGATATGAGAGAAATGACTATGATCTATGATATGAGAGAAATGACTATGATGTATGCTATGAGAGAAATGACTGATGTATGATATGAGAGAAATGACTATGATGTATGATATGAGAGAAATGACTAGGATGTATGATATGAGAGAAATGACTAGGATGTATGATATGAGAGAAATGACTAGGATGTATGATATGAGAGAAATGACTAGGATGTTTGATATGAGAGAAATGACTAGGATGTATGATATGAGAGAAATGACTAGGATGTATGATATGAGAGAAATGACTAGGATGTTTGATATGAGAGAAATGACTAGGATGTATGATATGAGAGAAATGATGATGTATGATATGAGAGAAATGACTAGGATGTTTGATATGAGAGAAATGACTAGGATGTGGGATATGAGAGAAATGACTAGGATGTGGGATATGAGAGAAATGACTAGGATGTATGATATGAGAGAAATGACTAGGATGTATGATATGAGAGAAATGACTAGGATGTATGATATGAGAGAAATGACTAGGATGTATGATATGAGAGAAATGACTAGGTTGTATGATATGAGAGAAATGACTAGGATGTATGATATGAGAGAAATGACTAGGATGTGGGATATGAGAAACAAACATGTCCGCGATGAATCATTATGCCAAACGTCAGACCGCAAGCTATTTGCATATTGATAAGTGATCGCGTCCCAACATAACAGGACTACACAGAGAACCTGGGGTTCTCTGCTGCTACTTCCCATGGCTTCCATATCTATAGAGCAGGACCGAAGGAAGAAAGAAGACTGACCGGGGGACTGGAGGTTTCCATGTCAGGGATGATCTCTCAGTTGTTGCACGCTTCATAGTCATTCATGAGGATATGTTGAGTCAGGTATTTTGGCCCGCAAATCACTGCAAGCTAGTTCTCTATAGTTACTATAGGACAGCCAGGATAGGTACTTTTAAAATAGATAACAATTCCAGGCCCTGCACGTATAGACCAGGATTGAAAGTTTAGGAGACCACATCCTGTACAAGCTTCTTTTTAGTAGCCAGTAAGCATGACTGAGAAGTCAGATAAACAAACATTATCTGCACACAAGGTGATATTGTTGTGATCTGTTCCATGGCCAATGATTGGAAAGTAAGCATAACAATTAATGAGTTAAGATGTCGGTGACACATATACTTAAATAGTCAGACAAACCAATCGGGTATGGAACATTAATTTTGAGGCGGGAGGGGCAAAGAAGAAAAATTCTGATTTATGGTGAAAGCTGATAAATTTCATCATGAAATGAATGAAATAGTCTTGAAAGTGATCAAACAAAGTTTGCCGCATTTCATGCCAATTGTACTGCACTTGGCGAGGTTGAGTCACATACTATGCTATACTGCCACAAGTAATGCGTCAACTGGCTGTGATGACTGCTGGTGCGCACAAACTTTCAGGTACAATATAAGATTTCTATGAAATCCTTTCATATCAGCATATATTTTGGCAAGTCAACTTCATAGCATCGTGCATAAGTTAGATATTATTGGAAGATGCTTGGGCTAGAAAAATATATATATTCAATTTGACTCTCACATATTGACAAAATACAAAAGTATCTATTTTAAAGAGGAAGTCATTAATGTATTGTTTTTAAAAATACGACTACAAATAAACCATGCTCATATCCCAAGAGGGATAAAACCAATACAAATCAAAATACCATACTTCATAGTTGTTCACTGCAAGGTAACGACCAGCATTACATGGTTCATGTCTTCCTTTATCTGTGTACTCAAGTAGATACAGTCCATCACTTACATTTGGGAAGGAATTTATGCACACATCCAATCAAAGGCAGGGCTTTTGGGCCTGGGGCCTGTTCTGCCGGTTTTACCAGTCCCAACTCTGGGGTTTTTGACAATGTTGATGAAGAATGACATATCATTTGCTTTCTTCTCACCACAAACCTGGCATATTGTTGGTAGAATTTCTTAACAAATATCATGATATCACCTGAAATGAAAATGTCATGTGATCTTCTGCACCATAAGTTGTAACATCTTGTGACATCGGCTTACTCCCATTTTACGCCACACCGCGTGGCGCCAAGGCGACAGGGCACCACACAAAACATTTTACACTTGAAGATTTTACACTTGAAAAAATCACGTCTTATCCACTTCAAAATACACGTCATTTTGCTTTGCATATTTCACCAGTTAAACATGTCATTAACTGGACCAGAAAACCACGTCTTGAAAATCACGTCTAAACCACGTGTATATATATCTGTTTGCCCACGAGTTTCTGAGATTTCAACCAGACATCCACGTGGTTTTAACGTGAAATATCCGCTGGGAAGCCTGTAACGTCCATCTCTTGACATAAAGGAGACATTTAGGTTTATTGACAAAGAATCATCTTTTTTTTTATCTACAATGAATTCATCTGCAATGATTCTTTGTAAATAAACCTGTATATATATATATATATATATATATATATATATATATATATATATATATATATATATATATATAATTATACTAAAATAACATGACATCTCAGATGAAAATATAGTAACACACATTTGAATATTGTGCAAATTGGTACAATCAAAGGCCCGAATCATGTTAATATTCCATATTAATATTCCATTCCATTCCAATTGTTTTTCTTTTTCTTTTTTTGTCTTTCTAGTTTTTTTTCTCTTTTTTTTGACAAACCTGAACATTCAACTTGCCTTGGTTTCCTTAAATAGAGCTTACACTGCATTTCCCTACCTTGTTATTGAGTCACAGGCTGCAAGTCGTCATCCTCATTTTAGCTCAGCCAGGGAACAATTGTCAATAGGCTAAACATTGTGATAAATGTAATTATTCTTTGATAAAAAAAATTCTTACTAACTTAAGTGCTATTATATTAACTCTTGAGATCGGGCAAAGATTTGATTCATTTTCTTCAGTTTAATATATCTTTTTTAATATAAACGATCACAGTCGTATAGTCGTTTTTCAGTATGATATCTCTTAGTAATTTCTTATTGGAATGCCGAAATGATTAAAAATATAAGAAATATAAAACTGATAAATTAATTTTTTTTTGCTAATAGGACCACGACTGTCGGAAACTCTTCTCATACTTAATCTACACCACCTGAAGACATCACTTGTAAACTGCTTCTCACTCTCAGTTATATATGATCATTAGCATATTCATGTACATTGACAATTTACTGAAATATTTGTTGTCTTAATGTGAATGGAAAATTACTATTTTAGCTGGAGGTAACATTTTTTGTTATAAGCTATATACCTGCATTGATTTAAAACAATAGGAATCAAGGAAGCATTCATTTCGGTTTGAAAGGAAATGACGACGCCATGGTTTAAGTCCAAGTGGGAACAATGCATATGCTGAATATTAACGTGGATTTTCAATCAATTAACAAATGATTAACATAGACAGGAAATGACTATGGATGCAGATACCAAATGTTCAATTAGCCCGTCTACCAGCCAACTCCATCTAGTGACTGATTGGAGGTTGGTAAGCTCTAATGTTCAATACTTTTCCCTCATACAATACACGAAACTGTTACTGTTGATATGATTAGCGCCTGTGGTGCATTTAACTACCAATGCCATCCCCCTCCCCTGGGTTATACATCAAACTTAAATGTGAAGATATACATTCATTTAGCATTTATATTGGTTGAAAAATGAACTGCACAAACCTTTCTGTTGTTGTTTATTGCAAACTAGGTCTGTGTGTGAAAATATGTCACGCTTACTGCAAACATAAAGTATGTGTGAACATGTCTGTGGTCTCACAGGGTGGATGTGACTTCTAACCAATGGGCAGACATGTCCGTGAAGCTCGTCCCACATTCACTTTCGTCCCATATTCGTCCCACATTCGTCCCACATTCGTCCCACATTCGTCCCATATTCGGTTTGTCAATTTTTGGCCCGTATACCCATCAGACTATAACAGGAAGGTCAAGATCTTTCTGGGGGGACCCCTTTAAAGGTCAGAGGCCTTTAAAAAGGTCAGGGCCCTTTTACCTTGGCAAACATATAAAATATAAGGTCGAAAACAAAGAGAAGACTAAAGTGACGAGATGCCGATTTTCGCCGTTAAATTCCACCCTTTTTTCAATTGGAATATTAAGCTAGGGGGGTCTATGATTTTTCTGAACCAAAACCATTTTGGTGCTAGACCGGTTTTGATGTGCTAGAGACCCGTAAATGGGAGAAAAACAGGAATTTTACCCATTATTTTGTGTTTGGGTACCCGGATGCCGATTTTCGCCGTTAAATTCCCCCCTTTTTTCAATTGGAATATTAAGCTCGGTGGGTCTATGATTTTTCTGAACCAAAACCATTTTGGTGCGAGACCGGTTTTGATGTGCTAGAGACCTGTAAAACGAAGAAAACGGTTAACTTAAAAAAAAAAATTTTATGTTTAGGTACCCGGATGCCGATTTTCGCCGTTAAATTCCCCCCTTTTTTCAATTGGAATATTAAGCTAGGGGGATCTATGATTTTTCTGAACCAAAACCATTTTGGTGCGAGATTGGTTTTAATATGCTAGAGACGCGTAAATCGGAGAAAACCTGGAATTTTACCCATTATTTTGTGTTTGGGTACCCGGATGCCGATTTTCGCCGTTAAATTCCCCCCTTTTTTCAATTGGAATATTAAGCTAGAGGGGTCTTTTATTTTTCTGAACCAAAACCATTTTGGTGCGAGACCGGTTTTAATATGCTAGAGACCCGTAAATCGGAGAAAACTTGGAATTTTACCCATTTTTTTGTGTTTGGGTACCCGGATGCCGATTTTCGCCGTTAAATTCCCCCCTTTTTTCAATTGGAATATTAAGCTAGGGGGGTCTATGATTTTTCTGAACCAAAACCATTTTGGTGCGAGACTGGTTTTGATGTGCTAGAGACCCGCAAAACGGAGAAAACGGTTAACTTCAAAAAAAAATTTTATGTTTATGTACCTGGATGCCGTTTTTCGCCGTTAAATTCCCCCCTTTTTTCAATTGGAATATTAAGCTAGGGGGGTCTATGACTTTTTTGAACCAAAACCATTTTGGTGCGAGACCGGTTTTAATATGCTAGAGACCCGTAAATCGGAGAAAACCTGGAATTTTACCCATTATTTTGTGTTTGGGTACCCGGATGCCGATTTTCGCCGTTAAATTCCCCCCTTTTTTCAATTGGAATATTAAGCTAGGGGGGTCTATGATTTTTTTTAACCAAAACCATTTTGGTACGAGACCGGTTTTGATGTGCTAGAGACCCGCAAAACGGAGAAAACGGTTAACTTCAAAAAAAATTTTTATGTTTAGGTACCTGGATGCCGATTTTCGCCGTTAAATTCCCCCCTTTTTTCAATTGGAATATTAAGCTAGGGGGGTCTATGATTTTTCTGAACCAAAACCATTTTGGTGCGAGACCGGTTTTAATATGCTAGAGACGCGTAAATCGGAGAAAACCTGGAATATTACCCATTATTTTGTGTTTGGGTACCCGGATGCCGATTTTCGCCGTTTAATTCCCCCCTTTTTTCAATTGGAATATTAAGCTAAGGGGGTCTATGACTTTTTTGAACCAAAACCATTTTGGTGCGAGACCGGTTTTGATATGCTAGAGACCCGTAAATCGGAGAAAACCTGGAATTTTACCCATTATTTTGTGTTTGGGTACCCGGATGCCGATTTTCGCCGTTAAATTCCCCCCTTTTTTCAATTGGAATATTAAGCTAGGGGGGTCTATGATTTTTTTAAACCAAAACCATTTTGATGCGAGACCGGTTTTGATGTGCTAGAGACCCGTAAAACGGAGAAAACGGTTAACTTAAAAAAAAAAATTTATGTTTAGGTACCCGGATGCCGATTTTCGCCGTTAAATTCCCCCCTTTTTTCAATTGGAATATTAAGCTAGGGGGGTCTATGATTTTTCTGAACCAAAACCATTTTGGTGCGAGACCGGTTTTGATGTGCTACAGACCCGTAAATCGAAGAAAACCTGTAATTTTACCCATTTTTTTGTGTTTGGGTACCCGGATGCCGATTTTCGCCGTTAAATTCCCCCCTTTTTTCAATTGGAATATTAAGCTAGGGGGGTCTATGATTTTTCTGAACCAAAACCATTTTGTAGCTAGACCGGTTTTGATGTGCTAGAGACCCGTAAATGGGAGAAAACCGGGAATTTTACCCATTATTTTGTATTTGGGTACCCGGATGCCGATTTTAGCCGTTAAATTCCCCCCTTTTTTCAATTGGAATATTAAGCTAGGGGGGTCTATGACTTTTCTGAACCAAAACCATTTTGGTGCGAGACCGGTTTTGATGTGCTAGAGACCCGTAAAACGAAGAAAACGGTTAACTTAAAAAAAAAAATTTTATGTTTAGGTACCCGGATGCCGATTTTCGCCGTTAAATTCCCCCCTTTTTTCAATTGGAATATTAAGCTAGGGGGGTCTATGATTTTTCTGAACCAAAACCATTTTGGTGCGAGACCGGTTTTGATATGCTAGAGACCCGTAAATCGGAGAAAACCGGGAATTTTACCCATTATTTTATGTTTGGGTACCCGGATGCCGATTTTCGGCTTTAAATTCCCCCCTTTTTTCAATTGGAATATTAAGCTAGGGGGGTCTATGATTTTTCTGAACCAAAACCATTTTGGTGCGAGACCGGTTTTGATGTGCTAGAGACGCGTAAATCGGAGAAAACCTGGAATTTTACCCATTATTTTGTGTTTGGGTACCCGGATGCCGATTTTAGCCGTTAAATTCCCCCCTTTTTTCAATTGGAATATTAAGCTAGAGGGGTCTATGATTTTTCTGAACCAAAACCATTTTGGTGCGAGACCGGTTTTAATATGCTAGAGACGTGTAAATCAGAGAAAACATGGAATATTACCCATTATTTTGTGTTTGGGTACCCGGATGCCGATTTTCGCCGTTAAATTCCCCCCTTTTTTCAATTGGAATATTAAGCTAGGGGGGTCTATGATTTTTTTGAACCAAAACCATTTTGGTGCGAGACCGGTTTTGATGTGCTAGAGACCCGCAAAACTAAGAAAACGGTTAATTTCAAAAAAAAATTTATGTTTAGGTACCCGGATGCCGATTTTCGCCGTTAAATTCCCCCCTTTTTTCAATTGGAATATTAAGCTAGGGGGGTCTATGATTTTTTTTAACCAAAACCATTTTGGTGCGAGACCGGTTTTGATATGCTAGAGACCCGTAAATCGGAGAAAACCTGGAATTTTACCCATTATTTTATGTTTAGGTACCCGGATGCCGATTTTCGCCGTTAAATTCCCCCCTTTTTTCAATTGGAATATTAAGCTAGGGGGGTTTATGATTTTTCTGAACCAAAACCATTTTGGTGCGAGACCGGTTTTGATATGCTAGAGACCCGTAAATCGGAGAAAACCGGGAATTTTACCCATTATTTTATGTTTGGGTACCCGGATGCCTATTTTCGCCTTTAAATTCCCCCCTTTTTTCAATTGGAATATTAAGCTAGGGGGGTTTATGATTTTTCTGAACCAAAACCATTTTGGTGCGAGACCGGTTTTGATATGCTAGAGACCCGTAAATCGGAGAAAACCGGGAATTTTACCCATTATTTTATGTTTGGGTACCCGGATGCCGATTTTCGCCTTTAAATTCCCCCCTTTTTTCAATTGGAATATTAAGCTAGGGGGGTCTATGATTTTTCTGAACCAAAACCATTTTGGTGCGAGACCGGTTTTGATGTGCTAGAGACCCGTAAATGGGAGAAAACCAGGAATTTTACCCATTATTTTGTGTTTGGGTACCCGGCTGCCAATTTTCGCCGTTAAATTCCCCCCTTTTTTCAATTGGAATACTGAGCTAGGGGGGTCTATGATTTTTCTGACCCAAAACCATTTTGGTGCGAGACCGGTTTTGATGTGCTAGAGACCCGCAAAACGGAGAAAACGGTTAACTTCAAAAAAAAAATTTATGTTTAGGTACCCGGATGCCGATTTTCGCTGTTAAATTCCCCCCTTTTTTCAATTGGAATATTAAGCTAGGGGGTCTCTGACTTTTTTGAACCAAAACCATTTTGGTGCGAGACCGGTTTTGATGTGCTAGAGACCCGCAAAACGGAGAAAACGGTTAACTTCAAAAAAAAATTTATGTTTAGGTACCCGGATGCCGATTTTCGCCGTTAAATTCCCCCCTTTTTTCAATTGGAATATTAAGCTAGGGGGGTCTATGATTTTTTTGAACCAAAACCATTTTGGTGCGAGACCGGTTTTGATATGCTAGAGACCCGTAAATCGGAGAAAACCTGGAATTTTACCCATTATTTTGTGTTTAGGTACCCGGATGCCGATTTTCGCCGTTAAATTCCCCCATCTTTTCAATTGGAATATTAAGCTAGGGGAGTCTATGACTTTTCTGAAACAAAACCATTTTGGTGCGAGACCGGTTTTAATATGCTAGAGACCCGTAAATCGGAGAAAACCTGGAATATTACCCATTATTTTGTGTTCGGGTACCCGGATGCCGATTTTCGCTGTTAAATTTCCCCCTTTTTTCAATTGGAATATTAAGCTAGGGGGGTCTATGATTTTTCTGAACCAAAACCATTTTGGTGCGAGACCGGTTTTGATTTGCTAGAGACCCGTAAATCGATAAAACCTGGAATTTTAACCATTATTTTGTGTTTAGGTACCCGGATGCCGATTTTCGCCGTTAAATTCCCCCCATTTTTCAATTGGAATATTAAGCTAGGGGCGTCTATGATTTTTCTGAAACAAAACCATTTTGGTGCGAGACCGGTTTTGATATGCTAGAGACCCGTAAATGGGAGAAAACCGGGAATTTTACCCATTATTTTATGTTTGGGTACCCGGATGCCAATTTTCGCCTTTAAATTCCCCCCTTTTTTCAATTGGAATATTAAGCTAGGGGGGTCTATGATTTTTCTGAACCAAAACCATTTTGGTGCGAGACCGGTTTTGATGTGCTAGAGACCCGTAAATGGGAGAAAATCAGGAATTTTACCCATTATTTTGTGTTTGGGTACCCGGATGCCGATTTTCGCCGTTAAATTCCCCCCTTTTTTCAATTGGAATATTAAGCTAGGGGGGTCTATGATTTTTCTGACCCAAAACCATTTTGGTGCGAGACCGGTTTTGATGTGCTAGAGACCCGCAAAACGGAGAAAACGGTTAACTTCAAAAAAAAAATTTATGTTTAGGTACCCGGATGCCGATTTTCACCGTTAAATTCCCCCCTTTTTTCAATTGGAATATTAAGCTAAGGGGGTCTATGACTTTTTTGAACCAAAACCATTTTGGTGCGAGACCGGTTTTAATATGCTAGAGACCCGTAAATCATAGAAAACCTGGAATTTTACCCATTATTTTATGTTTGGGTACCCGGATGCCGATTTTCGCCTTTAAATTCCCCCCTTTTTTCAATTGGAATATTAAGCTAGGGGGGTCTATGATTTTTCTGAACCAAAACCATTTTGGTGCGAGACAGGTTTTGATGTGCTAGAGACCCGTAAATGGGAGAAAATCAGGAATTTTACCCATTATTTTGTGTTTGGGTACCCGGATGCCGATTTTCGCCGTTAAATTCCCCCCTTTTTTCAATTGGAATATTAAGCTAGGGGGGTCTATGATTTTTTTGAACCAAAACCATTTTGGTGCAAGACCGGTTTTGATGTGCTAGAGACCCGCAAAACGGAGAAAACGGTTAACTTCAAAAAAAAATTTTATGTCTAGGTACCCGGATGCCGATTTTCGCCGTTAAATTCCCCCCTTTTTTCAATTGGAATATTAAGCTAGGGGGGTCTATGACTTTTTTGAACCAAAACCATTTTGGTGCGAGACTGGTTTTGATGTGCTAGAGACCCGCAAAACGGAGAAAACGGTTAACTTCAAAAAAAAATTTATGTTTAGGTACCCGGATGCCGATTTTCGCCGTTAAATTCCCCCATCTTTTCAATTGGAATATTAAGCTAGGGGAGTCTATGATTTTTCTGAAACAAAACCATTTTGGTGCGAGACCGGTTTTAATATGCTACAGACCCGTAAATCGGAGAAAACCTGGAATATTACCCATTATTTTGTGTTTGGGTACCCGGATGCCGATTTTCGCTGTTAAATTTCCCCCTTTTTTCAATTGGAATATTAAGCTAGGGGGGTCTATGATTTTTCTGAACCAAAACCATTTTGGTGCGAGACCGGTTTTGATTTGCTAGAGACCCGTAAATCGGAGAAAACCTGAAATTTTACCCATTATTTTGTGTTTAGGTACCCGGATGCCGATTTTCGCCGTTAAATTCCCCCCTTTTTTCAATTGGAATATTAAGCTAGGGGGGTCTATGATTTTTTTTAACCAAAACCATTTTGGTGCGAGACCGGTTTTAATATGCTAGAGACCCGTAAATCAGAGAAAACCTGGAATTTTACCCATTATTTTGTGTTTGGGTACCCGGATGCCAATTTTCGCCGTTAAATTCCCCCCTTTTTTCAATTGGAATATTAAGCTAGGGGGGTCTATGATATTTTTGAACCAAAACCATTTTGGTGCGAGACCGGTTTTGATATGCTAGAGACCCGTAAATCGGAGAAAACCTGGAATTTTACCCATTATTTTGTGTTTGGGTACCCGGATGCTGATTTTCGCCGTTAAATTCCCCCCTTTTTTCAATTGGAATATTAAGCTAGGGGGGTCTATGATTTTTCTGAACCAAAACCATTTTGGTGCGAGACCGGTTTTGATATGCTAGAGACCCGTAAATCGGAGAAAACCGGTAATTTTACCCATTATTTTGTGTTTGGGTATCTGGATGCCGATTTTCGCCGTTAAATTCCCCCCTTTTTTCAATTGGAATATTTAGCTAGGGGGGTCTATGAAAATCGGCATCCGGGTACCCAAACACAAAATAATGGGTAAAATTTTGGTTCAGAAAAATCATAGACCCCCCTAGCTTAATATTCCAATTGAAAAAAAGGGGGAATTTAACGGCGAAAATCGGCATCCGGGTACCTAAACATAAAATTTGTTTTGGAAGTTAACCGTTTTCTCCGTTTTGCGGGTCTCTAGCACATCAAAACCGGTCTCGCACCAAAATGGTTTTGGTTCAGAAAAATCATAGACCCCCCTAGCTTAATATTCCAATTGAAAAAAGGAGGGAATTTAACGGCGAAAATCTGCATCCGGGTACCCAAACACAAAATAATGGGTAAAATTCCAGGTTTTCTCCGATTTACGGGTCTCTAGCATATTAAAACCTGTCTCGCACCAAAATGGTTTTGGTTAAAAAAAGTCATAGACCCCCCTAGCTTAATATTCCAATTGAAAAAAGGGGGGAATTTAACGGCGAAAATCGGCATCCGGGTACCTAAACATAAAATGTTTTTTATAAGTTAACCGTTTTCTCCGTTTTGCGGGTCTCTAGCACATCAAAACCGGTCTCGCACCAAAATGGTTTTGGTTCAGAAAAATCATAGACCCCCCTAGCTTAATATTCCAATTGAAAACAGGGGGGAATTTGACGGCGAAAATCGGCATCCGGGTACCCAAACACAAAAAAATGGGTAAAATTCCAAGTTTTCTCCGATTTACGGGTCTCTAGCATATTAAAACCGGTCTCGCACCAAAATGGTTTTGGTTCAGAAAAATCATAGCTTAATATTCCAATTGAAAAAAGGGGGGAATTTAATGGCGAAAATCGGCATCCGGGTACCTAAACATAAATTTTTTTTTTTAAGTTAACCGTTTTCTTCGTTTTACGGGTCTCTAGCACATCAAAACCGGTCTCGTACCAAAATGGTTTTGGTTCAGAAAAATCATAGACCCCCCTAGCTTAATATTCCAATTGAAAAAAGGGGGGAATTTAAAGGCGAAAATCGGCATCCGGCTACCCAAACACAAAAAAATGGGTAAAATTCCAAGTTTTCTCCAATTTACGGGTCTCTAGCATATTAAAACCGGTCTCGCACCAAAATCGTTTTGGTTCAGAAAAATCATAGACCCCCCTAGCTTAATATTCCAATTGAAAAAAGGGGGGAATTTAACGGCGAAAATCGGCATCCGGGTACCCAAACAAAAAATAATGGGTAAAATTCCAGGTTTTCTCCGATTTACGGGTCTCTAGCATATTAAAACCGGTCTCGCACCAAAATGGTTTTGGTTCAAAAAAGTCATAGACCCCCCTAGCTTAATATTCCAATTGAAAAAAGGGGGGAATTTAAAGGCGAAAATTGGCATCCGGGTACCTAATAATAAAATTTTTTTTTGAAGTTAACCGTTTTCTCCATTTTACGGGTCTCTAGCACATCAAAACCGGTCTCGCACCAAAATGGTTTTGGTTAAAAAAAATCATAGACCCCCCTAGCTTAATATTCCAATTGAAAAAAGGGGGGAATTTAACGGCGAAAATTAGCATCCGGGTACCCAAACACAAAATAATGGGTAAAATTCCAAGTTTTCTCCGATTTACGGGTCTCTAGCATATTAAAACCGGTCTCGCACCAAAATGGTTTTGGTTCAGAAAAATCATAGACCCCCCTAGCTTAATATTCCAATTGAAAAAAGGGGGGAATTTAACGGCGAAAATCGGCATCCGGGTACCCAAACACAAAATAATGGGTAAAATTCCAGGTTTTCTCCGATTTACGGGTCTCTAGCATATTAAAACCGGTCTCGCACCAAAATGGTTTTGGTTTAAAAAAGTCATAGACCCCATAGCTTAATATTCCAATTGAAAAAAGGGGGGAATTTAATGGCGAAAATCGGCATCCGGGTACCCAAACACAAAATAATAGGTAAAATTCCAGGTTTTCTCCGATTTACGGGTCTCTAGCATATTAAACCCGGTCTCGCACCAAAATGGTTTTGGTTCAAAAAAGTCATAGACCCCCCTAGCTTAATATTCCAATTGAAAAAAGGGGGGAATTTAACGGCGAAAATCGTCATCTCGTCACTTTAGTCTTCTCTTTGTTTTCGACCTTATATTTTATATGTTTGTCAAGGTAAAAGGGCCCTGACCTTTTTAAAGGCCTCTGACCTTTAAAGGGGTCCCCCCAGAAAGATCTTGACCTTCCTGTTATAGTCTGATGGGTATACGGGCCAAAAATTGACAAACCGAATATGGGACGAATGTGGGACGAATGTGGGACGAATATGGGACGAAAGTGAATGTGGGACGAGCTTCACAGACATTGGGCAGACACCTTGTCAGCTGACATGGCGCGATTCCAGCATCGCTCTGCTTTCTGCACTTTTATCATGTTGCTGTTGACAAGAATCCTACTCCGGATCCTTGGTGGTGAAACACCAAACCTTCATAATTGGATAAGCATGGTCAACCAAGCATTTACTTCTTAGGATGACCTGGAAAATAGTGTGTGGTCTATTTAAGGGACGGACCATTATTCATTCAGGGGAGTGGGTTTTTTTTTTAACGGGGTGGGGGGGGGGGGGGGGCTCTCAGCCATTCTCTTTTTTTTCTCAGTTGCTTGGGCCACCAATTTTCTTTTTCCACGTGCGGGAAAATATTTCACAGTTCACAGTTCACAGTTCATTTTTCAAATTGTTTTCAGAAAATATGACTTTGCGTTACATTTTAATTAAAACACATATGACGCAATGCTTCAATTCTTGTCAAATTTTAAGGGATTACTACCAGGGGATATATATATTGCCACAAAAAATCCCAATGCAAAAAAAATAATTTATAGGTGCAAAAAAAAATGTTGAAATTGGACTTTGAAAAAAAAACCAATATTATATATTCTACAGTTAAAAATAATTATGAGAGCTGTTTCAATGGTGGTGTCCTTTATAGGGATTCATCTATAGGGTCCCTAGTATCTTCCAGAATTTTTCACTAATTGAGCAATTTTTTTAAGGGGTTGAATTAGGAGGTCAAACATTACAAAAAATGAAAAAATTCAGTTTTTTTACACAACGATTTTTTTATATGAGGGTCATTTCAATGTTGTTTTTCTTTTTAGGGAACCATCTATAGGGTACCAAGTACCTCCCTGAATTTTTCACTAATTGAGCAATTTTTTTAAGGGGTTGAATTAAGAGGTCAAACTTGGAAAAAAATGAAAAACTCTCATAATTTTAATGGTTTTTTGCACAACGATTTTTTTATATGAGCGTCATTTCAATGTGGTTTTCCTTTTCAGGGAACCACGTATAGGGTACCAAGTACCTCCCTGAATTTTTCACTAATTGAGCAATTTTTTTAAGGGGTTGAACTAGGAGGTCAAACCTGGAAAAAAATGAAAAATTCTCATGAATTTAATTGAATTTTGGACAACGATTTTTTTATATGAGGGTCATTTCAATGTGGTTTTCCTTTTCAGGGAACCATCTATCGGGTACCAAATACCTCCCTGAATTTTTCACTAATTGAGCAATTTTTTTAAGGGGTTGAATTAGGAGGTCAAACTTGGAAAAAAATTAAAAACTTTCATGATTTTAATGGATTTTTGCACAACGATTTTTTATATGAGGGTCATTTCAATATGGTTTTCCTTTTCAGGGAACCATCTATAGGGTACCAAGTACCTCCCTGAATTTTTCACTAATTGAGCAATTTTTTTAAGGGGTTGAATTAGGAGGTCAAACCTGGAAAAAAATGAAAAGAATCTGTTTTTTTGGACAACGATTTTTTATATGAGGGTCATTTCAATATGGTTTTCCTTTTCAGGGAACCATCTATAGGGTACCAAGTACCTCCCTGAATTTTTCTCTAATTGAGCAATTTTTTTAAGGGGTTGAATTAGGAGGTCAAACCTGGAAAAAAATGAAAATTCTCATGATTTTAATTGAATTTTGGACAACGATTTTTTTATATGAGGGTCATTTCAATGTTGTTTTCCTTTTCAGGGAACCATCTATCGGGTACCAAATACCTCCCTGAATTTTTCACTAATTGAGCAATTTTTTTAAGGGGTTGAATTAGGAGGTCAAACCTGGAAAAAAATGAAAAACTTTCATGATTTTAATGGATTTTTGCACAACGATTTTTTTATATGAGGGTCATTTCAATATGGTTTTCCTTTTCAGGGAACCATCTATAGGGTACCAAGTACCTCCCTGAATTTTTCACTAATTGAGCAATTTTTTTAAGGGGTTGAATTAGGAGGTCAAACTTGGAAAAAAATGAAAAACTTTCATGATTTTAATGGATTTTTGCACAACGATTTCTTGATATGAGGGTCATTTCAATATGGTTTTCCTTATCAGGGAACCATCTATAGGGTCCCAAATACCTCCCTGAATTTTTCACTAATTGAGCAATTTTTTTAAGGGGTTAAATTAGGAGGTCAAACTTTGAGCAAATTAATTTGGGACCCTATAGATGGTTCCCTGAAAAGGAAAACCATATTGAAATGACCCTCATATCAAAAAATTGTTGTGCAAAAAACCATTAAAATCAGCAGAATTTTTCTTTTTTTTTCCAAGTTTGACCTCTTAATTCAACCCCTTAAAAAATTGCTCAATTAGTGAAAAATTCAGGGAGGTACTTGGTACCCTAAACATGGTTCCCTGAAAAGGACAACAACATTGAAATGACCCTCATATAAATAAATCGTTGTGCAAAAAACCTTTAAATTCATGAGAATATTTCATTTTTTTCCAAGTTTGACCTCCTAATTCAACCCCTTAAAAAAATTGCTCAATTAGTGAAAAATTCAGGGAGGTATTTGGTACCCTATAGATGGTTCCCTGAAAAGGAAAACCATATTGAAATGACCCTCATATAAAAAAATCGTTGTGCAAAAATCCATTAAAATCATTAAAGTTTTCAATTTTTTTCCAGGTTTGACCTCCTAATTCAACCCCTTAAAAAAATTGCTCAATTAGTGAAAAAATCAGAGAGGTACTTGGTACCCGATAGATGGTTCCCTAAAAAGGAAAACCACATTGAAATGACCCTCATATAAAAAAATCGTTGTGCAAAAATCCATTAAAATCATGAGCATTTTTAATTTTTTTCAAAGTTTGACCTCCTAATTCAACCCCTTAAAAAAATTGCTCTATTAGTGAAAAATTCAGGGAGGTACTTGGTACCCTATAGATGGTTCCCTGAAAAGGAAAACCACATTGAAATGACCCTCATATAAAAAAATCGTTGTGCAAAAATCCATTAAAATCATGAGAATTTTTCATTTTTTTCCAAGTTTGACCTCCTAATTCAACCCCTTAAAAAAATTGCTCAATTAGTGAAAAATTCAGGGAGGTATTTGGTACCCTATAGATGGTTCCCTGAAAAGGAAAACCATATTGAAATGACCCTCATATAAAAAAATCGTTGTGTAAAAAACCATTAAAATCATGAGAATTTTTCATTTTTTTCCAAGTTTGACCTCCTAATTTAACCCTTTAAAAAAATTGCTCAATTAGTGAAAAATTCAGGGAGGTATTTGGTACCCTATAGATGGTTCCCTGAAAAGGAAAACAACATTGAAATGACCCTCATATAAAAAATCGTTGTGCAAAAATCCATTAAAATCATGAAAGTTTTTAATTTTTTTCCAAGTTTGAACTCCTAATTCAACCCCTTAAAAAAATTGCTCAATTAGTGAAAAAATCAGGGAGGTATTTGGTACCCTATAGATGGTTCCCTGAAAAGGAAAACAACATTGAAATGACCCTCATATAAATAAATCGTGGTATAAAAAACCATTAGAATTATGAGAGTTTTCATTTTTACCAAGTTTGACCTCCTAATTCAACACCTTAAAAAAATTGCTCAATTAGTGAAAAATTCAGGGAGGTACTTTGTACCCTATAGATGGTTCCCTAAAAAGGAAAACAACATTGAAATGACCCTCATATCAAAAAATCGTTGTGCAAAAAACCATTAAAATTATGAGAGTTTTTCATTTTTTTCCAAGTTTGACCTCTTAATTCAACCCCTTAAAAAAATTGCTCAATTAGTGAAAAATTCAGGGAGGTACTTGGTACCCTATAGATGGTTCCCTAAAAAGAAAAACAACATTGAAATGACCCTCATATAAAAAAATCGTTGTGTAAAAAAACTGAATTTTTTCATTTTTTGTAATGTTTGACCTCCTAATTCAACCCCTTAAAAAAATTGCTCAATTAGTGAAAAATTCTGGAAGATACTAGGGACCCTATAGATGAATCCCTATAAAGGACACCACCATTGAAACAGCTCTCATAATTATTTTTAACTGTAGAATATATAATATTGGTTTTTTTTTCAAAGTCCAATTTCAACATTTTTTTTTGCACCTTTAAATTATTTTTTTTGCATTGGGATTTTTTGTGGCAATATATATATCCCCTGGTAGTAATCCCTTAAAATTTGACAAGAATTGAAGCATTGCGTCATATGTGTTTTAATTAAAATGTAACGCAAAGTCATATTTTCTGAAAACAATTTGAAAAATGAACTGTGAACTGTGAACTGTGAAATATTTTCCAGCACGTTCTTTTTCCTAGGGACCAAACATACTAATTGTTACTCATTTCTGTGTATATGCGTGATAGGAGCCACATAAAAGTGTGTGCTCGTTTTTTTGTAAACATGGAGTAGGACAGTTGACATCTTGGTTACAATTTAAAGCCTAATTTTGGCGCCAAATTGGAAGTTTGACCATGAAAACATCACAAAACTGACGCATACATGTGAACACCGCATGACGCTCTGCTTGACGCGCTGCATCACGGACTGCATTACGCACTGCACATATGGAAACACAGCTTAAATTTGATTTCTGTGCTCCAAGTTTAGAAGAGTTATGGAAATGAGTTAAAAATTGCTGTTACAACCTCTGATTCTGAGGAAACCATACGTTTTATTGGGTTTTTTTTCTTTCCAGTTTATTCTTAGTTATTGGCGCAAATATTGGCAGGTTAGAATAATATATCATGTTATTAAATGAAAAAATTACTATTATAAAATGTAATTTATACCCCTGCCAAAATATGCACCATCAGAAATAAATTGACTTATAAAATAGTATGTCATCATTTAAGAGCAACAAAAATAACAATAAAAGATGCAACAGGAATTTTATGAATGCTATATCATAAAAAATATTTTGTTCTAAACGTTTTTACAACATTAAAAGTGATACGCTTTTTAAAACATGTATAAAAAAAGGTTTGGAATATGTATTTTTCATTTTTTCAGAATATTTATTATTGAAGCAATAAAAAACAGAAAAGAATAGATTTATCTAAAGTAATTTAATAGAATAGTATTGTAAGCCTGAAAAGAACAACAATTCAGATTTTTTTCTTTTAAAGAAAGAAACCAAAATGTGGTATAAAACTTCAATAAACATCGGCCAACTTATTTTTTTGAAATATAAATGTTCAATTTTCCATTGTTTTGAAGTTGGCAACTATGGTGCCAGACAATGGCAGTCATTTCGACCAATCAGAGAGCAGCTAACATACGATTGTCCACAGTAACAATGGCGGGAGGTGGTGATCACCACGTGTCACATTTCAGCATCGCATAAGATGGCTTTCTTAGAACAAATAACAGAGACGAATCATTAAAACAACTGACGAAAAAAAAAATTGAATTAACTGGCAGCACAGTCATTTGGGACAACTACAGATAGTCTAGTATATTATTATTCCAAGATTTGATTACCCCAGTCACATTTGCGTCGATTTCAGTAAAGATGCCCGGCCGATGTTTTTTCCCACAAAATCGGCTGGTAAGCCAGGGTGCCGTGAGGGTACCGGAACATCATCGGTCACAATTTGGCAGTTTTAAGACGTCGTACGGTTTATCGGAAACTTTTAGCTGCAATATAATCGTTGCCAGCGTTTCCCCGATGTCTTATCACCAAATGTCATCATAAAGTACACGGCAGGCTCCCGTGAGTGTCCCGCAGGTTTGCCCTTTAGATTATCTTTGGGCTGCCGGTGCCATCGTACGGTGTTGTTTTATTTATCTATTCAAACATGAACATGTTAAATGAAACAGATGTCTTTAAGGATATCCTGCAGACGTCTATTGAATGATGAAGACGTCTTCAGGATATCTTTAAGACGTCTGTGACATTTAATCATGCACAGGCTGTGACCACAGCTAGGTCATACCTCAGATCATGCAGATTATAGCAGCTGATAAACTCCCCTGCGCAAATGTGACAAGGCATAAACAGGAATTTAAGGTCTAATAATAAATTAGAACAAACATGGTTCAATAACACGGTTGATTTTAAAGAGATGAAAATGAATGCACAACCATATAATCAGTGGCGATAGAGGAATAGAGTTCTAAATACAATCTATGGCCAGTCATGATTGTCATAAAGCCATATGTTCTGCCTGTTTAATATACTCTGCATTGCAAAGGTAGTCTATTCTCAAAATTTTAACTCGCTGATCTAGTTTGATATTTTGCGTTTATTTTTGTAATTTTCTTAACGACCTGAAAAATGTTTTAAATGAACCAAAGTATTATCGGAAATATACATTCAGAGATAATATTTATGTTGATACTATATTTGTAATTTCTGAATGTTCCCAATAAATGTCTCAACCAATCAGCAATAACTCTGCCAACAATAGTCGATGCCGATAGTAGCATTGTCAAAAGTATTGTTCGTAAAAACAGAATATAGCGCATGCGCAAACTAACAATGGGTTGCCGTGCACCGTTGTTACGCAAACAGACGATTGTTCTGCATTGATACTCCAGATTTAATCTGCGATCAGCTGCTTTACCGCGATTTCTTGAAAATTTGTTTCAAAACAGTGAAAATGGGAAGAGGAAAGTTTTCCAAACAACTCCGGCGGTTTCTGCCAAGATTTTTCTCGAAGTCTACTTCCAAAGTGGTAAGTTTTCTGGTATTCTATTCGAAAAAGACACTAAGTATAATTTACAGATGTGTTGATGGTCCTGTGTGTCGCCTGCGTGTTGTCTTCGTGTCCCCTCTGTATCAACTGTAGGGCATTTTGGCAGCATCCCTGGTAGACGTTGTTGCAAAAGCCATTTCAAATCAAGCAAATCGTTCCCGGAGAATCTTGGGAAATTACATACTTATAAATGAAACAATTCTGAAATCATAATAACATTTTCTTCGAAAACTGTCGAGATTTCTACCCGTAAATGACTGAAAAACTTCGTTGTGGAGGAGCTCATTTGTTTGAATTTCTTGTTCTTCGCAGCACCACTAAATAGAAAGGTTCTAAACCACAGCCAAAGCTAAAAAAAAATGTTCTAAGCATTTGGTCCCCAAAAAGAATGCTTCAATTACAAACCCTCTACATATAAATATCTCCGGAAATATCTGCGTGTCTTTCTCATCTTTGTGGCTAACTTTTGTTGTGGAAAATCTGAAGGGCGCCCTCTTAAAAAGGACGTCTTATAATTATTCGTTTCAACATGTGTTCATGAACTAACAATAACTCAATATGTTATATACATAGACGTCTCCCATTAGTTTAAATCTGAGATATTTCATGTAATTGATTGCTGTTATAATTGTAGGACCCTCTCTGCGCTGCCACGGCTTGCCAAGGTCCTCGTGCAGCCAAACCCCGCAAGTCTCTCCAGAGCGCATGGAGGAGATTAACACGGGATTTCAGATGTAAGTTTTTCCAGACTATCATTTCTCGATCTAACTCATTTGCTTGATCTACCAGTTTCTCCTCGTCTCATGACGGGCTTAGAAAATAATCTCCTAAGATGTCCCATTAATATATAAATCATAGAAATGATGATGATGTGTATTTATCGGTAGGTCAGACCACTGGTGAGGCGCTATGTCACCTTGACGAGGATGCTCAGTTGAAGCTGGCCCTCAGGCTGTCTCTCCAGGAGTCTGCTCACCCCGCCTCCCGCCGCACAGGGTCGCCTCCACGCCGCCACTCCCGCTACTTCGAGGTCCTTGACCCCGCTGAGGAGGAGCAGAGACAATTAGAGCAAGCTATCTCTATGTCTCTGAATGGATGTGCTGATAGGTACACTCATGGCACCGAGGCTGATGAGGAGGAGGGCACCACCCATATCGTTCAGATGGAGGTTCACGTGTCCTGCAACGAGGATGATTATTTTTCACCCCAGCAGATGGCACTCATTAAGAACCAGCCAACCATCACAGTTTCGCCTCCCAGCTTTGATATGGATCTCTCCGGAGCCCACAGCTTCATCGGCGTGCTGCTCTGAACTGTGATAACACTCAACATTTGCACTGAGCATTCTCAGTAATGAAACATTTGCTCAGTATCCCTCATCTAGTCTTTTGATATTTGTCTTTATATAGCAATATCATCTGTGATAACACTCTCATATTAAAACTGAGTGATTGTATCTAGTCAGTTAAGGTGCTTTTAAACTCAGGGCCGGGTATAATTATGTGAAAATTCCCAGTCACATGACTTGTCTCACTCTGTGATATCAGACATGAGGTTGGAGATTATTGCAGATTATACTTCGCCCATGTTTTATGACCATTTACACTATACAAGTGCCATTTTATGAAATTGTGATATATATTTGTTATGTTTGTGATATATGCTTACATAAACTTATCAACTGCCAGTTGCTTTTACAATTCCAAAATAAACACATCAATAGTTTGCCACTCACTTCGTGTCTTTGAGTTTTCTTTTTGTTTGATAAGTTCCCATATATTTTATTATTAGTCATGATATCACCAAGAACTCTCATCAAGCTTTAGGTGCAGATTCAAAAATCGTCCTAGCCAAACAATTACAAACTCCAGAAGAGCAATAATGTATATCCTATATTGACATTTGAATAACTTGAATACTATTTGATCTGTGGGAATCAATTGAATGGCACAACACATTGCAACTAATGATTTAAAAATGTGATTTAACATATATCCCACCCAACCCTGAATTTTAACAATCAGATTTTATCTTTTGAATATCTGAAATCCTCTGCCCTACCATTATGCACGCATCATGGTAACAAAACCAAATTTTAAAAAATCAGATGGAAAGATTATTTTTAATATTTACATATATTTTATTATAAAAATAAACATTTGTCATACAATGAGATTCTAAGGCAAAACTACAAGACTGTATAATATATAACATGAATACATAAACAATAAGAAAATCCATTTCCATAAACAATATAAAATTCATTTGATTTTCTTAGCTTTTTTCATCTATTCTGGACATTCTTAATCATATTCACTGCATTGAATAACTGTTTGAATATCACAAACTGTAAACCTTATTAGATTGAATCAGTCCAATAATTTAATTGGACTGTTGAGGCAGTCTTACTTTGAGGAATATATATCAGTGAGGGCATTTCGTTGTCACTAAGAAAAAAACTTCTTTTAATCATTTAGTAGCTGACCAATCAAGACATTGTGATGCAGAATTCAGGTTTTACTAAAGTGTTACTTGTGAATTCCAAAGACTGGTTGTAAAAAGTTGCAACAATTTTTGTGTACCTAAAAATATAGAGGCTTTCATATCCCACAATACTTATGTAGCAGTTTTCTTATTTATTGCCTTGTAATCTTTTCAAACTATGTTCTTTAAAAGAGTTTGGCTACTTGAGTCTTTAAAGGCAAGGCTCAGAATATCCGAATATTTCCAAGAACTTCAAATCTGTTGATGAAACATCTCACAAAGGAAGGAAATCTTCACTATGTAAAAATAAATGAAAATGTGTCATGGCTTTTTCACATAATTAAAGTACCAATACCATAAAAAATGTTCAATGTAACAAATGATCAGCCAAAATAACGCCACCCTGTCAAATCAAGGAGCCAAAACCACATACAACAAATTCAGTCATACATCACCTTTTGAAAAAAGAATACTACATAATGACAACAGTTTTGGCAAATTATAACCCGAAACACTGGTGACACACAGCAATAAATACATTATCTGACTTTTAAAAATCAGTTATTTTAAATGTTATCTTCATCTATAAATGGGATTATGGTCACTAGGGAGGGGAGCATTACATATTACCAGCCTATACCATTATTGTCATTAGGGAGGGGAGCATTACATATTATCAGGCTATACCATTATGGTCACTAGGGAAGGGAGCATTACATATTATCAGGCTATACCATTATGGTCACTAGGGAGGGGAGCATTACAGGTTGTCAGAGTATCCCATTATGGTCACTAGGGAGAGGAGCATTACAGGTTGTCAGGCTATTCCATTATGTTCACTAGGGAGGGGAGCATTACAGGTTGTCAGGCTATCCCATTATGGTCACTAGGGAGGGGAGCAGTACTCTAATTAGGCAATCCGATTATGGTTGTTAGAGAAAGGGGCATTACAGATTATTAGGCTATCCAATCATGGACATATGGCATATATCTGTATGAAAGAGAGCAGACTATTTAAGATTGCTATGAGAAACTACAAGACTTCACTATGATTGTATCGAGAATGCCACAAGATGCCTTTCCAATATGGCCAAGACACAATTGTTTTGAACAGTTCAAATCTGTTGTAACAAAATGCTGAATTAAAGTGTTTAAGAAGGACCTGGCAGACCCTCATACATCCCCCACGTTTTCCTACTCGGCCTCAGATGCTATTGAGATCCTGGCAAGTATTGCCAAATTTTATGAATGTGTGATTCAGGCTAAAAAAAGCACATCCATATTACACATTTGCAACAATGTAAATAATATATTTTTTCAGTGCATAAACCAATGCCTCAAATTCAGTACTGAACATTATTTTCACAAATAATTTAAGATGGTGACAATACATGCCAACCTATTTAATGAATGTTCATTTACATATGTTCCAAACATCCAAGCCATTATATTAAGAAATACCATGATTGGGTGGCTGTTAACTGCCCCTTGTTGACGGGATGGGGGCATATTATGTCACCATCCAGAAGAGTATGGGAAAAGGAAAACTTAGCAAGGCCAAAGTGGGCAAATTCTGAGATGATGAAGTGGAGAAGCTCTAAACTGAAGGAAATACCAGAAGTAAATATATGAAAAATCCATATATTCTCCCTATTTCTTTCTTAAATATAAAATGAGAGAAAGTTGAGTCAATTGTCTCACTTTCACATCAAAAGCATCATGTGCAGTAGAGAGTGGGGGTTTCTTATATCACTAGTCATTCAAAATTCTTCTTTTTGTATGATGGCAATGAGATGTGCTGTTATTAATGAATATTTTAGCGAAAAATTATTGTCATTTTAGAGATGAATTTCATTGTAATAAAACATAATTCACTAAATAATTTTATAAATGTGACTCCTACCAGGCTGCAGCAGAAAATGGGTACATCTACATGATGTGCCGGTAATGATAGGTTATAAAGCATTTTTCTTCAGGCTAAAATGGATGTGTTTTTTTCATTATGCACCAACAAGCAATGACTATCAACCAGAAACCAGACATTATATTTTCCTGACCTAATTCTAAGATGTTTAGAATGAGCAGTTAGACTAAGATTTTGCCGGGCAAAGTGGGTGTATAACAATTACTTTATGTCTATCATGAGGTAGTTGTAAAAAGATCTTAGTTTAGTATGAATTTTGGTATGTATGGGATATGTGCACATTTATAGTTTTGTGATATTACTGGAAAAGATGACAATTCATCTCATGACGTGAAGGTAATATATATAAAGGTCCACTGCATTATGCATCTAAAATACAAAATTTTATAAATAAAATATAAAACAGATCCATTTAAATATACTATGAAAACATCATAAATGCAGCAAATTTGGCAGTTCTAATAATCATAACAATATTTGTGTTTACCAGTCAGTCCCTTTCATTCTCTTTGCATTATTCCATGACCAATATTTCAAGGGGTTCAGATATCAATCTTCCCACTTTTGAATATTTTCCAAATATACACTTTCCAAATATACTTTCATTCTTTTCTTTCCCTATTTTCTTTCTGAGCATTGCTGTCACTGTAAATAATCAAGTCATGTACAATGCCTACTCTCATTACAAATGAGAACTTGGATTTCTGACTTAATCACTCTACTACGTTGCTCTGATACATAACATAACATGGTTGCCATCTATACTTGACAGACATAATGATTCATCTTTACCCTTTTACAATAATATAAATAATGGTCACACAAGAAAACAAATATTGAAAGAATATGCATGTTCATGAGTCTCAAGAAGTTCTCTACCCTGGCACATTAAAAGAGTAATAATATTCTTTCAGATCAATAACCATGCAACATAACCTTTAATACTTGGCAAACTTAATTTAATATTTGACATTCAGGGTCTATGGCCGGCAGTTTTCATGATATGGGTCCAGGGTTCTGAAATCCCGCCATGTTGGAGGTAAATTGTCAAGTAGAAGTTGTCCACACTTGTTGCAAGGCGAGGAGAACAAGGTGTTGTATCCATGAAACCAAGTCTACAATTGAAATCATTTTAATTGATGTACATACTGTTGCAACTGATAATCCTACATATATGCCACTATCTTATTTAAATTTCAGAAATATTAAATTGGATCTGACTGAAAAAAGCTGTATTGAATAAATATTTTATTTCAAATGATATATCTGACTTATCCTACAATTTTTAGAAATATTCCATATTATTATCACATTTTCAAATGCAAAAATCACTCACAAATAATATACTTTATAACTTTTCACTCATAATATAACTATACGTACGAGAAATGATTTAACAGCGAGATCTGGGATGAGTGGTGAATAGAAGTGAAGCATGGCAGCATTGGTATGATCCGTGACCTGAAATATAATAATCACAGTCTATCAACAACACACTTAGCAAAACAAAAACCAAAAATATCACTTTAAAACATATGAAGAAATCTTAATTATTAAAAATTAAATCCATATCAAGGTCTACAATACTTTGTATACTTGATAAGCCTGCATCCAATTACCGGTACTTACTTTCTTAAACACCTCATACTTTGATTTGCCCCATATATCCAACTGCAAACAAAAATATTATTTTATGTATATAATTATCAAAATATTTGATCACATGAAAAAATAAATAAAAAAATAAAATCTTACCTCTCCTTATTTTGGGGGGACATGTTATTGGAAACAAGTGTATTTTTTTGGTCTTATGGCGATACTGCTTATACATTAATGATGGGGTATAACTCTGCTTTTAATTTATTTTTTAAATGAATTACAAAATTAAAATGGAAAATTTACCTTTTCATTTTCTGAGTAGAGTGGTTCATTATATGCTTTGACTGTCACCCACTCTATGACCAGTCCTCTGAGTACAACCAAAGCTCGTAATGTGTGGCCTAGAGTTATCTGAAATCATATAAACCCAATTACATCAGAATATAAAACAAATTCCAAGTGTCTGAATTCAATGCATTTTAATGTATATGCGAGATATATTAATATTTATCAAAGTCTGTGAGATATATACCTAAGTCATATTAGGCACTGATATAAACATGTGGACTCTAAGGTCATGCTTGTCTGAAATTGTTTAAAAAAAAATCCATTGTTCATATCAATAAAATACCTGTAAGACAGCTGGACTTCCAAAAGGTCGTGAAAGTTCTATCTTCATATCTGTAAAATGACGATCTAGTTGATGGACTAAACCATCAACTATCCTGAAAATAATAATTAAGTGTTGAATTTGATTACTTTCAAATTGAATGTTTTTTAATTTTCAATAATTCTGTGAAACTGAATGGTAGATATTAAGGAATTGTGTAAATTTCTGTGGAAGTTAATATGGGAATGGTCTTATTCAACAAAAGTAAAATGTCAAAGATTGATGTATGTCTAAAATAGAAATAACAACATCTTTATATAGTCACCAATTACTAGCAACATGATGAAATAAAATGACTGGTGTGCTTACTGATTAGGAACAGCATGGCTTGTTGTATGAGATTTACGCGGCCGTTTGCTGGACAATCCTTGCGAGGTATACGAGCGTTTCAGTGAGTTTTGCTGAAGTAGCATCGCTGAGAGAGTGGCATGATCATGCATCTGTAACAAAATAACACCTCACCTAATGCAAATAGTTCCAGTCATTACTCACCACTCAAATCTACACTATTCAATGCTCATTAAACGTAAACCTCCTATGCCCATTGGCATGGATACTTTTGTTAATCTCTTTAATATCTCTTTTAGCATTTTAACATTACATTCAATGAAGATACAATATTTTGTTCCTACCTTATTTGACCATTTGTAAGACTGGGTAAGCTGTGAGTGAAGTGGTGTTTTGTCTATGGTTGGATCTAGAGTCAAGACACTACTATTGCCAAGCGGCAACATTCCCCCAGCCCCACTCACACGAGATGATATCTTTTCCAATTCTCTGCAATATATTTATCACATAACTTTTTCAAAGGTGTTATTTATATAGTTCACTTCTCCTTTGCGCAGCTACATCTTATAAAGATTATAAAGGGGTACCTGGATAAAATGAATAAATACAAACATTTATCTAAGCCTAAATTACTCATATATGAATTAAAGTAATAAAAAGATTGGGAAAAAGAGCCAATTGATTGTCAAAATATAATAGATATGTAACACAGATGTGTAAAAAAAGGACAGTTGAGACTATTCTTGAGCAGTTTCTATATGATATGTGATCAGTTGGGAATTATGAGATGCGTAATATCTTATATGGCTCACAAAATATTTAAAAAAATAAATTCTTTGTGATTTTGATATAATTTTTGATGGAATATTAATATAAAAGGACTGTCTTTGTCTATAGATGTTAATTTTGGGAAGATTATAGTGTGGGAAGATTATAGCTGTTTGTCTACTCCACACACACTAATGAATATATTTAATTATTCAACTTTCTGAGAAGGACGTTGATTGAGTTTAATATATTACCTTCAGAACCAACTTTCAAGATTTCTGATAGCATTAATGATAATGTCATCTCTTACATGCCTGAAATCCAATAATCTCCTTAACAATTTCTAAACAAGAAAAAGTGGTGCTCCACATGTAAAAATGATGGGATGAAAATAACAAACAAAACAGATAAACAGATACACTTGTTGGGAGAAAAATTGGTTAGTCCTTCCAATCAACAAAATTGGAATAGGCTAGTAATTTTGGGGTTAAATCATCACTGTAACTTGTAAGTGTAAGTGTATCCGTTGTCGAGATATCTGCGAAAGTAGATATAGTTTAAGACAAATATTTCTGTTTTAGTTGTGAGCTTTGTGTTTTACTGCTTGATGATGATTCTGTGAAGTGAAGGATTCTCAGGAGAATAATGACAGAATTTTGAACATATCAAAGACAATGTTGACTGTTTCAGAGAGTAACTCACGTCAACAAACATGCAATCTGCTCTCTGTTTGCAAACGTCAAATAGACCTAGGCTGCAGAGTGCAGTACAGTTCAGCTGAACCAAATATTGAATCAAACTAATGTTGAAGATAGATTCAATCAAAATAAATTGACGATAGCCATCTATAACTGGACAGAGTCATGCATATACTGGGAGAATACCACGGAACAGCATCAGACGACAAAGGAGGGCGATAATGTGCGCTATACTCACGTGAGATCATTGTTTACGGACAGTAATCTGTGCTGTATTTCCGATAAATATGCCTTTTCTTTGCCATCTGGATTCTGTGATTCTGGAATTCCATTTTTCAACTTTCCAAACACCTGTGATACGCTACTTCTCAGCTCCTGTGTGGCTTTTATCGCACTCACAAGCAGCTCCGTTTGATCTGCCGCCATTTTCCTTTTGTTATGACTTTGTTGACCCGAATCACTGTCTGAGACACTCAGTCTCAGCCCTGGCACCATTTGAGTGGAAAAATACCAATTGCAAGACTAATATATAAATTTCGGTTTCAGATTATAGAATTTAGCATGTTCTTGTTCAGGTCTAGTTTCAAGATTAAGAAAATGTAAGGCTTACTAAGACCTTTTCTTCAATTCCAGAAGTCATTTTGAAATTTTATCTTCATAAAAGAAAGGCGGTTTCTTATCCCTTCCTTATGCAGATGTTCTGTAGCCTTAATAGTCAGGTATCAAAAAGAAATTGGGATACACATTGCTTGTTTCAAAGGTATAGACTTAAGCTATTATTTACAAAAAATGTTTTCTGGGTTAAATTCTGTTTGAGGTCAAGTTTAATGTAAACAATCACAGAATAAAAAAGATGGGTAATAGAATTCACTTGATAATATCACTCTTTAACTTTATGGGATTGGAGAATGTACATGTATGAATATTTAAGGGTGTTTAGAAATGCCTTTCTTAAAATAAGTCAGAAACAATTTATATTTCACAATAGCAGCAGGTTTCTCAATTCTTAAAATAATAAAAGAAAAAAGAGACAAGGAGGCCAAGTCAATAATTCATTTTTTATCGGATCTATTACAACTATATATAGGTGTCATAATTTCAAAACGATTATGAACATGATATATGTGTATAAGGTAAATAAACATGTACAAAAAACTAAATTTAACCAATGCATAAATAAGCACAATACAAGGAATCTTGTTTCTCATCACTCTCTCCCCCCTTTTTTGAAGCTTCCTCCAAACCCCCTAAGAATTATAAGAAACAAAACTTCATTTTTTTTTTGCCTTAAATTGTTTTGGAATTGCTACGTTTGACTAGAATCGTAATAAACATACATGAAATTCTGCAGTGTGCACATCTTGGATTAAGCAAACATTCCAAATATAATCATCTATTATACAAGCTAGGCCAGTATAGATCTATTTATTGCATCATGGTGCCCATCATTAACTAACTATTTGTAAAACATGTTGTTCAGATAAAATAACAACAGTAAGTTTATAATGAGATAGTTTGTTAGTGGCACAAAACTGAAGTCAGTACAGTATTTAATGCATACAAGGTCATGCACTATCCAATTCACAAATGTCAATCTCTTTTGTGCTATAAGGAGGTCAAAGTAATCTTGTTACATAGATTATTCTCCAAATCAAGAACATATTGTACAGGATACATGGAGTGGAAATACATGATATTTGGTGTTATATAAAATATGGTATTATGTGATTTTGGAAATTCGCTCCTGTTTTCTTGAAAATATCACCATATGTCAAAATCCTATTTTGCCTTTAAATAGCTCACTGAGACCTAATTACATTGATAACCTCTGAGCCCACCTAATTCAAGCACATATACTGCTATATTCTTAAAGGGGGAGTTCCTAATAATTGGGTTGTACCCCAAACCATGTGTTTTTTTGTCATAAAATCATTCATTTGGTTGCCAGTAGTCATCTCACAAATTTCAAGTGTATCTTGTAAACGTTGTGATGATCAAATTTCACTTCAAAGTTTGGATCATGACATATCTCCGAAGTCAGTCCGGAATTTTATTACCCCCTGTCACGTGGGGTGGTGACGTAGAGAGTGTAACATTTTGGGAAAACCCCTAGCCCAGCATCATGGAGTCGGAGGGAGATTTTACAGATAGTGATTGTTCAACAAGTGTTTCTGACATAATAGAGGTCCAAAGTTTATGTGGATCATCTGCGGATGAAAGAAGTAGGTCTGAGCCACCTTCAGGTAGCTTTATTGAGCAGGGTAAAGTTCAGGGATGGCAATTTGACCCCCCACAACAAACAAGACTCGTAGCCTGCAAACTGTGATTGAGAAGAGTCTGACAGTGGGGATGATCTTCAACAAATCAAAATAGTATATGTTATGATAGCAGATAGTATGTTATGACACAACATATCACACTGTGCCAATTAACAATTATGAAAACAAAACACGAACCATGGCCATGCGATTTAACTTATCTTACTTTTCAGTCATTTGTATGGACCACAAAGTATATACTCAAAGTTTAAAATCTTGAAAAGACTTGCATATCACAAACATGTTCATATAAAATAATTATTGTTAAAAGAGGTTTTCAAATTAAGGACCATTTTCTTTAAATTTGACAATATTTTGGTAAATGTTTTCCTGGGGACAACACATTGAATCACTGAGGTATCTACATTCACCTCTCATTTCAGCACCCTGACCTAGTATGCTAGTGTTTCTGACACTGCCACTTGATCATGGCATCAGTAGTGGAGACTTGACTAGAACTTCTTTCCTCTGTTTTGTGGATTGTGAAATGACCTCTGTTCTGCTAATCTAATCATCACTAGGTTTGTGATGTGGTCTAATAAGAATTACAGTTCATTTTAGCCTAGGGAACCTCTGGTAGTCATTGTTTCAGGCCCAACTGTTACCATATTCTGACTCAAGAACAAAATATTCTCTTCATAGATCACCCTGGTTGTGTTTCAAACCTGCGTATTTTGTGTATTTCAAACTTTTGTTGCCACAATTTTTGGGGAATTGAAAACATTGATCCCTTGTCAATTACTTTTGTCGCAAATATTTATGACACACAATTCCCCTGACAATGAGAGCAGCTTATTTTGAGTACATGTTGAGGGGCCAGCTTCACCCACCATTGTGAGACCCAGTTTCCCGGGATAAGGAGTTACACCCGTGACGTATAATCTCCGAAGTTTTATTACCCTCCCGAACCCGACCTTTCTTTCCAGGACAGCCTGCTGCCACAACAAAGATCCACTTTGTAAATAAACAGTTGGCCAGATTAATGTAGGATGTGTGTGATATGATATCTTATTACCATATATTTCATTACATGTTAAAAAAAAATAAGGTTAGATTATTAGGAACTCCCCCTTTAAGGTGAAGAGAGCATAATCAATAGAAGTAACAATATCAATATTGCTACTTTTGACCTTGGCCTTGACCCAAAGTCAATAAAAAGTCACCCAAACAAATAATCTTTATATGTACTTTACATATCCATAATATTAAGTTCGAGATCAGCTTCTACACATTTCTGGAAGTTGTGACCTATTTGGCTTATAAATAGGTCAATGTGATCTAGTTACATAAATCGTTCACAAAAAAGCGAACAAACATGTTGGGTAAGATTAATAAGGTGGCAATAAATGTTATGTGTCATGTTTTGCCAAATAACATGTATAGATGATTTTGAAAATTGTCTTCTATAACCTTGAAAATAGCTCAAGGTCACCCAATATCAAAGTTGTCCAAGCCCTTCATATGTAGATCACATCTGCCAAATCATATTGATATTGCTGTAATCTTGTAGAAAATATAGGATTCACATGAAAAGTTCCTCTTGTGCCAGTCATGGCCATGACCCAAGGTCATAAATAAATTACTCTTGGGTATTTACAAATATTCACAGAATATCAAGATCTAATCTTCTCTGATTTGTAAAGGATCAGATTCTCAACATTTTGGAAGTTGTCACTTGTATGGCCCATAAATAGCTCAATGTGACCTAGTTACATAAATTATTCTGAAAGTTACGAACAAATTTATCATACATGATAAATGTAGTGGAAATAAATGCTATTTGTATAAGTTGATCACATCTACCAAGTTATATTAATATTGCTGTAATTTGACAGAATATAGAGCATTCACAAGCAAAGTTTCTCTTGTGCTGATCATGACCTTGACCTTGACTCAAGGTCATAAAAAGTGCATCAAAATAAATTACCATTGATATTACATATATCTCCCGTACATAATATCAAGATCTAATAATCTGACTTAATTAGTACTGGTGCATGCACTGAGAAATATTTAACAAAATGGCAACCACCTAAAATTCTTGCAATACAAATATTTCCCTTGGCATCTACACAGCAATAAATCTTTATATTTGTCAGGATAAAAACAGATCATTCCATTTTTTTAAATTGTTTAATTTGTTGTGTTAACAGAGATAGATATGGATTCCGTGCAATTGTTTGCAATATCTTATAATTATAGAAACTGACACTTAAATATCATGTTTTGTAAATATTGCTTGATTATTGTAATTCACCAAACCCAATTTCTTTTTTTGTGAACAATTTGCATTTAATTAAATATTATGTCATACTTGAAGATCAGAACCTACAGTTAAAAATATACCCTGATATGCATTTCTTTAAGACATATCTGATGAGCAATTTTCAAAATATATTGCTGATACATATTCTTATATTCAAATTCAATTCATATATTGTGCTATAGATATATAAAGTTGCATAAAGTCCACTTTTTCCTTGGGTGTCATATAATGTCATAGTTGAGGTAGCTGATCAGTTCACTGGGCAGGGGTAGATGTTTAGTATTCTCTCTGTGTTTCTTATCAATTGTCCTACCAACCACGATGCGGCAACAGGATTTGAGGCTCCTGGGATTACCTGTAAAATTGTGCAAATTTTACATACATTTTAAGGATTTATATGGGTCATACTAGATTATCTCTACAATTTATCATAACCAATCATATTGATTGTGAAATTGATGTGAAGTCATTTCAAGTTTATAGGCAATTCTTTAGACGGAACTGTCTTGTCATCTATTAAAAAAATATTTATAAACATACACAAACTGGAAACATTCCAATTTATATCATTGTGAGACATGAATATGACTGATTAAAGATGTTGCACACGTCAAGATTATCATGTTTAGTTAAAAATTTTGAAAAGGAATTTTTTATATATCAAATGGAATTAATGAAAGAAGTGAAACTAACTTAAACATTGCTGCAGAAAGCACACAGTTTCTTGCTGAATATCATTGTGAACATCTAATTCTGTCGCAAGTCTAGACTTGTCATCCTTAAATGTCAATGATGCACCCACTTCATAGAGGAGTTGGGTATATTTCAATGGCGACTTGTGCCTGACAGCTGTATGATACAGAGTCTCGTATGTGTTATGAGGAGCCAGTCCTCGGTTGGTTGTTTGGCAATGGTAGTCGGGGTCTGCCCCGCTGAGTAAAAGCAGGCAGAAGCAATCCCAGTGGTGATATGCAATTGTGATGTACAGTGGCGTGCTGGCAAATGACCCCATGTTAAGCTCTGTACAGTTAAGATCAGCTCCGTGAATCACCAGTTCCTGAAATATCAGAAAAAAAACATAAGGATGCAGATGTTCACTGATAAACAAATTTCATGAGAAACAATTTATTATAAATAACAATGCACTTAAACTGTTCATAAATTTTCAGAGATGAAGGTCACATGACCTTATAATATAGGTTGATGTAACCGAAAAGCACATCATTTTATGACATTAATAAGGTGCTTATATCATTTAAGTTTGGTTATGCCATTTTATTTGTTGCAAACTTAAGTTCTTCAAGATTTTCATGTGATACATCACAGTTTTATTTTCAAGAGCTAAACATAACTTGTTCTTAAGAACCATGTTCACAAAAATGGACAGCCGCCGGGGCTAACCACACTCCTTCAGCAAAATTTGCTTCAGAAAAAAACCCAGATTGCAATCATAAGCATGGGTGCTGGTGGTAAGAAATTTTTTGACTGAAAACAAATGATTTTGACACATCCATAATAGAGTTTAATAGTAAATTTAAAACATTTTTGACTGATTTCAGTCTGTAGACTGAGAACCAGCACCCATGCATAAGCAAACATAATACTTCAAAATAAATGTTGAAAAAAAGAAAAAATACAAAAAAATACATTTTTGGTTTACCTTGACTGCATCATAGAAGCCCTCCATGGCTGCCACATAGATTGGGGTACAAAGATTTTGTGAGTCACCACTAGGGAGTGCTCCAGCTTGCAGTAGGCGCTTTACACAGCCAGTGTGGTGTTTTTTGACGGCCACCAGTAGAGGGGTCTGGGCTTTGATATCAGACTTGTTGACATCAGCACCATGCTGGATTAATATCTCCACACATGTATCTGCTCCCACTGAACACATTGAAAAGAAATGAAGTTATTTTAAAAAATTCTATTTTTAATTCAAAAATATTTTTATAGTAAACATATGGATATCCTATCATGTGCAGCATCATGTATATCAATTTTATGTACACAGTGGCTTAAGAATTTTAGGATTTAAAGAAGCCCACTTTTTTTGACAATTGCCCTTAATTAGCTATAACATTTATATCTGAGAAACAACATAACATAAAAAATAGTTCTAACTGTCTGAGAATGACATCACAGATACACAGAAATCAGGGCCACAACATGTTCAATTTAGTCATTGTTTTCCATCAACCTTTAACACAATGCTCCAATACATTTTGTATGTACACATTTCAGGTCAGGTATGTAATAAAAAGCCTAATATAAACAAAAACAAAGCCATGTAACCATCAACTCTTTAAAAAAAAAAATCCCACAAATGTATTTAATATTTTCACATACATTGTAATGTCTGCAGTTGATGTAGTACGTGTATATCCCATGTCACACATTGTCAAAATATGTTTGTCATTTTTGATAAGATAATGTTTGAAAAGCACCAAAATTAAGGAAAGCGAACCTTGTTATTCAGCGATACACGAATAATTTCAGATCCTTTAAGTCCAACTTACAATGACATGAATAAGGTGTTAAAAAAGTTCTAACCTGATGCTGCAAGTCGGAGTGGTGTGCACCCAAGCCAATTCTTATCATTCAGGCTGGATTGCATGTCTGACTGTTTAATGAGGGCCTTGAGCTTGACGTAGTCGCCACTGTGTGCCGCATGGTGCAGAGGTGTATCCGGACCCCGGTCGGCAGCCATCTTCTCTAATATGGCATTCATACTGCCTGGAAATGCTGCAAAATAAGCAGTACTTCTTGCTAAAAAAGTATCTAAAATAAATTTCTATCTGAAATAACTCTATCCTATTTTTATATGATCTATCATTAATCAAAATTATAACATAAAATTATTAGACATTATTGGTATATCATGCAGAATGTAAACAAATATTAGTTTAAGTTTTGCCCATAAATAATTCCAACAAAACAAGAAATGGCTAAGATATAAGTGCCAGATGTTTACCTTGTTCAAGCATATTCATTGACCTGCTTAGTGGGTTGACTTTACTTTTGGGGGCCATGGCAGGTCTGTAACACATTTTTTTTCTCTCAAAAAACTGCAATCAACATGCTGTGAAAAATGCACATCATAAAAAGGCTTTCAAATTTATACCTTTATATATATTAGTAAGCATTCATACAATATAGCAGGTTAAATGGGGTTAGTAAAGCACAAACTAGTTTAAAAACCTGTCCAAAGCAAAATGAATGGAGTTGTGAATTGATGTGTGTTACTGTTAACTGCAACCACAGTAGTGTAGGGAGCTATTGATCTGCAGGTGATAAATGCAAAAAGAAATCTCTTTTGCAATAATGAATATTTTTTTCCTTTTTATAATTTAAATGGTATAATTTCGGATTTTAAATTGAATAGGTAATTTCCCGCAAGCCATTGGATTTGAAATGTGCAGAGAAGAGTTTTAAAAATGTGAATGTTGTGTGAGTTGTCTGATATTTTAAGGGAATCAATGCATTTGTATTGAGCTCCATGTAAATTGAGCATTTGGTGATGACATTTCTGACATGGACATTTCAAAAACATTATAAAACTGCATAACCATGTTGTAGGAAAAACCACCATGATTGCATACAAACACACATTGCACCTTTGATCTTGACATGTGGCATCACGTAGGCCTGATCACAACTTCATTCATTAAACTCTAAGTACAAAATAACAATGTTTTCAAAGTAAAATATTCTGTCAATGCTATCTTGTCAAAATATTTTGGATTGATATATGAAATATAATGCATAAACCCGTGATTTATCAATGGGCCAAGTTTGAAGTTGTAGCATTAAAATGGACAAAATCCAAGAACAAAATCTAAAAACAGTTCACTATGCATGTTATCCGTTTTATCCTATTACCAGTCATGATTTGATTTGTGTGTGACCTGAATAATTTCAGTTAACACTGGAGTATATATACAGCCTGCAGGTCAGTTGTGTATTAAAACAAAAATAATATATTAACATGGACCAAATCCAAAAGATTAATGTTTTGAGATAAACATCAAAGGACACGACAGGGACCCTACCTGACACTGTCGTTTGAAGATTTTACTTGATGCATTGCAAATAGCCGTGATTCTGACTGTTTACCCAGGTGTGGTACATCTTAGAAGATTTTCTTGAAATCTGAATAGCAGCTTCCTTCACTGACCTGTCAAACCCAACTGCACAAAATGATCTCTCGTCCCCTAGATCACCGACAAAAACAAATGTAATAACATTGTTTTCATAAATCTAAGACGTCATAAGAAAAATAATCTGTAATGATAATTTTGACGATATTAATCATAAAAATGAACATTGTTTTCACTGTTATCACAATTTTTATAAATGCATCTTTATTGAGCCTTGATGTCAGGGACTGAAAATTAACCACAAGGTGGCACTAAATTCAAGATGTCAGCCGGAGTAAATAAACATCCACATGGTTTCTCTCTTGACATTTAAGTAATTTTTCACCAAAAAAAAGTGGAAATGAATCTGGAGAATTTTATTTTCTTGATTTCTACGTAGAAGTAAGCTTATTTATCCATATGTTTAATTGATGCTAAGGCTTACACCGATTATAATGGGTATTGACATGGTTGCCCTTCACTTCAGTCTTCACATTCACAGTGTGATCCAGTGACCGATTGGCAGTGTGAATCACAGTCACACATTTTAAGTTTGACTCAGGCATGCAGGCAAGCTTATTTGGAAATACATTTGCACCCCATTCATTTTACAGACAGAAAGAACTGTACACATGTATATGCCCATTTCGTATATTAAAAAGCAATTTAAAATGGATCATTCATAATTTGCGAGTGGAGGGAATATATCTGGAAGTATCTGGTTGGAAAAGTATGTCATTGAATATATCACTTTGGGATTTTTACATCACTGCAATCTACATGATTATACCCAAAGACATTGGCAAAATAGACTTGAAATCCACTGATTCTCGAAACATCAGTGTCATCACGCACTGCCCATCATATTGAAGTTTCCCCAGTAAATAAACTCGACCGCCGGCGATTGACTGTTGCAGTTCTGACCCATGCCACTATCTTCCCAGTCATAATGTCTAAAAATGCAAATCCGTGTGCATTCTGTAGTGTTTTTTCTCCAGTTTTTTACCCGATATCAAACTTGACAACCAGAAATGGCATTTAGCTAGGAGAGTCCAAGTGATGACGTCATGGAATCGCAAAGGGGAATCTTCATATGACGTCAGAAGGACCACAACATTCCAGAGTCAGGACTTAAATTGGATGGGCAGTGCATGGTATTTCTAAAATCAAAGGATTACAAGTCTATTTTGACAATGTCTGTGGGTATAGTTTCAGTAACTTCCTGATGAGACATGATTTATCAATATCAGTGCTCGCAAAAAAATCAGGATTTTTATTTTGAACATATTGATGATAATTGTATTTGTTTTTCATGTCCATTTACTTTTTGAATGATACATCCCCCTCAGTGGCTGTAAAATCTGTTTGAACAAGACCCTAATTTATAGCTTACTGATAAAAGCATGCTTCTTTTTTGGTGTCATTTTTATGTGGAATGTTATAGAGGCACTAAAAGGTAAAATGACATCATGGCAATATACTTATGATATTCAATTGTGGATGAGCTTTCAGTACACCAAATTATAGGATTAATGCTTAATACCGTAAAAAGAATTGTGCAGTGATATTGATAAAATCAAAAGTTAATGATAAAATATTTGCCTTTCATTTCAATTTTTGTTTAGGTTGATGCACTCCAGTAGATGTCAGTAAAACCTACTTGAACATGAACCTAATTTAACCTCATTTTGAAAGCCCTCCTTGCATCTGATAACATTTTCTGGTATAATATAGCCTGGATGACAAGATGCCTGCAAGTTCAGCTACAGATTCATGTGATGAGTGCCAACAACTGCGTCAAGACCTGGGTGTCAGTCACAAAGAAATGACAGAAAAGATAGATCGCAAACTGACAAAAACAGGAAAGGTGCTCCTGGGTCTGTTTGGGGCAACATTCACTGCAGTGACTGCAGTGGCGCTGCCGTTCATCATGCCAGCCTTGCGTAGGATTTGTCTTCCATATGTGCCAGCCACAGACAGACAAGTGCAGAATGTGATGTCCTTTGTCACAAGGAGCAAACATAGCAAGCTGATTGACCTTGGTAGTGGGGATGGCAGAATTGTGAGTAGAACCATTTTAATGCCTCTTAACATTTACTGAGGTCATACCTTAGTATATGCTTAGAAATTGCAGTAAACTATTCAACATTATTAAACTTGATATTTAAATTTATATTACAAAAATGAACTCAAAGATAAATAGTTTTAATTTCAAAATGTTTGAGTTTCCAATTTTTCAATCCCAAAGTATTTAAATCTTACATGGTTGGAGTCTGATTTATGAAATGGCTAGGTTATCGAAGCTGCAAAGCTGGGAGTGCCCTCTGTTGGTGTGGAGCTTAATTCCTGGCTTGTGTGGTACTCACGTCTTCGAGCCTGGAGAGCTGGGGTCAGACATAATACAATCTTCCTCAAACAAGATTTATGGAAAGTAAGTAAATGTACATGTGGAAATTGGAAAATTGTGTACCAAAAATTAGAATAACATTATTAACTGCAAACAATTTTGCTTCTGTATAAACATCATTTTGAGTATACTTGATTTATATTCCAATTGAAAAATATGATTGTTTCTGTAGGTGGACTTGAAAAAATATGACCACATTGTGATATTTGGTGTGGAGCAAATGGTGAGATAATTATATTGGCATTCTGACAAATGAATCCTTGAGCTTACATTTTAAAGGAAACTGTAATCTCAATGTCCTGACATCAAAGGGTAAAGGTGAAGTACTTTTTTGCTGCAGATGGCTGAGTTGGAGAGCAAAGTAGATGAGGAGTTGTGTGCAGATGGACGAGTGATAGCATGCAGATTTCACTTTCCAACCCGGAAACCCGTCCGAACCCAGGGTGCAGGAATAGATAGAGTATGGCTGTATACATCCTAGCACTAATAGCTTGTGGGACGATCCCCCAGGGGTGGCCAAGTCAATGGAATAGGGCCAGGAATATAAACTCTATAAATCTGTATAAACACAAATACCCTCTTGGCACCCAGGGCAGCAGAAAAGAAACAATGTAAATTATTACTATGTAAAATACCCAATGTGCCCAGGGTGAAGTGATAGACACTATTTGGCTATATCTATCTTAGAGTTGATACCAGCTGGTACCCAGCATATATTCCCGTTCTGATCCTCCTGAAAAAATTAATAACTTTAGATTTTCAATCAGATACCAACTATTTTACTCTGCATCCTCAATTGAATATAGGATTCAAATAACACATAATATTAAATAACTTTTAGTCATGCTATTTCAGTGATGTGCCCAGATATGTTTTTCACTTTACGAGGTTTAACTCAGTGTTCGCACTTAAAATACACTGGCCTTAACAGATTGAGAGGGAAATGACTTATTGCACTGTTTAAAATAGTACTGGGATACTGGGATATTGTACTGTTTAAAATAGTACTTGGATACTGGGATATTGTACTGTTTAAAATAAATGATGAAAAAAAATCCCTTACATTATTTTCTTATATTTATTTCTAAATTACATATGCTGATTATATCACCATAGCTTCTGCTGTGAGAGGGAGATTTTTTTGGCATTCTGTTTGTCTGTCAACTTTGATCTTTCCTCTGAAACTAGCAGTCCATATTTTTAGCTATTGTTAAGTAAGATATATTTCCAGAGGACCAATTTTATTTATTTTACATTAGGCTCAAACTTTTTTTCCATTTTGATACGTTTTTAAAATAATCTAATAGCTCAAGTTTTGACCACAATGCTAACCAAGCTTAAATTGCTTTATTGTACAAAGATACACTTCTAATGCCCATCTGTCCATTTCATATCTTCATTTTCCAAGTGCAATATGAATAACAGCATTTAGGTGAAATTGTTATTGACATTAAAAAAAATGTTGAATAGGGAAATGTTGGCACTTGAAAGGCTTTGACTAGGGATCAGAGCAGAATTTCTTCCCCTCTATGCAGGGTTTCAACAATTTATTTTTTATATTGAATAAAATAATGGTGATCACTGATATTTATTTGGATCATGATGTCTGCCAAGTATTTAAAAAAAATTTTGTTGCTATTATATTTTTTTGTCATTCAATCATTTTTTTTACTTATTTATTGTACTTTTTTAGACACAAAAACATATTCTAAGAATATAATTTTACTCAGGCTCATTTTTGTTACATCACCATATTTTGTGAAATATTGTAAAATATGCAGCCACATATAAAAATACTTTTCGAGCAAAAATCACACTGGTATATAGAGTCATTTATTTAAGCAATAAATCAAGAGTGAATATGAAAAAAAATTCAAGAATGCTTGAATCAGAGATAGGTAAATAATTAATATCTTCACCAAGACTATAACTTCAGAACAAGATTATTTCAGAAAAATTTTTTAGGAACAGATTTTTAAAAAAATTACTAATTTTGAAGAATTATCCAAACATTGTGTCACGTTTAGGATCATTTAAGGTCCAACATGTTACTTATTTGTCACTGTGAGATAATATTAACAACGAGGTGATTGCAGCTCCCGCGATTGTTACTATGGACACTTCTAATCTGCTCTCTGATTGGTTGAAATAAATGCCATTGTCTTCACCATTGTCTCGGCTGCTATGATTGGTCAGTGAACCAGATGTAAGTGCAGTGCTCATATATTATTATTATCAAGATAGAGAAATAATCATTTGATATTCTGGTATATTCTAAAAGATAAATGTAATGTTGAAAAAAAGCCAATGAATGGCCTTTGATTCCTGTTAAAAAAAACATTGCCTTTCCACTTTTACTAAATAATCAAAACAACAAAAGAGGTTAGTTTTTTAGTTAAAGGTATTAAGCATCAATTCTACAATTTGGTGTATTTGAAAGCTTAGCCACATATGAACATAATGACAGATTGAAATTATAATAGAGTAATAAGATATATTCAGTTGCACTCCCAGCAGAGGTCTGTCTGAGCCATAAGCTGCACGTGACGGGTAACACGGGTAGCGTGAACTTTATTTGACCTCAATTGAGGCTCAAAGTAGGGTAGCACTGTTTGAAGTCATTTTGGTACTATTCAAAGGACAATACATTTCATGACGTCATAAGCATATTTGCCATACTCTTATGATGTCATTTTACCTTTCAGTGCCTCTATGATGACACTCCACATAAAAATGACGCCAAGAAAGGAGTGTGCTTTCAATAGGGGCCTATATATTAAGGTCTTGTTCAAATAGGTTTTACAGACAATGATGAGGATGCATTTTTCAAAAAATTATAGTCATGAAAGACAAATACATTTCTCACCAATATGTGAATTTTAAACGTTTTTTTTCAAAATCGGTGCTTAATCCCTTTAAAAAAAAACATTTTATTCTGGGCATAGGTAATAAAAATCTGTTAAATATAGTGATCTACACCTCTTGCTATCATGATATTTCCATGGATTTCTTCATAATATATTGTTTTTACATTACACAGAATCACATGACATAAAATAATCTAAATAATGTGCAAAACAATTGACTTTTGTCCTCCCTTATCAACCCAACCTTTTTTGATACCTACAGGATGTGATGCTCAGTCCAAAAAAGGTGTAAAATTGAAAGCATCTCAATTTACACACAGTATTTAACTTCTTACTTGTTCATTTCTAGTTCTAGTTTTTTTTCTTTTCTTTTTTTCACCTAATGCATAATATTAACTCTTGTTTTATGGAGGTAAAAAAAATTTGTCATGTTACATATGATAACTTAAATATTGGTCTATGGTCCATAAGCAAAATGATAAGCTGATAGGTAATAACAAAAATAAGTTGGAAAAGAAACTTAATATAGGTCATATTCCCCCAAATCTTAAGGGAATTTGTGATTCACCTATTCTTGACATTTAGACCTACGCAGGACAGGTAGCAAATAAGTGACAGGTAGCAAATAAGTGACAGGTAGCAAATAAGTGAACATTAAAATTTAAACATGAAACCCTTACAGTACCCTTGCCCAACACACTTTCTTCTAATGGGGCTGTCTCGCGCCCACAGCGCCACTGGCGTCAATCTCTGTGAGTTGTCTGCACTCTTCAGTATAGAAGAGTTAAATCTGTGAAATCATGTGATTGATATTCACATGATAAAGTAGCAGACAAAAACAAAACTTGAGTTGAACTCTGCGCTAAAAAAGAACTTCTTGTAAAAGGAAGGAGGAAGATGACAAATGTTGCAAGTGAGTAAATAGAGTACATTAGACAAGTTGAAGTAGGGTAGAACTGGAATAGGAACACTGAAACACATTGAACTGCCTCACAATTTATTGTCACTGTCACTCGCGGCGAAACTTGGCCCAAGTTGGCCTGGCAGTGGCATTGTCATTGGGGCCCCCATGGGGTTGGTAAACATGACAAAAGACCATTTTTAAAGCCTTACTCCCTTAACTTAATGGTCTTTTCCGCGAGTTCAGGACTGTTCAGATTTTTGGCCATGCTGATTGTCAGCATAGCTTCTGCAGTGATTCATTCTGTCAATAGTTATAATTATCTCTAAATGACATCACCTTCGCTTGCTCTGTCCGTGAACTTAACAAATACATGTATGTCTTAGCCAATGATAATCAAGATAATAAGTTCCTATGATCTTTCCAGAAAATGTTCCCAAACATTACAAAAAAACAATGATCAGCATAGCTCTAGTGCTCTAAGACCACTGGCACTGGCCTGTGTTTTATCTTCTCCCAAAGCCATTGGTAAAATGGACTTGAACTTTTATGTTTTCTGAAAAAGCATTCATTGCCCATCAATCATATTTAAGCTTTCATATTATACCCATATCCATCGACAAAATAGACTTGAAATCCACTGTTTCCAGAAACACCAGACATAGTAGGGGAGCCAATCTCAGAAAGATACTTATTTTGGGAGTTTTGGTCCCCCAAAATGCAAGGTCTAATTTTAGTCTATTAAGGAAGAAGACACATTGGGGGTCAGTTTTTCATGAAAAAAAAATATATATGTTGTTCATTTAGATTTTGAGATATCCCTGTTAGCATGGTAACCAAATAATTTTTCTAGCATATTAAAAATAAATATACTTTTCTCCATAAGTTTTATATTTTATGTATTAGAATTCACATGGACTCCATAACATACTTTTGGTTAGAGGTAAAATTAGCCAATTAACATATTTTATGGTTGCCATGGTAACAGTTATATGGGCATTTTAGCCATTTTTCAAAATATGACCTTCCAAAGTTGTCTGAGGGTGACACAAATGGATAGATTTTGACAATATTTGTCTTGTCATATAATACTATATTCACACAAAAAATACAAAAAAAATTATTTTGAAAGAATATTGGTTGCCATGGAAACCAATTTAATCAAATTTTTATACTTTTTTTCAAAGCAACCTTCTTAATTTATAATATGGTGCAATAAATACATTGATTATGGCCATTTTTCTCTTGTCAACCTATGATATGATAATTGTTATGTTTAAAGAGATACTTTCTTGTAAAATAAATTATATAAATAACATTATTAAATGATCCTATATGTGTAAATACGTAGAAATTCATAGACAAAATAATTATATCAGTAACCATCGAAACACAAATCAACATTTGAAACTAATCTTGCAACCCCCATAAATTATGATCATTTATTGCATTTTGTACCTTTGACATCATCATGGGGGATTTATTGCACATGCAACTCGAGCTGCAATCATTTTCAATTTTCGCAGAACTTGTCATAACTTTGCTCATATTGGTCCAATTGTCATGCTTTTTACACCAAAATGTCACATTTTTCATGTTCTATCCAACGCACATAACTATTCTGCAGTGGGTCTGCTTTTAGACCGAAAATCGTAGCATCGCTTTTTATTTATTAGTTATGTAAGTAGGTAATTGCCCCATGATGACGTCATTCTTTTTTTTCCAGCACGTCCATTTAAAAGAGCTACTTTTCTCCAAAAAAATCATGTTTCCCTTGACCAGTGATATTAACAGAGCCCACAGATCAATGTGCATTATAATTCTCTTCCAAACTACAAAATGTATCAGAGAAGTGAAAGTTTCTCTTTAAATGGAGACCATGGCACTGTTGGCAGAAATAAAATGATAATTGTTGCCATGGCGACCATTAACCAAAGATAATGTAAAATTGTGGACTGCTCTATTAGTCTCTAATTCCTTTTCTAATTTCTCTAATATTTAATGGATTGATATAATATTTGGCATGAATGTGAAGGTCATCAACACACACACACAAATAAATTACAAGAAAAGATTGTTTTCAAGGAAAGTTGGTTGTCATGGAAACCAATTTGATGAAATTTCTAAACTATTTTTGAAAGTGACCTTCTTAATTTGTCAGTTTGCAAGACAAATACAAAGATTGTGGTTCTTATTGTGATCTTATCATCTCATATTGTACACATACCGGTAGATATTTTTAGATAAAGACCATGGCATTAAGTGATGGTTGTTATAATAAATTATTTTAGACAGGACTAACATCTTCTGTAGACTTAAAGAGATACTTTCTAGTAAAATACATCTCACAAATTATTTGATTAAATGATCATAGATGCATAAATACATTGGAATTCATAGACAAAAAAATATAGTCATAACTTTGCTCATATTGGTCCGATTGTCATGCTTTTTACACCAAAATGTCACATTTTTCATGTTCTATCCAACATACCTATTCTGCAGTGAGACATGTTTCAAGACCAAAAATTTTTAGCATCGCTATTTCAGCTGCTTCCTTCTTTGTTACTAATGTTACTACATTTTTAACAAGCATGTGCATTCAAAATGTCATATTTCTCCCAAAAAATCATGTTTCAATAATGCAGTCATATTAACAGAGCCCACAGATCAATGTGCATTATAATTCTCTTTAAAACTCCAAAAGTGCATCAGAGAAGTGAAAGTATCCCTTTAAAGGGGACATAATTGTTTGATTGTTAGTTGCCGGAGGTCGAGTTCTACCAGAGTCGTGGCTTAGATATGAAGGGCAAAACAAGGTATTTCTGGAAACAGTGAATTTCAAGTCTATTTTGACAATGCCTATGGGTGTAATAGATATTGACCTCTGCCAGGCTCTGGCAATTGACTGTTGCAAGTATGACCTGTGTCACCATCTTTCCCGTTCATGATGTCTCAAAATGAAAACTCCTGTCTTCAGTTTTTTCTCCCAACATGAGACTAAACAACTCAAGATGCCATTTAGAAAAATCCAAGTGATGATGTCAAGGCTACACAAAAAGGGGTAAATGTCAAATGACGTCACACGGCAACCACTCTATAATTTGAAATTTTGGAAAAGTTGTCTCATTTTGCTTAAGTCTTTGTTTAAAATGAACCGACATGAAGTTATGGATACATATATATTATTTCAGTATAAGTATACAGGCATGTGTGTGCAATGCTCATCACATGTACACAATGCATCTCATGCACACAATGCATCTCTCAACATTTCTGCAATCCCAAATAAAATGCACAGTTGATGAAATGTATGCCATATAAATATGAGGAATGCTTGCCATAATATAATATAGTAAAATCTAAAAGATGTGTATCAATTTTTGATGAAAAATAATGTATTGAATATAAGAATTAATTAATGGAAAGAAGAAACCATCAGCTAAAGTTTGTCTTCAATGGGACAAATCTTCCAAGAACTGACAGGGCAAGCAAATGGATATATATTGCACAGTGCATATTGTTCCAGTTGTGACAATTAAGGTTTTGACATGTAAATTTCCAGCAGTTCTGCACCTTGCAGAAATTTCCCATAGAAGATATTTCATAGAAATCCATTTTGATTTGCACACAGTGACAAAATAGCTTAAGAAATAATAATTTTACATCTTAATGCTTTTTAGAAGGGTGAAAAGAAGCTCATGATGCAGAAGATGAACGGACACTATACGAATAGAGATACTTTCAGTATGACCCTATCCATACAGTGTTAAGGTGTTGATATTTGAGTGTGGAGACTGCTGAAATGCACCCCGCCATTTCCATAGCTGTAAGAGCATATGAAACATTTCACACGCCACATTCGTTGTAAGGATAATACACGCCATGCACAAGTATCATGGGTAATGAGGCCTACAAGCCAGACTTAAGGCTTATGTGACACACAAGTCAACAGATAAGAATATAAAACAATGGATGTTTGGTCAACAGATATAACAGAAGACTTTGAAAGTCGTCAGGGATTATTGGCTCATGCTGCTGATGGTCCACTGGACGATTCTCAAGATCAAATAGGAATCGAGGAGATTAAAACATATAAAAGACGATGGTACATTCTGGGCCTCTTCTGTGCTGTGGGGTTCTCCCAGGGGGGATTATGGAACACCTGGGGACCCATATCTGACTCTGCAGAGAAAGTGTTTGGGTGGACAGATGGAACGATAGCACTTCTCTCTAACTGGGGACCCATTACATATGTGGTTGGTATTGGCTTCTTCACATGGCTCATGGATGTCAAAGGTGAGAAATACTGTTATAATTACTGTATGTCATTTAATTGAAATTCTTTACACAATTAATTGAAAATCACATTTATTTGAGATTTGAAACTTTTCTCAAGGTTTACTTCTAAAATGATGCAAGCAAAAAAACAAAAATATTCATTTTGGTTTAATGGTTTTAAAATTTTAATGATGAATTTTAAACTTTGTGTAAGTTGGCCACAGGGCCAACCTTGAGCATGAAGATCTTTTGATTGCACAAAATGCAATCCCTGAATTTGGGTACGGTAAAGGATGTAAATTCATGTTTAAAGTTTAGAGTTCAGAATTTGTAATTAATTGTGTTCCAAGGACTTCGTTGGTCAGCCATTGTGAGTTCCCTCATGGTAGCCGTTGGTATGGGAGTGCGCTGCATCACATCTGCACCTCCTGCTGCCACCTGGTTGATCCATCTTGGACAAATCCTTAATGGCTTCCCTGGTCCTGTTGCCATGGGGGCAGCACCGTTAGTGTCGGCAACATGGTTCCCAGCCCATCAGAGAACGACGGCTACAGCTATTGGGGCTATATTTAATGGATTGGGTGTGGCTGTTTCATTCATTATTGGTGAGTGTGAACTGTAGTGTGTAATGAAATATGCATAACACATAGTGTAATATCACATTGAAATATAAGAAAATATGTTTGATAACGAAGAAACGTATGATAAAAAATAGGTGTTCTCATAAGTAAAATGAATATATTAAAGAGTGTGATGGGACCTCTGCCATATTATTTTGGAACCCCCCCCCCCCCCACACACCCTTTGAGACATTTCCAAAAGCTGGTCTATGGAAATCTTTGCTTCTATATTTCATTCATAACTGGAACATGTTATATCCATCAAAATAACAGTATAAAGGCATCTTATGCCTCAGTCACATTTGCACCGGGTGCCGGCCAGGAAGTAAGAATCGGCCTACTTCATAATCTGCTGGGCACCGGGGAGTTTATCAGCAACAATCTGAGATATGCCGTAGCTGTGGTCACATTATTAAAGGGCACCGCACGGCATGTGCAAGATGGAATGGCACAGACATCTGTAGGATGTCTTAACGACGTCTGTTTCATGATACAGATGTCTGCAGGATGTCTTTAAGACGTCTGGGTAGGCTTAAAAAAATACATTTAATCCTATTTTCACCACATGATGCCACCGGCAGCCCTAAGATAATCTGCCGATGTGCCTGCGGGACACTGCCGGGACCCTGCCGTGCACTTTAAGATGATATTTGCTGATAAGACATTGGGAAAACGCCGGAAACTTTTATGTTGGAAAAAAGTTCCCGATGACCCGTCCGACGTTTTAAAGATGCCCAATTGTGGCTGATGATCTCCCGGTGCCCGTACAGCAATCTAAACTGCCAGCCGATTTTGTAAAAAAATACACATCAGCCGGGCATCTTTACTTAAATCGGCGCAAATGTGACTGAGGCATTAGGTAAGCACTTATATTCTCAGTGTAATGTGGGGTTCGAATGTGTGGGTAAATGTATAAAGCAATGAATAACAGAATACAATACAACTGGTTTAAGCAACAAAACAAATGGTCTGGAATATTGGATGACATGAGTATGGGACATAATGAGGTAGGTAACCCTGCTCAAAAACTGTTTCTTAGAGGAACAATGCCCTCAGGTTACGAAATCAGATTGGAGCAATACCACATGGAAAAGATTTTCCACCAGGGTTCAATTTATATAATGTGTGGATATCAAGTCAATGTTATATTCCAAACTGCAGTCTTAAACTAGTATGATTACAGTATGTTTTTACACTTTCCCATCTTGAAATGTCCAAGAAAATAATGTTTTTAACCTTATATAGCCTTTAACCTTGTATAGCATATATATTTAAATTTCCTTTGAACTTTTGTTTAAAAGTTACACAAGCTTACATAATATCAGGGACATTGATTGGATCCTTTGATCTTTGATTGCTACTTTCAGAAGCAATATCAGGGGACATATGGGAATGAACCTTTGGTCTTTTGGAAAGTACCATATTTACTTGAATATAAGACGAGGTTTTCGTATCCAAACCTTCAGTTAATGTTTGGTAGGTTGTCTTATACACGAGGGCAACCTGTGGACAGTGATATACAGCAAGAATAATTGATTTTAATCATGTGAAAAGTAAATAAACTTATTTTTGTCGCGAAAACGATCAGAGCATATCAACTCGCATTGAAATATTAATATATTGTGCAATGATATTCTTCGTATTTACGTAGTATCAGGGATCCATCATTGTGCAATATATTAATATTTCAATGGGAGTTAATAAGCTCCAATCATTTTCGCGCCAAAATTAAGACCTCCCCGTCTATTCCGCTTTTCAAAATGACGACCACGTATAGCGTAATGCATGTTAAATGGACAGATGGTTTTGTTCTGTTGTCGACCTGCAAAGCATAATTTGTGATATTATTGGGTAAATACCATTATTTATCATTTAAAATGCAATTAAAATCAATCCGCTATGTCTGATATCCGTTATTTCGAAAGTAGGAAAGTTGTAATGAAAACACTTTGTTTTGATGCTAAGGTCAAGGACATCACGGACATCATATTTACTTTTTGCCGTAAATCCCCATCCACAGGTATTCCTTGTGTATAAGAGCTCTTGTTGCCTAAGCATATTTACGTTTCACTTTTAAAATGGCCGCCAAATGGTTGAATGGTAGCAGTGCCGATGTCTCGAGAAAAACCGACTCGTCTCATATTCGGAAATTGGTCTTTTCAAGCAAAATAACATCAATTTTGGGGGGATGGGGGGGGTTGTCTTTTACACGAGTCTTATATTTGAGTAAATACAGTAGGCTACGGTGAATAAATAGGGCAGTGATCAGGTAACATCCTTATCAATTGTTACACAGCATTTTATTGTCTCTTTATTATTGCTTACGTTACTGAGTACAGCAGAGTGTAAGTATATTTTAATCCCAAGCTGCATTTGAAGTATAAGCACTAAATATAGCCCCTGACTTCACTGCTATGTCCCCCCCATGGAAACTTGATGTTCAACGAAGCCAATAACAAACCAGGAAGAAATGATAATACATATTATCAATACCTCATAAGAATACCTTGCAAGTCCCACATACACATATACAGGAGCTATATGTTTTCAGCTTCAAAAGTATACTTTTCAAAATGATATTTGTTTTTATTTTTGGATGAGATATATCCTTAATATGTTTTCTTGGACCTTGGGAGTAATAAAATTCATTTGTGATGTTTTTAAGTGTGTTTTGATAAGTTTTGTAAGAAAAGGTTTGCCTCTGAGAAATTGCATGGTCTTCTGAGTGTCAAAAGCGAGGATAGGCAATTCAGCTGGCTATTCTTAGATGCACTTGTATCCAAAGATAACTGGGGTCAGTTGGCCGTAGTCATGGTGACAGTCCCATGAGGATGTGTGTTGCACCCTGAAAGAGGCCAGGTTGGGGTGAAACAGGGCAATATTATATCTGCTGAGCTGACCAGCTAGGAGCACATGTCAAGGAATATGAATACAAGTGTAAAGTTAAAGCTAAAAGATGTTCTTGCTCGGCGTAGTTTTGAACAAAAGGTGAGATGAATCTTTCTAATACTTATTTAAATTGATTAACAAGAAGATAATTTTTATATTCATGCAATTTATGGTTCTTTGTATGCTTAGTATCGCGTAGACATTGCCACATTTTCCTTGTAACAAACAGTTGAATCTTAATTAAAGTTTTGATATCAGATTATACAATATAGAAGAAATAAAGTGTAAATCTGGATATTGTGAACTATAATATCTGCTACAAAAACAATATTGGTTAACTATTAATAAAAAATGTAATTTATATATATCTTACTATAATTTAAGGACCTCTTAAATTATAGCAATACATTTATATATTTATTGCTATAATTAATTTTTTTTCTCGTTTGCTGATTACATAAAACAAGCTAGAACGTACAATCAATCATTATGATGTTTCACCTTGTGCTAATCCCCTTCTGTACCCCATTGTGGCTGTTGACTGCATAAACCACATGTGGTATGATAATTAGCCATGTGTGTTACATCCTGTCACGTTCAGCGTGAGGGAAAGAAGCTAACCCATACTGGACTTGCAAGGTATTCTTATGAGGTATTGATATTATACAATACACAGTAGGTTATGTTTGTTGTTATCTGTATTCAGGCCACATGCGTATGGGAGGGGGCAGGGGCCTTAATAATGAACAGTATCTATCAACTTGATCAGAGATGACAGTGCAAGTGTACTTAACAGACTGCAGCACAGAGTGTAAAAGTAAGGTCATTATGTCAGCTATCAAACTTTGATGTAGCAGTTGCAGTGCAATGTATCTAGTATAAATGAATCTGGCTACAAACAAGTCCACTATTATTGTTAACAACACAGATACTACAGTATATTTTGTGACATTTGTCACAAGGTATCTAATTACTACTTTTTTCCATGAAATATATTTTGACCTAATGTCTGGAAGCTGAGAGCACAACTCACAAATGGCCTCAAAACCTTGGGTCAGAATATGTGGCAGTCACCATATTATTACATGTATGCACATGTATGTACATGTACATAATCTAGAACTATATGTGGATTTTTGTATTAATAGGTCCGCTTATGGTTGATGATGTGACCGAGAGCAACTCAAGGTAAAAATTTATCAAATCAAAAAGTAAATATTAGACAAGAATGCAAACTTTCAATATGTAAAGACATTATTTTTTTCATTTCAAAATATAGACATTTGATAAGACTGCATGATATTGATATGTGGTGAAAATTGAAAGATGAGTCCTGAAATGGTTCTTTAAATGATAAAGTTTTATAAAAGTGTTAAAAGTTACGGGATGAAATATAAATTGACGACAGGAACGACAGTGTCTAATATTTACTTTTTGACGACAGTAACTTTTTTTTATTGTAACATGATATATTCACTTTAGCTCTGTTGATTTCTTGGAGTCGCAGAGCTTTAGGAGTGGGGAAAATGTCTGTCCATCTGTCCATCCATCTGTCTGTCAAGATTTCTTTAAAAATCTTCTCCAAAACTACCAATAATATATGTTTCATATTTTATATAGAGAGGTGAAGATTCAGATTCTTTCAAATCATAGTGACGAGGTCACAGATTTTGTACGGAGCATATCTCAGAAATGTCTTAGGTCATAGCTGTGCCTCGTCATAACTTTTTAGTCATGTGACCTTTGACCTTGACACATTGACCTTGAATTCAAAATTTGTGTACATGCAAAATCTCACAACCATTAAAAGTGAATAAACATATGTCATTGGCATAAGAGCTATGCCTATCATTGCTTATCAATGGAAAATAGATATAATTAGACCTCTAAAAATTCAAAACCTTGCCTACTAATACCTAAAGGAGAAGATGTCATGAATGATTAACTAAGATAATAAATATTGGGCATGCCCGACAACCTCAAAGTGCAGTTGTTGCACTGTCACTTTTATTTTGCCACTGCATCCATTGACCTTAATGCAATGACCTTAAGGTCACAAATTTTGTGCATGAAATATTGAATTGGTAATAAGATAATGATTTACAAGATATCAATGAATATCTCATCAAAACTGAATTGGGATCTTTCATGGAAAACCATAACCTGTTTGCTAGTTACACTTGATCTCAGTTCATGTGTTTTCATTCAAATCAGCAGAGCTATCATTGGGTTGGTCATGTTTTCAGGGGAAAAGATTATAATTATGATATTGGACGGTTTCTTTTATCTCTTCATAGCTGGGTTCCACTGGAAAATGAGACCTTCTATCCTATACTCAACATATCCAATGTTACAAAATCAAGTAAGTAGCTCATCACCCACATGTTCAACATGTTGAAAGATGTGACCATTTTATTTTTACCCTCAGCCCCTGATGTAATCAGGCTGAGGGTATTGCAGTACTCCTGGCGTGGGTATGTATGTATGTATGTATGTATGTATGTCTGTATGTATGTATGTATGTATGTCTGTAGCGAACATCCTTGTCATCGCGATAACTCAAGAACAAATGATGGCAGCTTCATGAAACTTGACACACATATGCATCTGGTGAAAACCTCGGACGAGTTCGATGGACGGCGACCTTGACCTATTTTTCAAGGTCACAGGGACAATTATGTGAAATCCCAAGAATCACAATAACTCAAGAACGAATGATGGCAGCTTTATGAGATTTGACACACATAAGCATCTGGTGAAGCCCTCGGAATTTTTCCTATGAAACATGACCTTCACCTACTTTTCAAGGTCACAGGGACAATTATGAAAAATCATCTTGTCATCGCGATAACTCGAGAACAAATGATGGCAGCTTCGTGAAACTTGACACATATAAGCATCTGGTGAAAACCTCGGACGAGTTCGATGGACGGTGACCTTGACCTATTTTTCAAGGTCACAGGGACAATTATGTGAAATCCCAAGAATCGCATAACTCAAGAACAAATGATGGCAGCTTTATGAGATTTGACACCCATAAGCATCTGGTGAAGACCTCAGAATTGTTTCTATAAAACATAACCTTCACCTACTTTTCAAGGTCACATGGACAATTATTTGAAATCATCCTTGTCATCGCGATAGTACGAGAACAAATGATGGCAGCTTCGTGAAACTTGACACATATAAGCATCTGGTGAAAACCTCGGACGAGTTCGATGGACGGTGACCTTGACCTATTTTTCAAGGTCACGGACAATTATGTGTAATCCCAAGAATCGCAAGAACGAATGATGGCAGCTTTATGAGATTTGACACACACACAAGCATCTGGTGAAGACCTCAGACTTCTCTTGATGGAACATGACCTTCACCTACTTTTCAAGGTCACAGGGACAATAATGTGAAATCATCCTTGTCATCGTGATAACTCAAGAACAAATGATGGCAGCTTCATGAAACTTTACACGCATAAGCATCTGTTGAAAACCTCAGACTAGTTCGGTGGACGGCGACCTTGACCTATTTTTCAAGGTCACAGGGACAAATATGTGAAATCCCAAGAATCGCAATAACTCAAGAACGAATGATGGCAGCTTTATGAGATTTGACACACACAAGCATCTGGTGAAGACCTCAGACTTCTCATGGTGGACCATGACCTTCACCTACTTTTCAAGGTCACAGGGACAATTATGTGAAATCATCCTTGTCATCGCGATAACTCGAGAACAAATGATGACAGCTTCATGAAACTTGACACACATAAGCATCTGATGAAAACCTCAGACATTTTTGTATGGAACATGACCTTCACCTACTTTTCAAGGTCACAGTTACAATTATGTGAAATCCCTATCATTGCCATAACTCGAGAACGAATGTTGGCAGCTTTATGAGACTTGACACACATAAGCATCTGGTGAAGACCTCAGACTTCTCTTGATGGAACATGACCTTTACCTACTTTTCAAGGTCACAGGGACAATCATGTCAAATCCACGTCATTGCAATAACTTAAGAACAAATAATGGCAGCTTCATGAAAATTGACACACATAAGCATCTTGGAAGTCTTCACATGAGTTTGATGGACGGTGACCTTAACCTGCTTTTCAAGGTCACCTGCCCATCTCAATAATTCTAGAGTAAATGATGACAGTTTCATGATACTTGACACACCTAAGCTATCAAAGGAAGTAGATTTTATGGGTTTTTTTACCCCTGCATCAATTTGCCTTGGTGCAGTGACATTTTGTTCACAAATATTGTGTGGAGCGAATGTTGTGCAATGAGTTACCAGGGCTGAGGGTTGATGCATCTCTGATGCCTATGTTATTAATATTTTCTTGAATCAAGAGCTTGGCATTTTTTCTTGCTGATCAGGGTGTAGCATTTCTGAGCATTGTAGGTCCTCTTGCATTTTACTGCAACATCATGACTTTCAACTCTCCAATATAACAGGCTGTCTGAAGTGAATTCCCCCACAATGTTGTTAGTATAGAGTCGAAAACGTATTGGCTCTAGTACTGTACCCTCTAGCACTCCAGTTTTAACATGTAAAGGGTCAGATTCATCACCATAATAATTACCCTATGTTCATGGTTTGTAAGCCAGTTTATTTTATTCACAATCCAACCTGCCCTGAGATGCTTGAGCTTATGATTTAGTTGTTCATGGCAGACTGTCTCAAAGGCTTTACTAAAATCAGAATGAGCACGTGTCAATGTTTTCCCCTCATTTCTCGCCTTAAATATATCCTTAAGGTTGTGAATAACTGTGTTTAACACATCATTAACTAATAACCAAGGAGTCTAAAAATATATACTGTCATTTATAAATTGTGGATTCTTAGCTGGCCTTCAAAAATTGGTAGTCTGTCATTATCGTCTTAGGAGGTAGTCCATGGTGTGAGGCATAATCAAATTAATTAATTTTTTTCAGATATTGAGACTGTGAGATCTCAGATAATGTTTCTCATGTACATTGGTAAGTACAAATTTACAAGATTTTTCTTTTATACAACATCAAAGCTTGAATCTACCGGTAGGTGGAAATGTGTATTATAATTAGGACGAGTTGACAAATTCATGTTTAATATCAGAGCTGAGAGCAGATCAGAGTTAAGGCAGGATACAAAAATATGTTCAGTACCTTTCCAATATAAATAACAAGAAACTGATGATTGTCAATGGCCTGACATGGATGTGTTCAGAATATAAATATGCATTGGGCCAGTCAACACTTAAATATTTTGGCCTGTTTTTTTTCATTGGCCATCATAAATAGAGCTCTCATGTTTGATAGGGGGGTGTATACATCTAAATGAGTAGTATTGGATACTTAGATAAAAGCTATGCTTTAGCAAACACTCACAGTTCAGGGAGCACTCAAACAGGCACAATTCAAGGAAACATTTAAACATCTCTCTAGAGAAAATTTTTAAGTGTTTTCCATCTTGTCATAATAAACAAGCTCAAAACATGGTGGATGCAGCTTGACCAATAGTACTGGTATCAGTGATGAACTTCATGACTCAGTGACCAGTCACGCCACATTGAACATTTTGAAAAAAATGTTTTGAAAAGAATATTTATTGACGATTTATGGAACAGACACTATTGGTTGAATGATGAACTTTGATAACAACTTTGTTAAATAATTCATTTTGATGAATGGTACAGGTGTCTGAGATGAATTCCTTATTTTAGTGAACAGCAGGAAAGGGTGTATTCTCACATTTCTCAGACTGATGAGTATGAGAAAAACATATTTCATAATTTTGATCAACTAATGTTTGTGAACTAATGTTCTGAAATTAAGGATGGTTGGAGAAAAAGTCAAGGATTATATTAATTTATTTAGTTGCTTTACAATCATTGGTATGACATCAGCAAAATAAAGCATAAGAATAAAAATGTTTCAAGCAAAGCTTGGCATATTCTACATACAAGTGCTTTATTTTTTAAAAAGTTATTTATAAATATACTTTTAGCTTCTCTGTTAGCTTAGCATATGCAGTAAGAGGTTGACATTTTCTGTCTGTCTGTCTATATGTCTGTCTGTCTGTCTGTCTGTCTGTCTGTCTGTCTGTCTGTCTGTCTGTCTGTCAAACACAATCTTCTCCTCTGAAACTACTGTGTGGATTTCTTAGCTATTCATATAAAAAATAAATATGTTTTCCATAAGTTCAGACTTTTTCATTTTTTTATGATCTAAAAAACGATATAATGGCAAACAGTGAATTGTTTCCTGTATGCCCAGAAACCTGGAACAACCAGTCAGCTCGGCAGCGCTTCATTCATATAATCTAAATATAGATTCAGTTTAATATGTCTAGAGAAAAGATATATAGAGTCAACATTATATTATATATATTGAATAATTAAATTAATTTTGGCACATTGATTGTTCTCATCCTGCAAAGCTGGGTACTTATCCTGCAAAGCTGGGTACTTATCCTGCAAAGCCGGGTACTCATCCAGCTTTGGGTACTTGTCTTGCAAAGCCGGGTACTTATCCTACAAAGCTGGGTACTTATCCTGCAAAGCCGGGTACTTATCCTGCAAAGCTGGGTACTTATCCTGCAAAGCTGGGTACTTATCCTGCAAAGCTGGGTACTTATCCTGCAAAGCTGGGTACTTATCCTGCAAAGCCAGGTACTTATCCTGCAAAGCTGGGTACTTATCCTGCAAAGCTGGGTACTCATCCTACAAAGCTGGGTACTTATCCTACAAAGCCGGGTACTTATCCTGCAAAGCTGGGTACTTATCCTGCAAAGCCGGGTACTTATCCTGCAAAGCCGGGTACTTATCCTGCAAAGCTGGGTACTTATCCTGCAAAGCTGGGTACTTATCCTGCAAAGCTGGGTCTGTAGGCTTTCCTAGGAAGTAACACCCATTATTAACAGGCAAGGATCAGCACAGCTCATAAATTTTCAGGCTATGTTTTATCAAATATAGCCAAATAATCTGTCGTGACATAATACATGCTTATAATTGCAGAGTTTGCTTGGTGTGCAGCCTTGCTGGTGCTTATATTAGTGTATTTCCCTGCCAAGCCTCCATCCCCTCCAAGCATCACAGCATCCATACAGAGAGTCAACTATGTACAAGGCATCAAGCTACTCTTCAGGTAACTGTCCCAATCTAATCAACAGGCAAAAACACTGACAGAACTCATAGTTATCCTGTTTATTAACAAGAACCTGGGTATTGATGTTATCCACTTCTCCAGCCAGACTTCTTTTCCTTCTAATAAAATGGGTGATTCTAAAGTGAACAACTTCAGAGTGATGATTGAACTACCCGGTATTTCACAGAAAGGAAATCATTCTGTAAAAAGATTCATTTTGTAAAAAGATTAAATCACAAAAAGCCAACTACCTTTTTACCCATTATATATTATATAGATATTTTAAAGGGCTCTAAATATGAATGATTAGTTTGAAAAAAAAAATAAGGCTAGAAAATAAGAGAGTCTTCTTTCTCATTCCAACCATATGCTAAAAATATAAAGTTTCAAAATATAAGATATTTATAACATAAAAGCTGTTGTTGGATTCATGTGTTCCTTCTTCACATTTTCCCAAAGTAAATAAATCAATGAGAAACAAGAGCTCCCCACCCCCACCCATCCAAGAAAATGGGTTGAAATTGAATGATACATTACATGATACATTGAATGATACATAAGCTTTACCGCTCCCTTCAGGAATCAGAGGTTTTGGATCCTGGGCTCTGTGTACTCCATATCTCTGGGTATATACAATTGTTGGTCTTCCGTCTTGGATGTGAATCTCAAGGCCAGAAATGTATCACAGGTAACATCCTGCAACTATTCCTTGCATAAATATTTCTGAAAAAAATGATAAGACTTGTAATATTAGGGCTAATGTTCATTTCATGCATTTTGGTCTTTGTCAATAAATAAGTATCCTGTCATTACATGAAGTTATCAATACATGTGCTATATCCATCAGTGACACTTGTCATTATTTTATCTTATAAAGGGATAATTGTATATTATAATCTTACAAGATTGACAAATCAGGACCACATCTTTGCACACATGATCAAAATCTTTGTGCTCATGATATCTGTCCTCTGCTTCAGATGAAAATTCATTTATCGACTTACATATTTGAATAGAAAAGACCTGAAGCTCAATTTTGAGTTGTCAATGTTGTTAATTGGCCAAGAACTGAAAGTGCAGGGCCAATTTGTATTTTATCATAAGAAATTGCTTCTTCCATGTGTACATATTATCACTTTGGCGAGGTCATTGGATGCAATTTCATAACAATTGATTTAAAAATTCACATAAATTTTACAATGTTCCATTTGTTGCATGTCTACAAGACAATTTCATAATTATGCGATGATTTGCACAAATCCTATGATGGTTAGCTCAATGTAATGATGTCTTTGAGAATGGCATTGTTTACATATTTATCATCCAAGTTAGCTTCATCATTAATGATTTAAGCTAACAGTTAAACTATTTGAGGTGAAGACAAAATTAAGGCAGTCTTTACCATGAATGGCAAAGTTGGATATGTTGCTATTAAAGTGTGGGAAAGTCACAGCCAAAACCGAAGAAAGACTTTGATGACATTTCCACAAGAATGATATATCATTTCCAAGATTGAGATTTATATTATTTCCAATATTGAGATTTGCCTCAAGATTGAGATTTGCCTCAAGATTGAGATTTGTTCACAATTGAAATTAGAGTTTGATATTGCAGGAGGAGGCTGGTTGGCTTGGATTCTATGCTTCAGTAGCAGGCAATGGAGCAGGCCTCCTTTTTGCTGTGTGAGTTTCAAAGAAATGGATTTCCCTTTCATAATAATAGTCTGATGTACTGAATGTGCTCTCATCCCTGATGTAATTTTGTAATGATTTATGTTTTTGTTTTAATAATAATAAATAAATAAATAAATTCCTTTATTTATCCTCGGTAACACAGATTAGATACAAATCTAGTTTTCACCATGGCCGAGTCTTATGCTAGGATAAAACATTTATGTACAATATTTAAAAACACATTAAAAATATAAAATCATTTGTGTATTATGACATAAAATATTTCTTAAGGTACCTTGATTTGAAGCAAGACACACTTGCAGACTCTCTAATGTTAACATCTAGTGAATTCCATAAGTTAGCACCTTCATAATTGAAACTCCTAGTGAAATATGTCAAATTTGGTTTTGGTGCTCTCAAATTCCCTCTAGCAGCTGATCTGGTATTGTATTTATGCACAGCTGCAACTGGGGTGAAATTTTGCAAATATTCAGGAACTAAATTTTTGTGAACTTTGTACATCATCAAGCACCGTTTGTACTGTACACGATCATTGAATGGCATCCATTTCATAATTCTAAAGAGTTCTTCTGAGGATTTGTCCCTAATTTTGCATCTTAGCATGACTCTGGCAGCTCGCTTTTGCAGCTTGCATATGCGTTGAACATTGCCAAGGTTGGGACATCTACCCCAGATAATACAAGCATAATCCATATGTGGTAAAACAATGGCATTATAGAGCATTTTCAATGTATCAATATTTACATAATCTCTTACTTTTTTCAATACACCAATTTTCTGTGAAATCTTCTTAGAAACATAATGATAATGATCTTGCCATGTGAGATTGCTGTCGATATGTATTCCAAGCAATTTTGCACTACTGACTTGTTCTAAAATCTGATTGTCGCAATAAACTGATAGCTTTGTGTTCTTTTTCACTCTCTGTGTAGTACCTATCAATTGAGTCTTTGTCTTACCTACATGCAACGTTAATCTATTGTACTTCATCCATTTGGCTACTTTGATAAAATCTGATGACAACTTTGCTGAAATAGTGTCTACATTATTACCAATTGCTTGTAAGGTGCTGTCATCAGCATACATATGTACTGATCCATCTATTACCTCTGGCAAATCGTTTATATACAGTGTAAACATAAGGGGACCCAAAATGGACCCTTGTGGAACCCCTACTGTAACCAGTTGATTTTCAGAGGTTTCTCCTTCCCACATAACAACTTGGGATCTTCTATCAAGATAAGAACAAAACCAATCCCAGCTGTTACCTGTGACACCATATGCAGCAAGTTTTTGAATCATAATGCAGTGATTGACGGTGTCAAAGGCCTTACGAAGGTCTATATACATTAGACCTATCATATTACCTCTGTCTATTTCACACAACCAATCATCTGTAATCTTAAGTAAAGCAGTATCACATGAGTGATTGGGTCTGAACCCAGACTGGTAAGATGTGATAAGCTTATGTTCCTCAAGATACTGATAGAAAGTTGTGTGTACATGTCTCTCTAGGATTTTACTTGCTACTGACAATATGGACACTGGCCTTTAGTTAGAAAGATTTTATGTGGTAATGAATGCCTTATTTTTTCAGTTTTGCTGACATATTTAAGAGAAGAATGAAGTTGTATCTATGGTTACTGTTCTGTGGTGCAACTGTCTGCATTGGGGTGTTCACTGCTGGGTACCAACTCTATATTCCATTTACAAAAGGTAATTGAGCCACAAGGACTTTGTGTACTTATCAGTTTAGGGGAAATATTAAGACACTCGATACCTTTAAATGTATTTCCTATTATGTCTAGTAGTTGCATGGCCAAGTGGCAGTGTTCTATATACCCCATACAAATTGAGATGAGTTTAGGATAAAATCTGATTCAAAGAAGCAAAATGAACTTATCACAATTATTGATTTCAGAGCTAATGTACTCCACATTGATCTTGGGGGGCATCTGCCTCAATGGTGGTGTACCCTTGATTTTTGAGCTTGTTTGCGAGGGGGCATACCCTGTAGCAGAGGGTGTGACAAATGGCTTCCTCACCTGGCTTAACAACATCACTGGGCTCATCTTCCTGCTAATCCTCATGGTCAAAAATATAGGTCAGTATAGCCAGAAATAAGGATAGTTAAGATGTACTTTATGTTTCAGATCTTATGTATGGGACAACAATCTTTGAGAGTGAGTTGGTGTTTGCGAGCTTGCCTTTGTTCTTTGAGCTGGGTTGTGAGAGCACATATCCCATAGCTGAAGGCCTTACAACCAGTGTTCTAATAGCTTGCAGATATTTACTACAAATCCCTTTCTTGTTTATTTTATCATGTAGCAGAGTAGGTAAGCTCTATTTAGGAACTGTTTCCTATATTTAAACAATTTGTATTGTGTTATTTGATCTTTGATAGTTGTTATTATTGTGCCAAATTAAAGGTAAATGTCATACATTATACTGAGGGACTGGTTATAATCAAACCCAACATGGGAATAAGAGAAGCAAGAATCTCTTTGTGCAGTCATGTCTGATATCACTATGTTCTGTTTTGGGGAGGGTAAACATCACACCATTTTACTGTTTGATGCTATCTTATTGTATTTCAGGGACAACTTGGATGAACTGGTGTCTGTTTGGGTCCATTGTTATCTGTCTGCCAATACTTTGTACATTCCAAGAAAAATACAGCCGTCTTGATATTGACACCCAACACAAGAAAGAGCCACTGGATGACTCAGGACACAATAATGTGCATCACATTACCACAGCCACCTATCCAGAATAACACTACCACATATCCACAACTTGATATCAATATATATAAATCACTTTCACTTTCTTAAAATCAAAAATGTTTTGCAGACTATGATAAATGTTAAATGAACACCATTCCAGTTAGCCATTAAATGGTAGAAATTTGTTGATGTTTTTGCCTGATTTTCAGAAAATTTATTATTTAAGTTCTTATCAAATGATTTCCATCATTAAAGGAAATTAAGCTTCATATTATAATTAATTTAATGTTAATTTAATGTTAAAATATAACATACACATGAACATCATATAAATATTTAATTTTATCACAGTACATTAGGAGAAATTATTATTAGTGACACTTTCTGCCATGTATGACAATATATTAGTTAGTTTTGGCCAGCTTCTGCAAATAATGGGTAAACACGGGCAGCATGAACTCTTAGTGACCCAAATGAGGCTCAAATTAGGTAAGCACTGTTTGATGTCATTTTACTACCATTCAAAGGACAATGCCTTTGATGATGTCATTAGGCTAATAAATGTGTTTGCAGATATATAATGGGTAAAATCAGGAGAAGATTTGGGTAGGTCTGAATTTTAAAATGAACATCTGAAAATATTTGTTAATTCCATAAAATATTTTGGGTAGGGGGTAGTGGGTAAGAGGGGAAAGTGCAAACACAACATATACACTTGACCTTAGCATATTGGCATGCATGCTTGATGTCAATTTACCTTATAGTTCCTCAATGATGTCATTCCACCTGAAAGGATACCAAGGAAGGAGTATGCTTTCAGAAGGGGGCTATAAATTAGGTTCTTGTTCAAATAGGTTTTACCTGAGAGCAATATATTGCTTTCATAATTTTCAAAATCATTGCATCATTTCTTTAAAAGCAGGAAAACATAATGGGAAGGTAATTGTACACACAGAAGGTAATTGTACACACAGAAGGTAATTGTACACACAGAAGTTCATTTTCTACAAAGAATTGCGTCACATACACGTCTATTTTCAACAATGAATCTGTGATTAATGCTTAAGGTATTGGCTGCTGAGAGTATATCTGTATTAAAACCACTTATGGCATCAAACTATTATTATTATCCTATTTCCCTGCAATAATATTAATTAATGTAAAATTTTTGATACCAAATATATATATATATATATATATGCAGTTTCAATTTATCTGCATATCAGGATCATGCACAATCTGAGTATGTAGTAGGTGTTTTGTATACTATTATATACATTGTACTCTTGTTAGACTTAACTTATATTTTCAGGAGATTATTATGCAGGAATAGCTTGTCTTGTTCGCCAAGTGACAATCATCTGCATCAATATGTTTACGTGCCTTAAATTTGATGATTTTATATCTGTTATTTAGAAACCTCTCATTGTTATCTTTGATATATGTAAATAAGAACTCACACAGATGTATTTCTACACACAGCTATCATTATCTCTATAATTTTACTTATCCATGAAAATTTGCCACAACTAGATATGCAAATAATTTTTTTCCCTACATCCACAGGTTAATGCTATTTGGGAAGAAAATTATCCTTGTTTCACAATTGAAAACATAATACTGGAGACCATAAATATAATATTCTTGATACAACAGATATAATGATTAATATCCATACTCATGTGATTATTTTTTTGTGTTTGAACATGATGTGTTACATTCCTTAGGAAATAAATGTGCCAGTTAAAGTTTCACCGATTGTCAAGAAGAACTAAGAATAGGTGCTTTGTTTTATTATTGTATGGTTATTTTTAATAGAACAGAATAGGGATCATTTGTTGAATTGTGTATCATATTTATTATGTATTTAAATAATCAGCCACAGAACTGATTCATCATATTATTTGAGATTATCAAAACCATTGTGCCATTGTTGATTCAAATATTTGTTGAAGGCAACATAAAAATGCATTTCCAAAGTTGTGCTCAAATTTATAGTTAATTTATATTTGGTCATATAATAACAATTGAAGAACAATGTATTAAGTATTAAAAAATCTTTTTGTAATGAAATAAACATGAGTAAAATATCTTCCGACAAATCTGATTTTGTTATTGATTTTCAAAAAGATGCAAAATATACAAGGTCAGAAAAAGTTCCATGTGGAAAGTTTTCCAGAGAATTTTCAAATACATTTATATCATGTTTGTATTATATGTGTAAATAAACATCTGATACACACATTTATTTATATTACTTGTGTGCTAATGTGTCCATCACACTTTTATTTCCTTTTCTCGTCTGTTCTATTGCCGGTTTTTGGAACTATGTTATACTAGATCATCTGTAGCTGCCAGTTAATTCATACACTTTTCACAGTTAAATATTTTCTCAGTTTAAATATTTGTCCCGGTCATTCATTCTGAGAAAGCTGTCTATGCGATATTGAAATGTAGACATGTGGTGATTGCTGCTTCCCGCTATTGTTATTATGGACACTTCTTGTAAACGTATGCTAGCTGCTCTCTGATTGGTCAAAATGATTGCCATTGTATCCCACTATTGTTTTGACTGCCGTGATTGGTTCCTATACTGGATGTGCGCAGAGACATTATAAGATTATTACATGATAAGAGAGGAAGGGTGACAAGATTTGAAAAAAAAAGTTGCTGTGTGAGAGGTATTGGCTGTTTTGAAATTCACCACTGATGAGAGTGTGGGATCTCTTTACATAACCATGTTGCCCTCTGGTGGACTTTGTTGACACTAGACTAATCTCCACTTCAGTTTTTATAAGTTTATCTGATGGGTTGTGTAATTTCCATATAATGAATAGAATAGTTCTCACTTGTGTGTTGTGAGAATTACTCAAAATATGGAATATTGGTTATAATACGCATATCAGCAATTTAATCTGCCGGTAATTATTGAGGTCCCACTAGGTTTTGCACAAAGGGGCCCACATGGGTGAAATGCAGACAATGCTAAGACAGCTCCACGAGTGTGAGACAGCTGCAAGAGTTGAAAGTTAGAGAGCAACACAAGAGATAGCTACAGCAGTTTCCATGGAGGGGGAAACACTGTGAGAGCTGCTGCTTTAATGCCTTCACTTTACACAACACTCAGTACCAGCAGCAGCTAAGTCAGAGGCTTGTTGTAGCACTGGTTCAAATGCAGGTCAATAACAACAATTGAGACTATAGTGCTGTGTAAGTGATAAGGATCTGACTGCCTTACTTAGTCAGTTGCAGCTAGCCAAAATATCAAAGAATCATACCCCCTGATGTTACATAAGGTTATGTAAACAGGGACCAAGGATCACCCCCCTCTCCGAGTCAAAAGCTCAAAGAATCGCATCCCTGATGTTAAATAAGATTATGTAACCAGTGAGCAATGATCAAAGGATCATTCTCCTCTATGTCCTAGATATTATTTAACCTTATATACATTGCAGGGGACAAATGCACATAAAAATAGAGGAAAAAAGGTAAAAACACACACACTAACAAACACACAGACACAGAACAGAGTGATTTCTAAGAAGTCCTGAAAGTTACCTTCCATTTCATCGAAAAGGTCACACAAGACAGCTGCATGATCAAACCGTGCCATCTTCATGTGACATATTTAATCACATTTAAGCATGAGCAAATAACCTTTGGCTACAACATCTCAAACACACAAAAAAAATATTTTTATTGAACACAAATTATTATTTTTTATATTTTTAATATATTTTTAATATATACATGTATAAACTTGCCATGTAAAGAACTCTCATAATTTTATAGGGCTTGCCCTAAAACAATTAGACTGTATATTTATTGATGTGAGCACCATGTATCCATTGTCAATTAATGGGACTAAATTAATGTTACCAGTGAGTTTAACTCCAAACTGGTTTGTCTTCTTAAAGACTTCAGAAGTTCAACAAAGGACTCATATAATTGGGTCAATTTGTATAAAATCTGGCTGGATCAAAAGCTGAGAGATCCACCACAGATGAGTGTCCATCAACTATGAGTTCCGCCATCGCAGCACCAGTTGATGGTGATGTAAGAATGCCCCAACAACTGTGTCCAGATGCGATGTAAGCACCCTCTATGTTAGGAATTTTTCCGATCACCGGCAACCCATCTGGCAACACTGGCAAATAACAGGCCTGAGATGTGTGCATAGATGTCTTGGCGAAGTTGGAGGATATTTTATGCATGATATCTTGCAGTGTTTTGCAGGATTCATTGTTTGGCTTAATGGCATCTGGATCATCTGGGAGGGGCTCTCTGTCTCCCATGCCACACACATACACATCGCCGTCTGGACGCGGGTAAACTTCAGGGTGCTCATGGTCCTGGTCCTGCTCATGCTTTGCTTTGCATTCTAGGAATAGAGCAAAGGGCGTGACTTCCTGTGGTGGATGCATGAGGATGCTGTGCGCCCTGTTGCCTGTCACCCTGAATGGTAGCTTGAGCCATTTGGTGGCTTGACCAGACCATGGTCCCATGGCTACAACCACAATGTCTGCTGGTATGACCTCCTCATTGACCTTGACCCCCACAACCTTGTCATTCTCCACACAGATATCTTTGATAACCCCATATTTCACCTCAGTTTTTGCAATGTCTTGTGTGGACTTCAGCAATGCATGTGTCAATTTATATGGGTGAACCTGAAATTTAATCAATAATTTAAACTTTCATTGAATGGATTTTACTGCTCTCTTTTTCACTTGATTTGTACTATAAATGGTTGATAAAAATGAAATCATGATAATCAAATATCTGGCTTGTATTTTTTTCAAAATAATTATTGTTTTATTGTGCACATTATCAAAACGAAATATCAGACCATTATTTGGTACTGAAAATAAGCTGAGTTTACATTACTATTTAAAATTTAACATTATTATCTAAGATACAAATATTGTGAAATTAGCAATAAAGGCCTGGCATCAATTTAGGACAGAAGGTTCTTTATTTTTAAAATCTTAGAGAAGTTTTAAATTTTCAGTACCTGTGCAGTAGTGGCTGGGGTTCCCATAAAGTGGTGTGACACGACTGGTCCATTCACCCAACTTGGCAAGCTGTCTTGTCCACTACCTCTCTTCCTATCTACAATAAAGTAAATCCAGTTTAGGTATTCATTCTGTTACACAAATGCTGCACCAATATATTTTTTTTAATTGTTATTGAGAATTGTTTCCATAATTCATATATTTATCATGTGTCCTTGAAATATCTGTGGTGTCCTCCTATCCGGTGAGCTGAGGGTAGTTACTGAGGGTCAATCGTCAGTACCCACATATTGGGTACATGTAGATGTGAAATCCTGAGTGCCACAAGGAAATGTACTGGGTCCAGTCTGGCCAAAGTACTTTTTAGGCTACTAGACAGTCTGGCTAGTGAGTGGAGATTTGCACAAGTTCAAATCAAATCATACAAGACTGAACCATTTTTCACACCACATACTGGAATGCCTCTAGTGGTGGAGGATGGAACTATAGTTCTGTATATCCTTGATTAGGGCGATTCATATTCAATAAGACTAATTAAATGACAAATGGAAATTTCTACCAAAACTTGAAAAATCACCATTCACTACTAGAGAGTCAGGCTAGGATCAGGAGGCTAGTGCTAAAATCCCAGACTGTGGGTCCACTACTTTTCCTACTCAATAATTGGCACTGAATGTTGATGTGCCATTAAAAATCCATTCATTCCATATTGATGACTTTTAAAACCAAAGAGCTATTTTTCAAGAACTGTTACCTGCTGGAATAATCTTCATGATTTAACAATATTGGAAGATGGAAGCTTGCACAATACAGGAAAAGCTGATGTTAATTTCCGATGTTAGAACCATATCATTGCATAGAAAAATTACATTGAATGTGTGCCTTTGCCAAGGAATTGAGCATGGACATTAAAATAAACAGAGAAACAGTTAAATAAAACCTACTCTAGAACTGAAACAAGATATACATGAATGTACCAACCGTCTGCCACAGTGACGTGTAATGTATCAAGTTTCCTGTAGTCTGTGTTTGGGAATTGTGCACTAAGCTCATGGTGCATATCATAGCCTTTCCTGGACAGTGGCCCCATCTCATAAGTATCACACCAGTCCCTGGCCAGGAATCCCCCTGCCTTACCAGAGGCTGCACACGCGATACCACATCTACCAACAAAACATTAATAGCTTTTATACATCTATCAAAAATGGTGAACAATATCTTTATGCCCCCTTTTGCCATGACTACAATCATTGTAAAAAAAGATCAATGAATTCACTGCTTGAAGTGACTTGATGATAGTGTCTTCTATAAACAAAGTTTATTTTAACATCATTTTTGCCAGGTGGTAAGCTGTAGATATACCTATCTTATGCAGACCATGCCCTTATGCAGACGACCTTTGTTACCTCTCTATAATGGTGCAAGCCACTCCCTTCTTGGCCAGATGGTAGACTATAGACACACATCTTTCTTACCTCTCTATAATGGTGCAGGCCACTCCCTTCTTGGCCAGATGGTAGGCCACCTTTCTTACTTCTCTGTAATGGTGCAGGCCACTCCCTTCTTGGCCAGATGGTAGGCTATAGACACACATCTTTCTTACCTCTCTATAATGAGGCCACCTTTCTTACCTCTCTATAATGGTGCAGGCCACTCCCTTCTTGGCCAGATGGTAGGCTATAGACACACATCTTTCTTACCTCTCTATAATGAGGCCACCTTTCTTACCTCTCTATAATGGTGCAGGCCACTCCCTTCTTGGCCAGATGGAAGGCCACCTTTCTTACTTCTCTATAATGGTGCAGGCCACTCCCTTCTTGGCCAGATGGAAGGCCACCTTTCTTACTTCTCTATAATGGTGCAGGCCACTCCCTTCTTGGCCAGATGGTAGGCCACCTTTCTTACCTCTCTATAATGGTGCAGGCCACTCCCTTCCTGGCCAGATGGTAGGCTATAGACACACATCTTTCTTACCTCTCTATAATGAGGCCACCTTTCTTACCTCTCTATAATGGTGCAGGCCACTCCCTTCTTGGCCAGATGGTAGGCTATAGACACACATCTTTCTTACCTCTCTATAATGAGGCCACCTTTCTTACCTCTCTATAATGGTGCAGGTCACTCCCTTCTTGGCCAGATGGTAGGCCACCTTTCTTACCTCTCTATAATGGTGCAGGCCACTCCCTTCTTGGCCAGATGGTAGGCCACATTTCTTACCTCTCTATAATGGTGCAGGCCACTCCCTTCTTGGCCAGATGGTAGGCCACCTTTCTTACCTCTCTATAATGGTGCAGGCCACTCCCTTCTTGGCCAAATGGTAGGCTATTGACACACCTATCACTCCTCCACCACATATCACAATCCGCTGACTAAAATCATTCCTTGTCTCAGGCACTGCCATGTCTATAAAAATGTACAAAATGGGGAAATATAATAGAATCAATGTATTTATCTGAGATACACAATTATTTCACAATTTAAACGTAGGGCCCCTTTTTGACAGAGACATGAAATAAAAATCACAAATATCTCATTATGACTTGTGCCTACGGAGATAATGGACACATCTATGTTTTTAGCCGTCCACCACGGGCAAAGCACAGGAAGGACATTCACATCCTCTTTGTTCTGGATTAATGATATCAATGTCATTTTATAACATTCCCTTGGGCTGCAACTTGTTACAATGTAATCATTATAATGTTGTCATTTTGATTGGATCAAGACAATTCGACTCCTGTTCTTTGTTATGCATCTTGAATAGCCATGGTTATAAATTTCATCAATTTAGTATGCAGATACACTAGTCCAGAAAAAAATGGTTAGTCCTGCCAATCAAGAAAATTTAGATAGGCTAGTCTGTTTGGGGTTAACATAATTTGTTGTGTTTTTTTATATACATTAGAGCTACTTTACAGTCACTATTTGCAGAGAAAATATCTTTTGTTAATTTTGGATCTGGTCACTTAACAAGTTTTAAGTTTCCATATCCTTGTTGAATTATGTTGCTTTCTATTGAATTAAATGATTGGAAGTTTGGTAAGAGAAAAAAGTATTTGTTCCAAGGTTAGACAACATATTTGTTTGTTGCTAGCTCAATGCCATGGCAACAACTTTGTGACGTTGTGGAAACAAATTTGCAGAAACTGAATATCTGTCCCCCTCCCTTCAAGCCAAAAGATCAAAGAATCATGCCCCCTGATGTGTACCTGTGTGTACCCTTTCTTCAGTTTTTTACCCAACATTATGCTTAATTATGTGAAATAGCATTTAGAGTGCAAGTGGTGATGATGTCTTGCACCCAGTAGGAACCGTGGGCAACTGCCCAAAGTAGGAATTCCTACTTTGCGCAAATAAGTAGGAATATTAGGATATATCAATAGCTGAGATGACTGGATGCGGCCAATAAACTACAATGTTTATCAGTTTTATACTAAATTTTGTATGTTAAAAGAAATGATAGACATTATTAGCATTAAAGGATATGAACATTGGCTCCAAATATTTATTGGCTACAAATACTCTGTAATGGAAATGTGACATCTTTGGAAACGGGAGCGAAAAATGTACAAAAAATTGTTTTGGAATAGTGTTAAAAATTATATGCTTTCAGGCTCACACACAGTTATCCTCTAACTGCCAAACAGAAATGTACATATATACAACTTCCTGCACAGGTAAAATCATGTTTTTATGCACACAAATAACATCAGTGCATGCTCATATCAGTATTATTTTAACAGTCCCACATTCATTAAGTCCAATGTTCATATAGCCATAACCTCCTCATCCAGGTTCCTGACATTTGGATTCATTATTCAGATATTCCTACTTATTTGCACAATGTAGAAATTCCTACATTGTCTTGCACAATGCAGGAATTATTCCTACATCGTGCAAGATTCCTACTTTGCGCATGACAATATCATGGTCCCACCCCACCCCCAATACAGTACATATATAGGTCTAAAGTATGTGTATATTGCTTCAAATGTTTAAACTAATGTTATGCTCATCATATCTGGAGAAACAGACTGAAAATTAATGACTTTTGGAGTTTATGACAGTTTCCGCCACTTTGGGTGGCGGAAACCTATTTCCGCCGAGACGGTATATACCGCGGTATATACCGGTATATACCGCCATGCGGCGGAAACCATGCAACCCTGGGGGAAACATCATGTGATGTAAGAAGCATCACTGTGTTGGCTATGATGACTAATCAGTGGGAGGTATTCACTGCCTCTGAAGTTTAATCCTTCATAACTTCTGCTATTCAATCAATTCAGACAAGAAACTCACCAGAAAGCAAGATTAGATGTGTAAGCCCTTTGTTACATCTTTGTTACACCCCCCCTCCCACTCCCCTGCTCCCCAACTCCCTGTCCTGAATCATTACTCCAAGATAGAAGGAACAGGGGGACGAACAGTCAGACACAAGACAGCGTGATTACTAACTTTTACTCTTAGTCTTCGTCTTAGTAGTACATCTACATCTACATCTATAAGTTTACTCGGCAAAACCTATTGGCATCCCGCCAAGAGTGCATGGTTGCACTAAGGGGTGCAGCTGGTACACACCAGCTACTTGTTGCTAACCTTTATACTCTTGTACTAGTAAGTAGTGATCGAGAGTACTGGAAGTGGTACACCTTCTGTCATGGACTATATGTAAATAGAGATTTAGTCCATGCTTCTGTCTTGTAAGATCATTATTCAGGGTTAAAATGACGAACATTCTTAAAAGTTGGAGTTGTTAGACAGTTTTTAGTGTGGGCTCTATAAAAATCACCTTTGTGTGTTTACCAACCTCACTGCTTTGTCCCAGGCACCACTCTGTGTCATTATTGCTCAAGTTGAACTCTTCTTGTGTCACTGCCACATTTTGGCTGCACACGATTGATATCTGTCGGCATTTTCAACTGACAGAGTGACATACAGAGTGTATATCTCGAGCTCAATCCTGCATGATCTTGGGTTGGGGACGTTGTATCATTGTAACTATGACATGGACAAGCTGATTATCGGGCATCAACCACTTCGTACATGTGTGTGGTGTTCCTGGCTGTGGCTAATTCGCCTGCCTCAATCGAGTGCACCTTTTTGTAACCATAGCCTTGAACTTGATCTCCATATCTCACCCCATTCAGCGCCGACAGTGTCATCTGTCGGTAACTTACCAGGTGCAACTCACAGGGAGCCGCATTGGCTACCAGTAGTTTAAGAGAAACGGCATTTGGTCCTCCTTGTTTTCTTCTGGCTGGGCTGGTCGGAGCAATATGACCGACGTAGCCACCAGAGCTCTGCTCGCGCAAGTCGGGGTTCCACAACTAGGCTACCAGCCTATTACGGCACGTGGATAACTGCACGTTCAGGGTACGATATGTACGCAAATATGCTATATGGTACAAGGGAAGACCATTATTCATTCAGAGAGGGGGAGATGAAAATATATATCTGATATATATATATTATATCGGTGAGACCAAATGATGTGAAAAAACTATTGTGCTATTGAGAATGCCAACCTTGTCTAAAAAGTGTTTGAATCAGGCAGTTTTAAATAAATAAATTTATAAAGCAAAATCAGCAACATACATACAGACCTACACAATTTTTCTCCATGATTAATGGGAGATCTCTGATGAGATTATCGCCAAATTCAATGAAAAAAAACATACGATGGACCTACATAAAGGGCTGATGTTAAGGGTTTTTATGGGTCTTGCATTTGAATGCCACCTGGTGACAGTTTGTCTGCTGGAACTACTTTTTTGTACGCCAAAATGGAGTAGTTTAACCAAAAAGTACGGGAATTCTATGTCAATGAAATTGAGATATGGGTTATTGTGTTATTAAGATATATCCAGGCACAAAATAATGCAATGAGGATCACAATATATGCAAATACAAAACTGGGAATGCTAGATCTATTAAACTGGACATTTTGCTGAGACTGGCAAAGAGTCATAAAGTCAAGATTTTAAATATTATCTTTATTTCAGAAGATTTTTCACAGATAATACTTTGGAAATTTTTTGGGAATTTTTTACACAATGTACAATTTCACATATACATTTTATTGTAGCACCACCTTGCAACTTAAGCAGGTACACACTCGTTTATACCTCAGTTACGTCAAAAATACCTATGTGTCATATAACTCATTATCATAACTATCCTATCCAAGCAGTATTTTGCTTGTCCCAAAGTGAACAAAAACCTGTACTAAACTAATCTTTATTTAGTTTCTGAATATTTACACACATGTACAGATAACCCACCCAGGATTGTCAATGTTCAGGATCTATTTCCCGTTTCTAAATACTTTTAATTATAATTTCTCAAATAATTGGCCTATCAACATGCATAATACACCAATCAAAACTTGAAAATTTTCCAGATTCAAAATTGTTTTGTAAAATTTTATCACATGACATAATTTGCATAATTTTACATAATGAATAGATTAAACAAGAAAAAGTGGTGATCCACATGTAACATGGATGAAAAAAAAAATAACAAACCAAATTTAACAAGAAACAGAACAAAAATTAAAATAAACAAAACAAAAATTACAACAAACAAAACAAAATTAAAATAAACAAATGAAACAATCATTGCAAACTGAGTTGAAATTATCTTTTAAAAACATTTAATTTGGTATATGAACGATTTTTTTTAGCAGAACTCTTTGCAAAGATTATAACAAAACATACCGAGTCGGGAAGCTGGGTGAGCGGATTCAGTGAGTTGGTGATTGTGGACGGATACCCTTCGCCTTCGGCTCAGGGTATCCGTCCGCCATCACCAACGAACTGAATCCGCTCACACAGCTGACCGACGAGTGTATGTTTTGTTTTTATACCTCAGACAACTACTGTATTTTTAAAAAATGATACATGAAACAAGATATTTATCGTTAAAAACATTTGTAAACAAAGCGCACCTCATTTGACCCCGTCACGTGACCCGAAAATGGCGCGTACAGCCATAGACTGGTTGCCACCTCTGTGTATATACACGATGTTCTTGACACTCGATGGGGGACCAGTCTAAAGATGGCCGACGCAAACTAATCAATATTTTACAAATAATCGGCATGCGCGTATTCATTCGAAATCGCATCAATACGCGCATCACTGAGGTATAAGGGCCTTTTCATGCTCGATTATGTAAGTTGCTCTATTATCGCTCAGGCGCTATCGATCACACTTTTGCATGTCATTTCTGTTCTAATTGTCCGATTTACACCAAATTTGAACTAAACTTACTTAAAATTCCTTGTTCTATCGATTGGGAAGCATTTCCAAGCAATTTAAAGGGATAATTTTATGCAATGATAGACGAGCATGACGACATTGTTTTTTAACGTTCTGCTTTTTTAATTACGCAATTCTTTTCTTTTTTTCACTTCTTTTACATATTTATACCTCAGTGATGCGCGTATTGATGCGATTTCGAATGAATACGTGCATGCCGATTATTTGTAAAATATTGATTAGTTGGAACTATTTTGCGTCGGCCATCTTTAGACTGGTCCCCCATTGAGTGTCAAGAACATCGTGTATATACACAGATGGTGGCAACCAGTCTATGGCTGTACGCGCCATTTTCGGGTCACGTGACGGGGTCAAATGAGGTGCGCTTTGTTTACAAATGTTTTTAACGATAAATATCTTGTTTCATGTATCATTTTTTAAAAATACAGTAGTTGTCTGAGGTATAAAAACAAAACATGCCTCGTCGGTCAGCTGTGTGAGCGGATTCAGTTCGTTGGTGATGGCGGACGGATACCCTTCGCCTTCGGCTCAGGGTATCCTTCCGCAATCACCAACTCACTGAATCCGCTCACCCAGCTTCCCGACTTGGTATGTTTTGTTATAGTATTCATTCGCCGGACGCATGGGCGAATTGGAATCTTTCGCAAGCAGACGACGAACACTCCACAGTGGCGTCAGTTGCTTTAACAATTATGACCACAGAAAAAACCAAATTACAACCCACAGGAAACGCCTACCCATTTCCCATGATCGTACCGATCACAGAATAACACGGATAGGATTTTATGCTCTTCCTCATAGAAACTTTAGATCTTAAGTTTCTGTTTAATATTTTAATGAGGTATCAATATGCTAATTAAGTCATGTAACCAGACTATAAAATACATTTTTCAGAATTGGAAACTTTTGAGCTTTTCAAAGATGTGTCAAACATGCTGATTGGACATGCATTGTGGAAACTGTGATCAAAAACTCTTTTGATCAATTTTAACAGTCTCCAAAACTGAAGAGTTCATCAACCAAAAGTATGGAGAGCTGTGCCTGTGTGTTAAGTTTAAATAATAAATTAGGTCTCAAGCATGGCATCTCAGCATAGTTTTGACTTTTGATAACATACATAATTTGGAAAACATGTTATCATACTCAACATTTAATCAACCTTTAACAATTTACAGCATAAAAACAATGTTATGCGGGTCACGGGCCGTGGCGCAGTTAGTTAGAGCACCAGCTTACTAGCACTGAGTCCAGAAGCAACAAATTTGTGGGGAGTGGGTGGGGCCAATATGACGTCAATGTATATATATATACATTGACGATTGACACGGCGCATGCCATCTGGCTGCATTTAGACTCAGTGCTTACTAGCACCAGTTCCTCTGTGGTGATCCAAAGGTCGTGGGTTCGATCCCCGGCCATGCCAAGATTGAACTCATGATTCAATTTCCCATACGAGCTGAGGCCCGTGCCAAAAGGGTTAACCCGTTATCCTTGTAAATCTGTGACCGGGTGGCTTGTCATGTCAAGGACCTGCGACATGACAATTCAGTGAGGCAGCACTATATCTGCTACAAGTAGGTCTCATCACAAAATGACTTAAAGGGATAAACCGATTTTGAAAAAATCGTTTAAAATTCACATATTGGTGATAAATGATGTCTATTTTGTTGTCTATTTTTTATTTTATTAATGCATCCCCATGTTTGCCTGTTAATTCTATTTTAACAAGACCCTAATCTATTGCCCCTTTATGAAAGCACACTTCTTTCTTGGAGTGTGACCATAGAGGCACTGAAAGGTAAAATGACGTCATAAGAGTATGGCAATATGCTTATGACGTCATCAAAGTTATTGCCTTTGAATAGTGCCAGAATGACGTCAAACAGTGCTACCCTACTTTGAGCCTCAATTGAGGTCAAACAAAGTTCACGCTACCCGTGTTTACCCGTCACGTGCAGCTTATGGCTCAGACAGACCTGTGCTGGGAGTGCATCTCTTGTGTCTTATAGTAACTTATATTATTATTCTATAATTATAATTGTAATTTGTCATGATGTTCATATGTGGCTAAGCTTTCAATTTCACCGAATTGTAGAATTGATGCTTAATACCTTTAAATAATGTTGAAAGTGATGTAAAACCCCAAACAAACAAACAAACAAACAAATAATGTTATGCGCAATGTCAAACATTTCCGTATAGATTTACAGCACAAAATCAACCCAAAATCAGCTGGCACTCTGTCACACTGAGACCGGAAATACAATAAATACTTATGGTGATCAGCATAAAATGTTTGGTCATTTGAAGCTGCTAGGAATGGTGTGGTTTGCTTCAATAAATGACAAGTTGAAATAGTTGTTGTATTTACTGTAAATTAGTGTGAATAAAGCGTTAAATCATATGTTAATAGATCATACACCCATTAACACACATATAGGTATACAAAGTAGGATATGTGAACCCATGAAAAAGAATTGGCGGCACAACCAACAGAGCAAATAAATGGAGATATGTTTTGGTTCAGGAAAATTGAACTGAGAATGGTCAATCGCTGAAATTATTTTCCTCCACCCCACCCCTAAATGACTAACGGTCTGCACCGAGTACATGAACACCACCAATGGATTTCAAGTCGATTTTGACGAATATAGGAATAGGTGGCAGCCAATCGGAGTGAAATCTCAGTGTTTCTGAAAATGGGCTAGAGATGTGATGCCACACTCATGTGAAATAATAAAGCTGCAGGCATGGTAGGCAAGAGCTGCGATGCCACTCTCATGTGAAATAATAATGCTGCAGGCATGGTAGGCAAGAGCTGCGATGCCACTCTCATGTGTAATAATAATGCTGCAGGCATGGTAGGCAAGAGCTGCGATGCCACACTCATGTGCAATAAATAATGCTGCAGGCATGGTAGGCAAGAGCTGCGATGCCACTCTCATGTGTAATAATAATGCTGCAGGCATGGTAGGCAAGAGCTGTGATGCACACTCATGTGTAATAATAATGCTGCAGGCATGGTAGGCAAGAGCTGCGATGCCACTCTCATGTGAAATAATAATGCTACAGGCATGGTAGGCAAGAGCTGCGATGCCACTCTCATGTGTAATAATAATGCTGCAGGCATGGTAGGCAAGAGCTGCGATGCCACACTCATGTGCAATAATAATGCTGCAGGCATGGTAGGCAAGAGCTGCGATGCCACACTCATGTGCAATAATAATGCTGCAGGCATGGTAGGCAAGAGCTGCAATGCCACACTCATGTGCAATAATAATGCTGCAGGCATGGTAGGCAAGAGCTGCGATGCCACTCTCATGTGTAATAATAATGCTGCAGGCATGGTAGGCAAGAGCTGCGATGCCACTCTCATGTGAAATAATAATGCTGCAGGCATGGTAGGCAAGAGCTGCGATGCCACTCTCATGTGTAATAATAATGCTGCATGCATGGTAGGCAAGAGCTGCGATGCCACACTCATGTGTGATATTAATGCTGCAGGCATGGTAGGCAAGAGCTGCAATGCCACACTCATGTGTAATAATAATGCTGCAGGCATGGTAGGCAAGAGCTGCGATGCCACACTCATGTGTAATAATAATGCTGCAGGCATGGTAGGCAAGAGCTGTGATGCACACTCATGTGTAATAATAATGCTGCAGGCATGGTAGGCAAGAGCTGCGATGCCACTCTCATGTGAAATAATAATGCTACAGGCATGGTAGGCAAGAGCTGCGATGCCACTCTCATGTGTAATAATAATGCTGCAGGCATGGTAGGCAAGAGCTGCGATGCCACACTCATGTGCAATAATAATGCTGCAGGCATGGTAGGCAAGAGCTGCGATGCCACACTCATGTGCAATAATAATGCTGCAGGCATGGTAGGCAAGAGCTGAGATGCACACTCATGTGTAATAATAATGCTGCAGGCATGGTAGGCAAGAGCTGCGATGCCACACTCATGTGTAATAATAATGCTGCAGGCATGGTAGGCAAGAGCTGCGATGCCACTCTCATGTGAAATAATAATGCTGCAGGCATGGTAGGCAAGAGCTGCGATGCCACTCTCATGTGTAATAATAATGCTGCAGGCATGGTAGGCAAGAGCTGCGATGCCACTCTCATGTGTAATAATAATGCTGCATGCATGGTAGGCAAGAGCTGCGATGCCACACTCATGTGTGATATTAATGCTGCAGGCATGGTAGGCAAGAGCTGCAATGCCACACTCATGTGTAATAATAATGCTGCAGGCATGGTAGGCAAGAGCTGCGATGCCACACTCATGTGTAATAATAATGCTGCAGGCATGGTAGGCAAGAGCTGTGATGCACACTCATGTGTAATAATAATGCTGCAGGCATGGTAGGCAAGAGCTGCGATGCCACTCTCATGTGAAATAATAATGCTACAGGCATGGTAGGCAAGAGCTGCGATGCCACTCTCATGTGTAATAATAATGCTGCAGGCATGGTAGGCAAGAGCTGCGATGCCACACTCATGTGCAATAATAATGCTGCAGGCATGGTAGGCAAGAGCTGCGATGCCACACTCATGTGCAATAATAATGCTGCAGGCATGGTAGGCAAGAGCTGCGATGCCACTCTCATGTGTAATAATAATGCTGCAGGCATGGTAGGCAAGAGCTGCGATGCCACTCTCATGTGAAATAATAATGCTGCAGGCATGGTAGGCAAGAGCTGCGATGCCACTCTCATGTGAAATAATAATGCTGCAGGCATGGTAGGCAAGAGCTGCGATGCCACACTCATGTGTGATATTAATGCTGCAGGCATGGTAGGCAACAGCTGCGATGCCACTCTCATGTGTAATAATAATGCTGCAGGCATGGTAGGCAAGAGCTGCGATGCCACACTCATGTGTAATAATAATGCTGCAGGCATGGTAGGCAAGAGCTGCGATGCCACTCTCATGTGTAATAATAATGCTGCAGGCATGGTAGGCAAGAGCTGCGATGCCACACTCATGTGTAATAATAATGCTGCAGGCATGGTAGGCAAGAGCTGCGATGCCACTCTCATGTGTAATAATAATGCTGCAGGCATGGTAGGCAAGAGCTGCAATGCCACACTCATGTGTAGTAATAATGCTGCAGGCATGGTAGGCAAGAGCTGCGATGCCACTCTCATGTGTAATAATAATGCTGCAGGCATGGTAGGCAAGAGCTGAGATGCACACTCATGTGTAATAATAATGCTGCAGGCATGGTAGGCAAGAGCTGCGATGCCACTCTCATGTGAAATAATAATGCTGCAGGCATGGTAGGCAAGAGCTGCGATGCCACACTCATGTGTGATATTAATGCTGCAGGCATGGTAGGCAAGAGCTGCAATGCCACACTCATGTGTAGTAATAATGCTGCAGGCATGGTAGGCAAGAGCTGAGATGCACACTCATGTGCAATAATAATGCTGCAGGCATGGTAGGCAAGAGCTGCGATGCCACACTCATGTGTAATAATAATGCTGCAGGCATGGTAGGCAAGAGCTGCGATGCCACTCTCATGTGTAATAATAATGCTGCAGGCATGGTAGGCAAGAGCTGCGATGCCACTCTCATGTGAAATAATAATGCTGCAGGCATGGTAGGCAAGAGCTGCGATGCCACACTCATGTGTAATAATAATGCTGCAGGCATGGTAGGCAAGAGCTGCGATGCCACACTCATGTGCAATAATAATGCTGCAGGCATGGTAGGCAACAGCTGCGATGCCACTCTCATGTGTAATAATAATGCTGCAGGCATGGTAGGCAAGAGCTGTGATGCACACTCATGTGAAATAATAATGCTGCAGGCATGGTAGGCAAGAGCTGTGATGCACACTCATGTGTAATAATAATGCTGCAGGCATGGTAGGCAAGAGCTGCGATGCCACACTCATGTGCAATAATAATGCTGCAGGCATGGTAGGCAAGAGCTGCGATGCCACACTCATGTGTAATAATAATGCTGCAGGCATGGTAGGCAAGAGCTGCGATGCCACACTCATGTGTAATAATAATGCTGCAGGCATGGTAGGCAAGAGCTGTGATGCACACTCATGTGTAATAATAATGCTGCTGGCATGGTAGGCAAGAGCTGCGATGCCACTCTCATGTGAAATAATAATGCTACAGGCATGGTAGGCAAGAGCTGCGATGCCACTCTCATGTGTAATAATAATGCTGCAGGCATGGTAGGCAAGAGCTGCGATGCCACACTCATGTGCAATAATAATGCTGCAGGCATGGTAGGCAAGAGCTGCAATGCCACACTCATGTGCAATAATAATGCTGCAGGCATGGTAGGCAAGAGCTGCGATGCCACTCTCATGTGTAATAATAATGCTGCAGGCATGGTAGGCAAGAGCTGCGATGCCACTCTTATGTGAAATAATAATGCTGCAGGCATGGTAGGCAAGAGCTGCGATGCCACTCTCATGTGAAATAATAATGCTGCAGGCATGGTAGGCAAGAGCTGCGATGCCACTCTCATGTGAAATAATAATGCTGCAGGCATGGTAGGCAAGAGCTGCGATGCCACACTCATGTGTGATATTAATGCTGCAGGCATGGTAGGCAAGAGCTGCAATGCCACACTCATGTGTAGTAATAATGCTGCAGGCATGGTAGGCAAGAGCTGAGATGCACACTCATATGTAATAATAATGCTGCAGGCATGGTAGGCAAGAGCTGCGATGCCACACTCATGTGTAATAATAATGCTGCAGGCATGGTAGGCAAGAGCTGCGATGCCACTCTCATGTGAAATAATAATGCTGCAGGCATGGTAGGCAACAGCTGCGATGCCACTCTCATGTGTAATAATAATGCTGCAGGCATGGTAGGCAAGAGCTGTGATGCACACTCATGTGAAATAATAATGCTGCAGGCATGGTAGGCAAGAGCTGTGATGCACACTCATGTGTAATAATAATGCTGCAGGCATGGTAGGCAAGAGCTGCGATGCCACACTCATGTGCAATAATAATGCTGCAGGCATGGTAGGCAAGAGCTGCGATGCCACACTCATGTGTAATAATAATGCTGCAGGCATGGTAGGCAAGAGCTGCGATGCCACACTCATGTGTAATAATAATGCTGCAGGCATGGTAGGCAAGAGCTGTGATGCACACTCATGTGTAATAATAATGCTGCTGGCATGGTAGGCAAGAGCTGCGATGCCACTCTCATGTGAAATAATAATGCTACAGGCATGGTAGGCAAGAGCTGCGATGCCACTCTCATGTGTAATAATAATGCTGCAGGCATGGTAGGCAAGAGCTGCGATGCCACACTCATGTGCAATAATAATGCTGCAGGCATGGTAGGCAAGAGCTGCAATGCCACACTCATGTGCAATAATAATGCTGCAGGCATGGTAGGCAAGAGCTGCGATGCCACTCTCATGTGTAATAATAATGCTGCAGGCATGGTAGGCAAGAGCTGCGATGCCACTCTTATGTGAAATAATAATGCTGCAGGCATGGTAGGCAAGAGCTGCGATGCCACTCTCATGTGAAATAATAATGCTGCAGGCATGGTAGGCAAGAGCTGCGATGCCACTCTCATGTGAAATAATAATGCTGCAGGCATGGTAGGCAAGAGCTGCGATGCCACACTCATGTGTGATATTAATGCTGCAGGCATGGTAGGCAAGAGCTGCAATGCCACACTCATGTGTAGTAATAATGCTGCAGGCATGGTAGGCAAGAGCTGAGATGCACACTCATATGTAATAATAATGCTGCAGGCATGGTAGGCAAGAGCTGCGATGCCACACTCATGTGTAATAATAATGCTGCAGGCATGGTAGGCAAGAGCTGCGATGCCACTCTCATGTGAAATAATAATGCTGCAGGCATGGTAGGCAAGAGCTGCGATGCCACTCTCATGTGTAATAATAATGCTGCAGGCATGGTAGGCAAGAGCTGCGATGCCACACTCATGTGAAATAATAATGCTGCAGGCATGGTAGGCAAGAGCTGCGATGCCACTCTCATGTGTAATAATAATGCTGCAGGCATGGTAGGCAAGAGCTGTGATGCACACTCATGTGAAATAATAATGCTGCAGGCATGGTAGGCAAGAGCTGTGATGCACACTCATGTGTAATAATAATGCTGCAGGCATGGTAGGCAAGAGCTGCGATGCCACACTCATGTGCAATAATAATGCTGCAGGCATGGTAGGCAAGATCTGTGATGCCACTCTCATGTGTAATAATAATGCTGCAGGCATGGTTGGCAAGAGCTGCGATGCCACTCTCATGTGCAATAATAATGCTGCAGGCATGGTAGGCAAGAGCTGCAATGCACACTCATGTGTAATAATAATGCTGCCGGCATGGTAGGCAAGAGCTGCGATGCCACTCTCATGTGTAATAATAATGCTGCAGGCATGGTAGGCAAGAGCTGCGATGCCACACTCATGTGTGATAATAATGCTGCAGGCATGGTAGGCAAGAGCTGCGATGCCACTCTCATGTGAAATAATAATGCTGCAGGCATGGTAGGCAAGAGCTGCGATGCCACTCTCATGTGTAATAATAATGCTGCAGGCATGGTAGGCAAGAGCTGCGATGCCACTCTCATGTGTAATAATAATGCTGCAGGCATGGTAGGCAAGAGCTGCGATGCCACTCTCATGTGAAATAATAATGCTGCAGGCATGGTAGGCAAGAGCTGCGATGCCACTCTCATGTGAAATAATAATGCTGCAGGCATGGTAGGCAAGAGCTGCGATGCCACTCTCATGTGTAATAATAATGCTGCAGGCATGGCAGGCACGATGATGCCACTCTTATGAAGGGTGCAACTCTTATGAAGGAGGTAAAGTATTAATCCCACGATGAAAATATTAAATACAAAACAACCTTTTGGTATGGAACCAACGTTGGAGATTAAATAGGGTAGAGGTGGGAATGCATTCACGGGTACACACGTTTTGTCTAAGCGGCATTTGTGACAGTGGTCGAAAAATGCCTCAAAATCTCTTAAGAGCCAATGAAGTAATGTTTGATGTCAATTATTTTATCATAATATTTTTCTCAAAACAATTTGAGATTTTCTGTCAAAAAAAAAAGATTCGCCCTTTCCATGCTAGACGTTACTTTCTTTCATAATCTTTATCAAATATAAATGCAAAATGTTCTGCACCAAAGATCTACAAAATCTATGACTGAAACGCGGTCTTAAATAGAACTAAAATATACCCTTATGTTACTCTGCTACACAGAGGAAGTCGATCCTCAACCTACATCTGCCCCCATTATCCCAATTCGCGGCCATCATCGGCCGCAGGTCAATAAGTATTCATATTATGAAAAGATGTATTATAAAGGTGCATCATCAGACTTCATTATAATAATTGCAATATCAACACTGAATGAGGAATATTTTTCTCACTCATAATTGCTCTTGTCCCACAATATGTCAAGATGTAAATAAACATTATATGTAAAAATGGTGCCTGTTCCTCTGATGATGTGCTTCAGGGGGGGAACCTATCTGCATATTTATCAATAACCTGGGGGTTTTCAAATTCATTGTGAAAATAATGATGGTGTCTAGGCAGAATCAACTGCCTCTGTTTAGCAGAGTAACCTTTAATCAAATATCCTTGATTTGACCGAGCCAAAATTGTGCTGAAAATATCATAAATTTATACAAATTGGGTCAAACAGACTCGACACCTTTCAAAGACGTACAGGTCTGTTAATGAACTGTTAATGCTTTATTTCTGACGTCATGACATAAATCTACAAAACCAACCCGAACTTTGTTCTAACTAGAAGCACTATGTTTATTTCCAAGATGTCATCATGATACTCCTTAATTTGGTTTGTCTTTCATGATAATAATCTTTAACTTATTATGACTTTCAATAACAATACGTTTCAACAGAGCTGCGTTTCAGTTTATCACGAATGATTGTTGGCTGAACGGATTATAAAGCCACCATTATGCATTTTTGGTTTCATGTTGAAATAATGTTGAAAGTGACATCAAACCCAAACAGTGGATATCAAAATGGGACTATCTGTGTTATTCTGTGATCGGTATGATCGTAGGAAATGGGTAGTCGTTTCCTGTGGGTTGTAATTCGGTTTTTTCTGTGGTCAGTATTGTTGAAGCAACTGACGCCACTGTGGAGTGTTCGTCCGTGTGCATGCAAGATTCCAATTTGCGCATGTGCCCGGGCGTATGAATACTTTAATAAATGAAGTAAACAAAAGAAAAGAAGTGCGTGATGTAAAAGCAGAACGTTCAAAACGATGTCATATTCTTCGTCCATCGTTGCATAAAATTATCTTTAAAAATTGCTTGGAAATGCTTCCCAATCGATAGAACAAGGAATTATCAGTAAGTTTAGTTCAAATTTGATTTGGTGTAAATCGGACAATTAGAAGTCAGGTGACATGCAAAAGTCTGATCGATGATTTGCGGTTAGCAACTGAGCGATATTAGGGCAACTTACATAATCGGGCCTGAAAAGGCACATCTTTGCATACAGTAGTGCTAAAAAAAAATCGTTCATATATCAAATTAAATGTTTTTAAAAGATGAATAAAAATAATTTCAACTACCCCATCAGTTTGCAATAATTGTTTGTGTTTAAATATATTTTGTTGTTTGTTGTAATTTTTGTTTTGTTTGTTTGTTGTAATTTTTGTTTTGTTTGTTGTAATTTTTGTTTTGTTTATTGTAATTTTGTTTGTTTGTAATTTTTGTTTTGTTCGTTATTTTTTCCCCATCCGTGTTACATGCGGAGCACCACTTTTTCTTGTTTATTATTTACACTATGATATATATACTGACTTTCCAATTCCAACATCAGGCTTTGAATTAATATAATTGATTTTCAGACATAGGGATATAACTTTTTTATTACTCAATACACATCTACAAATGATATGTGATCGAATGTCAACCTTCTTAGGCTATTTTGATCAAATATTGCCAGTGACCTTGAAGTGATCTTTCAATGACCTTGAAAATAGAAAGCCTATTTCCACGAAATTATCTACATGTTTTATTATCCTATCATCTACATCTTTCAAATACGAGCTCGTAGAGTCCTTATTCATCAAAATCTGTTCATAATTAACAATTTGAGAGCAATTTATAGTTTTGTGGCCAATATGTAAGGGAAAAACAGAGGAAAATACTATAATTCTAAGCAGAAAAACACATTAATACTAAAAAGAAATTGAAAAAAAGGTCCGTCAATTTCAAGATTTATTATGAAGCATAAATGATTAAAAATAGCTTAAATCGGTAGGGTTACAAAAGTGACAAATTGACAGACTTTAATTTTACCTCACATTTATTTTGGAGGTATTAGATAAATTAAATATTAATCTAATTTCAGAAAATAATCAGCAATAAGTTGCTCTTATCATAATAATACCTAAAAAAGGAGAAATATTCCCTGAAAAATATGAGAAAATTAATCATGAATAGAAATTATTGAAAAAAAATATAATAACAAATATATTGAAATATATTGAGTAAATTGGGTTATAACATTTAGTAGCTGATGTATTTATAAAAAAATTCATGTATTTTTTTTTTTTCAACAATATGAGGAAGTTAGTGAAATCCTTTTATGAATATGTCTTTGAAACACTTCACTAAAAGTGGCCAATCATTAAAATGGCCCATGACCCCTTTTACTATTTTGATAATTTCATGCCCATTTCCTTTAAATACTATTTTTTTTGATAATTTTTGAAAAAATGGCATTCTGTGTGGTTGATTTGGTGAATAGAAGTAGAAATCGGCCAATATTGAATGCTACTGAAAGTGCTCTGCAGGGTGCTTTCTGGACTTCCGCTCCTCCAACTGCCATAAACCCGTTACATGCGCTATGCCACTCATTCTCGCTGATGATCTTTGCCATTTGATTACGCTTTGATCGAAAACAGAATGAACAGATATAGTTCTCCTCTTTGTAGCACCTTGCTACAAACCTCAATATTTATTGTTTTGAAAATGGTCATATTTGACTTTCCAATTGCAAACTTTGAACAATGTATGAAGCAAAAGGGACCATATATGTTCTACAAAAAGCCATTTAGATGAGAGACAGAAACCCCCGTTCCAGCCGGAGGTACTTGATACAATTTAGTTCTCATGTCACTTTGTCAGTCAAGGTAAAATATTCAACAATAATATCGTATTTCAAGTTGTGTGTGTGTGTGTGTGGGGGGGGGGGGGGGGGGTAGACCGCGAACTTTTACACATGTTTATTCATAATTTGTAATTTTATATAACCCTGCATTGATAAAAGATTGATATTGGCCAACAAAAAGTATTACAACAGATTGCCGGTAGCAAACATTGCACTTTGATCTAAATTAATCATGTATCATCTTTCTCATGTCACGTGAACATATCGATTAACCAGAGATGTCAATCAAAAGTGAGAAAGTGACGTCATAACCACGGCAACATCAGATAGTATTGTGACGTCATATTTTATGGCAAAACCCCAAAGTGTAACATTTGCTTGTCGAGAGTTTGTTGACATGCCAATATTAATATTGGCAAAAAGATTTCTGCAAAATGAAGCTGACAAAACACATTTGCTGCGCATTCATTTTTGTGACAATTTCCATCTTTTGTTCCTCATATGGTAAGATGTATATTACTAATTAAAAAGTAGAGCGAATGCCATGTATTTGATTTTTGTAAATGGGACTTGATATTATACATGTACATGTAAATTGTAATCCATAGTGAAAGTGGAGTCAAAGCGAAATTGAATGGAAAGCACAATGCCCATGGCATTGACATGGTCGATCAAATAAAAACAGAGCACAAAAGATGAATACAGGGTGTCTACTTTGTCTCTTACCAATCTACATGTATGTCATTTTAAATGAACACAAGAATGATGATAATTAATAGTAAGCCTGAATGGTAACATTGTCAAGACCACTTTTTATTTTCCATTTTAGCCAAAGATTCAGGCTCTAAATCAAGCATCAATAAGAAAAACTGCCGTCTTCAATGCAGGCACGGGGGAGAGTGTCTGGGATCGTCCTGCCAATGCGTCAAACCTTGGTCAGGAAAATTGTGCGAAAAGAGTATGTTGGCCAAAATATTAACACACTGTTAGATTAAACTACATGTACATCTTTTATTTTACTCTTTTGTACATTTGTAGAACGTAGAAATGATTTTGTGAATGTTTCGAATCTTAGAATTTACATCAGTGTAACCATATCCAAGTTCAAATTATTCTAACCCCATAACCAATGTACACGTATATCATGATATCTTGTAGCCTAACTGTCACATTTCAGTTTAATTTCAAAATTGAAAGCCTATTGAAGCCTAAAGTAGACGTTTTCAATTGGCAAGTCAGATTGGGGGAAGCCTAATTGAGTAAACACATGTACTCAATAATTTAAAAAATCTGTGAAATTGTTATTTTGTTATCTACTGATACCGTGTCTCGGCTTACTCTCCTTTGCATCGGGCTCAGTATATAACACCTACATATGTATATTGAAGAGGCCTAGTAAAGCTGGGTAGTCTCGGCTTCTCAGCAGTAAAACTCGCTTGCTGTGATACTACGGGCCAATATACCCATCAATAACGACTGCAGAGTCTATATATACAGTGTACAGTGGGGTGTTATTTGCGATAGTGTACACTACATATATGTGCAGAGTCTGGGTCAGTATATGACAGGTGTGCAACAACTGGGTGGTCATCTCTGACATGTGAACATCCGGCCCACAATCGGTCTGCTTCTCTTCTTCACTGACGAGGATCTTCTCTCTTCTCTGGTCTAGTCTGCATATGTAATCCACTGGATAACCCGTGTGGTATTGTTATATACCCACGCGACAGCTCATCATAATTTGTGTCCCACAATTTTGAACTCTTTTTTTAAATATTTTTTTCATATTTTGTTTTAAGAAGAAACAGGTTGTGAGTCTGAACCATGTCAAAATGGTGGAACTTGCTACAATCTGCCTCACAACGGGGCCCACTACAGGTGCAAATGTCCACAACCCTTCGCAGGATACAAGTGTGAAAAGCTTTGTAAGTTAGCTTTTGTGGCATACCTATTTATTGATGATCTTAATACATTTGGTGTACGAATCAGTCACAGTGATGGAAGCACAGTATAGTTGTCAAAATATTTTTGATGACAGTAGTTGTAATGTAAAGTGAACCTTTTTCCCATTATAAATAAAGCAAATAAAATAGATAGTAAACATATTGGTTGTCAATCACAAAAAATGCAGTTACTGATACATTTTTGAAAATATAAAAATGTCACAATGCCTTCTAGTGCCGGTAAAACTACCATCTATATCCCCAAGTGCAAAGAAGGATACCTCCACCTCAACTGAGGATGTCTCCAACAGGTCTAAGCCTTCTCAGGGACCTGCAGGAACAATAGAAAAGGCAGCAAAGATACCACTACCACCCCCACCACCTGTTGAAAAGACAGCAGATATGCCACTACAGCCCCCACCACCTGCTGAAAAGACAGCAGATATGCCACTACAGCCTCCACCATCTGTAGAAAATCTAGCAGAGGTACCACCCCCATCCCCAGCAGCAGTATTGGTGGGAGAGGTTGGCTGTGTGACAGATCCCTGCCAAAATGATGGAGAGTGTAAGGACCTCCCTGATGGCAGGTACCACTGCACATGCGTCAGAAGATACACCGGGCAGCACTGCGAAACACAAGGTCAGAGGATCTCTGATACCACCATAAATAGTCTCTTAGAAATGCATCAATTTTATTACTTGACAATTTATGTAATTTACAACACAAAGCTGTTTGAACTATTCCTGTTATCGGTTTCGCATTCCAATCGGAATATTAGGTGATTAATTCAAACTGTGCGAGAGTAATTCTGATGAATCATAATCGCATGCAAGAAGTTGATTTTCTATTGTTCATGCATTGATTGCAGACTGTATTCTTGCTTTGTTTTTTCATAGTTGAGGATCTAATGAAGAGCGACTTAATGATTGGGATTGGTGCTAGCGTGACAGTAATTCTTGTTCTCCTGAACACGTTCTGCCTTTGTGTGGCAAAAGAAAGGTAAATCTTATGATGATCATTGAATTAATTTGAAAAGTAAAAATAATGATGCAGATATTATATAGTGAAGTTGGATAAAGTTCTGGAATGTCTCAGTTCACAATAATTTCTCATTGACAAATTTGGTCAACTTTCAGGGTAGGTTACAATGAAGGTCACAACTGTTTGAACAAAATCCATTTGTGAATTGAAGTTGAATGTACTATCACATTTAATTTGATATTATTTTACTGCTGCAGGAAGCAATTGAAAAAAAAATACCAGTCTGCCATTGAGTTGGGTGTGAAGAAAGACCTTCCCGACATAGGTTGGTTTGCGGTAAGCCTCAGAGTGATGGCTCAGGGGTGCAAATCAATCTCCACACTTTGTCAGAAGAAGAAAGCATATCAAGAAATCAAAGATTATATGCAAGTGGAATATACGGATGATCCCAGGAGAGGTAAAATTAAACTGTGTCAAAAAGATGTGTACAGGAATGACACCATTGAAAACAAAAATGACATCTATGTAAATTTCGAGAGAGTATATAACCTTCTTTGTGGTTACCCCATCTATCCACCCTTTGGTATTTGAAATTTTCACAGAATATTGTTTTGTTAATAAAAAGAATTACATTTATTTAATTAGCTGTGACTAACCTTTGACTGAAATGTAACAAGGTAATACATAATCTAGACTGAACTAAAATTTTCATTTTGCAGAGGAATCAGAAATATCATTGTTTGAGCAGCCACCAATTAGACAAGATATCGAAAAGGACGGTCACACAGGAAGTAAAACAAATGCCAGGAGAAAGTCTGCACCAAACTTCGTACCAAACAGCAGGAGACCGTCTGCTGTAAACGGTATTTATGACAGAAGAGTTTCAGTACCAGCTGGGATGTTAAATCCTGCAGGCATGTCAAGGTTTTCCAAGTCCTTTAGCAAAGAAATTAAGTCACCGAGGAGGAACACTTTGTCGACACCTGGTGGGAACTGTCAAATATCCGGTTCTGGATATATGCTTCCGGTTACACATTCTCCAAGGAGGAAAAGTGGACCGAGATAAGCGAACGTCAGTGATATTATGCCAACTGTCGTAAACTAATATAAAACAAAATATTACGTATATATCATTTTGGTGAACTAAAATATGCTGTTGGAGGAAAATGATCTTCCTGACAGGCTTGTTAAAATATGTATATAAATGTGATCGGCCATGCTTTTATATATATATATATATATATATATATATATATATATATATGCATTCATATGCATATTATGTTTTGTTTTGTTAAAATAATTACTCAAATCTTTCTTTTTAAAATTAGATTAAATCATATTTGATTAAATAAAATTCAATTAGATTTTTGTATTAAAATGCTTGCAATGTAAAAATCAGATACCTGTTATCTGGAATGTACGATTAGCTATCTTGTACGATTAGCTATCTTGTACGATTAGCTATGAATGTACGATTAGCTATCTTGTACTTAAGGTCAAACACGTCACACATCTTCTTCCTGAATATTTAAGAAGCACTAACCAGTCAGAACAAATAATTTTATCTCACAGATCAATGTCATCTTATAATAATTTTGTTTTTGTTACATTTAATCTGTTGTCAAAAGAATAAAGATTTGTCTGTATTTAAATTGTACTAAACATTTATTTGGGACTCAATATAGTTAAGCGTTCCTGTCTTTGAACCTGGGTTGACATAAATCAACAAATCTAGGAAAATAGAATATGTATATGAAATTGCGCATTTAATTGATTAAAATTGAATGAAGTCATACATTTTGATAGATTCTAAATTTTTGGAACAGTCGCATCTCATTTCTAAATGAATCACACAGAAAAGAACATTTAATTCTTGACATAATAAAGTATAAAGATATCCTGAGCCAATATTAGTAAAGCGGGTGGAGGACATTTGATAAAAACCTGAAAGGAAATGACAATTATGAAATGCTTTCTCCAAATCATTTCGTTGAGCTACCCAGGATCAGGAGGCCCCTTCTCTCTGATCACTGGTGATTGAATAGTGATCTCGGGGGGAAAGTAAAGTAAAAGGAAAAGAATTGAGATAGTTTTCTGTTGAAGTTCAAACGTTAGGATGGAAAACTTCTCAGATATACTTCTCAAACTGTTATCAATGAAGTGATAACAGCTTGAGAATGATAAGAAAACTTACCCGACCCAAGTGATAAAAAAACTTACCCGACCCAAATCATGATTAGGATCATACTTGTATGATTAAGACAGAGCCCAGTCCAAACCTGGGATGGGACGAATCACGTGACTAAGCAAAATGTGTTCACACAAAAACTGCGAGATCAGCAAGATCAACAAGATCAACAAAGCTTATTGATATCCAAATCCCGATGATGCATATTTATAAATCTTAACTTGACTAAATAACCTATTTACAAGTCAAAGTTTGTTGTCATGACATAAGGGCTAAATGTTACCAAATACGACCATGATCTCTGTGGTTTGTTGAAATGTCACATTGACCATGACACTTACTTCCAAAAGAAATCACAAGAGAAGTGAATTTATCTTTAGCAGCACAGACTTTTGACTTAAAAAAAGTGCATCAAAATTCAAAATATGGATTCATCTTTCACAAACTCACATAATCTTAACCAGTTGTAGGTCAAATGAATGCTTTTACATGGAAATGTACAGGAAATTGAGAATGACTTCAGCACTCTCAGTCCATGGTGAAAATATAGGACATTTCAAAGCTCATCAGCGAATATTCAACCTTACAGATGGGTTTTTTATTTATTAAAAATGATGTTCATATTTGCAATAAGAGAAGGCTGGCCAATGTCAATCCTGCTGTACATACATGCATTCATCAAGGTTATCTGAGGTGTTTACTGGTTTTCTGAATTATTAGGTAACCTCAGATGTGTATTGATTATCTTAGTTATGAGTTATCTTTATTGCTTAGCTGAGGTATTAGTTGTTTATTACAGGCGTCACCAAACATTTTCTTGATTTTCTTTTTATTTGGAAACTTGATATTATTCTCTCATCCACGTTTAACCTTAAGACAAACTGTCGTTATCATTGTATCGGTGGCCTCGACCTTTCATTGGACAGAAAAATAATGAGTCACAACAAGGTCTGAAGTTGAACTCTGTATGTAAGAAAGATTAAATTTTGATTTCACCTACTTTGCAACTAGTGTGGATCTCTGCTGATAAAATTATCATTTTATGATCATGATAATTGTGAGGATTCCGAACAAAAACATGGAGGCTATGTTGAACATTGTGATCTGTGAATCAATTGGTTGATTGATTTACATTTGGGTTACACCCATTATTGCCCCATAACATGTTTAGGGATTTCCCAGGTCAGATAACATAATAAAACGGTCTCTCGAAAATCCCAAGAAGGACGTGAATATGTATGAATTGGAAAACAATCTTTCCATGCAAAGAAATAATATCCTATTTTTAAAAAGTAAGTAAAGTTCAATATTGTATTATGCGATACCCAGGAATTACTACTCATTTTGTTGTTGAAACAGAGAGGTACTGAAGATAAACACACTATTAAACCTGTCGATTGACACAATTTACAGCAGTGTTCAAGACCTCTTTGTGCTCTCTACATTTTTTGTCTGACAAGGATTTCATCAATGTGATGATTGAGAAGAGACTTGACCTACTTTGATAGTCACCTTCATTACTGATCTCACGTATGTAAACATCCCCAATGCACAGTTTGTCAGACTAGTATTTTCCACGTAACTGAATACTGACATATTGCTTTTTAAACCAAGACTGAAATGCTTTTTGGTTGATATTCTGTGTTCAGTGATCTTGTCAGGGATATGAGCTGCGGCGGCAAGTCATGCCACTTCTCTGACCTTCCTCCATGCCAAGTGTGCGGGGACAAGGGGTCCGGCTACCACTATGGGGCTAACACGTGTGAGGCATGTAAGGTAAGTTATAGACTTAGTTAATGATTGGCCTAATAGACAGCTAAATTAGCACACCATGGGCTCTGGTATGACAAACATGTGCTTTTTGGCATGGTCTGACACATATGACTGAAATGTTAGACAAGAACCAGTCAAATAATGGAAGAAATCTAAGCTATAGTTAGCCGAATGTTGGAAGAACATTCCATAATGAATAATATATATATATATATACCTGCATGTATTGTTCTGTTAGGGATTTTTCCGGCGGAGTGCTGCGGGGAGCATTAAGTATAAATGCGCTGGTTTCGGCAAATGTAGCATGACTGTTACGAAGCGAGCTCAGTGTCAACAATGTCGCTATCTCAAATGTCTTGCCATCGGCATGTCTATGACAGGTATGTCTTTTTACTAAAACCCTATTTCAATTACATTATTGTCTTTGTATATCATGGATTAGAGTACTTGTTCTCCATGACTTTGAGCTCAGCCATGCGCATATGAACAATATTGCTGTATATGCACCAAGGGACAGAAACCTCATGTATTACTTGTCTAAGTATTTAAAAAAATCAGGTGATATAATATTCAATACATTAAGATGACCAATCAATTATTTAAACTGTAAAATTGACCATTATTGTCTAACAATATTTCTTTTATGAAGTTGCACCTCGTATTCCAAGAGAAATGTGTTCGCAACAGATTGTACACATTATTTGTGTCACTTGATATATATATACTCAATTGAAAACATTCATGTCAATATCGACACTTTGGCACTCCATCAAGTATATATGGCCATGTAATGGCTATCATATTTTAATCATCAGAAGAACTCTATGTACTTGAAAATCATAAGAATAAAAACAAAACAACAATGTATCAGCAGACCTACACTGCAATCAGCAGACCCACAGTGCCCTGAGCAGACCCAAACTGCCATGAGCAGACCTAGTCCTGGGGGGGGGGGGGTACTCTCATAGTCAGCGTTACCGGGGAAGCTGGGCTAAATAGGGTCTTTTTCGCTGATATTTTCCCTAAAACAGGTTAAGATATTTCGTCATTTCCCCTAAAACAGGGTACTATTTTTCAAATTTCTCCCTAAAACAAGGATTACAATCCCCTTTTCCAAATCTCCTCCTTCTGCATCATCCCTAAATGAGGGTATCAAAAATTCAGCTAGTCCTAAATTAGGGTACCAAATTTCAGCTAGTCCTAAATCAGGGTACCAATAATGATAGAATATTTCCCTAATTCAGGCTCTGGGGTTTTCAGTTCCATCCCAGCCTCCGTGGGTTAAAATCATGAGAGTACCCCCCCCCCCCCCCGGGACCTAGTCTAGCAATCGTAATATATAATAATTTTCAGAATAATCTTATATCATCTTTTTATCTCTATTTCAGCAATTAACAGGGGAAGGTATACTCATGAGAAACGCACACGAAATATCAGCGAGTTAAAGAAGCTGAAGGATAAGAAAAAAGAAAAGCAAGTTGAAAACGCCCTGGTCAGTGATAAGCAACAACACATTGAGAACACGATCCAGAGACTGACAGAGTTGTTTGACAAGAAATGTGCATATACACCAGATCTGCTCGAGAAACTGCCAAAACTACAGTCCCGGCACAAGGTAAACATGCTCACTAAATCCATCAGAGATCCACCCCTTTATTATACTGTATAAGCTATTTTACCATCTGTTGAAAGCATGGACATACCGCATAATATATCGGATTATCAGTCAGGATCGAGCCGCCCTCCAATACCTGATATGATTATAACCATAATACATTTATGTAGCACTAGACTTGACTCTAGTCTGCTCACGGCGCTCTATAAAGAGAAGGACCTCTCAAATAAGACAAAATGATGATTTATGCTATACTATTGCCAAGCTAGATTTTTTTTATCAGGAATGTGGCATAAGGCAAAATAAGAAACCAGATTAAGTTGAGAACTACCTTATATTAAATATTAAATTTAGTAAACAAAATATAACTAATTATATTGTGAACTCCTAGGAAGAGAAGGAGCTTCAGAAGGACCTGTTTGGTGGGCTGGGTGGCGTGTGTGACCAGGACGATCATCTCTATCAGATCTATATACTCTTTACCAAGGAAAAGCTCAAGTCTCAACTCTTAGAAGATGTTTTCCCGACAGTTGAATATGCCATCAGGAAACATGTCTATTTTATTAAACATATCCCAGGTTTTACGACACTTGAGAAAGACGACCAAGTATGCCTCCTGAAAGGTGCTCTTATGTTAAAGTTACCGTATCTTTTGAAAAGGTATAAAATGTAGAATGCAGTTATAGATATATTCCTGTGTAGGATCTTGATTACGACTCTCTTAAGGTCAGAAATAAGGGTATTTTAAGAGAATGCAGTTATACTGATTCCATATCCCATTTCTGTATGTTTCTTAATTAAAATTTATTAAATGCTTCATATTCAAGCAAAAATGAAAATGTTAATAACATTTGAATATCCGTATCCAGTATTGGTTGATAATCATTCTTATCAATTATGTTATCTGCATATCTGTATTAAAATCCAATCCAGGCCAAAAGCGTCTGTTTTAAATCAAGACTATAACTACAATATCAATGTTAAAAAGCAATATGATGTAAGACCCTCATAAAACACTGTTTGTTTTTGTTGAAGCAGCGTCTAAAACCATTGGTCTTCTGTTCACTATATTAAGTGGTTTCAACGTGGAAGATGAAACAGTGATCAGCTACAAGGGGGAGGTGTTCACCAAAGAAGACCTCTTTGATTCTCACAACAATATGATAATAGAACAACTCTTCAAAGCTGCAATCAAAACGAAAAAGCTCGAACTTGACAAAACAGAAAATATCCTTCTTCATGCCATAGGAGTATTAAATTCAGGTGACAATGTTGCGTCGATTCTGTGTAATTGTAGAATTTACTATAAATTACAAAACATATCCGTACATTTACTTTGTGTACACATTTATATGTTATTTCGATTACGTTATATCAAATGTAAATTTGTACTGTGAAGTAATGCAAATAAAAACAATAAATTTGACCAAATTGTCCTTGGACCTTCTACATATTTCTCTCTTTTAACATCAGTTTTCTATCGATATCTGAACTCATCATGAATATGTTCCAACATTCAATTTCAGAATACCTGGAATTGAAAGACAAGGATAAAGTGGACGACATCTTAGAAGATCTATCAGAATGTCTGCGGTATCATGTAAAGAGATCACGATCCGATGACACATTAAGGTTTGCCCGGCTGCTGATGCTGCTCTACCACATGTCAGAGGCAGCCCACTGGCACCAGAGAGCATATTCCCTCACAGCGCAAATTTATCCCGATATTGCCATTCCCGAACTACTCACTGAACTCTTTTCCTCCTAGTTAATGGTTTGAGGAATTTGTCTTTCAGAAGAAAGGAGTAAAAATAATATTATTGAGACTCTTGATTTTATCAGCTGTGCCAAATGGGAATGCCAGCACATCCTCTCATATCTGAGAATAACATCATTAAAGCATTCATGATATGAGGTTTTCAAGCACTTTTTACTTGCATAATATAAATGTTTATATCCCAAACATTGTGATCAAATGTTATTACCCATCATTTTCCCCTACATAATGTTCTATGCCATTTGAAAATGTGTCTTCTGCTAAAATCCAAATCATCCATTGGACACTTTGTCAACATATTTTGTTTAGCTGACCAGTGATCTTTATGATATATATATAATGCTTTGCTGCAATAATGCAGTCATTGAGTACATCAAAGATATCACCTTGTGTTTGAAATCCGAATAAAATACTTTCTTCAAGGCAATCAAATTTTGATTGTATTTGAAGACCATTAAGACTGTTCCACCAATTAAAGAAGGAATTCCAGAATCTATTCACTTTTGGACAGAATAGACACAAATGCTTTAATGTGTCTATTTCCTCACAGAAATTACAATTTGTGGTGTGTATTATTTTCATATTTAACAGCTTTTGTTGACATGTTATTAGTCTATGAATGCTCTTGTATTGAAAGGTTTGCATGTCTCTCAGTATGCAGAATGGTAATTTCAAAAATGATCGCTGTGGATATGTTTTTGTATAGTAACTTTATATAGTTTCTAAATACAATTCTAAAATTGAAAGATTCAAGGGATTTGTCTAACTGATCAAGTCAAATACTTTTTCAAAGTCGACTCTCAGAACAGCCTACAAAGATTTTCATAGTACTGAGACGGCATTACTAAAGGTTCAAAATGACATATTAGTGGATATTGATAATAATAAGACAGTAATGCTGGTGTTACTTGATCTCTCATCGGCCTTTGACACTATTGACCACAATATACTGCTAAACAGACTTGAAAAAAGATGTGGTATCAGGGGAACTGCTCTAAAGTGGTTCAGATCATATCTGTAAAAAAGAAAACAGTGTGTAACAATTGAGGGAAAAAGATCTGAAAATATGAATATTAGTTATGGCGTTCCACAAGGCTCAGTATTGCGACCCTTATTATTCACAGCATACATGGAACCACTGTCTGATATCATTGGGCATTATGGGTTAAGGCATCATATTTATGCAGATGATACACAGTTATATATCACTCTTGACCCAAAATCTGCTGAAGATACTGCAAAATATTGTAAAGAGATGGAGGAATGTATAAAAAAGATTTTCCTACTCAATAACAAAATGAAAATAAATGATCGTAAAACTGAAATGCTCATATGTGGTAAAAGCTCTAATTTTAGAAAAGGGCAAATACCAGAGGAAATCATAGTGGGTGAAACATATATTCAAAGAACCAGTAAGGTGAAAGATCTAGGCGTTATCCTAGATCAAGAACTAACAATGAAGCAGCAAATGAAGAAAATGTGTAAAAATGTTTTTTTTTTCATGTAAAAAATCTCTCTCAGGTCAGGAGCTGCCTGGATGAAAAAACAGCGAATACCCTGGTCTTTGTTACCTCTACACTGGACTATAGTAATGTGTTACTGGCAAGATTGCCAAAGTGTGAACTGGCTAAACCTAAAAGAATTACAAAATGCTGCAGCCAGGGTCGTAGGTAAATTAAGAAAAAGGGACCACATAACACAAAAATTAATGGACCTGCACTGGCTGCCATGGAGGCCAGGATTGACTTTAAAATGACTCTATTGACTTGGAAAGTGCAAAATGGCTTTGCCCCTAAGTATCTATCTCAGTTACTAAAAAAGGAGCAAAGGGCCTGAGGTCTAAAGAAAAAAAATGAGTATATAGTCCCCAAGGCAAATATGAAATCGTATGGTGATAGGGCATTTAAGGTATATGCGCCAAAAAATTGGGATGCCCTGCCCCTTGAAGTGAAAAACTTCAAAACAATTGATAGTTTCAAAACACAACTAAAGACACATCTCTATAAGAAACACTATCTACAAAAGCGCCATGAGCAGACGTAGTCTGGAATAGCTCTATACAAAGCTCTATACAAAACTTTTGGCAAATTCCCCCTCTGTACTGCTTGAAATACCAGTTTTTGGCTATTTTGACTAATAATAAAAGAAATGTATGCTATGTCCCTTCGACCATTCTTAACATTTCATCTTTTTCTTTCCAATGAGCCCAAGATCAAGCCAATTGGTGCAACGGATGCTGTGTATGAATTAATTAATGACTTTATCATTTCTATTCATATTATTGATAATTAGTAGTAGTAGTAGTAGTAGTAGTAGTAGTAGTAGTAGTAGTAGTAGTAGTAGTAGTAGTAGCAGCAGCAGCAGCAGCAGCAGTAGCAGTAGCAGTAGCAGTAGCAGTAGCAGTAGCAGTAGCAGTAGCAGTAGTAGTAGCAGTAGCAGCAGCAGTAGCAGTAGTAGTAGTAGTAGTAGTCTGTTTTGAATGATGACATACTGATTTGATGGACTGTACACAAGACTGTGATTTGTGCAGGCATGTGTCCAATATAGATGAGTATAACATTAGTAGTGTCTGTATTTGCTTGAAATGCAGACTCAAACAAAATATTAAATGAGCGAGACACAAACGCAATGGTATGACAAATGAAAAAAATCATTTATGTAATATTAATTTCTCATAAAAATGATAGAATTTTAACAGTAGATTTCAAATAAGAGATAAAAAGAACTTATTAGTAATTTTACTCAGAAACTGTGTTATGTCTTCATTTGGAAACCTTGTTGTTGTGTGGTGACATCTGGTGCCAAAGTGGCAAAATTAAACAACAGTTAGCAGCACTGCCATGTATAATCATATTCAGTAACTGCCTGACTGCTATAACAAATGTAGTTGGATCTTCATTTTCAATTCATTATAACACTTGAATGTGGTCAGGACACTTTATATTATGAATTTTTAACAAGGAAGTAGACATATGATCACTTATCACTAAGGTCATAACAATAAATAAATTAATGTACATATGATGAAATATACCTTAGTTATATCAACAAAAGTTTTCATTCAATTGTATTCTTTTTCGCCTGGTTCCTATTTAAACATGAGCTCCATTGAAAAATTGCCTCTAAATCCAAAATTCATGTTGACGTGGAATTACATATTTGTATTTTTAGCATTTACTAATAACTAATGAGTCCCTTAATTATATCCATGCCCACCACATTAGTTTTACATTGTTTGAAAAATACGTATAGCAAAATACGGATTACAATCGAAAGATGGAAGAAAAGCTGGAATCATATGCAAGAATTTATTTTTTTATTCCTTTTACATCATTCGATTTTGGACCATCTGAAGAAGGTGATTTCGTAACGGTAAAGACGTTTTAAGTTTTTATTATTGAAATGACTTTGGAATGAAAGAATTAAAATCCTGAATACACGCGACAACTGGACAACAGAATGCATCCGCTCGCTGGCTCCAGTTTGCTTTACCTCCAGTATGTGAACATTGTCGACTATAATAGCCTTGTAAAGTCATCTAAAGTTACCATGATTGCCTGCACTTGTAAAGACACCCATGAGCCTCTTCCAAACTTGACCACTTCACAATGTTATGCCACTAATCGTTCCAGTTACACCACTCTGGAATGCTGATGGCAGCCTCCATAAAGAGGTAGCCATGATTTATGTCACGTGACTAATTAAAGGTTAACTCAAGGTCAATTTGTATGTGGCTTTTATCGTGTGAGGTGGCAACCATTACGAACCTGGGAGGCTCTCAGGTGCTATTGTTGTTAACCTTGCATTGAGCAAAATGCCAAGTGTCTCCACGTTCCACATTCTCCAAATGAAAGCAACGCGCATTTGACGCCATTACGGCCTCGCTTTCATTATGGCGACCATCTTTCTAAATTAGCCTCTCGCTGCCTTAATTACCAGGTTAATCCTTTGGGCCACCAACATATGTTCCACGACAAGGTCAAATGGCCTTCGTTGGTGGCTGAATTAGCAGGGATTTAACGTGGATTACGGAGAGATAATCAAGGAAACGATCAAACAGGTCATAAACCCAAAGACTTTAACTCGTGTTATAATTCTAGATGAAGAGGAATGTCTGAGGAGAGCATCGTGACCTCTCCTCATAAGGGCTTCTTCTATAATGGCATATGCGATTGGCTGGAAACAGAATAACCCAGTGCTCCTATATTATTGTAGGAAGGCATAAGGCCTCAATCTGTTCCTGATTATTGACAGCATAAATGACTTCTACTCGAACCTCCATGTACTATTTTGGGCATTTTGGACACCCTTCAAAAACACAAATGGCTTGTGGGAGTTTAATTCACTATTTTAAGAAACTTAACTCAATTTAGTTTTTATTCCATATCGAGGTATATTTATTACATATATGGCTTGATCTAGTCAAATTCATAATCTAGTCAAATGGGAATAGTTAAAAATAATGCAGGCAGAAAAACATATATTTTTTAACCGGATGTTCTTGTTTGGATAAGTTTGTAAAGTGCTACCAGGGGGTGTGACGTGACCTATTTGGTAAAACATCTGTCTCCCATACAGGTCCAGGGTTCGAATCTCCGTTGGGACAAATACTTTCTTCGAGCCAAAGATGAATATTAGGACATTACTGTAATTGAGGTTTTTTTAACGCAGAAGAGATAATGACTTGGTGCAGAAAGCAAAGATGGAATCTTCATATTTGGGTTCTATTTGAATGAATATATAATCGAATTGCTTTGCAAATTAGGAAATTATAAAGAATATAAAGATCTTCATATTTGGATTTAACTTGAGAGATGTTCGAAACTCAGACACGTCTGCAAAGAAACTATAACATGGAGGTTAAAAGCTGGTTTGATAATTGATTAGAAAGTTCGAGTAAGTTGGCTACGAGGCCAGCTTTGAGCATGTGAATAAATTATTATTCTTATTATTTAAGTAGGCAATGCTTTACCGTTTGGTCAAATAGATTACAATCAAAAAGGATTTGAAACTATTGGTAATAATTCACAGTCGAAGAAAGTGCAATGCGGTTAGCAGCGAGATCGCACCATGCTGCCCCCTATGGGTGGAGAATTACACTCCTAATATTCTATAACGAAACGCCATCAACTGGTCATCTGTGGACTAAATGCTTGTCATCAATATTTTGTAGTCCATGCCTTCTGATAGGACAATGCCACACGATTATCATGTCAGTATTTATCTCCATGCCGAGGCTGGTTAGGGGAAGATGAAAACAAGCTGGGGGACACAGATGGAGGATGCAGAGAGGAAGGTAGATGCAGAGAGGATGGGAGATGCAGAGAGGATGGAGGATGCAGAGAGGAAGGTAGATGCAGAGAGGATGGGAGATGCAGAGAGGATGGAGGATGCAGAGAGGAAGGTAGATGCAGAGAGGATGGAGGATGCAGAGAGGAAGGTAGATGCAGAGAGGATGGAGGATGCAGAGAGGATGGAGGACACAGAGGGGATGGAGGATGCAGAGAGGATGGAGAATGCAGAGAGGATGGGAGATGCAGAGAGGATGGAGGATGCAGAGAGGAAGGTAGATGCAGAGAGGATGGAGGATGCAGAGAGGATGGAGGATACAGAGAGGATGGAGGACGCAGAGAGGATGGTGGATGCAGAGAGGAAGGTAGCTGCAGAGAGGATGGAGGATGCAGAGAGGATGGGAGATGCAGAGAGGATGGTGGATACAGAGAGGATGGAGGATGCAGAGAGGATGGAGGATACAGAGAGGATGGAAGGTGCAGAGAGGATGGAGGATGCAGAGAGGATGGAAGACGCAGAGAGGATGGAAGACGCAGAGAGGATGGAGGATGCAGAGAGGGTGGGAGATGCAGAGAGGATGGAGGATGCAGAGAGGGTGGAGGATGCAGAGAGGGTGGGAGATGCAGAGAGGATGGAGGATATAAAAAGGAGGGAGGATGCAAAGAGGACGGGGAATGCCGAAAAAACACTTCTTTATGAGGAAGGAAGATGCAGAGAGGAAGGAAGATGCAGAGAGGATGGAGGATACAGAGAGGATGGAGGATGCAGAGAGGATGGAGGATGCAGAGAGGATGGAAGATGCAGAGAAGATGGTGAATACAGAGAGAAAGGAGGGTGCGGAGAGGACGGAGGATATAAAGAGGAGGGAGGATGCAAAGAGGACGGGGAATGTCGAAAAACACTTCTTTATGAGGAAGGAAGATGCAGAGAGGAAGGAAGATGCAGACAGGATGGAGGATACAGAGAGGATGGAGGATGCAGAGAGGATGGAGGATACAGAGAGGATGGAGGATGCAGAGAGGATGGAGGATGCAGAGAGGATGGAGGATGCAGAGAGGATGGAGGATGCAGAGAGGATGGAGGATGCAGAGAGGATGGAGGATACAGAGAGGATGGAGGATACAGAGAGGATGGAGGATGCAGAGAGGATGGAGGATAAAGAGATGATGGAGGATGCAGAGAGGATGGAGGATACCGAGAGGATGGAGGATGCAGAGAGGATGGAGGATACAGAGAGGATGGAGGATACAGAGAGGATGGAAGATGCAGATAGGATGGAGGATGCAGAGAGGATGGAAGATACAGAGAGGATGGAGGATGCAGAGAGGATGGAGGATGCAGAGAGGATGGAGGATGCAGAGAGGATGGAGGATACAGAGAGGATGGAGGATGCAGAGAGGATGGAGGATGCAGAGAGGATGGAGGATGCAGAGAGGATGGAGGATGCAGAGAGGATGGAGGATGCAGAGAGGATGGAGGATACAGAGAGGATGGAGGATACAGAGAGGATGGAGGATGCAGAGAGGATGGAGGATAAAGAGATGATGGAGGATGCAGAGAGGATGGAGGATACCGAGAGGATGGAGGATGCAGAGAGGATGGAGGATACAGAGAGGATGGAGGATACAGAGAGGATGGAAGATGCAGATAGGATGGAGGATGCAGAGAGGATGGAAGATACAGAGAGGATGGAGGATGCAGAGAGGATGGAGGATGCAGAGAGGATGGAGGATGCAGAGAGGATGGAGGATACCGAGAGGATGGAAGATGCAGAGAGGATGGAAGATGCAGAGAGGATGGAGGACACAGAGAGGATGGAAGGTGCAGAGAGGATGGAGGATGCAGAGAGGATGGAGGATGCAGAGAGGATGGAGGATAATTAGAGAATGGAGGATGCAGAGAGGATGGAGGATACAGAGAGGATGGAGGATACAGAGAGGATGGAAGATGCAGAGAGGATGGAAGATGCAGAGAGGATGGAAGATACAGAGAGGATGGAGGACACAGAGAGGATGGAGGATACAGAGAGGATGGAGGATGCAGAGAGGATGGAGGATGCAGAGAGGATGGAAGATGCAGAGAGGATGGAGGATACAGAGAGGATTGAGGATACAGAAAGGATGGATGATGCAGAGAGGATGGAGGATGCAGAGAGGATGGAGGATACCGAGAGGATGGAGGATGCCGAGAGGATGGAGGATACAGAGAGGATGGAGGATACAGAGAGGATGGAAGATGCAGAGAGGATGGAAGATGCAGAGAGGATGGAAGATGCAGAGAGGATGGAGGACACAGAGAGGATGGAGGATACAGAGAGGATGGAGGATGCAGAGAGGATGGAGGATGCAGAGAGGATGGAAGATGCAGAGAGGATGGTGAATACAGAGAGAACGGAGGATGTAAAGAGGAGGGAGGATGCAAAGAGGATGGAAGATGCAGAGAGGATGGAGGATGCAGAGAGGATGGAGGACACAGAGAGCAGGGAGGACACAGAGAGGATGGAGGATACCGAGAGGATGGAGGATGCAAAGAGGACGGGGACTGCCGAAAAACACTTCTTATTACATTGGTGTGTGTGTGTGTGTGTGTGTGTGTGTGTGGTATTCTCATGTGTGTGTGAACCGTGCGACACAAGATGACAATATTCTTCCCTACAGCAATTTGTATCACTTGACATTTGGTTGACTTTGTCACATACTTATTTGGGACCTATAATTATGCAGTGATATAAAACTTGCCACTCTATTGATGGGAATGGTATGTTCATGGCAAATATGAAATACGATATCTTATGCATGTGATTGATAGAGAGTTTGCAAAAAAGATTCAATAGTAACTTCCTGCGCCAAAATATATGGATGTATAATAAATATGCCAGCCAGTAATACACAGATGAACAATGAATCGAAAACGCATAATGTATTCACCAATTATCAAAAGATTAAAGTCAAACACATCTGTGAAGCTATCTTGAGCTGATAATAATCTAAATTTGATATATCAAAGCCAAAGCGGACTTACAACTTTATATCTGAATGACAGTAGGATTATGTATTCTTGAGTTCATGTATCACAGTCCAAGCAAAACATGTACAAATCATAAATTATTTCTAAAGTTAGATGATATTTGGCAACTAATACATTGGAGTCAACAATCATGCATGTTCAATAATAAGGAATGTTTTTATATTGCTTTTAATTTCGTGTTTGATGTGATGCTTTCATGTTTCAGGGAAGCTCATAACTGTCAAAATACTGATTAAAAGTCAAATATTAATGATGTCAATTATGAGTACAATAGAGCTACTTATCTATATCAATATAGAGATGAGAATGCCAATTGCTGTTATGATACATATGACTAAGCTGTATCGTGAAATATAGATACCTTTGCTGTAATCATTCAACTGTGTGATAACAACTAATGGAAAATAATGCTTCTATCAATATATATATGGTGTTTTTATTCACGTCACGTGTCCACAAGTGAATACAAATGAATACAGAGGATCAGATTCTAAAACATATATAGTTAATTTGATTGGGCAGAAAATAAGCCTCATGGATATTGATGCCAATTTTCTGTAGCAAAATATATTTGGCCCCTCAGAGAGACAAACTTCTAGCCATCTTGGTTTTATTACTTTCTCAGTTTGACTAACACAGTAAAAATTGATTTGCCTCCAATTGAATGCTTGTGAATGCACTCCTGAAACACTATCCAACTTATTATTCCCATTTACTTAATTTCTTTTTCAACATGGCCCTTCTTAAGTCAGGGATTTTCTCTGTTTATATTGCACAATTTTGTATGAGACATTTTTAATGGCAACAACCATACCAGGTCCCTTTATTTCTAAACGAGATTTGGTCTTTAATTTGAGTTGTTAAGAACATGAATGGTGTGAATGAAGGATGAAAGTGCAAGTTTGTCAAAAGTAGAAACCCTAAATATAAGGAAATGTGATCAGTGTTAGAGATTTGGGTCAGAAATACAAATGTTTACTGTGGTAATTATAAACAGTAGTAATCAATTTACATGCGAATTTCTGTATATATATATATATATATATATATTACATACTTCTTATTGAATCAAAAATATGTTTGAGAGGGGCAAATGCAACGTTGCGTGTTGAGTTTGCGGTGCAAAGCTAGTCATTGTCAAACTATCACATATTTATAAAACAGCTTTTGTGTATTTTAATGGCTTTTTGAAGTCCAATTCACTTTTTTCCATGTATTTAAAACCTTGATGAAAGAGCTAAAGACACTGACTGTCATGACATTGCTCAAGCTCTGACTTTACGATTGGCAGACACAGGCAAATACAATGCTGATTAGTTCTGATGAATAGAAACCATAAACAGATCCCTGAAGGTACTTATCAAAATGCATGGTTCCCAAACTAAATCATCTTATTTGCCATTTCTGTTATCTTTCTTTTTCTTTCTTTCTGATCATTTAGAAAGATAATGACTCAAAATATTTGCAATGATAAAGCTGATTCAAATACTACTAAGATTCTGATTATATTTTGTGTTTTTGTCTGATCTATGCATGCTATCAAAGGTGAAATGAACAATGAAGAAATTGTCGTGTGCAAAATGTGTATACATTGGCGTTTTCTGACATTTAATTCACAAATGCAGTTGCTAGCTTGTGAACAAACAGTATGATGGTTGGCTATTAGATGTGACGTTACTTGCAAACTAGGATAGGATAGGATAGGATAGGATAGGATAGGATAGGATAGGATAGGATAGGATAGGATAGGATAGGATAGGATAGGATAGGATAGGATAGGATAGGATAGGATAGGATAGGATAGGATAGGATAGGATAGGATAGGATAGGATAGGATAGGATAGGATAGGATAGGATAGGATAGGATAGGATAGGATAGGATAGGATAGGATAGGATAGGATAGGATAGGATAGGATAGGATAGGATAGGATAGGATAGGATAGGATAGGATAGGATAGGACAGGACAGGACAGGACAGGACAGGACAGGACAGGACAGGACAGGACAGGACAGGACAGGACAGGACAGGACAGGACAGGACAGGACAGGACAGGACAGGACAGGACAGGACAGGGCAGGACAGGACAGGACAGGACAGGACAGGACAGGACAGGACAGGACAGGACAGGACAGGACAGGATATAAATATATATAAGAAGGAGCCTCGGCCGCTCCAGAATGTTGTCATAAAGGGCAATATCTTACGATATCTGATATATAATCCAAGTGGTGCTAAAAATATTGTTCAACAAAAGGTCATATGTGGCGGTCATCCAGAAATGAGAAATAGGAGTCGATACATGAGTATGTCTTAAAATTGTATTTTAGGACAATACTCATGTATCGACTCCAATTTGCGGGTCGCCTCTTTGAGATTTTTCATTTAAGGCACAGACTGGACTGTTATGAGTTCCTTAGGACAATATACATTTCAAGCGAAAATGGTATCGTATCTCAATGATACTGTTATAAAGATAGATACATTGCCTCTCTTTTAATGGTGTTTATAGAGAAACGTGCATTTACTAGTTCCTTGAGGAAATATTACATGACTTCATTTTTTATTGAATGACTATTTTGGGTATTGGAGGCCATCGTCCACTTATTACTATTTAATGTTTCTCTCTTTGTGTAAATATGGGACATTTGTCCGAGCATAATCTTTAATCAAGAATATAATTTCGGTGATATTCAGATTGAAGATGTATCAAGCAATGTGGTATTCAAAGAATTATCTCCCCTCACAATTATTCAGCAAAAAATCATGTCTGCCAATATTTTGGCACACATGATTGGGAAGGGGGTCTGGTACCAATGTTGCTTCGAATAATAAATCAGCATAACATAGTTGAAGGATATTATTTCTGTTCAGAATTTTGTAATTGACATAACTTAATGTTTAAACCTCTATTCCCATTTTGTCATATTAATCCATATTCATAGTATATCAACATTCAAGAAGATAATGCGATTCCCAACAACAAAGTCACATGCAAGGGTTGATTAGCGCCCAGCAACACAGCGTCAGGATTCTGGTCAGTCCCAGAATGGCGTGAGTCAATGATGACCAAACCTCATATTCGCAATCTATGAAATGTGTCCGATCATTTGTAGCAATCCAGTCCCATCCGGGTCCTATCGCACATCTACGACGTCAATCATGGTGTCCGGTGCTATGTCAGAGTAGGCGAGAATTCTTGGTCATTTTGTCTTGAATATTTAACAAACTCGCCAACAATATTTAGAAAACAATTTCAACAAACTTTGAAGGTGAAAAATGACTGAACAATTCGTATTCAAACGTTAATCTGTGAGGTTGTGTATATCTTAATTGAATCTGTTTTCTTATTAGAAGCATCGTGTAACACTTGTGGAACATGACAGGCAAAGAGATCAACAATTTGCTCACTCCAGTGGTGTTCCGTTCCCATTTCTCTCACTTACCGAGTCATGATTAAAACTTTGATGACCCTCAGTCGATTGCAGGGGGATTAAAACGTGAATCCGAATACATATTTGAGATAATGCCTTGAGATTATGGGCGGCGTCGCTCGACGCTCCTCAGTCACCCTGATAAACCACCCGTCTCCCTATTGGATTTCTAAGTTTTAATTATCCATCGTTTGGTGGAATCTGATGGTGTTTTGGATAAGCATGATTAATACTGACATTACACTGCATTATTGTAATAAAGGTATATTAGGGAATGATGGAGCTTGAGATTAGAGAGGGGTCGAGCCCATGTGGGAATCGCCTCTAAGATTGCCAACACTAGATTGCACTCAGTTCTTACGTGGCTCTCCTCTGAATGCGAGGAATGCCACGGTTATGATGTGCAAGGGATTGCCGCAGTTCAAAGCCACAATGACATGCCAAGGTAATAGTGTGTTATGGAATGAAATGCGCAAAAAACATGCCAAGTCTACAATTTGCAATGGCATGTCAAGATTATGCTATGCAATCGCATGCCAAAGTTACGATATGCAATAGCATGACAAGGTTATGGTGTACAATGGCATCACAAGGTTTTGATATGCAATGGCATGAGAAGTTTATCATGTGCAATGGCATGACAGATTTATGGTGTGCAATGGCATGATACGATTGTGATGTGCAATGGCAAGACCAAATTTTGGTTTACAATTATTTATCAGGTTTATGACACTGGATTTGTTATGGCATGACAAAGCTGTGATGTGAAATGACATGACAAGGTTATGGTGTACAATGGCATGACAAGGTTTTCATGTGCAATGACATTACGTGGTTTTGATGTATGTGGTTGTATTATGATCCCAAATGAGTGAGACACAAAATACATTACTAAAAATGCTGTATACAATGTTATTTCAAATGTTAAATCAAATATATGTATATATATATATGACTGATGATTGGTATGTTTGATTCTCCTCAAATTGAGTGGTCAATGCTAGATGATGTTGATAAGAACTTCGCGTAACTGATGTAGACATAATATTTGATCTCTGTGTGATTCATCTGAGTTTGTCATGCCATACCTTCATCACAAGACTTATGTCTTCTTCATTTCAGATTAACCTGATTTATTTGAAAGGATGCTATCCAATTATTAAAGAAATTCTCTTTATTTTGATAACTTGTCTCATCATCAATATGAAGACAAAAATGTTCACATACTAAGAACTAAACGGAATTGCTCTTTTCTTATATCTATCTGTATGTCAGTTTCACCACTCGCAATGTGCTTGTTTGTAACTAACCGCCAATATCATACTACAGAATGTCTTATTTGGCGTTTTTGTGCCAAAGTACAATTACTTTGAGGGAGAGAGTATCACTGCGCCACGCCCCAAGGGTGCTGTACGACCGCTCCACTTACTTGTATCCTGCCGCTTATACATTGGTCAGGTCAAGTCCGCATGATAATGCATTATTAGTGCTGCCATAACGGGATAGCATGAGCTACTTCATAAATAAAATAAGTAATTTGATTAGAACGGTAGTGGCGTTTTGTCTGTTGTATAAAGAAAATGGAAACTTCCGCCGGATATCACGTGACCCGGATACGCAAAGCATCATGGGAGAAAAATACAGATTGGTTTGCGCATATGTAACACGAACAAATTATATACATTTATTAACACCTAAATAATCACACAAGTGGACGTTGAATAACAAAGTTAAATTGACTGACGTACTTTTGGAATCAAACGTTTCTTGACCTTTCCAGGTCTGTAGTGAACGAGTTGAGTTTCCTTGTGCAGGTTGGCAGGTCTAATATCATGAATATGTGTTGTAGATTAGGTCTTGTTTGGGGCGGCATAGTGGCAATCTGCTTCAATTATGTAGCTTTTGCGGGCAAATCATGGTAATCACGATAGTCGGTGGATCAATAGTGCCTAAACAAGGTAGGGCCCACGGCTGCATCACTGGGCACATCACCGTCAATTGAAGGCGGGCGATTCTATCAGTGCTTTACAGGCCCTCGCCCTGCCTATGTCTGGCCCTGCATGAACACCACCCGATCACAAGGTCCCAGCTGACCTACACTTGTGTCTCACCCCTTTGATCCGCGCTGGCCAAGATTGCTACCTACTTTGCCACCAATAAACAGAAATGATAGGACCAAGTGTCTACTTTATTTTTTCCCTGGCGGTGCGGTCCCCGAGCCCTCGTTCAATTACGGGAGATGGGCAGAGAGTGGCTTGCAGGGCTACGAGGTCGGCGCGTGTATTAGTAGTGTCCAAGCAGGAATCTAGCCTGCATCTACACGGCATCCCCCGGGGGGAACACGGCCTTCTTAACAGGCCCTCCGTAAACGACCTCCCCTCCCACGAGGACCTCCCTTACAGCGCCCATCCGTCTTACTAGTTAGGGACAAAGAGATGCACCAAAAAGCAAAGGCCATCTCGGCCGCGAGGTCCTCAGTCCGGTCATTTACCCACATTGACCACAGACCACTTTGCTCTGACTCAACTCTCGCAGACCTCTGCACATTGCTAAGGAAAGTAGTGACATTCACTGCCATATACAAGGTGTTTTTTAGTTTTATCAATATTATACTAAACATATTTTGAAAATGTTTAAGTAAAGTAATATAAAGATAACAATATTGATTATGTGCATGTATGCCAAGCTTTTAGAAGCATTGTCCTCATTCATATACTGAGCACAGGCTGTAATCTTTTTTTTTTCAAAAGAGCTGATCATAGACATAACGTAAGTGTATGTTATTTATATACTTTGGTTGGAAAACTGATCGAAGAAGCAAAATAAAATTACCCTCTTCAAATACAAATTTGTATCATGCATAGAACCTCCTGGTATTCACTCGATTGGCAACTTCAATCTTAATTTCAAATTTCAACACATTGTTAACACAATTTGTCTTCATGTTTCAATCGAAGTTTGATCGAAATCTTCCTCCTGTTGAAATTCAATTGAGTGAGGACTTGTTATCGACATTCGGGGAAGCTAACATGAAGCAAAGAAATATGGTTTAACCATAACAGTTCGCCCCCTAGTGGAGATTGATCTGCAACCTCATTATCCCATTGGTTTATTACCTTACTTTACATCGTATTAATGTTTTTCCTTATATTCTGTAATAAAAGGTATTCCCTTCTTTAAAAAAGATATTGTGTTTCCAATTAAAAACATTTAACGATTTTGGCTCCTTATTTCCAATTTGAAATTAAATAACATGGGTCCAGTATAGTCAGTGTTTACAAATAATTTGGCATACACACTGAAACTAGATTATACAGATTGATATGAAAGTAATACATAATAATTAATGTCAACTAAGTATTTCTACTTTTTCTGCCTTCAGCCTCAGTATATCATGGCTCTGGTTTCATTCGTTTAGTTTAAGTTACAAGTTACAAGTATATGTTTTCTATGTGAAATTAATATGATTTAAAACTTCTTGGTTTCTGTGAGATAATATTTGAAAATTGAAGATTCTATATTGTGAAATTTGCCATTAAAACATGAAAGGTGTGAACTTTGATCATCTGACAAAACTATTTGTAGACAGGAAAGGCAGATAACGCGATGATATGTTGCTCCTGTGAAAGTTCAAATCCCAAACACTATCAAAGTCTCTTTCTCCAAATTTTAGATGGCAAGAAAGATCACCTTTTAGTGTTGGGGTGAGTCACAAAAGTATTTGGCCAGCTCTCTTTCCAACCTATCGTCTCTCGCTATTGACAGTTCATTGTCTCAAAATCGCTGCACAAAATGGCGATAGACCAGTGAGTTCAAATCATTTGACTTTTGATCAGTTTTTGCTGCTGAGTTGTCACCCTAGCGAGTGTTCTCAGCAGTCCTGACGGGCCCAACCCGGCGCTGCTGTCACATGACCCTGACCCGGTGTCACGTGATTTATTACGTCAAGGTTACACTAATTTCTGGAGGTCATCGGTGCACAATTCTCACTCCCGATATGAAGTATTAAACCATTGACATAATCTGAGTGATCTCGCTAAATGATTGGCCATCAGCGGCAACATTGCCTCCAAAACAACTGATATTTTGGCGCTCAATTAGGGAGGCAAGTGGAAAGAAATGGAAAATGCAAGAGATAGGGAACTCAATCTTAGCTCAAACTACTACATCATTGAGCTGAGATTTACATTTGCTTCTGGATAATTGCTAAAGATAAAATCAGAATTTCTCTGCCAACATTTTGTCGCTCTTTGCCGAATGAATAGTTGACATGTCAAGAAATGACTCTTTGGTATTCCATACTAGACTTTCATTGAGTCTAAGTAAATATGGTTACCAGGTCAAGTGTAGAGATCTGTAAAGGCCAAAACCAATTTTAGATGGGATTTGCTTTTTGATATTGAGGGCTACATGAATGATGGGCGGTTATGTGGGGACTATTGGACGGACAATGTAATATATAATTTATAACACTCCTGACCAGCTTCGGTCTGTGCGATCCAGCTATGTGGGAGAAATGACCCAGGCTGAATGATGCAGAATTATCATCAGCATATAGATATTATCAGCGCATCACTTGGCAAAATAATAAGATTGGCTTTCCTCTATGGTGAATGTTTTTTTTTACTAGCTTGTAGTTGTTGGCCATTATCACACAATACATTCAATCATAATACATTTATAATGTATAAACACCAGGATTAGCGTATCATAACTGGTCCCCAGTATACTAGTATGTAATGCCATCCAGATTAAGCCTATTTTACATGTGACAATATCAGGATTAACTCACAAAAAGTAGAATATTAATCATATAGTAACCAGAAAAGATAAATGGAGGAATTTGAAATCTTGAGGATATTTTAAGAGTGCAATTTTATTGTTTAGGATTTATGACTATCTTATCCTGCAGTTTAAAGCTTAAAGATAATACAAGCCGTATCCAAAGCTTGTACATTTCATTTTAAATTCTATCACCTCGAAGATTTATCGCAAGAAACATACAAAAGATAAACAGAGAACGTTTCATCTTTCCTAGTCTGCTAATTTGTAGTATGTTTTCTTGCTTTACTTACAAACACGTTGTAATCTGAATGAACCCGTTTTATTCATAGGACCCTCTGTGCATATAATATTTGTGTTTACCAATTTAAACTTGTTCTGTATCAGAAATAATCGATCAAATCAATATATATTTTCCCAGGCTACCATAATACATGATATCTGTCAACACCCATTATCTGCTTCTTTCTTGTAGCATTGCCCTCCTACTTTATGACAGCAACCTATATTCAATTACTACCTGTAAAAACATTAAACTGGTCATAACTGACAGTGGTGGAAATGTCTCGTATTAGCCGACAGTCCTTAGCTTGAAACTGTTTACTCATTGCGTTCTGTCTATGTTGGGGTTGATATGAAAGGGACCTGTCATTCTTGCAAGCTCTAAGACTGACATGCGAGTTGATGCCGAAGTAGGAATAAATCTGATAATCTGTCATCTGTTAGGTGGCATTTTTTCAGAGGCAGAGTCTCATCTGATCATATTTACATATCCCTAAAAGCTTATTAAAAAGCATCTCATTATCGCTCATGCAGTGAGGTATATCACAGAGCTCGTGAATTGTCCATATTTCTCTCATCTCCGCTTTCTTGTCCACTTTTTATCATTTGGTCAGCATATATTACACATGGATATGGTGCACCCAAGGAAAAAGTATGATACGAGAAAGGATGGGTCCCCCAATAAAACGTCAATTGGGTTTTGTGGAGTGCAGTTGATGCATTATGAGTGGGGGACCACCTTTGACTTCCCACCTGCCTTAACAAGGCGGCAGTCTTTGATGCCTACCTGGTCGCAGGTCATCAAACAACACTTACACGAGTCATAAACGCACCGTGGTTTGCCTTTTTGTGTGGTATTAAGCATGCATTTATGAGACACTGATGTTTGCCACTCTTATGCAGATATTCGGATATGAGTAGAGAGAGGTTTTTTTTATAAAGCTGGAGTGTGAGAGTGATGTATCAGTCTGGCAGGTGTTGATGATGTGCATCAAAGGCACCGCCGCCCTTTTTTTTAAATAATACAATATTTGTTCTGTTTTTATTTTATTTCTTTATGCAAAAAAATATTTATCCAACTCTTAAATAAAATGCATATATAGGACTTAATGATAATGATTAACAGAAGTACGTGTGATATCGTATGATTTACATCATATACCACGTGACAACACATGACGTAATACCAGACATAACGAGATCATAGATATCGTCTTAAAGTGTCACATTTATTTGGATGACAACGTGCAGGTGAAATATTTCAGCAGGAAATATATAAAATAACTTTATAGATCCTCAGAAGATATTTGTTCTGTTGGCCATGGTAGCGTGCAATAGCAGGTTGAGTGAGTTCATAATTTATTACATTTATGAGTATGCTCATATGATGTGTAGTGGTCTGCCTTTTTCATAACCTTCCACAAGCTATCGTCGTCCGATCTTATCTTCATAATTCATACACAAATCTCTGAGGAGTTCATACAAGTTCATTTGATATGATAGTCATTATGCCTGTCATAAAACCATAAATGTTTGTTTTGTTATGTTTTGTTTTGAGGTGGCAGGAAACCATCTTTGGTTTCCTTATACCTGGAAAGTCTCATGTCACCTGAGAGACGATGTCAAATTGATTAATGATTGTCGGTGATTTTCATGGAATAATAAGGATCTTGTAGTGATTATTACTCATTTTTAGTTTTGTTCTTTATCTTTATATTGAGCAGTAAAGTTGGCGAAACGTATCACACCAATCTTTTGGCATATGAAGTGTAAAGAACTGATAACTGATATAATAGTTATTTAGTTCCATTACTGTATTCCTCATATGTATCATATATAAATGTGCACTTCTAAAGGCAAATAAAAGGTTATTATTAAGTCTTATTTCGCTCAAGATGACTCAACTGTCACTGATATGCTTCTACCATTAATCTAAGTGCAACCATATTTTGCCCCTTGTATTTAATGTTGGCTAATATGCCATCTAAGAACTTGAATGGATATGATATTGATTCAAGTAAGATGGACATGAAATGAAAATAAAAAACCATAAATATAACATAAAAATATTTAAAATAAGCATGACTCTTAGATTGGAAAAACTCTTTTAGTGTGGTGGTCACGTTTTTTCATTGGGCTGGATCCAGTATAACAAAAACATCGCAATGATGGATTAGATTGCAAATAAAACGAGTTTGTCATATTGTTTTAAACATTAGACTAATGAGCTGTGGTTCCAACTGTATTAAGTCTGTCATGTTGTCTGAGAAATCGCACTGATATCTCAGATTCCAACGAGGATGAGTCTGTAAAATTGTCTAATATTGGCACCAATGGTTTGGTTTCCAACCAGAATGAATTTGTAAAAAATTTTAATATTTGCACCAACGGTTTGGTTTCCAATTACAATGAATTTGTAAAGTTGTCTAATATTGGAACTGATGGATTAAGCTCTAACCAGAACGAGTCTGTCAAGTTGTCTAACATTAGCACTGATGGTTTGGTTCCAACCAGAATGAGTCTCTATATTTGTCTAATATTGGCACTGATGGTTTGGTTCCAACCAGAATGAGTCTCTATATTTGTCTAATATTGGCACCGATGGTTTGGTTCCAACCAGAATGAGTCTCTATATTTGTCTAATATTGGCACTGATGGTTTGGTTCCAACCAGAATGAGTCTCTATATTTGTCTAATATTGGCACTGATGGTTTGGTTCCAACCAGAATGAGTCTCTATATTTGTATAATATTGACACTGATGGTTTGGTTCCAACCAGAATGAATCTCTAAAGTTGTCTAATATTGCCACGAATGGTTTGGTTTTCAAACAGAATGAGTCTCTAAAGTTGCTTAATATTGGCACCTATGGACCCAGTTTCAACCAGAATGAGTATATAATATCTTTTATGGATCCAATTTAATTAATTTTAGATCGAATGAAACAGAAAAGAAATATTGCCATACTTGTTCCTCCTGAATATATTTCAAACGTAAAATATTATTGATGAAGTGAATCTGACCTATTCATTTATATATGTCAATTGTTGGTTGAATGTAAAAAGACAAGTCGTGTTAGATAAACTTGAGTCCAGCGCTAGCTAATTCTCCCCTTCAATACATAGTTGACATTATCATTGATAGTATCAAGTATCTTTGTTGACTTTTTAGTACCACTCAGAAATCTTGGAAAGATACACTTGAATTAACATCTATAGAATAAAATATTGTCATTTCACTTCCTGTTTGAGCGTGATGAGTTCTGTTTATTTTCCTGTGAAGAAACCCCTCCTTTGACAACCGCCAGAAAAGAAGATATATCGATGATGCCTATGATATCAAGATAAATGACTTCTATGTCTTCAAACTCAGATCCATATCACCGATATCAATCCAAGTGAAAATCTAAACCACAAGATGAAAAGTCAATTCATAGGGATTACATGTGTTGCGTAGGTAGCCGCAGGGAGCGGTGCAAATCAAACAGAAGATTACCTTTAGAGGTCCTGACCTGGTAGGGTCACCACCACAAAACATCTCTCCACTCATCTCTCAGATAGGGTGCACATATCCAATGTGTATTTGTAACCTGCCTAATTCTTATGTCATACACCCGCTTTGTAACATGATCTTCAAGGCGAATTTCTTTCTCCGTGGATAGATATGATTTTGGTTGCCTGTGAAATGTGACAGTAATAATTTAGGGATGTCACAAACTGTCAGCCGTCATGATATATTTGATGCTTTGTGATGGTTTGATCATTGGACATCAAGGTCATTGGAAAATAATCTTTTCTAGAACAAAGCAACAGCTATACACTACTGTAAATACATTCTATGAACAGTCTCATGAATTATGTATGGTCAGTGGAAATTATTTTATCACAGCATTGTTTTCTATTTTATTTTTATTTTTTTCATTTCCTTTCTTTCCTTGAATTGCATAATAATGTACATTGTGATGTTGAGATTATTCTTTTATTTTCTGGCTAATTTACCCGCATTTCCTTCACCTGTTCTTACAGAATAAACCTTATTATATGAGTTGAATAATTTGCTCTATTATATATTACTTATGTTAGTGTCCATTATTCTACAAACAAAACTTCGCCTTTGTTGTCTTAATGATACTGTAATGTTTTTTTTTCTTTTTCTGAGATATAAAATACATAATTTCAATAATGGCAATGGTACCAGCAACTCCTACATGGTTCTATGGGAAAATAAAAGCTCACTATCATATCATACTCCTCGCATTCATGAATCAAACAAATAAACCACTTTATATGAAAACCAACTTCCTTTCTATTTCGACATCTTCCTATTAAAAATAATCAACCCCATCTTATCTCTTAACGGTTGCATATACAGTGGCAAATTTAGATTTCATGTTCGGGGATGGTCCGGGTAATAGCAACCAGCAGACCTCGGCATGTACATGTCACATTTCTATAATATAGATCAACCCCATGTCTAGGGGGGCGCCCCTTTTGAAAGCAAATCATTTAGTATGGCATAATGTGGAGACAAGCCTAATTGTTCTCTTATGTAAATAGTTTGGGCCCGCATTTTAATGGCCTCTGGTTTCTGTCAATACAGCTACCTATGTGTGCATGAAACAGTGCACTTCTTTTACCAGACGAGGCCACAACAAATGTCTTTGTAAAGTAATAATAATATTATGAAATGGTGATAATAATGCTCGCCAGTTTTGTGATTATGCCCAGAGATTGTAGCTCTCATGAATCATACTGCAGACTGTCAAGGTAACTGGTGCGCCATGTCACGCAACCAGGCCCTGGGTAGCACACAGGCACCGCATTACATAACAATGCTGGGTGTATTGCCTTTTAAATTGAGATAAACTGCTTTCCCTCGTTTGAACACACGTTTATTATGTAATCACCTTCAGGAAGATGCTTCACTGAAAGTAGTTGTAATTGGTTTTGGTTGTAGTCATTGTTCATTTTGTATTTGACAAGTCAGGAAGTTAGAAGTTAAACACACATGCATCCTTTCTACTTTGGAATTCGCGGGAGATTAGTGATACAATGTTATCATGAAATAAAAATAACTTGTTTAATCTTTTAAAACAATCATTCAGATGACCAATAGGTCTACCCTGGGTTCTATTAGAAACCTGGGCTCTCTTGTAACAGGGAGAAGAATGCAATGGTACTTTCAGTGTTGATTCATATCGACACTGAAATCTCTATGTTTTAAAGTAAATAAACAATGTTCTGTATCATGTTCAATAAGATATATTGGTTCGAGGAGCTCTTTTCGGGATACACTATAAGTATAAGTACAAATAGATAAAAGCATTTCCTTTACTCCTTTTCCCTGTTTCCATCAGTTCTCAAATCATGGGTTTTAATTTATTTTACAACTATGGTCTCTGACTATTCATGAGTTGTGCATTTTTGCGGCAAGATCAAAGGTTTAAGGTGGCAGGTTGTTTATATTGTCATCTTCTTTCGTGGGTCATTAAGGTGAAAGGCCCAATCAAGTTGGATATGATACCTCTAATTATGTCAAGGTGCCATGGAAAGTAATTGTTTTATTTAAGAATAATCATTCATTATTTAAACTATTCAAAAGATGAAAAAGAAGAAATAGAACATATATTTACACTGAAATAATAATATTTATATAATAGGAGACTTAAAAGCCCAAATGTAACTTCATAACATAACTTATATATGTCGTGGATGGCATGTTAAGGGTTAAGATATGGCCAATTAGAGAGTGTGGTTTTCATTGCCCTTTTCTCCGTGTTCATTGCTGTAACCAGATCAAAGTCCCAACCGACACACGTCTCAATTTTACCAAACATTCAATCGAGAGTTGGGGGGGGGGTCTTTCTAAATAATATAACGTGTTATATTCCTCTAAAATATCTTGTGATTTTTAACATTTTAATCTGAAATTTAAACCGTAAACCCCTGATTCAGCTTCTGAACCAATCATGATCACTTTATGAATCTGGGTGGTTAAATCTATATGTAAAATTTGAATTGGAAGTAACCCCCCTGTCCACCGGAACATAAGGTGGTTGACAGGGCAGACAATACCCATTAGCACAACATCAATATTCAGTGGCCATGTTGCATGATCAATCCAAATACACATTACAAATCATTTATTATATACGACATAATTCGCGCGATGAGAAATCATTGACGTGAAAAAGCAGCGATTTTCATGTTTGCTTAATATGCATCAACAGATTTGAAATTTAATTTGTTTTGCTACTAATTGGTTCTTTTAGGTCTGGTTTAATCGAATGATCACAGGAATGGTGCATCGGGTGGGTGCACTTGACATACTAGCCAAGAAACCTTTAGAGACATGTACAATTTGATCGTCGACTCAAATCGGTTTTTTTCGCTCAATTTTCAGGTTGTCTGTCAATAAATTGCGGCCTTTTTTAAGAAGTTCTTCTTCTGTGAAGATGAAATAGAAATCATAGTCCGAGACAGAGAGTTGGGAAATTGCGAGAGTAAAATGTTCTCCCCGTGTTTATCAATGTTCTCGGGTCAAGTTACGTGTTTTGCCCGGGGGGACAGGCCCCTGTGCCGGGGCGGTGCGTCTATCGCCCATTACTGCCATTTATTACTTGCTTGTAGCGCTGCCGACGACGATCATGTGTCATAATGTAGGCCCAGGCCACGCCCTCCCATTCACAACGCAGGCGGGGGAGGAGCCAATCAGACTCAGCGACGGCTGTCACATTTGATTTACCACAAGGACCTCTCTGGCAACCCCCTCTTGCTCTAATAAATACAACAATAGGCACACACAAGGCGGAACGCCAGGTTAAAACCCCCGTCTCTGCTCTCCAGGAGCCACAGTTGGCAGTTCAGCACGTCCTCATATACACCCCACCAGTTCTATCCTCATGGACCGCCATCAGTGACTGAGATCACTAACTCCTACATCACAGCATATGTCAGCTCTCTCCTTGTCACTGAGTATTTGGTAGTCTTGTACAGAAGGATATATCAGCGCCTGTGCCATTATACCAGCGAGGACTCTTGTAGTAAGAGATCTGGGTGACAAGTATACATGGTGTTGCGGTCGATGTGAAGTATTTGAGTAACCACTCGAAGCACCGGGACATTATCGCCGCACTTCCCATATACAGGTTCACCGGGTTCAGGACCTGTACTTATCAGCGCTGATTACACTCGCACTCTCTCATTGCCTGGAAAAGTTGACTTTTCTATAGGAACTTTTGACTCACCTCCTCTCACAGATCAAGGATATAAAGAGAGCATTGACTCCAAGAAAAAGCAGAATGCAAGCGTTTATGCCACCTCCCACTCCTGACAACAGGGACATCGACGTGGTAGACATGGGACCGGACTCCCCACCCAGCCCCCACGCGGCTATGCGGCTCATGGGCCACCATCACCACCACCCGGGAGACCTGGAGGACCATCACCCTACTCTAACCTTCTCCGATCCCCGAGCCACCTCCACTCCTCCGCCGCATCACAGGGCATCGCCTCCCCTGGATTCCATGGAGAAAACCCCGTCCTCCTCGTCCAGCAAGAGTGACCACTACAGAGATGAGAAAAACAGCAGCATGTCGTCCCCAGACAGCGACAGAGACGAACACAGAAGTAAGAATAACTTAATTATACTCCCTCACGTATCGTCTCAGATTAACTCTCAGATATAAACGGCTCCCACCCTTGTTAGCAACATTTTAGAACACTTTTGCCATTAATTTTAAAACTGTTTCATGATTATAAGAATCTATAAAGATTGTAAGAATATTTTTCAAATTCCCAAATCAACTTCACAATTTTATCATTTTTTTGTTCAGATGACTGATTGTCTTAGATTCCCTATTTGAAATATACTGGTGCACTTTCTAGATGTGTATTTTCTAGATGTGTTTATCAAACATGATATTTGTAATAGAATATGCAACGTATTTGACTTTCATGCATTTTTTAATGAATAAATATCTATATTTGGCAATATCCATGGTAACATCTACTACCTCAAAAAAATCTATAACCACGGTTATACCCCATAAAAACGCAGCGTTGGCTTAGTTCAAGGATTAAAAGTATAGTATGTGACATATAATTGATTAGTTGAAATTTAAAGAAAATGACAATGTACTATAGCACAACGCAAGACAAGACATATAGAGGTTGGACAGTTATTGAGTTTTGTTTGTAGATTTACTAGTTTTAGAGAGATGTAGCTTTTGTGAGGGTTATTTTGAAATTTTAAGAAAAAATAACCTTTCAAGAGTTTGTGGAGACAGTCAGCGAGGATCTGAGCGATGGCAGTGTGAGCATAATGCCACCTGTATATGCAATCACCCCGTATGTTTGTCTTGCAACCTCAACTACTTATGATTATTATGGGCTAACCCTTATTCAAACTGTCACCATATTTAATGGGGGGTTCGCACTGCATACACCAATGCACAACTTGATGTGGTAACCTACAGTAAGGTCTCAACTTGGTGTGGTCCAAAACCTTGATGTGGCCCTCAGTTTTCTTTGCGCATGTGACCCTCAATTCTTACAATATTATGACTCTAGTACTTACTATGGCCCGCAATACTTCTTATGATCTTCATTACTAAGTGTGGCCACCAGTATTTGACTTAGACATCAGTATTTGATGTGGCCCTCATGTAGACTTCAATGTTTGGTGTGTTCAAAGACCATATACTACATGATAATAGTATCTTTGGTGCAGTCTCATCGCTTTTTCAGCCATATTCCTTGATTTGCTCTTCCCGTGCATTATTTGGCCATCTCAGTATGGTCATGAACTGCTTGTATATGGAACTCTAGATACTCTCTCGTACTCTTGAGTTTGACCAGATTATTTTCATCCAAATACAAAAGTAAAATGAAACAAAACAGATATCATTTTGAACCATGAACCAAGAACACAGTTTTGTTAAAAAATAATATCTTATTAGCGAGATATATTTCGATAGATAAAACATATATTCAGTTTAACACTGTAGGATTGTAGCTCAGATTCGGTCCACTTTTATCCTCCTCACCTGTATATTGATATTGTTCTGGGTAATAAGGAGTGATTATCGTCTGTATATAAGTAATCATTTATGTCTGATGCCTAACTGCAACTTGCCTAACTGGACATTTACAGTTTGATGCGGGCTTCTGGGTAGAGAACGGGATGAATAAATCTTTTGTGACTTTTTTCTGATGTTTGACCAAAATTTGTGAAAATTTAGGTTAATTTCGGTCGTCATCTGCGGAAGTTGTGTTTAATTTTGCGAATTTTGCACAGTAATTGCCTGTAATACATGTATTTATAAAATGGGCATTATTTATATGAGTATTTCTCATTTCGCTGAGGGTGATAATAGGGGGGACTTAAGAAAGAAAGTGCATGTGCACCTCAGTATAGGTCTAATACTTAGTTAAATTATATGGTGTACACGTTGATGGAGGGGCTTGAGTCGCCAGAAGTATGATTCATTCCCTACCTTCAATAGTTCGCACTTATCTTTATTTGAAAAGATATCGTCACTTATGATGTCAAAAACTCAATTTTATGTTTGCAGTGGCTAGGTTTGTCAAAGATAATCTCACTGGTTTACAAAGTGATTTACATGCACAGTGAGTCACGAATTACACTAAACTTGTGTGATAATAAATACAGTTTTTGAACTACTGAGGGGGGTGAATACGGTATGATTGTCTTCTAATTTCTTGAGCACGCATTTCATGCGATTAGTCCAGAGCTCAATTTCTGTACAGACATCAAACCCGAACTGACTTTCATCAGTTGAATGTTACATATTGGCGCCTCGTTAGTGAGAGTTAAGAATATAATGAAATTAATGACACATCTAAATGTTTGCACAAACATATTCTGTGTTTATACTACGCCGACTCTGTGGGGTCTACCGGGTCGTTACCACCCGATTCTGGAGGTAATCATCCCGCTTTGTTCACATACTCAACTAATTAATGTTAATTATTTTATCAAATTCACACATAATCAGGGCTAATAAGAGGATGATAGGCAGAAGGACTCCCGTCTGTGACCAGGCCATTTTATGAATGGTTATATGTCAATATCCCAGCAAGATGTGTCAATTTCCAGGCAGGAAATCGACATGAAATGCTGGGAGGCTGAGAAATGCTCCTCATCACGGCGGTGATGAAGATATACCGGAGATAGCCTAGCGAGGCCAGGGTCATTAGCAAGCGGTTATTGTTTCTAAACCTGTCTTGTGAGAATTATATGGTTTATGCTCACAGCAGATAAGCTGACATTACAAGTAAATGAGTGTTTTATAGACAAGAGGGGAGTAAGGGTTCCAGCAGAGATTATATGCCGTCACAAACATTTTCCCAGCCTCTTCATCCCGCAGGAATTCACCGTGGATGGGACCACTTGCCGGTCACCATGCTCTGGTGCCGATGGACCGTCTCCACTTTGTTCACCCATCTAGGATAAACTCAGGCCAAATTGTCCGGAACATTAGTCTCCGTGGATTATCTTGGTGTGATAATTTGTTACGGCAAAATAACACCAGATTTGTGAGCATTCTCATGGTGGCCATGAGAGCCCGGCAGCGCTCCACACAGGCTTGATTGTGTCAGTTTTATGTTTGAAAGGTGACACTGACGACTTTGATGGGGAGGTGGGACTGGCCGATAAGATTGGTGCGGTCCCCAAAACAAAGATCCAACTCATCTCATTTATTCTGTGTATGGTCATTAAGGACATCTGCATACTCGACAAGAACAATAGCAAACTATGCATATCCATGTGCTGTACTTTTGGCAGTAACATGTCTGACGGCGTAAAATAGTTTTTCACACAATCTGTTGTCTTGCAAAAGCCCTTGTGCATCTGTAAACATAGGAAGACGGCCATACACTTATTCAGGAAAAAAACGTGGAGGCTACTTATGAAATAAACTTCATGATCATAAATTTGACAATCCAAGAGTTTCATGAATTAACTTGAAAAGAAAAAAAATTGTACAAAGAGACCAATTATTTCTAGATTTTTCTGAATTCATATAAACAAATATCTTACTCCGATTGAGATATTAGAAACTTTTTTTCATAGGTTCCGGTTCATTATCGTAAAACTACAAATACCTTTTTAATAAGATAAGTACTGAAACTTTCTCAGTATTTCTTCTTGAAAGTCCGGCTCAACAGGAAAGCCAGTTTGCCAGGATGTTTGTAATTATCGACTGTAAATGAGCAAATTTGAATCAATCAACTAAATTCCTCTGTCTTAATGATGTCATAACAATAAAAGGTAAAATTGCATCTCCCATGTGTAATGCGGCGTCTTTTTATCTCATTGAGACCTGCACCTGAACAGGTAACCACAATTAAGGATATTTTCTTTTCAACCTTTAGTAGCCCCGAGAAATTGATCATTAAATTAATTGAAAATGCAAATTACACGACCGCCATTTGGAATGGTTGGGATTTCTCAGGGCCTCTTTGTAGAAGGGTAAGTCCTGTGCCAACAAGGTCCCGGGAAGAAGAGGAGAAATTCACACACAGCGCCCAGCTAATCATAGTCACTCAATGCGATTAATTAGATGTATTGAACAACATATCAAAACATATCAAATTATCAAACAGAGAAATGAAGGAGTCGCCACAATTTAGCTTGTCTACCTACTGTGTCTGTTGACTTAGACAAAGCGGCTAACAAGACAAGTTTGAATGCCGCATACAACCTTTATTTTCTCAGTTTGCTGTTGAATTTTAAAGGTAGCTCTTTAAGTGCTACAGCAACAATAGCTGAGCGAATTAGGCCCGGTAAATGGGCATTATCAGACAAGTATTATTCACTGAAAGCTCAAATAATCCTTCAGACCTTACAATATTTGTACTATTTAACACAGGTTTGCACTTGTCACTTGGCAGAATTAGAGACGATGTCGGTCATCTTCAATGTCATTAAAGCCAAATGATTCACAATCATTTCTATATAAGCACATATATTGTGCATCTTTTATGTCCACGATGATCTGTAATAAATGCTACTAACCCAGGGATAGTTTGTTCACATTAGCATAATGCATGTGCATTGCTGGCGCACAGATAAGAGGTGCTGGTCTATAACACATTTACAACCTTGACTTCATGGGGCTAAATGGATCAAGCTACCACAATTACAATAAATATGTATTATCAGTCTCCATGAATTATACACCTATACATATATTGAGGAATGTGTGTATTCCTGGATCATTTGAATAATACTCAACGATCTTAACAAGGACATGTGACAAGCTGTGGCCAGTCCTCTGCGTTATCGATGACCACGTGATTAGTTACAGGTCACGTGTGAGGTCTTCAAATGCACGGCTTATTATGCCACTGTACACATTATAGATATGACTATTATCTGTATTGTATGGCAGTTGTCCTTCTATTTTTGTCTAACGGTTGATTTGTAAATGATAGCTTCTGCCCAGGAGAACAGGGACCTCCCATCATGGCATTTTGCAACCTTTGCGCTTCAGCTCGCTTTACCCAAACACAAGCATAACTTTTGCTTGTGTATTCTTCTTTGTGTGAAGCATTCGTGACATAAATTTTTCTTGACAAGCGATTTTATCACAGGGTACATGTATGCAGTAATATATTTGTTTTCAAATAAAATGTCCAAGTAAATGTTTTCTCATACTTGAGCTTTAAGAACACTGCGCTTGACAAGAAACACGCATCAACTAATTTGACTTAATGTTTTGCTAAGGTGGTCATTATGTAGTTGAGATCAAAGGTGAGGGGGCAGGGGGGCGTGTCCTGGGGGAGGTTGAGGGGTGGCAACCAAACTAAATGCCTCACTCGGCGCTCCTCATCACACTCTGTTTATTTGCACTTTCAAATGTGTAAATGGACACAAAAATGAGAAAATGGTTGTTCATTTAAACTTTGTAGAATTTGAAATGAACACTTCAGCTAAAAAAAGTTGTCACCGGACAACAAGACGCTGACATATCAATTCTGATAGGTCAATGCGCAAGTTGTATTTGGGAATCGAACTCACCAAATTTTTCTGCCAAGCAATGTTAATCATGTTAATACGAATTATTTAATTGTTTTCAAAAGCATCAACTTTTTTGTTGTCTTAACATAACTACTTACTTTTAAATCCATATAATTTTGTAGTATCATGTATTTTAATATTTTCAAGTATTGACAAAAGTAAGACGTGTAATATCTCAATCTGGAACGCATACAGCAAAACATTCCAGGACACCCGCAAGTGAAGTGATCTGAATACTGGTCAATGATGAGGTCGTTATCGACATTTACAACCATACAAACGCGGTTTCCAGTTCAAAATGACCTCAAGTCGTCAGCGATAGAAGTATGTGAAGTGATCAAGAGCGCGCACCGCAAGATCCGGGACCTAACGAGTTACCATGGCGTCAAGCGCACGCATACAAGGGAGTGTTGCAGCAATTTATGCACATAATTTCCTGTAAACAATGCCTAATTATAGGAAACTTCGCCAATCGGAAATTTGATAAGATTTTATGAGAAATTAATGTGTTCTTCAAACTGGAAACAAATGTTTTCGAGAGACTTGTGTGCGATGATGACGTCATGATCAATAGTGTGATGAAGTGAAGGACCATCTCTAGTAAATGACTTGGTGGGCCCTTATCAGCAAACACAATGCATTTCTAGGAAAAGTGAGTGTGCACCTAACGTGCACTCTGGTTGAGTACATTACTTGTCTCTGTAATGTTAACAAAGGGCGCTGTTGTTTTATTGGCAGACCCATTCCGTTCAGCACATGTTTTCCTTTGATGTGAGTATACAGGAAGTACCAGTTCTTTCCTTGCATGTTGAAGAGTCACACGGCACTGTACTGAGTATCTATCATGGCTGCAGTTAAGGACTTCTGGTAGACATTACATTTCTAACCGATCCTGGTGTAGTAGCCGGTGCTATCAGATGAGTGGGAGCTCAAGTGAGCTATGATGTCTATATCGCCCGGAATGGATGCTAGCTGCATGTTCTCTATACCTGGTCCTGCCCGGATCAAGGACCCTTCCCCCGGGGCAGGAGTTCCACATCTGCATCGCCACCCGCCCCGCTCCCCGCAGACCCGCGCCAAATTGCTACGTCCCCGATACCATCTCACAAGCTCTGCTATTGTTTTCAGCCACCGTCAATAAGTAGCTGTGAGGGGCAATTAAATTAATATCGGAGTCTGAATTAAGTGGTGCTCGTGTGTGCAGATCCTTGGGGATCGATAAAGTAAATGAAGTCAAACGTCCTGGGAAAATGTGCCATGATTCCGAGCTGTACTGCTCATGTAATCAACACAATCTTTTCGATTTCATTACCGAATTTCATCGATTCAATATTACCGATATAATGAGGCGAGGAAAATGGAGTTGGTGCAGATCATTTATGGGGATAATAGTGCAGCCATTGACAGATTAAGACACAAGTGCAATATAATCCAATTATCTGATGGAGGATGAGAAACAAATTGTGTGCACCCATTGATTATCATTCATCATGAATCTCGCTATTGTCCGCCAGGGGGAGACATTGTCTTCACATGTTGTATTCCAATAATTATATCTTGGTCTTAACAATTTAGTAATGTAATAGAGCTTTCTCTTTCAATGAATATGTTCAGACCTATTTAGATTTATAATAGATTAAAACCAGCATTGTCATTCACAAGTGTCTATGTTCCATGGGTTGTAATTGGCCAAAATCTTCTGTTTTAACAACGTCCTGATTTATAGTTTTTCATACAAGTCTCAGAGCCTTATATGTTTATTTTTGTTTGGAACTTGTGTCACATTGTGACAGCTTATATGATAACCTTTTCTATCAAAAGCGATGTTTTAGGTACAGAGGTACAGTGGTACAGAAAAACCTTCTTTAATGTATCAGACTAGATCATTATAAGTGGTATGGTGTTCTGCAAAAAGTATAGAAAATATGGTGCACACATTTCTAGAAAGAAATATAACTCTCTTTTCATGAGAGTCACAAAAAACTATTACAGAACATAACATTTATTGGTGCTTATTTTCCACAGGAAATGGTTACATATTTAATGGTTACTGTAGTGGCTATTATCAACTGTGACAGTTTTATCAGATCCAGTCATCATGGTCATTAGGCAACTCTAAGAGCACATAATAACAGACTAGCATCACTCAGTTATTATGACAGTTTTCTTCCATTTTGGGCAACTTGGAAAAGTGAATGTCATTGCCAAATTACCCCCAAAATGAGACATCGCCCTTGGAAAGTAAGCAATCAGGGCAACATACAAAGTATTATTATTTTCTAGTTATCAGTTTTCAAGGTGGTCCGGTAGCTTTGTGTTGAAGCTAGTTCAAAGTAAGTTAGAAGAATCATTATCATTTGCTAGATGACACATGTCATAAAAGTAAAAGCTTGCATTGTCCTCCACACTTTACACTTCCATCTGCCGGCCTTGTCCACAGTTGCCATTTCAGAGAAGGTCATGCAACTTTTGCTCCCGGGGTTTTGCGACAATTGCGTCGTAAGTGAGGGTTAGATTCCACTTGTGGCAAAATATGTCAACTTCGGATCTGTTCGGCCGCGTTCGGTAGTTGTCGCCCTTTCATCCAAAACAAACTTTCCAACAAAGAGCAGCTGACTTAGGTCAGAAAAAGACATGAAAGAACACAAAATTGACGTCAAAAGTTGCCCTTGGCCAGAAGTTGTAATCACATTTTAGCATATTAGTCTGTGTGGCATAGGATGTGAGCTGCTAAACTGAATGTAATGGGTTACTTTTGAGTGGCGTTTGGCTTCTGGGTGTCAGAATGAAAAAGGCAAATTGGATGTCAAATTGTAGAGTTTACGTAATTATGGTGCAAGTTGGAGAGGTAGGGAACGCTGTCTTATTGTATAGGGTGGAAACCAAAGATTATTGTAATAATATACCTCAAGGGACATAATTCAAGCTGAAATCTTAGTACATGACTTCAGCTATATGTTCCTTTCTTCATGTGTTAAACACCAACTATTTCAGAACAAAATAAATCACGTTTCTTATAAACCACCTGCAGTTAACAGGAACGATTGTACGTTAAGCGATCTCAAGAGGCTAGAAACGTACATTTAACACATCAAGAGGCAGTGTTGCAAAAGTTACATTTGCTGTAATTGTTTGAAACATCCAGGACGAGTATTTTGAACTTTCACGAGTGGGGTCTAGTCCTCAAGTAGAATTGCCTCTCTATAAAGTGATATTCACCAACTGCTAATGTGCTTTTTTCACATGGTTTGATATTTTGATTTATAAAACACACTTGTATGCTGGAGACAGAAAAATAAGCCATTAACCATAATAAATAACTTTTCTACTTAATGCTATGCGGTGTATAGGCGCCCTGTGACCTGTAGGTGAGCGGAGTTGATGTTTGCATGTTGAGGTGTCACTGCTTTACTAAGGTTGCAATAATACTAGATCATCTGATACGCGGTGCAATGACAGGCCTAAGAGAAGAACTTGAAAACACTATTAGAGAATTTCATTACACTCTTTAGTGTAAGAGACATATAAAATAGAAGTGATTAATTCTTCAGTATAGAGCTAAGTCAGATACATTTCGTCTGCTCTTCTGGCGTCTCTGTTTTCTCTTGCGATCATATTTCATTGCAAATTACCAGCAGGTATACCCAAGCAGGATATATACAAGGTTTTTAGGCATAAATCAAACATTTGTAGTATTATGATATATAATGGAACCCTAATGGCGCCCTGACAGTTATCTGTATAAACACTACACAGAAAACATCGACATGCCAACTAAATGGAGACATCATGTGAAATATATCTCATCTTATGATTTATTATTTGCTAGAGGGGACTTATTTGGAAGAGGGATCATTTGTGTTCGGGCGTGTTTGAGACCAGCAGATGTTGAATTAAGAGTGACAGAGCGGTGTTATTAGTGTGGGACCCACTTGGATATGAACATCAAGCCAAATTGATTCCAATGACAATGACATGAAATGGACAACACAACAAATTTCACACTTAATTTTGAGTTTATTGCTGCCAATTAAGGGCAATAACCGGTATTTGAAAGCAGTTTATTGGCCGCTTCATGCAGGTGTGCACAAGAACGGTGTCATAAGAATAACTTACCCCATAACGAACTTTTCTCAACAATCATGGCGGTCATAATAGAAATTACACATGTGTGGGGTAACTAAAGCTGGCGCCATTTTGTGTCCTAGCCAAAAGCATGACGCTGTGATAAAGGGGTGCGGAATTTGGCAGAGTGCTGCTATATAGAGGGTGACATGGGAATTATCCGTGTGTGAGACAGTTCCCACCTTTAGACAAAACACCTCTCATAAATGATACGGGGTCTTGTAATAAACGAAATGGCTGCAAAGAATTGCGCAGCCAAAACGCTGAGAGATATATGGCCGCGTCATGAAAGCTTGTATCACCGTTGTGAGAGAGATCTGGGATTTTTCTCTAATGACACCCACAGTATGTTGCACTTGGGCTTTTAAATTGTCAAATGTCCCTTTTCCTTTAAAGCCCAGCTTGTGTGAGTTAGACTAGAAACATTATCAACTGGTTTACTCAGCCAAATTGCAAAATTGGGAGTACAGTGGGGTGGGAAGTATAAATGACCTGCTTACAACTGCCACAAGAATTCTACAGCACAGATCCATAATCTGTGTTTTAACCATTTTGACTGTTGACAAAGTAATAAATGATACAGCACTCCATCGCTGACAGCGATAATGCGGCATAAATCTGGCCGACACAACTTAATCGTCTGATCCCGTGTTAATCCCAAACCAATAACATTGTAACTAATTGACTTGTGATTTCTATTAATCACAGGAATAAAAAGGCAATTTGGTGTGTGTTAGCTTTGTGCCTCAGGTTGTGCGGGGTTTTGTTGTTGAATTGTAGTTTGCGTGCCGGTGCCCTATGGTTTTGGGACGGAACGCAATGAGCATGTCCATAATTTTGATGAATTGCTTTCCTGTTTTCTGCGGGGCATGTCCTAACGAGTGGCATTTTTGGGCAGCGGATCGGGAATTATGGGTTTGGATGGGGAGACAGGAAGGCAGGCCAGAGAATGGCCTCAGATACTGATCGCTTCTGGTGGCATTTAACGGCGGCTTTACAGAAACAAAGGCTGAAATCAACACACTGAAATGAATGTGGGTGTTGATTGCACCAGCGACAAGCGGCCCAATTCTTTGTGATAGAGTGGGCCTATGCTAATGAGGCTTAATAGACAGATCAATTACATTGTGTTTGTAAAAACATCATCAGCGTAATCAAGTGTGATCTGTTTTAGTGTGTTCACATTAATAAAGGCACTGGTCACAACAATTCATAAACAAATATTCCATAATTCTGAATATATCACTTTGGGTACTAATAAGCCAGATGGGTATGTGTTCATTGTTTTACTTTTTTTTATAATATTTGAAGTTTTAATATCTGGTAGGTATATCATGAGATATGGGGTACTAATACTGATGATGGGGATATGTCATGTCAAACCAAGTTACTGATTTTAAAGCCTTCCATATAACTTGGTCATAATATCCGGATATGGTCGGTGGTTATAAATAGCGCCAAGCCAACTTCCCATCATGAGATTTGATCACGCCTCATCGGTCGGCTCGGCATACCGGAAGCGGCAAAATATGTCATACCGTTCACAAGATGACTGAATTATTACAACATTGACCTTGGGCCTAAATATCATTCACAAGATGGCTGAGTGGTATCATTCACAAGATGGCTGAGTGGTATCATTCACAAGATGGCTGAGTGGTATCGTTCACAAGATGGCTGAGTGGTATCATTCACAAGATGGCTGAGTGGCATCATTCACAATATAGCTTAGGTCATTAACAAAAGTCGGATGGAGAGATTGGTATTTTTGATGTGCACTTATTCGCACATCCTGAATGAGAATAGTACGCATACTTAGAAACTTAGATGTAGGCGTGGATTTTGCGTTCTATATACATACTACTTTCTCTCTATTGGTATACAGTTGTAGGAGGCTGGGAGTGAGCCTTCCCTCAAGCTTGCCCTCCAGCCTGGCCTCCAACCCGGCCTGAGTCAGGCAGACAAGGCCCCTGGGTACCACCGCCAATTTGCTACTCAATATGCGGCGTTCTGGTCGCTAATTCGAGTGCGAATCCCGAAGATTAGCTGCTGTGACCGTGGCGACTACAAGGCCCCGTGCCCGCTAAATAATAAATGTTCCTCTCATTGGGGTAAATTTCCAAGGATGGGATCTGCCTCTCTAGGAGCCTGGGTGGTTTCACAAGGAGAATTTATCACTGTTAAATTTATCATTATAGTTGAGGTGTGCATGTATGGAGGGGCAGGAGGGTGCCCCGGGGACGCAGGCTCGAATCATCGGCCGGGCTACTGCGGTAATTTGACCGCAGAACTTAGATTATGTGTTTAAATGTTAACCCGATGGCTAAATGTGTCCCCGGCCATCCATCATGTGTACAAGGAAGAACAGAAGCCTGGTAGAAACAACAAGGATTATTCAGGCCCGTGTAGTGGTATATACATCTAAGCTGTCAGCATTCCGAAGCAGCTCATTCGGGTCTATAAGTGCCTTCGCTGGTTCTTATACGCAGGCCCATATACAGTGGTATATACGCAGGCCCTCATACAGTGGTATATACGCAGGCCCTCATACAGTGGTATATACGCAGGCCATTAACAGTGCCAGAACATGCTTCCACAATCTTTATATTTTTCATCCTTCTATACTGCACAAATGCAAAAAAGGTAAAAGTTTGGAAACATTCGTTAAAATGGATTGATTTGTCAGGTGGGGTCACATTGACCCCTTGATCTCTGTGATGTGTTTAGAATTAACAGCCTCATTATAATATGCGGAACGAGATTTTGTGTGATAAGAGCATCATCTGTAACCATGACCCGTTTTTGAATTAACGAAATAATAGATGAATGATGCCATAGCGCACAGAATGGACGGGGGACAGCGGAAAATAGGAGACAGATGCGCCGTGATTTGACTGGGTCCTGTCACGGCAGCGTTAATGTTGCATGATGGGACGGGGATGCCCGTATCTCGCCATCTCCTCTAGTATTCATTAACCCGCTATTGTTCAACTGACACGGATAATTACAACAATGTAACACGTTCATAATCGATTTCTAAAACAGAGATGAATCTCGTTATTAGGAGATGATCATTTTTACCACCGATCGTTATCCATTAAGAGCATTTCTCAGGGTGAGCTTGTTAATTATATATGAGCGCATTTGCTCCGTAGCCGATAATCAAGCTGTCGATGTGATCAGCATGAAAATTATAAAAGGACATTGTGATGAATTATTGAAGACAGCATCATAACTGACCCTAAATATCTAATCAGCACAGTTGAATTTATCAGATCATGGCATTGATACGAAACTATCAGTTAATTATGTTGATCTGTCAGCATCCTAGGACGAAATGACTACATATCTAGAATCATAGATTCATAAAGATTATGATACAAATTAATCATTTGTTAATCATTAGTTACTCTTTGATTGTTAAAAAATAAAGGAACTATATATTATTAAATGGCTCTTTGTGTAGAGTTTTGCTGTGTTTAATCGTAAACTAAATGACAAAAAATGACAAGTAAATAAAAATAAATGAATGGGGATAAGGGGTTGGAACCCCAGTGATCGTTGTGGTTTAGAAGTGGGAGGGGTGTAGGAGTAAGAGACACTGGGCGGTGGGCCCTCCGCGGCCGTCACGGCACCTCTAGGGACAACGAAATGCCACGCAGGGCAGTGTAAGCAGAGAAACAAATGATTATCTGATGACTGATGCTTCATTGAGATAAGATAGAGATTAATATCCTCCCCAAAGTACTCCTTGGTGACAGGGTGAATGAGGCCGGGGTTATTGAGTAGATTAAAAATTGAACGCCCCTTCTATAGTGACACGCGAAGAGAACATGTCTACAGCTGCAGTCATCTTCTTCATTGTTAACTTTTTCAGACTCCGATCAGTTCCCGGAAAACAACACTGCCATCTGGTGTTCACTTTGTATATTAACATTATGTGTAAAAACACAAGTGTGGATGTTAACAAGTTTTAACAAAAGAGTTTTGTTTGTGTCTTTCAGGTCCTCCTGACGAACCTACAGTACGGCGGTATCGCACGGCCTTCACCCGGGAACAGCTCGGTCGCCTGGAGAAGGAATTCCTTCGGGAAAACTATGTGTCCCGGCCCCGCAGATGCGAACTCGCCGCCTCCCTCAATCTGCCCGAGTCCACAATCAAGGTATGAAACATTCCCACAATGCACGCTGCCTTTCTTCACTTAACATAATTACATATAAAGTAAAAGGTACACGAAATACATTTAGTGAAGGGAAGAGAATCACTCTTTGAAAATCCAAAAATCCGAATGTGCAATAGGAAGTTTATATTTTGGTAAAATGATTTTTTTTAGAATACTGTTAGACTTTTTAACCCCTCACACTTTCCTCATATCACTTTATTAAAGAAGTTGTAAAGCATTTCATGTGATTATTTGTTTAAAGATATCTTATATCCAAAAGGATATATTTGGTTACACAGAATTGAGGTCATCCTATATTGCGCGATGTTTAGGAAAACTTTATTGCGTGGTATTAAGGGTAGCCCTTATTGCTTGATGTGTAGAGTGCCTTTTAAATTGTATGCATATTCATTATTCCTTTTCCACATTTTAAAAATCAATTGGGTTCTTGATACATTGAATCTTTATATTTTAGGTATGGTTCCAAAACCGTCGGATGAAGGACAAGCGTCAGCGGATGGCGATGGCTTGGCCATATGGAATCTCGGATCCCAATCTGTACGCCTATATCATGAACGCTGCCGCTAGTCTATCCGGCTCCTATCCGTACGGCCTACCCAACGCCGCCGCAGCATCGCACATCAATTACTACGCCAGTCTGGGATTACAACGCGCCGCCGCAGCATATAGTCCTTATGGCTTTCCTAGTCCACTCAGACCCAGACCAGAACTTTTACAGAATGGAGGCGCAGTGGCGTCGGTAGGGCCCACGCCGATTATCAGACCCACAGCAGAGCACCACACCGGAGCACCAGCTCCCCCTGTACCCACGTCCCTGCCGTGCTCGCTGCACCCTGCACGCGATGGCCCAACCCTGGGACAGACCAGTCTCCTGTCTCATGGCAGCGGTGCTGCCCCCTGCACGGCGGCGGCCGGTGAACCTTGTTCTTGTCATCTATATTATTCAAGTCTTGCCACAGCTGCTGTCTCGTCATCGCTACCAACACCTACACCCATCTCTGCGCATGTCCCAACATCACTTCCGTCCTCGTCACAACCTAGTCTTTTCCAACCTTATAAGACAGATGTTGAACGGGCATAGTCACCAAACTGTGTGAAACAAGACAAACAATTGTACAAAATATCCAATATTTGACTTTTCTTCAATGGTTTAAGAACAATACTTTGCTTCTTGCACAAATCTTGAAATGACATTATTTCCCAAAGAAACTCTTAGGATTCGGATGAAATTCACAAACCTAAGACTGACAATGTGAATTTAATCAGATAAATTTTATTGGCTAAAAAGTGTTCTGAATCGACAGATCAAATACATTTATTGATGAGTAATAATCCGATGTTCTGCCATATCTTAGTAAACTATATATAAATGTGATAATTTAACCTTCATATGATCCAAACTGTAGCGCAGAGACCAACGCATGCAAGCTTTTCATTAACATTTACCAAACCAAAACACACAATACTTTATTCCTTCACAATAATCTCAATATTTTTGACTTAGAAAAGTATCTTGATTTAGTTCACTTTGGTGCTAATATTTGACTCAATCAAGATCTTGGGCCTCCTTGAGAAAAAAAACACACCGAAATATGGAAGGAAAGTTTTGGTATGGAACCAACCCGGGCGATTAAACAGATGATTACGGTAGTGCGGTGAATGCATTCACACGCATTTTGTTTCGATCAAAATCATTTGTGATAGCAGTAGACAAACTGTAAAAGCAATAAAACATGGTGGTCGATAGTTGGTCGAATAGTGCCCCAAATTGTCTTATGGGCCTAACGCGTACTGAAAACTTGTCTTGTAACCTGTCCCTGTCATAATATTATTACTCCCTGGATACTCAACTTGCGTTAACTTATTGTTGTAGTTAGAATTTGCTTTGTACATATGTGCAGTTGGAAAAAAAATCTGTTATATTTGATATCATTATCCATTATGAAACACATTCATTTACAAAATTCATCATTTATTGAGATTTTGTTGACACGGTTGTTTTACGTCATCAATACCTCATCGATATCTCATTGATGATAATCTTTATCACATTTGTTTTGGAGATAGGATTTGAATGTCCGTGAATCTCGGAGCAGGGTAGGGATCTGAATTATTGTATAAAGAACACAAACACAAACTCTGAGCTTATATCAAAATACTTCTAAGATCGTTGTAATGCATGCATTGCATCTGAAATGGTCGATATGAAACATCTCCGTCCTTATTGTAATTATGAATTCACTGGCACGATTTTCTCACATAAATTGATATATTTCATTTATTGATGTTCTTCATAAAACTAAATATACGAAAAAAGCGATAAATATCTACAAAATGGAGTCTTATGAATGTATTGTAGCACCAATTATAAAATGTGGCCCCCTAGTTTGTATATATGAGTTAGTTTGGTTTCAAGAGCCTGAGCTATATGGTTATCATAATGGCAGACATGGGTGAAACAATAACTTGTGAATGGACCTAATACACTATAGTGTACCAGACCTTTAGATTGTCAACGTTCATGAATATTGTATTGAAGTTTTTTTTATGTATGTATTTCATTGTAAATATACATTTCAAAATGTGAAATAAACTAGTGTTGTTATGGAGTTAATGACTTTGTGATTATATCATTTAACGCAAAGGTGAGGATTTTACAGACATAAAATACCGAATGTATTACTTATCAATAACTCCCCTGTTAAATTCAGTAATATATATCCATTTCCTGTCCCACGAATCTAATAGGCAAATAAGGGCCCATCTTCCAGTGGGGGATAATGTTACAATCATATTCTGCCCTCCAATAATTAAAAGACAATAAATGAAATTACAGTGCAATCAAAAGATATGTTCATCCTTAGTTAAAGCACTGCTAACTGGTGAACGGTTAGCATATCCAGAATAGCGACACGAAAGGCGTAGATGATAACAGCAAAATATTGGCATTATGTAAAATAAAAAAAAACCCAAAAACAACAACAACAACAACATTGACTCATGCAAACCCTCACAGACAATTTCTATTCTTCCGAGGGACCAGAGGTAGGGGAGTGAAGCTCAATAAAAAAACACGCTTCTGCACAGACTGGGCGGTGAACAAAATAAATAATTTTGCTGCATGCCCATATTTTTTTTTGTAAATTTCACTTTATTAGGATATGATTGATGATTGACATATAAAGTCTTACTTGATAAGACAACATCGGAAATTTTAAAATTTCCCATGGTTAAACGGTGACCAATCACAATTTATATTCAGTGTTGATTCACTTTTATCAAATATGCTTTCACACTAAAAATCCATTTGAAAGGTTATTAAGATTAAGATGAAGAATATGGCCTATCCGCAAACGAAAAAAGGCGCTGCTGTTATAAATATTAGAAAGAGTTTCATGCGAGTATCATTTTGATGCTGAAACTAACCCTTAAAACAAAAACAAAAAAACAGATATACTGGTAAGAATATGCCCCCGACAAAACATGAGATTTTACTAAAAACCATTTACATGATAAAAATAGAATTAGATCTGAATATACATCAGTTCTCATAGTTATATCTATATTATTTAGCGCTTATTGGCGACAACATTTGTGGCTTTAATTCGCATGATTTCGTGCAGTGGAAGAACGCCAAAAATTAGCAATCATGATACCTTGCATGGCGTCCATTGGTCCTCACCCCTCTGGGGGGTTATTGGGGGTACATGAGGGGCACAGATATACGTGGGAATAAAAAGAGGGTGCTGGTAATTCAGGGTTGATGCCGGTAATGTAGAGTGGGTATATTTATGTATTTGTACTGCGGACATATATCGTGGGTACACACAGAGATATAGCTTCTCACTGGTTTGTTTTTTCTGCTTCTCAATGCTGGCCAATAGGAGAGTTTCTTGGTCTTTCTGGGGTGGTCATATAACCGTTCCAGCAGTGCCTTCATTTGTCACAAAACGACCCCTGATTGGATATTTTATGGCAAATTGCATTGCGCACCTTTGATATGGTCCTACCAGGCGGCTCACATCAAAAGATGATGATCTTGGCGGTGCGTTTGATGTGTTGTGTTAAGGTGTTCTAAACAACACAAGAAGCCCTGTGATAAAACTTAATTATCAGCCTCAAACTAGGCTCCCCAAGTATACTCAGCTCCAAATGTATTCCCTTATGAGTGTTGTGGTGAATGTCGATTAAGAAGAGAAGAATGTACGGCATGTGACTTGAGGATATCACCTTTAACAAGATAGCAGCAATATCTTGATTACACTTAGGACACCCACTGGAGGGCGCTACATTGCTTCAGCAACAACCACCCCCTTTGATGTTCTCTAATCAGAACATTTCTTATGCAGATTTCTGCATCTTTAAAAGCATGATTTGAAACTTTTTGAATCGCCAATGAGGCTTTATGAGTATTTATGACAAGATGATGTGTTTTCTCCTCTTTTATGAGTTGGCTTTTCAATTTCTACATCTTAAATGATGGATAGGACACACATCTACAAATGGCAGCCATAAGATCATAACGAACTTTGGCGGAGATAAAACAAGCTGATTTCCCCCGGTTGTGTCTGTAATTTAGCTACATTATGAGAGAGCTTGGTATTACTTATCACAGTCAATATCCATAGAAAGACCATACTAAGTATGGATATCAAGGGCTGTGCATCCAATAATACAACACACCCAAATAATATATATCACAGGGTCCAACCGAACAAGCACTTTAGAATGCGACTAACAACTACTATAATAAAAACTGCTATCAAAAAACGATGTTATGACTGTGTTTGTGCATTTTGTAAAAATAATGATGATAATAATAATGATAAAATAAAGTCAATGAAAATAAGGTTTTCATTTAAAAAGCTATTTGTAAAACGTACAGTCATGATTATTATTTTTTGTCTGATATCTTTGTCAGACAAATATAATCTTAGTGATGTGATGTTATATTCATCTATTGGATAAGATTATGAGATTTATTATCTGGCAAGATTAATCGGACGTTTAATATCCTTAGGAAGCAATGACTTTGTTAATATTTCAATTAGACCAGATGCACAACATGGCATGATAAGCGGCATGTATGTTGTCAATACCTTTAAGGTATCAATGTTGCCAAATGCTCATATACATGTCTCTGTTTTACCTCATAAGTAATGTTTCTTTTCACAGATAAACCAGGAACCACACAATAAAGTAATTTATCTTCAAAAAGGTAATAAAAGTTATACCTTGCCCAACAAAAGTATAAAATCAAAATGGTTGCTTGACTTCATGAACTCAAAAACTGATATCTGATGATATATGTAATGAAATATTAAGAATATCCAAAGGTGATACATAAATAATTAGCAAGGGCGAGTAAATGACGTTATATGTTGCCTCAGACCAGACAACTGAGTATCGCAAGAACAGAGTTAAGAGATTAAATTTGATCATAATGTTCCGCACACAGATCATGCATGTGAACGATATCCTTAACCATTTTGTATTGTACAATAACTATGTCTTTGATCATCCACTTTCTACCCAAATATCTAATTTCCATTTGTGAATGTGAATATAGATAAAAATATAATAGCGGCATTTGAAAAATAACAAATTTCAATAAAATGATGTGTTATTTCATGATAAAGAGATGATAGTCAGCAAGCTTTTTGCATGGAAGTTTAAAAAAATGTAAGATTTTACTGATATTTAATTGACACATGTCATTTGGCTCTGTACATCACATGCAGCATATACGACGTACATATTCTCTTATGTTAGTAGAGGTGTGGATAACACATGAAGTACCTTTGGTCAGCATTGTTTGATAAGGAAATGTACAATGATATGACATCATATCTGGACCATCAACCTTATTAATTTGTATCTGTTAACCAGACATGGGAAGACAAATTAAATGTATCAACATTCATTTATGCAGAAGTTTATCTATTGAGGTTCCCTATAGACTCAACTGGCGATGATACTGTGTAATATATCTATCAGACAAATTACTGACTCAGCCTCTATTCAACAGTCAAGGCTTTGCATAAGAGGACAGCAAACTCTTATTGGCCATGATATAGGGCGCCCAGGAGATGTGATGAAGCCGACCTGACACTTGTGTACTCCTCTCCCGGGGGAGCTGTCAGACGCACACACAATGATGGAAGTAGACTTGCTTAATCATCAATGTGTGTGTCCCTGCAGTTTTCTTCACCATCTTTGTATCTGCACTCTCCCCGCAGTGCAGTGCCACCCTCTACGTGTCAGTGTCCACACTCCATCTTGCATACATTTGACCAAAGCAGAGTTCTTTCAAAATCTTCGTTTATTTGATTCTCTTCGCCAATAAGTTGGGGGCAATAGTTTTGCAAAGGGCTTCTCCTGTAGACATATGATATATGTGCACCTATTTGGATCGCTTTAAGATATGTTTTTATTTATTCACTCCTGACCATTTTATTGTCCCATTCGGCAAAAAGAGACATTCACAGTTGCAATGACCAATCGGCTTTTTGACAGTACATGAAAATCAACCTTCTTTCTCTCGAGAAACATTCCTGTATAGATATGGAGCCAAGCAAGATGATCAATAACAATTTGGAAATATATAAACTCTTTGACAAAAAAAAAACAGATCTTGTGAATATTTTTTACATTTCAATGGAAAAAATACAGATGACTTTCAAGTGCTACATAGATATAGCACAATTGTTTTCTTAAAGTATTGATGCATAGAACATAAAGAAGTTACGATTTCATCATTGCTAATCCTGACTGGATATCAAATTAGTGACAATGCCAGGAGCTCTACACTTGTTGTTCTTATTTCTTGAAGCCAATTTTATTATGCTTTACCACATCTTGAGATGTTTAAATGATATTTTCCATGCTTTGACCTCCTCTTAGAGATATTTAGAGGATATTTCTTATGTTTTGACCTCCACTAGAGACTCATAAAGGCTATTCATCAGATTGATACCACGGGGAAGACTAAGGATAGAGGGGTCTGTTAAATCTGAGGCTTGTGGTGTGTGTTTATGACAGAAGGTGGCGTGTAATCGTCAGATTGTACTTGGGGGTTTGATGTGTTCATTATGCCCTTTCTTTAGTTTGTTGAACAAGGTCAGGGCTTGTTCATTAGTAATTAATGTCTCCTTAATGAACGTATCACCTGGCAGGTTTTGTTAACCTTTTAACCTAGCTAACCTACCGTAGCGCCCTACAACAGCCATTATTGGCATTACACATATGTCTGTGCTGCTAATGATGCTATGATGGGTCCTGATGGCTGAACCTACCACCTGTGGAATCAATCTGACATTACTGTCTCATGTGTTGTGTAACCTACTGCAGCATCCAGTACGCCCAGCAGACATCATTAACAGCAGTCCCATGATCATTTCCTGAGAATATACTTGGCTAGTAACCAGGTGTCACAGATGTAAAATTAGAATTAATAGTTTGTATTTGTCGCATCAGTTTACGTCTCTAGCATCTCATGGGTTTACAACAAAAGTTCTTACAATCTCACCAAAAAACCTGCCTCAAAGCCATTTAACTGAATAGGGGTCGTCTTCTACCATCTCGAGACCATTTATTTATATATAACAAGATGTGGAAACTGCCGAGATATATGACATACTGAAGATGTTTAACAAAGTTTAAAGAAGATTTTGACACAAGGTGGCAGCATCTGTCCTCCTTGACTTGGACAAACAAAAGGAGGCAAAGAATACATTAGACTTCAAACCCATTGTTACAGTTTCAAAACATTTGTCCTTTCTGCTTTCAAATTTGACTTGACGAGCAACGGTTATGAATAGTACAATTTGTAGCAGGTTTAGAGGCGATTGACGGCCCCTCTCATTTACAGAGGGCAATAAAGGATTGTTGTCCATTACTAAAATAACATGCCCCTAGGCCCTTGAAATAATTACGGGCCCATAAGATCAAAAAGAGGCTAAAATGGAACCTCTGATTACTCCATTTGTGAGTATGGCTTCACAATAGATGGCAGCTGCAAAAGACAAAATATTAGCCACAAATATGAAGGGAATGTCTTCCAATAACCACTAATATATATTGATAATATTGCGTCGGTCGTGACGATAGGGGGCGTAACTATACATATACCTGATATATCTGTCGATTCTTGCGTCACTTGAAAAACACATTTAAGATAATACGAGGATTTGTTACATTTGGAGGCTATTATATCTAATACCCTACCTTACACACCTTTAGCTTTGTTGTAACTAACGTAAATGGCAACATTATTGGCATTAACCAACAGATGTAGGTGAACACAGCTAAAATGACCTTCTGTTGTCTGGGTGACGCCGCCATCTTGATAATGGAAGAGCATCATGGGACATTTAGGAGATCGGCGGGACCTTGATTCTAGATGATGATGGAAATGATGGTGCATAATTTATTCAATTATGACCTCAATTATCGCCCACCATAAAGTAGACAAAATGACGCCTCCACTTTGACATACCTGTCCACCCATATATTTGGAGATGCATTCCATATATTTCATGTAAAATTCATACATGGATATGTATATTTACCGAGATGCTATTCTATTAGAACTTTGCAATGTTTCTCTAATATTTTGCACATATAGAATTCACTCCCATAGATATAGAGATATATTACAACATTACAACAAAGAAACTACTTTGATAAAGATATATGCAAATTTCTAACAATTTAGAAGCCATATGAAGTAAAAGATGAATATGAATGGAAGAACACGTTTTAAGATTTTTTTAAAACATAATATTAAGATAAATTGATAAGCGATGCACTAGTTATGTTGTTGCATGCCTGTGCGGATCCGTGCAGTAGTGTATCCCGAGTTCACCAAACAGGTCTAATAAAACGTGAATGTAAAAGCGAATCAAGCAGAGATTGTGATGGTATTTCTACTGACAGAATATCGTATTTAAATATATGCAACAGATACACAGATACATTATGTCGACAAATACAAGGAATACACCTTACAATAAAACCCTTCAATTTTATCAATATATATATATCAGAAGCAAGCCCTTTCTAATCATTTATCTTTTGATGTTTACTTAATTTGTATCATTCCAAATGTATAATGTTAGACTCATATTCAATTATTTTGTTTGCCTCATTGTCGACACATACAGATGCGCGATATATATATAACTCTTAATATCTCATGGTGGTTCATTGAATTAGCTTGTCTTCTGGTCACATAACAGACCATGTTGTTCAAGGGGCGTACATATTACTATCAGGTCTACATTCAACAAACCATGCAGAAGACACATATAAACGCCACAGACAAACAGGCGATCTAAATTGTTTGATGACTCAACCCTTCAAATTACAGTATTCTTAAGATTTACAACCTAATCCTATCATACTTCTTGATAGTTGCCCAAAGTTTAAATATTATAATCATATCATTTCTAAAGGCCATTTCATTATTTCTAACAAAATATGACCATAATCATAAACCTTTATCGTTGAAAGCTGTGCTGTATAATTTGAGCATTAAATCACAGGATCAAGTACATAAAGTTAGTGAAGTGCCTTATACCCGGTAATATTGCAAACAAGGATGTGATTGTGTAGATGATTACTTGCAGTGACTCACAGAAATATTCTGGGATATAAATCATAGTCAGACACAGAACGGCCTGCAAGGCAATGGTACAACAAAATAGCCCCTAATTGTGTTATTCTGGCCTAAATGATCAGTTATGTCTATGGTTAACGTGCTCATAACTGTAACAAGTCCGGGGTCCTGTTGGGACATTTCAATAAGAATTTTGTTATTTTACACTTGTATCTATAAAATATACAAGAACTCATTTAAGGAAAGTGTTAATAAAGATGACCGATGTAAAACAAAACTAAAAATACTCGGTAACATGAGGATTGTCTCTTGATATCTATATAAAATGCAAGTTTTGAATTGATTGATATAAAGCCTCACAGGAACCTCTAAAAGAGGTGAGAACAACACATGTTTGTTGTCTGCATATAAGTCTCCATAATATGGAACTATTCTTATCAAGAAGATTTTTCAATATAATAGTTAATATAATAATGAAGCACTCCGTGGTAATACTCTTTGAACAAAATTAGATTTAATGTGTGCATCTCTAGCTACTTGCGTGTGAGTATAGAGTTTCAGTCATATCCAAATTGTTTGTCTTGAAAAAGTCGATAAAATCAGACACGTACCCATTGATTCTTAGACCATTGATTGGGGTATTTTAATTCAATCATACACACTTCTATTCTTTTCAGAATCATTGATCTGAGCTTTAGTAAACAACTCCCCATTATTTATATGTTGTGTATTTGTGTTAGCGAGATCCGATTTAATCAGATATTTCATAAGTGTTTGTTATAAAACTGATTATCAGACACGCCCCAGTTACCTTTGTTTTAAAATCTTACAGTGAGAGACATTCTAGAAAGTCTCAATATCTCGGTTTTATGTGTGGATAGATCAAAATTATCATGTACATCTCACTTGCTTGTGTCAAGACAAAGATCGGCTTAGAGGTAGATTTCAGATAAGTTAGTAAAGGTGGATCATGGCGTTACACTCAACTCAGGCTAACTACTAAAGAAGTGTCTTGGTTGTTGGTGTTCAATGATTATGAAATGCCTCTATTACCATTTGACATATTTGGAGAGTATTCCGAGAAAAGTGAACTAGAATGTCCCTGTTGATGAAACACATCTTCGATTCGAATCTTATACTCACTAGATCAGATCCTGTTCTTGCAACAGAATTATCGAGGTCCATAAAACTTTCAGCAAAAATATACCAGTAATCCTAAATGCATTTAATCTGCCCTTTCTAGTGCCATCATACATTATTACAGACTGCATTCCTGATATCTAATGTGGAATAATGTCCCTGGTCTTTGTGAAATACACGCATTAAGATTACACAGATGGAGGGGAATGTTGGTGGATTATTAATATTCTTGCAAACTTTGACGCTCTCAATACAATTAGCATGATTTATTAACATGAAACGTACCATTTACATAGACTTTGAATATCACATGTCAACGAGGACCATTCAAATATGTCATGATCTTAATCTTATTTGTATATATCTTTTGAAAGAATGGGTGAATAAATCAGATATGTAAACTCATTTATATAAATCAGAACAATTTGTAACGGATGTCAAACGAGACAAACAACTTCACAAGACATCAGAGAATTTCGTCTCTGAGCCTAGAATAATGTTTGCACGATTGACTTTGATCAGCGAATTATTACTCAAACCATTTGAATAGATTACACTGATTATTGACCTAAGAGCAGATAGCCGTGAAACAAATGAGCAATTAAACTTTTCATCAGCGAACCACTGGCGAGGTAGTGTCGTGCTAATGAACGCCAATTTTCTTCTTCGCTGGCGCGTAAAAACAGCAAGCAGACGACATTTTCAACTCGGCGCTCATCGATCATTTTTAGCCTCTTGTGTCGTCATGCATTTGTTTCCCCGAGATTACGCAGTGCATTTGGTAAATATTAGAGTTAGGCCAGGCAATCTCATGCTTAAAATCACAAACATAGTCCTGCTACATATGAAACAAGCTTTTTTGAAATTTCACAAATAAAAGTTTATGAATTCTTGTGATGTGGTGAGAGAGTATAAACGTTATGACCCTCGTCGCCATTGTCCGCTATTTTGGCGAGTTTAGTATCTTTTTTGTGGTTAGTATTGTTTGGTGACATTTCATTCAGCTACTTCCTGTATTAAGAATGCATAAACCACATTAAAGATGCTTCCATTGTGCGATAACTTTGAGGATCAAATATTTGAAGGAAATAACATTTAACAATTTAACATCAGAATCCTTGATCATCAATAGCTCAGATTTTCAAGGTCCCCATCCATCCAGGACCTTTATTCGCGTGCCAGTTCACGCCCCTGTCTCCATCCATTTCCGCTTTTTCTCTCCTGAAAATAAGAAAATCTCGGGCTCTAACAAAGATGTGGAAGGAATCCTGATTTCAGGTAAAGACATAATTGAAAGGGGTATGTTGAGTGGCAGAAGGGGAGGGCGGATCGGTCAACCCATCAGAGGACTCACACACGAGGTAATGGCGTTATAATGGCCTTACAGTGCCTGCAACGAGCCTGGCTTTGCACGTTTAGGAATCTGTAATGATCACTTTAAAAAGCCATCAATTCTACCGTATTATATCCTACTAAACCAATTTTCAAACAGCATCCATTTATTCTGAGAGCAGAAATATTTTTTTGATTACTTTCTTCATACCATATTAAAAAATATAGAGTTGTCCGATAATATGGGATGAATTTTCACCATTATCATTGGATAGATAGACAAAATATCAAAAACAAAATGAAAGAGAAAAATATGAAAAAATAAATGTTTAAAGAGAATGTGGAGACTGTGCAGATGAAGAGTGTGTACGCTGGGGGCGCAAACTGTCAAGGTCATTAGGGGCGATCCATTTGATTTTTGTGGGGTGGGGTGGGAGATTTTGGAGAAACAAAATTATTCACCCACCCCATCCCAGAAAAAAAAATTATTCATTCACCCTACCAAAGAAAAAAATTTTATTCATCCACCCTACCAAAGAAAAAAAATGTATTCATCCACCTCCTTCCAGTTTTTCTATCTTCTATATGGATTGCTTGAAATGAAGGATCAGAGTCTGGGGAAGATTTTGGAAAAAAAATTTATTCACCCACCCCACACCAGAAAAAAAATTTACTCACCCACCCCACACCAGAAAAAAAAATTATTCATCCACCCTACCAAAGAAAAAAAAATTATTCATCCAGTACTGCTGTCCCACCCCACCCCACAAAAATCAAATGGATCGCCCCTTATCTTCCAGTGTGCGCTTTACTGGAAGTTCAATTTATTTTTCTTAAGGTCTATAATCCACAATGAAACACTGGGACAGACTTCAAAGTCATGTTATTTGTTAATTTATCACAGAAAAAGTAAACTTAACCAGCTAGTCTTAAACTTTTATTATTTAAATTGAACCCGTTTTAACTACCATTAAAACGGGTTCGACTCAGTTATTGCAGCTGGACACCATGTGTGCTGTATGAGAAATACCCCCCACTGACGTCATAGCCTCACTCTCATCCTGGAATCCCCCAGAGCATGCAGAGCCGAAGGCAGTTACGTAAATATACGAGACCACACGAAGTTCTCTCCCGATGCTTCAAACTGATTGTGGATTATAGACCTTAACAAAACGTCTTTTTTCGTGATATATCAATAGATTAGCATATCAAATGTCTGCCGAATAAGAGCGATAATAATTTGATACATGTCAGTACCATTCCTGGTTCTTGTGACCTGGCCTGGTATGTATGACCTGGTGGGATGAGGCTATTAGCGGAGGGTAATACACTAATTAATGCTGGCATGTGGCTTTATTGTGGTCTACCTGAACAGCTTATGTGACTGATCATAGGGCCACCTGGTGGCCGACGAAACTGATATTGTCACTTAGAACATTGACTTTCAAACAAGCATATTATATACAAGATACACAAAATACTATTTTTATACTGTACAAATGGACGAAAAATCTAAAATGTGGAAGTCTTATATTCAAAGAGCTGCGCATATATGTAATATTTTGATAATTAGCAATTAAGAAATCCCTGACGGGCCTCCGGAAGTGAAGGGTAGATTCTCATTACAAGCTGGGCTGATGACCTCCGAGCAAATGATGACTAAATTAAGCTGTTTAGCAGCGCTCCCCGGTGCAATTTAGTGCAGAATAGAAAAACATCATTTAGGCTCCTGAAATAAAAGATATTGCCCAGAATAGAAAAGGCTGCGGTAATGAAAGCGAAGATCAAAGCGGCGATGATAATAAAAACGGCAGGTAAATGTGAAAGGAGGCCCGGGGTGCGCTCAGGGAGAGTGAGGAATATTGTTAAGCCAGACCGGATAGCTTTCATCAAGTCACAATTGGAGTTTCCTTCGCAAATCAGCGAGAGCCTTCTCGTTTTTATTGTTTCCCAGCAAATAAGAAAATATGCCGATCAAAGGCTTATGACTGGGTTTCCATGCACTGGCGACCTTTATGACGCCCGGCTCGTTGGGCCCGATCGACGCCAATGGCCCCCTCACTCCTGTGACGGCAATAAAGCAATTTTGACGGCTTGCATATTTCCTTCTTTTCATAGAAATCATGGACGAAATGATGGAGTTATGCGGAGTAATAAATAGCCATTCTGTATTTTCTTATTATCATCATTCGAAACTGCATTATAAATTGTAGGAAAAAATAGACCTGGTAAAACCAAAACAACACCAATCACATGATCTGCTGCGATAAATACAAAACAAAAACAAAAAAACAAAAAACAAAAAAACAAAAAACAAAAAAACAAAAAAAAACAATCAGGGAATTACAAAAATGAGGAGTTTTTCCCATAAACATTTTCGACTTATAACTTTTATAGGAACATCCCGCCTGGCAGACAAATGTCTATCATTGTAATCATTGAAGGAGCCTCACAATGGGTGATCTTGTTTGTTTGCAAACTCGACTCAGTTTGGACATTGTCACAACTCTCAGAGGTATAAAAATCCAATTAAAGCTAGACAAAATAACAAAAGGTTGGCGAAGATGGTGATTGCGATGGGGGTACTATTAGTCGAATTCGTGAAAGAGACCAAGATACTATTACTAAACATTAGCCATTTATTACAGGAACATTATGGCGTGTTACGCAAGGAGGAATTTGAGTCCGGGACTAAGGGTGTGAGCCTTGAGGTTAATATGCTACCCTACTCAGGATGTCATCAAAGACAAGCAATACCTGCACAGGTGAGAAATAATAGGTAATGAGTCCCTACAAAGTGCCTATACCTGTGGGAAAATCAGCCCACCTGGTGAGAACTAGAAAATGCTTTCAAAATGACGCAACTGGCAATAGAGAAATGCAAAAGACAGGACGTTGGAAATTGATAGTTAGTGACATCTGATGAGCACAACCAATTTAGCCAGGTAGACTTGAAAGTGATACCGCTCCGGAGGTTGATATTTACCTGGCCACACATAGAATGGCTTCCACTCATAATGTGCCTATCACTACTGTCATAGTGATAAAAGCTTGGGACATTAAATTTTAATTTTGCTGTCATCAGGTCTCCTCTGATGAGTTTAAAAGTTTACTTTTATCACGTGGGAAAGCTTTGAAATGCGGTATTTTGCGCCTGGATACAAGCAAACAGCATATGGCCCGTCTCCGGGCCTCCGTCAACCCAAGATTTGGAAATTAAACCAATTCTTTGATGCTAACTTTTTATCATAATGTTGAATATTGACTATTTTATTTTTGATTTCCATTTTTTGTCATAATAATGAATAAATAAACATAATACAAGTGCGAGTACTTATAATTATAATTTTTTAATCTGTACATTCCATTATCAGAATCTAAATGTTTAACTTGGATTTGAAATATTTACCAGATTTATTTGTGCGCAGCCTTTAATTTCTGTCTGGATGTCATCTACGCCCGTAGTCCAAGTCACCCTCCCATGATCCCACCCTCCCATGATCCCACCCTCCCATAATCCCAGCCTCCCATAATCCCAGCCTCTCATAATTCCACCCTCCCATAATCCAACCCTCCCATAATCCCACCCTCCCATAATCCCAGCCTCCCATAATCCCACCCTCTCATAATTTCACCCTCTCAAATTCCCACCCTCACATGATCCCACCCTCTCATAATTTCATCCTCTCAAATTCCCACCCTCACATGATCCCACCCTCTCATAATTTCATCCTCTCAAATTCCCACCCTCACATGATCCCACCCTCTCATAATTTCATCCTCTCAAATTCCCACCCTCACATGATCCCACCCTCTCATAATTTCACCCTCTCAAATTCCCACCCTCACATGATCCCACCCTCACATAATCGCACCCTCTCATAATCCCACCCTCCCATAATCCCACCCTCTCATAATTTCACCCTCTCAAATTCCCACCCTCACATGATCCCACCCTCACATAATCGCACCCTCTGATTATCCCACCCTCTCATAATCCCACCCTCACATGATCCCACCATATAATCCATTCATATAATCTATCCCACCTTCATTAAAATCAACCCAACCATCATACAATCCATTCAACCTTCATATAATCCATCCAACCTTCACACAATCCATCCCACCTTCGTATGATTCACTCAACCTTCATAAAATCAACCCAACCTTCATACAATCCATCCCAACTTCATATAATCTACCCAACCTTAATACAATCCATCCAACCTCAATACAATCCATCCAACCTTCATATAATCCATCTCACCTTCATATAATCTACCCAACCTCAATACAATCCATCCAACCTTCATATAATCCATCTCACCCTCATATGCCATCTCACCCTCATATGCCATCTCACCCTCATATGTCATCTCACCCTCATATGCCATCTCACCCTCATATTCCATGCATCTCACCCTTTTCATATACTCATACTATCCATCTCACCATCATGTGTCACATCACATATAATCAATTACACTTTCATAAGATCCACTTTCATGTAATCCACCCCACCTTAATATAATCCACCCAGCCTTCATGCAATCCATCCCAACCTTCATATAATCCACCAAACCTTCATATAATCCACTCCACCTTCATGTAATCCATCCCAACCTTCATATAATCCACCCACCTTCAAATAATCACAAACTAAAGTAGGTGAGTTGAGTTAAGGTGGGATATGTTACGCCTTGGAGTAAAATGAATGGAGTTGTAACGTCGTGGCTAGTGTTCATGATGCATGATGCCATAGCAACCCATTATTTGGAGCAACTGAATTGCTCTCAGTAAAATAAATAAAATATGACTGGAGATGTAAAGCTTTAGGCTTTTTGGGGCTCTTTAATTCCTTATTAAAAATTGTACACATTCCATATGTCTTGTCCCCTCTTCAGAAGCTTACATATATATATATATATATATATATATATATATATATATATATATATAATAGTAAAGAGGTTTTGGGTAATAGTTGACGAAACTTGATTTTTTTTTCATTTTTCAATTGAATTGGCTATTCCCTGCAAATCTTTACAGTTGATATCTCCATAGATGTTTTATCAAATACAAAGCCTTTATAAATATTTTATACTAGACCATCCACAGCTACTTCAAATGGCCCTTGTTGTAAGTGTATCTGAACTTTCTATCACTAACATTAACATTAAATGATTATTATTGTTTTCTTTTTTTTTGTCAGCATTTCAACATCAATATGATGTTGAACTGCAGGCATGTGATGATCACTGTTTCCCGCCTTTGTTACTGTGGACACTTCCTTTAACCTTGGAGTAATAATTCATAATTACTCCAAGCTTTAACCATTTGTTACCTGCCCTCTGATTAGTCAAAATAATCGCCCTTGTCTCATACCATGGTCTCAACAGTCATGATTAGTCAACGAACTGGATGTGTGGTCAAAGTATTATTATCAAGATAGATACAGATAGATACAGAAGGACGAGATTGCAAAAACCACTAGCCTTTTTGTTAAGATATCAATATTATATATATATTTTTATTTGATTTATTTTTTCATTTTTTATTTATTAATTTTTTTTGGGGGGGAGGGGGAGTAAAATTGTTGCATCAATGCTGGGCAAATGTTTCTAAAATGTTACGGGATCGTCTACACTATAAACATAAAATCTCCATCTTCAGTTGAAAGTGTAGAACATATTTCTCATGAAATGTCTTGGCTTCAACAAGTCCATGATGAATCAAATTTGTCACAAAGTTGAATAGCATCCTATTTCTCAAGTTGTGGGCTCATATGGCGTCATGAGACACAGTGCATTGGTCGTAACACGCATTGCGCCTTTGATCTTATATATGTCGTCACAACTAACCAACGAACATTTTATTGTCATTGTGTTCCAGTAAAAAGATATTCTGTTACATTCTGCCACCACATTTAAACACAAACGCACAATTGGGTGTGGATCAACACGTCTACATTGCTACCACCTAGTGGGCAGGAACAAAAAACCTCTTATTGCCCACCAGGTGACAGTAAAAAACAGCATAAACTTTGTACACGAGATGGCTACAAAATGCAACTATTCTGGTTTATGTTTGCATAATTTGAAGTTTGTAAATGGACAAATGGTCAAAGTTGTCCCTTTGACAAACTTCCGTAAATAAGTCTTGAAATCGTCAGCTTTGTAACCTCCATGCCATATATTTTAACAAACGTGTTTGAGCTAGGAATATCCACTAGATGACAGCATTGACAGTAATGACAGCTCGAAGAGACACCTGATGGAAAACGGCACATGAAGATACTGTTGGTATTTGTTTGCTTGTTTGGGGATTTACAACACTTTCAACATTATCTCAGTTATTTCATGATGTGACCTACTTACAGCAGATATAATGCTGCCTCACTGAATTCTGATGTAGCAGGTACTTGGCATGAAAATCCAAACATTCACAGATTTACAACGACAATGGTTAAACCCCTTTGGCATGGGCCTCAGCTCAAATGTGAAATTGTATCTTGAATTCAATCTCGGCACGGTCGGGGAACGAACCTGCGACCTTTGGATCACCATAGAGCAACTGGTGCTAATATTCTGGCGCTCAAACCAACTGCGCCACGGCCCACGGCCTTCTGACATGTGTCTAGCAAATACACCTGCGGTCAGCAGATTATGGATTTTTTTATTTGGTAATGGGATGACCTGCCTCTTTGTCTTGGAAGGGGTGATGTGTCCTTGAAGTGGGTGTTACTAATTAGGTACAACTGTCCCAGATAACATTACTTTGACAACTTGGTGGTTAATGAGTGAGACAGCCGTGTGTTATGAAAAGCACATTTCTCGATGCAAAATGACTTGAAAGGCTTGCATTGAGCACTGAAGCATTCAGCTCAACTATTAATTTGTCCAGATTTACAATTTGGTTGTATATTTACTGCAGCTTGGTCACAGTGAAGGAAAAATAACAGTTGAGTTCACTTTGTACTGATGTATTGTTTACAGAGGGTGGCACTAGCAGTTGTAGCAACAAATGAACGTCCCATCAGATGGAAGAAATAACTAAAACAGTACATTTGTCTACATATGTAGCGCAGGAATTACCCAGGAATTAAAAGGTCTTACTCTATATTGACACTTTGAAAAAAAGAATGTCACAGGAGAAAAAAGGGCTTTACTCTCCATTTTCAACTTCGAGAATTGCAATTCCTAATTTTTAGTAAAAAGTAATGGTGATTTTAATATGCAAAGTTCCTTGTTTATTTCCCTAAAAAGATAAAGAAAACTGTACACACATTCGACATTATTCTACTTGAAATGGTACGTGTGAATACTTTAGAAATTATAATAAATAAACTAACATTCAGGCTCATCTTGAAATTCAAGAAGCTAACTGATTTGATGTCGAATCTAATTCTTTAGTTTTTTTAAATTTAAAAATACTTAATACATGAACATATCTGTCTAAACTTTCATCAGACGATTATGCAGTTTTTATGGTGTATTTACATTAAGTTAAGATTCTAACTTCAAAGAGGCCAAGTTGGAAAACAATTTTGACATTCATTTTCAAAACCTTTATTGGAGTATTGGGCTTTGGGAATATTTATAATGTGAATTGCTGTATATTAAGAGAAATAAAGTTGCTTTTACCTTTATTTCCTTCTTTATTTTTTGTGTTTCTTTGTGCTGACGACTCCCAATGTCCAAACAGTATCCCTTTTGAAGTAGAACACATTCCTGTTTTGCAACAGAGTGCATTCAATATGAGTGATCTTTTTGTTCTCAGGAAATAACTGAATGATTAATTCAATATGAATATAACACCCTTTGCACACGTTATCGGCCATTTGTATTGACGATGAAAGTACCACTGAACTCTTTTCTATACATATTTACAATAATCATGTTATTTTAGTTTAGAATTAGGCTTTGGATTTCAAAATGATCTGACTTAATGATCAACAAAATTCACATGTCTTTATGATAGCCATTTTATAATAAACAATATGATTTGTGCCTTTTTGGAATGAACTTTTGTTTCTGAGATATCACGGCATGCATTAATTATATGTAGTTAAGGTATACACATGTTCAGTTAAACAGATAACCAATATAATTGCCATCACAAAGCCCCCATTGTTCCGTTTCTGTGTATATGATCTTTTATTAATCAAGCATTGGTGCCATGTTGCAGCCGACAGTGACACTTTTTACCTATTTCTAAAGTTCATCTTGTAATGTTATTCTTATTATTCAATTAATGTATACGTCTATATAAGCTTAGAGACCGCAGTAGAATCCTTTATTTAAGCTCATAATTTCATTAACATTTGATCAAATCCCCCCAAATTGAAATTGGTTTAGATTTTACAAGTGATAGGTTGAAACACTGGGAGATTATTACACTGACCAAGGACAATTAGAAGAACAAGGAGAACGTCTGGTCAAAGTATAATATGTCAAACGATAAGAAGAAATCTGTGGACCACGAAGTTGGAATCGGGAAGCAGATGTGCAAGGTAGACGTGATTCTGAATGAAACATTGGACGACTGTTTAAAGGTGGAGTTGGATGATGATAAAACCGATATCGAAGATGTGTTTGCCAGCGATATGGATAACATTTTTTACAACAAAATATCTAAACGCCAACAACTGATAGAAACAAACGATTTTGACGAGGGCATGGAGGTGACTTACCAAAGATTACAGAAGTACAAACGTTTACAACAAAGGGCCTTGAATGAAGTTACACAGGAGTGGACCAAAAAGCAGTTATTTCCCCGGGTAAGTTTGGTTGGTGAATATATTTGTTTGCCAGGCATGGTTCATAAGTCTGAAGTTGAATTTGTCTGCAAAATAAACTTTTGTTTGAATAACAGGAATAATGCGTAATACTGGCTTAGAGGTTATAAAATCCAAGTTTAATTTCTTTTATGGGTGTAGACAACCCTCTCCTCCTGTATGTGTGCCGAGAAAGTTCAGATTACAGTATAATTTTCTAGTAGAGTAGAACAACAAGGGACAGAGAGTTGCGATCCCAGACTATAGAGATTTAAGTATAATGGAATGACAAGTATCAATGTTTCTCATCAACCACCTTCTTAAATGGTTGGGGAGGGGGGGGGGGTTAAAAAAAGATTATCTCCATGAAGACAATTATAAAAGGTACAACAAGTATCGGTAAGATTGTTTTCAACCAAAACAATAGAAACAAAATCATTAATCAAAGTTATAACTGTGATGAGCAATGATCTTATTGTAAGTATATGCACAAAACATATCATTGCATAATTAACCAGGCACTATTTATCGTCTTTGTAAATTGTATATTTGTTTTCTTTGTAAATCATAGGTACCGTATCTTCTCAAATGACTAGAGTTGAGGTTTACAGTTGACTGTTTTGGGCCCCGTTCTTTGATATCTTATATTTTGAATGAAAATTTTAGTCTATAATTTAAACTTAGGCTGCTGTGTGAAATTACGAAATATCCCTTTATAAAATAACTTGATAAAGTGATAAAGATGTTGACTGTGTGATTTACCAGTGAGAAGGTCAAATCATACTATTCAACATGGCTCATGCTTTAAGTCTGGGGTTCAAATTTTTTTTTGTTTTTTTTTTCTCATGCTGAAACTGAAATCTTCATTTTGAAGTTTTATTTTAGCAATATGCACATCGGAACATACAGAATTGAAACTATTTTTGTTTTGGTAAAAATAAAAAAAAGTAATGACCTTATAAACAAAGTACAATAAACAAAGGTGAAATCTTCATTCTTTGAGCAATATGAAAGTCAGAACACATAAAATGTGTTGTTGTTTTTTGTTTTTGTTTTTTTGTTGTTTTTTTTTTCGCAAAAGGAGAAAATATAAAAAAAATAAATTAAGATATCTTTACACAGAAAACAAAGATGGCATAAAAATATTTGGGTTAAGTTTGAGTTATGACATATTAGCAAAGAAATGGAACATGGCGCCAATTTCAATGTTCATATAATGCTGTGACTACAAGTTTCCTACAGCACTAGCATGTGTCTCACAGGTCTCATGATATGTTTTTTCCTTTTCTCATGGCAAGATTTCTGACTTCTGACTCAACATTTTGCCTGGATCCACATATCAAAATAAACATGAACTGTATCTATCCAATGTGTTATAACAATTAATCAACCCTGAGCACATACCTGAAAACAATGATCATTCTTAAATACATTCCATCAGATTGGTATATTATTTATTTCAAAACAATATTCAAGATTGTCAAAATGCAGAGTTGTAAATATTTGACCATATCAGTCATGATGGAAATCAACAGGTGACATGTCACCTGTATGTGTATTTCTCTGTTTTCCAGTGAGATCAGCCAACAATACATATGCTCACATGTGCAAAAATCACCTCTTGGAAATGGTGCCAATTCCTCCAAAATAGTTCTCTAGATTCAGTTGTTTTAACATTATTAACAATATAGAATAAGGCTTTCTATATTAAAAAATAATGATTAAATATTGCAATAATTATTTAATTGTCAAATAAAATCACAATTTGAATAAAGAAATGTGTAGTAATACTGCTGAGATGTGTGTGCAGTGATTTTCCCTCTATTTTAGACATGTGAAAGTGACCTCACTCCCCACTAATCTGAGTACTAATCTCAACAAGCAAGCGAGATAAGAACAATGAGAACATGACAGTTTATTTCCCTAAAGGAAAATATCAAACATTGAGGGTAAAGCCTTTTGTTTTGAACCAGCACGGGTTAAGAATTAAATTAAAGATAGCTATTTTTCTATGATAGAAACACATTTTTTGAAACTTTATATACGTTCTTAAAATATTTATTTCAGGATAAAATTTGTGTTCGAAGAGAAATTAGAACATTTCTGTGATTGAGTGGTAAAACACACTACCCATAAGACTATTTCCTCGAAAGTTGGCAAATATTGTGCCCCTGTTGCTCAATTGCTCATAACATTTGCAAGGAAGTCATTATCACGCCAGACTAATCTAAGGATTAGATTATTTATCTGTGGGGCACTATTCATTTCCATAATTCTCTCAACAAGATCACAGATTTTTTGGCTTTTCTACAAGTGCACCTAGATATGGGTTGAATATATGAATCAGTGTAGCTGGGGTTTGAAAGTTTGAAATGCCAAATTTAAGGATTGAATGACGGTAAAGAACGGAAAGGCCTTAAGATTAAACTTAACAGTTTCATAGTTGAAGTAAAAAAAGTATTCACCCCAGGTTGGGATTTCAGTCGTCAACCCTTGTTTAAGACACAAGAGAGAATTGGCATTGAAATGATCAAACAATTTAGGTACTATCTGAGTATTTCAGATTCCCGGTGGACGTGGAAGCATTTGCCCATTTTGTGTTACCGGCAAAACTATTTGTGATAGTTCTAGCTGAGCTATATAAACATTATATATGAAAGCACTAGTTTATTATGTACTGTTTTTGATGTGCAAAGTTGTTCAGCTGTAATTAGAAACCTTATATATAAGTTCTTGTGTAGATTAGAGAAGTCTGAAAATGGTATTATAAATGATTTGTTAAATACTAGTCTAATTTACACATCTGAAATCAAAAGACACTGGATAAAACTCATGTATGCTAATTATATGTTAATTAGTTGATTAGGTAGTTTTTATATGGACCGCATGTATACCCTGTATATTATGATGAGTCTGGAATAAAGTTATTGAATTGAATTGAATTGAATATACATAGTGGCTGTAAGTAAGTCGAGAAATGGCTCAAAATGCTTTCTCTTAAAAGCCAAATAAAAAATGAAAATATATATCCCAAGGTAATCTAAATAACGGTTACATGGAAGTACGAATATCAAAGCAAGTAGGAATATCAAAGATCTTTGTTCTTCCAATTGGTAAACAAAATGATTAATGCCACAATGGCCGATGAAGAGGAATATGAAGATGCCCTCATAACACACATAATTGAATGAGGCTTTCTTCTGCCTGAACTTGATATCAACAGATTTAGTTTCTGATCCCCCTTGGATACTTATCGTTACAACCAAACTATAACCTATCATCAATGTCACTTCCAAATACTACGCTACGCAATATAATAGAATGCAATGCTATTGGTCTGACCAATGAACTGAATATCGCACAGATGGGACCAACTTATACCATAAAGCAAAGGTCAACTGCAAGATATCTAATGGTGACTGCTAATTTATTAAACACCAAGATAGAAATTGTGAGTCAAATGTTCGTACAGAATTTTCCAGTAAATTAATATTAATAAGCGCTGCTCTCATACATTCCAAGAATTAGTTTGAAGGCTTGTTATAATGTTATAGTGACCTATATGAAGGTTCATATGGGTCCCTAGTTATCAAGTTGACATTTCGACTATTATTTATTTGCTGGTAAAACCTTGTACGAGTGCCAACCAATACCAATGTAAAATATGGGAAAATAGATAATCAGTGAAAATATTATCAATAAAGGATGATTAGTTCAATACATTATCAGGGGCAGTCAATATAAAGGTTTCATTCAAGTGCTTTCTGAGTTACTTCGTAGACGACAGCTTTGATACGAGTACAATGAACAAAACCAAAGAGACATTTCATGAAACACTGGAAGAGTCTTTGATTCGATTGTACGAGATAAGACTCCGGCAAAGTAATCGTGGGTTAATTCCAGATGACTCAGTTGATGAAAAATGGATGGAGGAAAAGATGAAATTACTGAAGATAAAACCGAAAGCATCTAATGAAAAACCATCGTCTAAAACATCTAATCATTTTGTAGTTCAAGGAGTTAAAAATCAGGTAAAATATCCATAGTTAAGATGTTGATTGGCGTTTAAATGTCAATATATATATATGCTCTGTGACATGATCTTGAGTTTCCCACATTGAAAACAAATTGCGTTCAAAACAAATCTCTTGTGCCAGGGACCGCGTGTAACAAAGTTATAGGTCTATATCTTTCAAGATTTTGTCTGAGGTACATACATTTACCCTTACAAAGCAAATAATAAAAGCGATATGGTGGATTGCTATATAAAGACTAGCATTTAACTGTTGAGGATCCAAGGGCAAGCAAAAAACGCCAAACAGAAAATCAATATATTAATTTCCACTTCAGACATGTCCACATGTGGATGTCAACTTTGTACATATGCATATATGTACAAAGTTAAGTAATGCTTACCTCTTGTATATTAAACACAAAGCTGGAAATTCACTTTACCTGTAGGACATCAAGTAGTTTTCATTGATAGATTTTATTTGTCATATACAACTAAATGAATGGAGAAAGAGTACCACTACCAGATTTTATCATAGTTGTTACATTTCCTTTGGTGTCATAATAAACCATTGGAAATTAGCACATTAACTCTTTCAATACAAATTTCAACTTCACACAAAATAAAAATATTACACAAGTAGAATTTTTCAGTAGTTAAGGTGTTTTGCCACACATAGTAACTTTATTTCATACATTTTACTTCCTGGAGAGTCACAATTTTTATTTGGTTAGGTTTTTGGCCAATCAATGTCGAGTATGATATCACCATTAGGAAGGGTATGATATCATTGATTGAATAAGGGTATTATATCACTGTTTTTAAAGGGCACGTGGGTATATTGCAGTGAAGACTATAAACAACAACTTAACAATTAACACATTTATTTTCAGGTGACCAAAGAAAGCGATTATTCCTCCTGTTCATCTGATTCAACAGGATCTCAGTCTTCTATGACGTCATCTAACTTCGGGTCACAAGTATCAAGCACATCTGCAATTACCAAATCAAACACAGACAAATCACGTGATAAGCTGAAAGCTAATAGCAATTACGATCTTACTAAAATGCAATAAGGTATATGGTTTCCTTAGGTATAATCACAATTGTAATTTAAGTGTTCACGATTGCATATTTTCATATTTTTCATAGCTCCGTATACGCCATTGTTAATTTTGTTATTACTTTTTATTGTTGCAGATTAGCGTCTTCACTGAAACATAGATTTAGTGGATTGATGTAACTCTATAGTCTCCAGAATGCAAAACAAGAACCTGAGAAATGTACATCTTCATGGGAATATCATATAATTTTTATAAAGATGGTTTACCCCACAGAGACGTGACCGAACATAAACAAATGCTGATTGAACAAAATACTCGTGTTCAAATCTTGTGGTCTTGCATAAGGATGACAGTTATGCGTCCTAGTATGACGTTATACCTGGTACGAAGATTTTAAATTACATCTGCAAATTAATCGCTGAATGCTTGAGCGAATATTTTATGCTTACCAATGTGTCATTGTGTTAACAATGTTCATTTAACCTTTTATCTGATGCTCAAGACCATCAAACATTTAAAAAGGGCGAAAAGGCCATTTATTTACAATTAAAAGCTTTTAAAATATTATTGCATACGTAGGGGAAATAAGCAAATTAATACTATTTTATTGATTATACTGGGAAATAGTACTCTCCTTTGCATCGGGCTCAGTATATAACACCCTCTCCGCTTATGCGATGAGATATGTTCAAATAGGCCTGTTCCATAAGCCCCGCCCCTTGAATGTATCAAACCGCACGTGCACGATGCGATGACGTAATTACAGTCTTTCAGTATGACAGCACGCACGATACGATGGCGTAACTCAATTCTATAGCTAATTAATATTCATGAGCGCCCAAATAGTACGACATTTGGTCGCGTCGGCGCTAGGCCTATATTGAAGAGGCCTATAGTAAAGCTGGGCAGGGAAATAGTTGTTTTTAGCTGTGTTGATTTTATTTTTGTAACTAGAAAATTACCTTTTTCGTGACTTCAGCATAACAGATTTTCTTGTTTACTTTTGAAACATTTGGGAATAAAAGGAGTTTTTGGCAATCAGAGGTAAACCCGAAAAGAATATTTTCCATAGATGTAAATGTGTCCTTTACCTCTGTTTTTCTACCTCACGAAAATTGGACATAGCTTTTCCCTTGGATTACAGTAAATATTATTTAGATTGCTTTTACAAAGGAAATCCTCTTTATTATTGTCCTGCGTTTCCCCTTTAACATTTTGACATAATAAAGCAAATCTTAGAATTGCCATGTATTACTATGTCACATTTATCTGACTGAACAGTTTCAATATCTAGTAGCTTAATTTGAGTCATTCCATGCCAAAAGGCTTCAAACAGAACGCAATGAAGACAATAGCAACAAATTTAATAATTCTTCTTGGAAAAGATTCACAAAGAAGACATGGATCTTTAAAGCATTAATGAATTGAGGTTTTCAAGCACTTTTTCCTTACATAATATAAATGTTTAAACCCCCAGATTTGAGTACAAATGATATCACGCATCATATTTCCCTTACATGAATTTCTGTGCCTTTTGAAAGTGGATGAGTCTTCTGCTAAAATCCAAATCAATAATCCATTGGACACTTTGTCAACAAACTGATTTGTGCAAGGTTTTTGTTAACAATGGAGTGCTTTGGCTTACAGAGTCCTGTTTGCTCATTAATGTTTGTCCAATGGTACAGGTCTCACAACCTGACAGACCACGATGGAGGTCACGTAATTGAATACATGTGGTCACCTGGTGGTCAAAAGAGTACAGGCAGTGCTTGGCACTTTCAGCAAAACACAATAACCATGGTCGGTGCAGTTTGGTTGATATCAGTGAGATAGCTCGCTTATATCACAGTTTCGTGGCCACATATCATTTAAACGTATCCCAGACCTCTTTAAAATTGCCTGTGGCCTCTATTGTTTCACGAATGCTTTAATGAAAACATAACACAATATGGCACAGAAATAAGGAATTTAAAATTAATAACTTTTAAATATCTGGGATGAGGTGATCAAATCAATTGGAGAATAAAAAGTAACCAAATCAGGTGAACAGGACCACATATCCAACATGCATGGTTACTTCGGGAATATATTACCTATCTATAAGCTCTAATTACCCAAATTACAAATAAATCTATCACAAAGTAAATATCATGCCCAGACCATTAGAATATAGCCTTTACTCGGTTATAACTTGAACTAGGATCAGAACTGATATAAAATAAATAGTAACCAGTTTCAAATCTATCTTTTCCAATGTATCATTATATGCAGGGTGATGTTCTACAAAATAATGATAATAACAAAACCCTTATATTGGTAATATAACTGAATTCCATTGCATGTCAGACACTAATTAGTACTAGAAGGAAGTTTCAACCTTCGTTAAGCTGCTGGCACAGTTTTGTCCGAAAAATGACAATTAATATTGCTCCTAACACAATATCTGACTTGAAATATTATGAATATGTTGATGATACACAATGATGTACAGTAATTGTCAAAATGTGAAACTCATTAGTCATTCTATGATATAATGAAATGTATACAGATGTAAAGACAATCAAAGATGGAAAATGGAAATTCTAGTGTGCGAAATAAAACTACTCTCCTTTGCATCAGGCTCAGTATATAACACCCTCTCCGATTATGTGATGAGATATGTTCAAATAGGCCGATTCCATAAGCCCCGCCCACTGAATGTATCCAACCGCACGTGCACGATGCGATGACGTATTACAGTCTTTCAGTTGGACAGCACGTGCATGATACGATGACGTAACTTGAAGAGGCCTAGTAAAGCTGGGTAAAATAGAACTCCAATTATTCAAAATGGTAGTATGCCAGCTTCATTGATGTTATGTGAAACAGAAATGATCGGATCAAGCAGTGCTCTGGTATAACTGGGAGGTGGTTGCGTGTGCAATCGTTAATGGTGGTCGCGTTTTTCCATTGCTCCCGGCTGGATAATTAAATTCCGGTTTTTTAATCATTAGGACAATTCTAGGATTCAATTTGGCAATCTATGTGCGCTTCATGTTCTCAGATAGCGTCTTTGAGCTCTGCGGATCCTTTTCCCTCTCTACAAAGACGTTACTGGGTCTGACCTAGTACAGTACTTTGTGATTCCAGAAATAATCTTGTACCTGGTGACTCAAATAAAAATCATGTGCCACATGTAATAAATTGGTTTGGTCTGAAAATTTATCTACAATTCCCATGTCATAGTTCTTCATACACTAAAATAGTAAATATTACTTTACAATTACCAAGTCATATTTCTGAGGCTCAAAAAGCAATGATACATAACTTTACACAAATCTTGTTTAAATGAATCAATGACTATCTGTTCTAGTGAGGGTGTAAAATCGTGGTTCTCTTCTCTGCAGCTTGGTGGTGCTACATACCAGCCTAACCCACTTAACATAGACAGCCATGATCTGACCTTAATGGCAGCTCTGCCTCACACTACACCCACACATGGATCACAAGTTAATGCAATTTACCCAAATGTTAAAAATAGGAAACCCACAAAATTAAAAAACACAAAATAAAATAAGAGAAATAAAACAACCATAAATATAGGGTCATGCAATGTTCAAAGTATATCTAGTAAAATTTTAACAGTAAAAGATTACTTTAATGAACATGATCTGGATGCCCTATTCATGACTGAAACATGACTCTAGTGATGAGAGGTTTACACGTGAACTGGAGAAGGGCTCCCTCAAATTTCAATCCATCCCCAGGCAGGGGAGGTGGGGTCGTGCATAAATGTGACCTCCCTTTTAAAATTAACAAGGAAACCATCCCCAATGTCACTACTATGGAAATCCTTGAGGCATCTATACATGTCAAACTAAAGGGAAAAAAATCACGTTTGTTACAATCTACCGACCGGAGCCGTCTGGTCAGAACAGATATACCTATACTGAATTCTATGATGAATTTACACAATTAGCTGCCCATTATGGATTATTTTTACATGATTTTTACATGATTCGTTTCCCTTGGGGACTATAACTTTCATGTAAATAAGCTATCAAAACCTGATGTCGTCAAATTTAATGACATCCTTTCCACCTTTGATCAAACTCAATGGGTAAAGGAACCTACCCACAGGCTTGGAAACACACTTGATCTAATAATGACTTTTAAGGGGACAAAAATTTTAAAAACCACTTTGTGGATGAATATATATCTGACCATAAGATAATACGCTTGTACTTAAACATTGCACCTCCCAAACCACAAAAGAAAACCACTAGCTACAGGAATTATAAAAACATGGACATGGATGCCCTCATGGATGATATTAAACTACTCTTAACCCAGATGGCATCATGGGAGGACCTCCGCCTACCAGAATGGTGAATGTCTATGACATGAAACTGACTTCACTTATGGATAAACATGCTCCCAGGAAAAGTGCCAAGGTGTCAAGCCGCAAGCAGGCGCTCTGGATGAGTGACTTTATCAAAACAGAAAGAACTCTTAAGGGAAGACTTGAGAGAAAGATGAATAAAACTGGACTTCAGGGTGATAAAGATGCATACAACTTTCAAAGAAATAAATATAATTCTTTACTAAAATCTTCCCAATCTAATTACTTTGCCACCGTGGTACAAGAGAATAAACATGATCCTGAAAAACTATTCAGGGTAATTGACTCTCTCTGAGGACGATATTACCCAGGCAGAAAATTTTTAACAAATTTTTTCTGGATAGAATTGATAAAATTCGTCAAGATGTGGGAAATGGGCCTCATATAGGAAATTTCACACCAGATGGCACCACAAATACAGCCTCACAACCACTGGAGAAGTTCCAGCCCCTCACACCAGAGGACATTAGAAAACTGATCAGAAAATCTGCAAAATAATCATGTGAACTAGATCCTATCCCATCCTGGCTGCTACCTGGCCTAATTGAGGTTCTACTTCCGATACATACTGCCATCATAAACAAATCCCTTACTGACTCAACAGTATCAGAAAACATGAAAATTGCCATTATCACACCACTACTGAAAAAAACTTGGCTTAGAGCTCATTGAAAAGAACTGTAGACCCGTCTCTAATCTAACATACATCTCTAAACTAACTGAAAGAGCTGTTGCTGACTAACTAGTGCCACACTTCGTAAGAAATGGTCTTACTGACAAATTTCAATCAGCATATAAAGAGGGCCACAGTACTGAGACTGCCTTACTCAGGGTTCAGAATGACATCCTACATGACCTTAACAACAGGAGGTCAGTTATCTTACTCTTACTTGACCTCTCTGCTGCCTTTGACACTATTGATTGGCCTGGATTAGGTCATATCTACAAAATAGAAAACAATGTGTCAAAGTGGGATCCCAGAGGTCATCTCTGAAACCTATAAAATATGGAGTCCCAAAAGGCTCTGTACTAGGCCCTATACTCTTCACCATATGCATGTCGCCACTTGCTGACATTCTATCCAAGTATGGTCTCAACTATCATATCTACTCGGATGACACCCAAATCTACATGGACCACTCCTCAGTCAGGGACATTAGCTGCTGTACACTAAGGCTTGAGGAATGTGTTCAGGAAGTCAGACTCTTCCTCATCAGTAACAAAATGAAGATAAACGATGGCAAAACTGAGATTTTAATCTGTACTGACAGATACAATACTGCTGCCAGCGTAAACTTACCTCAAAACATCAAAGTGGGGGACTCTAGCACCACCCCAGCAAATCTGTGGTGGACTTGGGCATCATTTTTTACTCTAAAATGGACATGAAGGCTCAAATAAAAAATATGTGTAAAAAGTGATACGACCATATTAGAAACCTTTCTGCTATATGACAATGTCTGGAAGAAAAAAACAGCAGAAACATTAACCCATGCTTTTGTCACATCAACCCTGGACTATGGAAATGGCCTAATTGAGGGTCTACCCCAGTCAGACATAAAGAAACTAGAGTACATCCAGAACTCTGAAGCGAGAGTTATTGGAAAAATTTGATCACATATCAGAGAAATTAAAACAGAGTATAGAGTTTTGAAATAATCACAGGAGCTACACATAGACCATATCTCAGAGCCATATTCAATAATAGGAGTAACTTGTGAGTCAAATAGTTTCATAGAGATTGGAGGAGGAGTTTGGTTCAGTGAATACAAGTAACCTTGTACAGAAAATATGGCTCTGTTTGCTACTGTCTCTGTGTAGGTTAAGTGATCTTGGAAGTGATGAGAACTATCAGAAAGAATTACTCCAAGGTACTTGTATTTATGTACAATCTCCAGGGGTACACTACCATAAAGGAAAATATGAGTATTTTGTTTTTCACTATTGATAATCATTATCTTAGTTTTGGACAGGTTAACCAACAGCTGCCATCTTTTACAATAATTTGTTTATTTGTTTTCACGGCTCGAGTGATGTTGTCACTGTCAAATGACGTCTGAAGTGGTAGCGTAACAAACATAATCGTATAACTCAATGTAAACTGCAGGTTTACTGAATGCGTGAGTTTCCCGATATTTCTGTACGTATTGAACATGTATCAGTCTTACTCTACACGCATATAAAGTTAATGAGTGGACTATGTTTGGCTATTTTCACTAATAATAAAAGAAATGTATGCTATGTCCCTTCGAGCTTTCTTAATATTTCATCTTTTTCTTTCCAACTTATGAGCCCAAGATCAAGCCAATCGGTGCAGCGGATGCCGTGTTTGAATTAATTAATGACTTTATCATTCCTATTCATATAATTGATTATTATTATGATTATTATGATTATTATGATTATTATTATTATTATTATTATTATTATTATTATTATTATTATTATTATTATTATTATTATTATTATTATTATTATTATTATTATCATCATCATCATTCCTATTCATGTTATTGAATTTTTCAATATACACTAAAATCATATATCTTTCAAATCTAGATTATTATTATTATTATTATTATTATTATTATTATTATTATTATTATTATTATTATTATTATTATTATTATTATTATTATTATTATTATTATTATTATTATTATTATTATTATTATTATTATTATTATTATTATTATTATTATTATTATTATTATTATCATCATCATCATTCCTATTCATGTTATTGAATTTTTCAATATACACTAAAATCATATATCTTTCAAATCTAGAATATTTCCTGCATTACATGTTTTTTCGAAACAATGATTAAATTAATTAAATTATAATAGCTTCCTTATTTAGATGTCAAAAACACAAAAGCAAAATACTCTCCCGACTCAACACATTTAAAATTGATATTCTCCCATGCCTGATCCTTACCATTATTTTGTACCTCCATAGTCATGAAGTCTGTGTTTATGTTGTCCTGTCTATCTGATAATGTAAAGACCTGTCCCCAGTCACTCCTTGAAAAATGAATATGGTATTGAACCTTAGTAGTAGGCTCTATCTGACAAGATATGACCTTATTGATTCCGGAAACATTGTTATTACAAACAAAACAGATCAATTAAACCTTATAACTTATTTATAAAGCGCACTACTTCTGGTATGTCCTCGGGAGAATAATTTCAATACACAAATATCATTCCAGACAATAGCTCACAAAATGAGATTTTCAGTTATTAGTTTTTAGCAGAAATTGTAAGACCAGCTAGTACTATAAATACGTTTTAGTAGGGCTGTAACAGTTTATCTGTTCAACCTGATTTAAAGGAACACTGCTTGGGACTTTTACCAAATTCTATAAGAATTCTCACTCCTCTAATTTCTACATCTATGATCCACCAAAAGATGGTATCTGCATTGTAAACGAGAAACGGGAAAGAACAGACAGAAAGAGTAGAGCTTTTGGCTAGTATTTGTCTCCAAGCCTAATATGTCTCCAAGTGGCCATATAGGCAGCCAACAATATTTCCCTCATTGGCTGCTGTATTTACAGAGCATGTTTTAATATTTAATGCTGATCTAATGGCCCAGATGGTTAAAATCTTTTCTGATGCATACTGATTTCACCTGGGCTTGACTGAAATATGCCAAAAGATGACCTTTATACATACTGGGGCGCGATTGTCGTGTTCGGTATAAAACAAGCCATTCTATATTCGAAGGGCATGGTGATTATCGCACTGGAACTGAACCCTCGTGGAGATTTTGCAATGAGCAATTTTGCAAATATTGTACTTACTTTATCTGATCATGTCTCCCTTGAGGATACACTTGGTTATTACATTGAAAGCTTTTCATGGCCACATAGGTTCATTAATGTCCCAGGGTAGAAGTAGATTGCCCACAGGTATCAATTTGGTATTTCAACCATAGGTATTTGCTGATTAAACTGGATAATCAGCAGATAATCTGCCAAAACAGATGATATGAATGAAATGCATTAAAATATAATCAGTCAAATTAATGTTCAGAGTTTTGTGACGTTCTGAATAGACTCATTATGGAAATGCGCATTGCAATATGCTAAACTCAAGTATGCTTTATTCAGGCAATCTAATGTTTTGTTCGTGGTGGACGGCTTTGATACGATTACAATGAGCAAAACCAAAGAGACATTTCATGAAACACTGGAAGAGTCTTTGATTCGATTATGCAAGATAAGACTCAGGCAAAGTAATCGTGGGTTAATTCCAGAAGACTCAGTTGATGAACGCTGGATGGAGGAAAATATGAAATTGATGAAGATCAAACCGAAAGCACCTGACGAAAACACATCATCTTCAAATACCTCACCATTTATAGCAAAATAGACATTACACAGGTAGAGTATTAAAACATTCAAAATAGCTTAGAATAAAGAGGTATTGTCAAATTTCTATTTGGAATATTTAGATATGACAACTCCTGTCTTTAAAATTTTCTTAAAATTTTCAATAATTCGTTTATAACAGAAATTCTTGCAGAATGACTCCATAAAAATACAAAAAAAAAAAGAATTCTAACAATTTGAAATATCATTTTAAATGTTATTGTCATATAAAAGATGTTGACTTTTAAACATAATCTTTTCCGTGGTAAATATTCTAATTCAACTAGTTACCTTTCCTCATGAGATAGTCAGATTTGTTTTGCATTATCTTTGTAGAAAAACTATCCCCAACCTGGCCAAGTCGTCTGATAACATTTATAACAAGATGATTTCTTCAAAAAATTGAAATAGTACTGTGCTGTTAGGTGTTTGTCTCCCTCTATCTAAATTCTAGATAGTTTTCCCAAAAAGGGTTAGACAATCTTTTTCATAGATAGGAAATATATTAGAACAATTTTCAAAAGCTGTTCTGAAATTTTTATTTTTATTCAAACAGAGCATCGTTTATCTGACATTTTGACATAATATAACAGTAGTTTTGTTGTAACTATATCACTTTTTAGTGTGTAGAGAATAACAAAAATATCCTTATTTTGTTATCATTAGATTAATCATATTTTCAAAGAGAAATGTAAATACCTGTATATATCATCACTAGGAGGTTCAAATGAAAAGATGGGTTCAAAATTTGGGCTGCTTTCCCATCATTTTTTGAAAATTTGAGCAGAGAAAGAAACGAATGCCACCAGAGGTCACTCAGCATCAACTTATTGAATATGGTTAAGGTCGAAAAAATATTTTATTTGCACATGTATCTACAGTTCAAATGTGGGGAAACATTACGATATCTGTCCCACTTTGATAACTCCTTGATTGTAGAAATGCTACTTTAACATTTAAGGGTTTGCATCAGTGTAGGATGCCCAGAGCCATTTCTGGTCCTGGTGGCCAATTTGGAACTAAAGGTTTTTTTTCATAAAGTGACATGTGAATTTGAATATTTTTTAATAATGTTATTTTAAAGGCTATAATTCTAAAAATTTGAGGCATGAGAGAAAAAAGTTCAAATATTCATGCATATTTTTTAGATTGATGCATGTTTATTAATATTTCAATTCAAATTGCAACAAAAGTTGCACTTCAAATTTTTATTTAAAAAATGACATGGTTTTGTAGCCTGCAAATCTGAACTTGCAAAGTGCATCAAAGTGTATATGGCCACATTAGATATTTTCAAAATTAAATTTATAACTAATCTGATTGATCAGAATTAATCATTTGAGAATTAAAAAATTGTAATTCAACTTTGAAATCTTGAAATAAGTTGAAATTTTTTATTTTTACCCATTTTGAAGATTAGCCATATTGTGTATAAGAATGCAAAGCATTAAAAAGATTAAGCAAAATTTTGATCAATCAGATTAGTCTAAAATTTCATCTAGTTCATGACAAAACTTATCTGCTTTCAAAATATTTGTATATAAATGCAGAATCTGCAGGCTACAACACTCACATTTTAACAGCTGACATGAAAATAACCTTCCTTTGACAGGTAATGTTGTCATATTACTACTCACTGAATGGAGGACAAGTTCAGGCCTTTAGAGATGTTTTTATTGTGATTATATGACTTGTCTGGGTCATATATAAATAGCCAATATGTTTGTTTCAAAATATCAGTCTCTATTGTTGTATAAACTGTTACAACTGCACGGACTTTTCACTACTATGTAACAATTTTGAGTGATTGGCCCAATTTCACTTTGACCTACTTTTTGAGGACAACAGTTTGTGCTGAAAACATGGAAACATGCACGATGTGACAACTGGAAAACAAGGTTAGTTGCATTGATTTTGTCACTGTTTTCACTTTTCATTTCAGGTTTGTTACAATTGTATAAGCATGCAGAACAACTACTGCTACTGTCAATTTTATATTTTAAAGATAACTTATTAAAAGGGCAAGCATTCTGTGGATGATAATTTCTGTAGGAAAAAAGTCAAAATGGAGATCTCTTCAGTGTGTTTTGTCAAAGCATCTTGTTACTCCACAGGAAATAACAAATTTATTTTGATTGTAAACTTCTCAAGTTATTATATTAACATGTCTAGATTGTAACCTGGGTCTTATATTTACAGGACATTCGATGTGTTCACACTATGAGCAAGCTGTCTCTGGACATTTTTAAAAGAGAGGTTTGCAGGTGGTGCAAGCATGTGGGTTGCTAAGTTGTTGAGTCCTTGGTTACAGAAAGAAGGTGAGGCCCATTTGGGGCTACTTTTTTAAGAATGTTTTTAATTGTGTACATTCCAGCAAATAATCTAACAGCAGTTTGCCATCTGATGCAGAACACAAGTTGCAAGTATTATCTTATGATATTAATTATCCTTTTTCCATCAAATAAGGTATTCTACAAACTTCATTGTATTAGATATGTCAACCTGTATTTCACAGAGTCAGAACCAGTCCCACAGTGGATTAAGTCAAAGAGCTCAATGTTCTGGCAAAGTAGGCTACAGAAAATTATGGAAAAAAAGAAAGGGTTTTTTGGGAAAAAGATACAACCAGGGTCAATGTAATATTTTATCACCAGATAGTGGTGTAAATAGTGCCAATATTGCGAAAACATGTGTGGATATAGAAAACCAAGCAGTGAGGTGTGATCTTGATCATGATACATTTCATGAAGATCAGGCTGCTTGTATGGACATTGATGAATGTGTTGAGGTGATACATATCACTGGAGTGACAAACATGGAAATCGATCTTCACGATCGATCTGATCAGGCCATTCAGCACAATGAATCTGATCATTCAAATGCAACCATTCAGGATGGAGATGAATATGATAACAGTGAATGGGGTTTAAGTGACAGTGGTGACAGTTTAAGTGACAGTGCCGACAGTAGTAGTGACAGTGATGACAGTTCTAGTGACAGTGACGACAGTTCTAGTGACAGTGACGACAGTTCTAGTGACAGTGATAGTGACAGTTCTAGTGACAGTGACAACAGTTCTAGTGACAGTGACAACAGTTCTAGTGACATTGACGACCAATCACAAGCATGTAGGTCTGATCATGAGGATACTAAGGGACAAGAATATTTATTGGATAGCAGGAGGGTAATAAACCTGAAACAGCTGTCATCACTTGTCACCATGGTAAGCAATCATGCCCTGACCTGCAAAAAATGTAAAAAAATGGCCAGAAAGGGCAAGGAACCAATTGTTCTCATGGGTGAATCTTTTAGAGCTGGTCTAGCAAGTGTTCAAGTGATTAGATGCAGAGGCTGTAAGATTGATATCCCTGTAGACACAGACAGCAAGGTAAGGGATCCAGATGGAAAGATAAGGTATGCTGTGAACATGGCAGCTGTGTGGGGTGCTACAGCAGCTGGTATTGGGAACAGCAAACTTGGAGAGGTTTTATCCACCATTGGAGTTCCAAATATGACTGACAGCACTTTCAGTAGAATTGAATCAAATATTGGTGGCTGGTGGGCAAAAGTCCTTCAGAAAGACATGGAAGAGGCAGCGGAAGAGGAGAGAAAAATAGCATTGAAAGACGGTAAAATTGATATTGATGGTATGCCATGGATCCGTGTTATTGTGGATTGTGGATGGAGCAAACGTGCCCACAAACATTCCTACAATGCCCTGGGAGGTGCTGGGATAATCATTGGAGCAGCTACAGGTAAGATATTGTATATGGGAGTAAGAGTAAAATATTGCAAAATCTGTGCACAAAATTCAAAAAAACCTAAAGCAGAGCAGCGACATCATGAGTGTTTTAAAAATTGGGAAGGATCAAGTAGATCTATGGAGTCCGATATTCTTTTAGAAGGATTTACCGAGGCAGAGGGTAAGTATGGCTTACATTATTTAGAAATGGTGGGAGATGGAGATTCATCAGTCTTGTCCACACTTGTTGCAAATGGTCCATCATGGTGCCGCAGAATCAAAAAAATTGAATGTGCAAACCACTGCTGTAAGTGTCTGCGTGGAAACTTGGAAAAATTGGTCGAAAAAAATGCACATTATAAGGGAACTGGAAAGTTAACAAAGAAACAGAGAATTAGAATTGTTAGTGCAATGAGATGTTCCATAATGGTGCATTCTTCTGCAACCAATTTTAGTGATAAGCTTAATGTGCATGAAAACACTGAAAAGTTACGTAAAGAGATTCTCAACATACCATACCATGTTTTTGGTATTCATGAGAAGTGCTCAGACAGATTTTGTAAAGAAAAGGGTATCATCAAATCAGCAGGTGAAGAGGTAAAATATGACAAAGCCTGTACTCAGGGAGGGGGAGGGGACAATTTCCCAGATAAAACCATGAGTCAAGCACAGACAGAAAAACCACAGTGTGGAGGAGGAGACCTGGGTGCAGCAAGAGTGGAACAGATTGTTAGGATGAGTGAAAGTGAATGCACTGAGAGTGTGAGGGAAAGAGATGAAATTGTGAAATTGTGAAATGGTGTTTTTACGACCCTTTCAGCAACAATGGCCATATCAGGTCGACTTTCGAGACTTTTAACCAGTGTGAAAGTAACACTGCCGGCAGTGGGAGTCGAACCCACCACCTCCCGTCCTCCGGAAAGAGATGAAAGTGAATTAATGTCTGATTTATTTGATCAACAATACCACTATTATACAGAAGGAATGAATTTTGATGATCTTGACAAGTCACGGGCAAATGATAAAAGTGAAAAGGTAAGTTGCGTGAAAGATCAGAAAATGCTTGTGGACATCAATCAAATTATACGGATGTATGCGGCTAAAGCAGATCGTCTCATTTACAATGAGACCACAAATATGGCAGAGTCATGGATGGCTATAAAATGTAAGTTTGATGGAGCCAAGGCTGTGAACAGGCTGCAGAGGGGCTCATGGAATGCTCGGTGTAATGGCGCCAGTTTAAGGTTTCAGCATGGTCCAAATTGGTCTCCAATAGTTTGGAAAGATATTATGAAAGAAGAGGCATCAGAAATTTTTACAGAAAGTTATAAGCGACGAGCAATGAAACATGCTACTTCTGCAAAATATCGAAAGAGTATGAAAGGTAAGTTGCAACGAAGAGAGTGGAAACTTGGTAGTTCCAAAATATCTTTACAAGGGAAGAAAGATTATGGAGAGGAAGCATCACAAATTGAACCTGACATAAGTGAGGAACTTCTTGAGATTGCCAAATTGCAATTTTACAAGGCAAAGGTTCAGGTAAGTAATGCTGAATCTTCCAAGATTGAAATTGACACCAGGGAACAAAATGGAGACCAATGGAAAGAAGAGCGAAGGATCAGAATGACAAGTTCAACAACACATCCTGCAGTCAGTCATAAAAAGACAACTAAATATGCTGGTAAGGTGAAAACTCATCTGTATGGTAAGGATGTCAATAATGAGCACACACAATATGGAATAGATCATGAGAATGAAGCAATTAACAGATATATTGATCAAATGAAAAGTAATGGTAATATAATTACTGTTTCGAAATCTGGGCTTGTTATCCATCCATCAAAGCCATTCCTTGCAGCAAGCCCAGACGGCATTGTGGAGGAGTTAAATGGAAATAAAGGGCTTGTTGAAATAATCTCTCAGTGTCAAGAAAATTAACGATTAAAGAAGCTGTTTCCCATGGGAAGGGGGGATTTTCTCTTAAATATAACAAAAAGGGGGAGTTATGCATGAAGACAAGACATCCACATTATACTCAATGCCAAGTATTATTAGAGGTCTGTGGATTGCACTGGGTAGATTATGTTCTCTGCACAGAATCTGATATGTTTATTGAACGAATCAAAAGGGATGATAAATGGTGGCAAAGAAATTTGGCAAAAATTGAATATTTTTATTTTTGTGCTCTTTTACCAGAGCTTGCCCATCCACGATATAAAAAAGGAATGCTCAGAGAACCAAAACAATTTGAGCTGGTAAAGTCTGACAGAATTAAGTATAATTTGTAATAAGCCAAAAAAATGAAAGAAAAAAATTATCATTTGGTAATTGCCTTGTCTGTCCATCACTTTGTTATGCTGTATGTCTGTTCTCCCCTTACCACTTATTTCATGTATGAGTATATAGCTGTCAGAAATGAGTTATGTTGGACACACTGATTTTGTTTGTTTTTTTGTTTGTTTGGGGTTTTACATCACTTTCAACATTATTTCACAGCTACAGATTTTCAAAGACAACAGATTAACAATTCAGGGATGGGCCTCAGCTCTTATGATTAATTGTATCATAATTTCAATCTTGGCCAACCGGGGATCAAACCCACAACCTTTGGATCACCACAGAGGAACTGGTGCTACTGAGCTGGCGCTCTACCCAACTAATTTCTGTAACGATCCAGAAAACAAGTTTCATGGAATGTTGCATAGCAAAGTTGCATGACAGTGTTTTATGCAAATCTGTACATAAGTTAGCAACAGACATAAAAGAAATTGTGACAGATGATTTCCCACTGGCAGTATCTCTATTGAATTAAATATTGCATTGACTCTGGTGTATCTGATTCTTTTCGTATGAAGTCAATTTTTAAGGAGGCAAATGTGGTGCTATTACTGAGAATGTTTGATACATTTATTTTCATGTTTTATACAACCAGGAGTATAATCTGTAGTAAAAATCCTTATGAGATGGACAATGTGATTTTTATCATAAATAAACTTGCTTCTTTCCTCATTGGTAATGGTTAATGCTGATAATTAGATAATACTGAGCTTTGCTGGTATTAGTACTGATATTTGTACACAAATATATCTGCAAACTCATTATTGATATTTGGTTAGTGTGATTTTGCTATTCATTTTTCAAAACATAACATTTCATGACATGCATAATAGCTAAAAGAAGTCATGTTATTTTGATATGTTTCTGTTCATACATTTCAGGTGGGTGATGCTGAGGACCTAATTACATTACCTGGAAAGCTGGTACATTTTACCATTCAGCCGAACTGAAGGCCTAGCTATTTTGCTGTAAGATTTAGTTTTGCTCTTCTGTATGTTCAATTCATTATGAGTATAAATAAACGTGAGAGCAACTTTTCTATATGAATATTTTTTCAATAAAAAAATGGCAAATTTTCTCACTGCTTTACACAGCAGCACAAACAATATCACCAAGCCTATGCACAACATCAGGACTAATAATTTTTTTTCCTTTAATTAAAACTGTATAAATATTTTAATTTCTTAATTGTATATATTTCAGAACTGACATAAAAGAAGACACAGGACCCTACTTCTCATAGTGTAAATAGGAAGACATGTGAACTTGCCACCACATACAGGATGTGCAAACTTACCATCACAAAGACCATTTCAATTTGCCATCACAAAGAGGATGTGTCAAATTACCATTACAAAGATGACATGCCACTTGACATCACATAAAGTATGTATTAACTTTCCATCACATACATAATGTGTCAATGTGTCATCACATACAGGACATTTCAAATTTCCATCACAAAGGGAATATGTCAATTTGCCATCACATGCATCACACAGACAACATGGCAACTTGATATCACATACAGTGGCAACATGGCATCATATACATTATGTGTCAATGTATCATCCAATACAGGACATTTCAACTTGCCATCACAAAGGGACCATGTCAACTTGCCATCACAAAAGGACCATGTCAACTTGCCATCACAAAGGGACCATGTCAACTTGCCATCACAAAGGGATTATATCAACTTGATACATACAGCCATCACATACAAGACATTTCAACTTGCTCTCATATAATGGGACCTGTTATCTTGTATATTCTGTTAAATCTGCAGAACTACCCAAATTTGATTTTTGTCTGATGTAAATATATCAGGCAGAGCTCTTATAATCAATTTGGGTGTTGCTAGAATTGTGGTTTACCATATTGTCAATTTCTCATAAAGATGTACATAATTATTCAATAAATTACATTGCACAAAGGTTTTAAACAATGTTTTCATTACAGATCATACTTAGGATTATTATTAGCTTGAAATATTATTATTAACATGAAATATTTTTATTATTAATTATTATATATCAACATATTTTTAAGTAAATAATATGTTCTGTTCTTTTAATCCAATTTTGGAATCCCCTTATTAGCCAGTGGGCCCCTCTAAAAAGTAGTTCCAAGATTGGGCCTCTTTTGGGGACAAATATTAAATATTTTGGAAAAATCCCTTTTAAAGATGGATGCGAACCCTTAAGCAAAACCTTTCTTAAATCAGGGCTGTATAAACAAATGAAATGAAATAAAACATCTATATCTGGTATGGGTACATTTATTGAAAGCGCTTTAACAATTCATAATTTAGCGAGTAATTGAACCATATTGTTAAAAACCAGTTGCAGTTTAATTGTGCGGAAGTATTTAATACAAAATAGCGTGATTCATTGATGAGTTATGTCTAAAGCTCGGATCTTGATAGATATTATTATCTCTAAAATAGAGACAAAACAACTCGAATATAAATTTGAGTGTATATATATATATATATATATATATATATATATATATATATATATATATATATATATATATATATATATATATATATATATATATATATATATATATATATATATATATATATATATATATATATATATATATATATATATATATATATATATATATATATATATATATATATATATATATATATATATATATATATATATATATATATATATATATATATATATATTTAGAAGCTGGTACAGATATGAGGTACTGGAGGTATCTTTGTCAGACCTCATTATGGGATACCATCTCATACCTTAATGTGTGTAACAGGAGAGTGCCATCTGGTGTTAATAATGAATTTATTTTACATACCCCACAAATCTAACATTCATATCAATGGCGCTAATGCCATTATCCACCACCAGGGCACTTATTACTAACTGTGACACTAGATGGCAGTGATTTATATAGTTATGGCCAGGTTGTATAAATATGCTTCTCAGACATGTTTGTTCAAAAAGGCCTTGTACAGGTTACTTATGTAACTGTGACTAAGCAGCAGCACTATGAAGAGTGGGATATTTTATATGCCTCACAGTACGTCAATGCCCCACAAGACAGGTCTGAGATTGGTAGAAACCCCATATCTGATACAATCTCTTTCTATATATATATATATATATATATATATATATATATATATATATATATATATATATATATATATATATATATATATATATATATATATATATATATGCCAACTGGATCATATGGATCTATTCTCTGATTAAATTCAATTAGACTAATAATTTTCTACTTTGGTACGCTCCAGAAAATACCATAGACACAATTAACAGAGTGAACCAGTACATTGGGTCCATTGAATTGTAAACGGCCAATAACTGTTCCTGTCATGCATTTAAACTGCTTCCACACACCATTGTTATCATATAGTTGTTGTGTTTTGCCATTTTTATGATGTAAACTGAGCATATTGGAGGAGGATGTCAGCTCAGTTCAGCCTCGGACCCAAGTGCAATGAAACATGATAATGAATAAGAAAGCGTTTGATGAGACAACTAGAATAACTCTGTACCGCCTTCATAGAATCAGAACGAGGCGCATACAGAATGGATTAGATCCCGAGGATTCTCAAGATAAGGAATGGCTGAAGGAGAAGATGGACACAGTGCTGCCACCTGTCGCCAAACACAGATCCACATCATCAAGCCTAACAAAAACTCATGGTGCGAGAGCAATGGCCGGCAAATATAAGGTACTGTATTCTTTCAAGGGCTGCACTCTTCGCATTGTTCATGTATTATCTTTGTTCATGTCAATCTAAGGTAATTGGCGTATCAGGTTATCAGAACTCTGAGACGGAACTGGGTGGAGGTGAACACTGTGCAAGTGCATTAAGGCATTTATTGTCATACGGCATCTCTCTCTCTCTTTCGTTTTACAAAAGGCAAAACCCAAAATGTATATTTCTGGACGATACTTGTATACTTGCTGAACTGATAGTCTTTGAGACATGTGTTTAATTTGCCCTTCCACATCCGTTTTTCTTTTTAAAAAATTGATGCTAATTTTAGCCTAATCCTTGTCACGTCCGAAATGGCAAGTATCGTCAAGGCAAATAACGTCAAGAAATATCCAATTTCAAAGTTCAAAATGAAGAAAATGATATTTGTTGGTGCCCTATCCAGATATTAAAACCGGAAATCCGTTGGAGCAATTCCGTTTCACAACCTAGAAATTGAGAAAGGCTGACACTCTGGTAAAAATCTAAATGACCGACTGTGTAATATTTGTAATGATGTGGATGACGAGATGCATTTTATGCTTGGGTACACAGAGTTTATACAAACAAGAACAGCATTATTTGAGAACATTGAAAATGAATTACTTGGCTTTAAGGTCTATAATCCACAATTAAAAAACTGGGACAGAATTATGTTTTTTTGGCTTAAATGTGTTCAAAGTAATGTTATTTGTTAATTTAGCACAGAAAAAATAAACTTAACCAGCTAGTCTTAAATTTTTATTATTTAAATTGAACCCGTTATAACGGTAGTTAAAACGGGTTCGACTCAGTTTTTGCAGCTGGCGACTTATATCAAGTCGTTATATTTTCTTTATTTAATGCCATCCAAAGAAAAATCAAGCTTTTTGGGGACATTTTAGATATAATCATGGCATAAAATATGAATTACCACTAAAAGAGTTTGTCCGCCATGTGTGCTGTAGGAGCCGAAGGCAGTTACGTAAATATACGAGACCACACGAAGTTCTCTCCAAATGCCTCAAACTGATTGTGGATTATAGACCTTAATAGAATTTGTAACACAGATAAGTTGAAACATGCTTTAGAAAATGAACACATTACTCAAGCAGTGGGGAAATACATATTAAAGTGTGTGAACATTAGAGAGAGAGGAGAATTATGAATATTTAAAATTAAATCGTGAATAGACTCCCTTATATTTTTAAATATTAAATAGATCATCTTATATGCAAAACACAAAGAGCATATGGGATGATTTGCTGGCACTTGATAAAATAGTGCATGCCTTAATGTAGGAAGTATTAAAAATTGAGTTTAAATAAGTAGTACATATATTGAATACTTGACTATATACAGTCTGATGTAACTAAGTAGTATATTGAATGTTTATCATTTATCATGTGGATGTGTTATTTGTTATGCCGTACAATTAGAAAAGAGTATAAAATGAATGTTTATTTGTTCTACATGCCATTCAATTGGAAAAACTGTATAATATGTTATGCTTTGTGGAAAATTGATATACAATTGAGTACTGCAATAAAGCTAGTTTTGAATTAGAATTTGAATTTGGTTCAAATCCTATTGACAACATTGGGGCCTCTTGCCCCATGACCGTCAATAGTCAATCCGCTAGGTGTCCCAGCAGTGAAAAGCCAGTCATTATCCAGTGGATATTTCCATGACGGCCTCGGGACCGTCAATAGTCGCCCCAAAGCTGTCACATACCCTATCTCCGTCAAAGGCTGTGGATATTGGCTTTCAGGGCACAGGTCCTGTATGGTTCCTGTCTTCGTAATACTAATGATAGTAATGTGCACACCAAACTCCACCAGACGGTGACGTGTTGAATCAGTTTGCGTGAGCCTCTGGTCGACAGTGTGCTCTGAGACAGAGCTGTGCAGAATCCAACACCGTGCAAGCGCAGGGTATCTACCGACATACAACAGTAATCAAAATGAAATGTGGCTAGATTCCGAATAAAGCCACTGGATAAAAATCAATTCAATAATGAATCCATCCATCCATCCACCCATCCATCCACCCATCCGTACATCCATCAAAATAGTGCGAATGCATTCAAGTATCTACCACATTCAACTTTTTGATCCTCAATGTTGATTCCGTATCAAAGATATTTGGTGTTATCTCTTGTATGTAAAGAAATAACAGATCATGAAATATATAGATGATTGAAGCTGATATATCCATGTTTCTGTCATAGGAAACTCACATGTTTAGGTCATTCTATAAGGATGGCGAAACTGGCTTTCGTAGTTTAGTATCTAAATAACCGTCTAAATTGAAGTAACAATTTATAAAAAGGGGAAATTACAAGACCTATCAACCAGTAGCCAGACTTTTTAATTTTTTCAGTAGAATATTTTTTATCATTTTGAATCAGTACTTCAATAAACCAGGCCGAACGTTGAAGACGATTGAGCTTTCATTCACAGCTTTCATACATCATAAATATTCATATATGTTTACAATTCACAATGTGTTATTCCTATAATGAGACGCGATACATATTATTTGTTAGAAAATGGCCTATAAAGGAGCCACCACTTCCGTTTAGTGCCTACATAGTTGACGTTGAGGTTGATTTACGTTGTTCCTCCTCTGTGACGGTGCCAGAGTAAAATCAGGGTGATACGTATTATCGGGAATTCTTTGTAAAGGGAACAGGCCAAGCAGATGAAAGCGGAGTGGAAAACTTTGGAAGTCTCCGTAACTCAAACGCTTTCTACGTATCTCCTTCTAAATTCATGCCGCGTTTAGAGTTTGGAGCAGTAGGTGTGTGTACGTGTTGGCCCGCAAAACTTTTTCAACATGTTCAAAATTTAGTGCAGATGAGATGCAAATGGCCAGTACGCACTGCCTTTGTTGCACATGCTGATTGCATCAGGAATGCGAACTCTTTGTTCGTATCTCATCCTGAATGTGTCCTGACTGTGTCCGGTGATATTCGCCGAATCCTGCATTTATGCAAACAAGGTACAAAGAAAGCAAGTACAGCTACGGAGTATACACACACAAGGAATGGAGTTGATCAGAATAAGATGCGAACAGAATACTTCTGAATACTTTCGTTCTATATCAGTGTTCATCCGCATTGTTCGCTTTGGTCTTTTTTTCGACTTGTGCGTATCTCATTCGTTCCTTCAAAGCGTACAAAAGCGAACAAAATGTGAACGTGAAATTTTCCGCTCCGCAACTCATTTGCTAAGCCTGTTCGTTACAGTGAGACAAGCCGTAAGTATCAAACTTTCATGTATTGATTATTTATTTTCTATCTTGTGACTAATTTAAAATATGGCCTAGTTTTTCTAGCCAATCACAGATCAGTATTGCTGTACTTTATTAGTGTGACATATTTCAGTTTTGATACTGCTTGTGGTGATTATTTTCTTATCCAACCAGTATATGATGGTGAAAATTGAAATCAAGGCTCATTCATTTCTTATCCAAAATGTGATATAAAGTAAATGGCTTTGTATATTCACTGTTGAAAAGAATGATTTTGAAATTTGGAGAAATTGAAATTGATTATACCATGTGATAGGCATGAAATATACATTCATACACTGATATCAATATATTGAACTTCAGAATATGTACTCGAATCAGTTTCGGTGCTTTGTGAGTCCATATTTTAAAACAGATAAGGTATGGCCACTTGTTCATTACTTGTATAATCGTCTCGTTTCACTCAACGATTATACTGCGTAATGATCATGTGACCATACCTTATCCTACACATATGCAGATAGAATATCTATGAGGAATAATCTATTTATTACAGAATATATTTTACTCGGTCATAAATACTACTCGACTATCACATCACCTTATCCTACACATATGCAGATAGAGAATCTACGAGGAATAATCTATTTATTACAGAATATATTTTACTCAGTCATAAATACTAATCGACTATCACATCACCTTATCCTACACATATGCAGATAGAGAATCTATGAGGAATAATCTATTTATTACAGAATATATTTTACTAGGTCATATATACTACTCGACTGTCACCTAAGGGAATCTTGGGACTCATGAGCTGTTCTCCAATGTTGTTATCAAATATGCACCGCACAGGGCTGCTATTTATCTATGAACGAAAATGCTATTGTCCCATAATGTGTACTCATGCATGGACACTGTTCATTCACGCATGGATGATGTGCTATTCATTTAAGTTGGCATAAATATCTGCACTGTATACATATGTCTGCATTCATCAATAACTGAACATTTACTCTCAAGAATATAATTTATTAATGTCAATAAACAATGTATCTGATGCATAGAAAGTGACACTAGTCTCTTTATTCAATGACCATAACACATGTCTTGCCACTTTAAAGCTTTCATGAAATAACATTTTCAAGCACTTTATTCTAACATAGTATAAATATTTATACCCACAACAATGATCACAGGAGCACAGCGCATGTAGCTCTTGGCACTTTCAAGAAAACACAATAATCCTAGAAGAGGTATTTTGGTTGATTTCAGGGAGATAGCTACCTTCCACAGCAGTCCCTGCCAACAAAGGTATTAGCGGAACACCCTTACAGATCACAAAAGAGGTCACATGTTGTACATAAATGGCCACATAGTGATAACAGGAGTACAGCCAGTACTTGGGCACTTTCGGAAAAACACAATAGCCATGATTGGTGTATTTTGGTTGATTTTAGTGAGATAGCTTGCTTGTTTCACAGTTTCGTGGCTACATACCATTTAAACATGCCCCAAACTTTTGTAAAATTGTCTGTGACCTCTGTGATATCATAAATGCTTTAAACCTACCCCAAATATTTCTTAATGTGCCTGTGACATTCATGATTTCATAAAAGCTTTAATTCTCATAATTCCATATGTGTATTGTCAATAGTTTTCACAGATGAGATTATATTTTGTCCTGAACAGTTGGTACAGAGAATTATATACAAGACAACATAGTAGTGATATTACATTTGACTTCGCTATATAAGGATGATAACGATGCTAAATGCTATTCATAAAAATTATGTATCAGATGGATAATAAGAAGTTCATCGATCACATACATTCACCTTTCTCATCGGATGAGTCTGATGCATTTCCTTTAGATGAAGACAAAACTTAATATTTTAATGGGTTTAAGCATTGTTTTACATGCCAACCTTATACAATTATTCAGAAATAATTGATCCACTGGAAAGAATGGATTCCTTTTTCATGGGTGCGGGGTAATGGCTTTCTCAGATTTAAGCACCTAATGCAGTGTCACTTTGCTTTGTTGACTTATTCATGCTGGCATTATTGATTTCAAGCTGAACGCTCAAAGCCATGATGTCTCCAAACCAAATGCCTCTCAATTTGATATTCATCTGCAGAATAACCCAGTCAAATAGTATGGCACTTGCCCCAAGATTACAGGAATTATCAGCTGCATTATTACGTCAATTGAGGAGGCAAGAATGATAGAAACCGGAAACGTTTAATGAAAAATTAGTGAAAACAACATGGCTGGCTACAAAACAACACATGCAGACCATTAGTCAACAGAAGAACGGTCTTACAGACGGCCATTATAACAATGTCTGATTAATTTAATATCATTTCATTTCATATGATGATAGTATGCGGATAAAAGATATGCATAAAACCTAACGGATATACATATTAAGAACCCAGCCAGGATGTCCATGCGTGGAGAGAGTCCAGAGGAGGCATTAATGAAGGTCAGGAGGATGCTTGGCATGGAGAGTGAGGCTGACCAGGCAGGCTCTGTGCTGGAGCAGATCATACAAAGGAGGAAAAGACTCAGTCAGGTCAGTGTGGCTGGCTTGGTCAGGTCAGTGTGACAAGGTCAGTCAGGTCAGTGTGACTGGGTCAGTCAGGCCAGTGCGACCGGGTTGGTCAGGTTAGTGTGACGGGTTGGTCAGGTCAGTGCGGCTGGGTCGGTCAGGTCAGTGTGGATGGATCGGTCAGGTCAGTGTGGATGGGTCGGTCAGGTCAGTGTGGCTGTGTTGGTCATGTCAGTGTGACCGGGTCAGTCAGGTCAGTGTGATCGGGTCAGTCAGGTCAGTGTGACCAGGTTAGTCAGGTCAGTGTGACCAGGTCAGTCAAGTCAGTGTGGCTTGGTTGGTCAGGTCAGTGCGGCTGGGTCAGTCAGGTCAGCGGGTCAGTCAGGTCGGTGCGGCTGGGTCAGTCAGGTCAGTGCGGCTGGGTTAGTCAGGTCAGTGTTACCGGGTCAATCAAGTCAGTGTGGCTGGGTCGGTCAGGTCAGTGTGACTAGGTGGGTCAGGTCAAGTCAGTGTGAGTTTTCCATGTCGATATTTTATTCTTTCTTGATATTTTAAAATTTAACTGGAGCTGGATGACATATCTTTACTCAGATTTCACTTCTGTTAGATATATCCAACTTATAAATATTATATCAGGTCTTCCTGGCTGGCCACAGTGTCTCTGTCTGCTTAGTCCTGTCTGATCAATATAAATATTTAGGTGATATTTTGGCAATGTTTGCTTAAACTATCAATTGCCCAAATAGCAATCTCACCATTTAAAAATTCAATTTATCAAAGCTCCAGCCCTTAAGTTTCTATTTTCAAGCTATTGAGCATGGCAGAATTTATCATGTCAGATATATATATATATATATATATCATACTCCTTAGGGCTATTATTTTACAATAAATTGTCCAAAATGTACTGTGATGAAATTACTGTAACATATTAAAAGGTAACAATGACAAGCTAAAATTGGGCTAAAATGAATTTCAGACAGAAAGTGTACAAATGTGTAAAATTAGGGGACCAACTTTTTGTTTTGCACATTTTGTAGATTTTGCGATGGATGGATATGATTTTATTTCTGTATTAGTTTGACATTGAAATGATAGGTTTATTTATGTGTTAAAAGAAAACTCTCATATCCCAAAGGGTTCAAAATATTCGTTTAACTGCATTCATATAATTATTTTTAACATAATATTTTGATTTGGAATCCAAATGCCGCACAAATACATCCTACGTATGGTCATCTATCATTCCTGAACACATGTATGTAAACTGGATTATCTCTTTCATCAAGTCGGCATGTTATTTTTCCAAAATTTTATTTATCAAGTTTCGCATTATGTACTCTGTCAATATCGTTACAATTATACAGTAATCAAGGTTTGATAATGGCTTAATTAACTTTGACTTCTGATGTAAATCGATGGTCGCGCATCAAATAATTGAGATTACATGGGAAATGTAAAATGTTTGCTGATTATGACGTCATCCATAAACAAATGATCAAAACTTTTTTTGAGGTCACAAGCTCATTTATATCAATATTGGAAGGATCAAGGTTTGACGATGCTATCATTGAAATGAGAACCCAAGTTTCGATGACGTCATGTCATGTAAAGTCGTTGACCTACGGAGGTAACTAGCACAAACCCATAATTATGTAAAAGCATTTAGGGGCATGCAGGTAAACTAGTGCCATTGTTGAGATAGGTATCATTAATATTTTATTTTTTGAATGAATGTGGATCGTTCTGTTGCATTGTTATGTCTGTTAATTATATTTGTAAAACATCCATAATCCAACATATTCCACATTTTCATCCCATTGTGCTGAAGTTTAAATGTAAAATATGATAATCATGCCTTTGGCCACAGTTAATAAATACTTTCATAATAATGGTTTTGTCATATATTCACACTTTGAAACTGAATGGTGATACTATAAATATGTCATCACGATAGTTTTTGAATAAACAACCAATAGGATGGATAATATGGAATAGTTACAAGCACACAAAGATATTTGTAAACTAAATCCAAACTGACTTTCTCCTCTTTTTATCTCAAGAAGTCAAGTTGTTCTTTTCTTTAACGTTTCTAATCTCATATGATCATATTCTGTTGTTTGTGAGATCTTTGGTCTGATAAAGGACAGGGCAGTCAGGCTATAATTGTTCCAATTCACCTTGCAATTATTCTCAATTATTTCATCATCATTGTCACATAACTCTACCTTATCAATTAAACTGTAAAACAGACGCCATCATTAACATGGTAGTTTGATAGAGGAAGCATACCCGGCCGAACATAGTTCAAATCATAACAGCAGGAACACAAGAAATATTAAGGTATTTCTAACCGATTCTAAGACATATACATCCTGTTCATATATTCCAATGCTTGGATCGCACAATCACAATTGACTTTGCTCGAAACATAAAATGTTTCAAGCAAAATGGTAACCACAAAATGTTAAAAATCGGATATGTTAATGCATTTTTGCATGTATTTTCAGGCGAAAGCAAACAGAGTTAAAGAGATGGAGAATGCGCCACTGACAACTGATCATCCAAGCCCTAAAGGTGGAGACTATGGGAATATGGGCGTGACAAGTGAGATAAACCATTCCTCTGTAGGAAGGAGCAGTGTGATATCAAGGAGAAGCATTCAATCCACCCAGAGCTTACCATCTCCGGGAACAGATCTCGCTGATCAGGAAAGCAAGAAGAAATTATGTGCCAGTACAAGCAGTGCTGCACTGGGGAATAGACAGTACAGCACGATACGCAGGAGCCAGAGTGATTCTAATGTAGGCGCATGTGCAATAGATGAATCGCATTTTAACAGCAGGAAACTTGCTACACGGACCTTGCTCATAAACCAAATGAGGAGGAACAGGACTAAAATCGGTCAGGAAGAGGACTCTGAAGATGAAGAGGAGAAGGAAAAACAAAAGGAGAGACTAAAAAGGCAGAGAGAGGCCAGAAAGAAGATAGCAGCTTCTATCAAGAGGGAGAAGTGTCAAGAGGAAGTCTTATCAGGACAATATGAAGATAAACTACAGGAGAAACTAGATGCTCTGATGGGCTATGTGCACAACAATGAAAAGGAGGAAATAGGGGTGCTGAAAAATGCTCTAGATATATTATCAACATGAGACCATATGAATTCAGTCTGTATTGGATGTCATAGTAACTTTAATATAGTTTTACATTTTTTATGGTACAAATATGGATGTCATGGTAACTTTAATATATTTTTATATTTGTTATGGCACAAATGTGGATGTCATGGTAACATTAATATAGTATAATATCTATATTTGGAATCACATCTTATGCCTCAGTCACATTTGCACCGTGCGCCGGCCGGGATGTAAACATCGGCCGGCCTCACAGGGTCCCGGGCGCCGGGGAGTTTATCAGCAGCAATCTAAGAGATGCCGTAGCTGTGGTCACATTATACACGGGTGTAGCACGGCACTTGTTAGATGAGATGTCACAGACGTCTACAGGATATCCTAAATACGTCTGTCTCATTGAAAGACGTCTGTCAGATATCCTAAAGACGTCTGTCTCATTTGACAGACGTCTGGGGGATATCCTAAAGACGTCTATATGATGTCGTAGGGAGCCCGTTGGATCATCTGACGATGGCCTGTGAACAAATGAGATAGGAAAAATCCTATTTTCACCGCACGATGCCACCGACAGCCGTAAGATAATCTGCCGATGTGCCTGCGGGACACTGCCGGGGCCCTGCCGTGTACTTTGAGATGACATTTGCTGATAAGACATCGAGGAAACGCCGGCAACTTTTATGTTCAAGTTAAAAATTCCCGATGACCCGCCCGACGTCTTAAAGATGCCCGATTGTGGCCGATGATCTCCTGGTACCCGCACGGCAATCTGAACTGCCTGCCGATTTTGTCAAAAATACCCATCGGCCAGGCATCTTTACTGAAATCGGCGCAAATGTGACTGAGGCATAATACTAAAAGTTCCCGATGACCCGTCCGACGTCTTAAAGATGCCCAATTGTGGCCGATGATCTCCCGGTGTCCGCACGGCAATCTGAACTGAAATCGGCGCAAATGTGACTGAGGTATTAGTTATAACTTATAACCACATTATGTTGACATCATTTGAATCCTCTGTGAGTTTTCTAATCAATCTCAACATGTCATTATCACAAACCATGTATTCATAGCTATTCATTATATTGATAATCTGGTTATGATAATTGTTCGAAATGTTCCTTATTAAAATAAAATTTTCAAAACCTAGATTTGAATACCTCACAAGACGCATAGAAGGTGATTATGATGCACCAGACAGCCCAGCTTGCATACCCAACCAATGGTCATCTACATATGTTGCTTCTTTGTTGTTTTTACACAATTCCAGATGTCATGAGTGTAACTGTGCCAATATGAATATTTCCATATTTCCAGTACTGTTCACATGGAGACTTTAACCCACATTACTCGGATATATGTACACACCAAGTATGAGGTTACAGTGGAACAAACCAATACTCCAATAAATTCATCAATCATACTTTTGGATTCAGTTTGAAATATTTTTTTTTCATTAGAATCAATGGGGACCTTTGCATCATCTATATAGATACAAGAATCTAGAGGTTTATGTCTGATGCATTTATAAGTTATGAGTAACCTTTTTTTACCATTTAAAGTATTATCAAATTCATAACATATTCCTCACATATATTAACTAGTGTCTTCATAGCTTTGACACTCTATGTGAGCAGTTTAATGCATAATAATGACACTTTTCTCTCAATATCTTATTTCCATAGTCTGAAGCTTCACTTCCTGCTATCATTGTTTTGTGTTTTATAAAGCCTTTTTACACATCTGTTATATAACCACTAATAAACAGTTTGTTATCTAACGTTTATTTTTTAATATATCTCCTTGGATACTCCAGATTTGTTTGTAGTCATTTTATATAAACCCTCTATGCCTTATGAAGCACATTAACTGCTAAATGTCTTAACCAACTAAAGCAAAACCCCAAGTGAGGATAAAACATGACATATTGCTCCAAAGGAGGATAAACCAACATTTGAAAAGAATGTCTTTGGTGTGGAACAGTCCTGGGGAGTTAAACAATTTAATATGGTTGAACGGAGAACATATTCTCAATTTCTATGTTACCGAGAAAATCACGACTTCCGTAGCCAAGCTGTGAAAGCACCAAAGCCAAGATGACCTAAAGTTCCATCAGAATCTGTTAGGGGCATAACACGTAATGTTTAATAATAATAATAATAATAATAATAATAAAATTTGTATAGCGCTGATACCAGACAAGTCTGTTCATAGCGCTGCATTCAGGACGTGCATCCTGAAGAGATGGGTTTTCAGTCTACTCTTAAACGAGGTGACTGAGGTACTAGTCCTAAGATCACTAGGCAGGGAATTCCATAGTCTAGGGCCGGCAGATGAAAAGGCCCTGTAACCCACTGTCCTTAGTCGGGTCTTAGGAATCTGTAGGTAAGTGCCGTCGTTTGATCTTAGATCACATACTCCTTGTTTGACTAGGAGTAGATCACGCAGGTAAGGCGGCGCCTTACCATTTAGAGCCTTCCATGTCAAAAGGAGGATCTTAAAGTCAATTCTTGCGTGAACTGGAAGCCAGTGCAGTTCCCGCAGATTTCCTGAAATGTGATCAAATTTCCTGATTTTTCCTACGACACGTGCTGAGTTTTGGAGGTATTGTAGCTTCATAGTGTCAGATTTAGGAAGGCCAGCAAGAAGGCCATTGCCATAGTCTAGGGTAGAGGTAACAAAGGCATGGGTGAGTGTTACAGCTGTTTTCTCGTCTAGACAATGTCTAATGGCAGACAGGTTTCTTATGTGGTAGTAGCCTTTCTTGCACATTTTCCTAATCTGGGCCTTCATGTCCATATTAGAATCGAAGGTTATGCCCAGATCCACTACTGACTCACTAGGAGCAATGTCAGAGCCCCCAACCCTTATTGTGTTTGGGTTACTGCTACTGGTGGCAGTATTATATCTGTCAGTACATATAAGCATTTCTGTCTTCCCGTCATTGATCTTCATCTTGTTTGATATAAGGAAGTTTCTGACCTCATCGACACATTCCTCCAGTTTGTGTCTGCTTATATCAGCTTGATGGGGGGAAATGTGGTCGACAGGGATGTAGATCTGGGTGTCATCAGCATATATATGATAGCTCAGACCGTATTTGGCTAAAATGTCAGATAAAGGTGTCATATAAATGGTGAATAGTATGGGACTCAGGACTGAGCCCTGTGGAACTCCATATTTTATAGGCTTGAGACAGGACCTGTGAGTCCCTACCTTCACACACTGTTTCCTATTGCTTAGATATGACCGAATCCAGGAGAGGGCATCACCTTTGACATTACATCTAGTCTCCAATCGATCAAATAGGATTTGGTGGTCAATGGTGTCAAAGGCAGCCGAGAGGTCTAGTAACAATAGAATAACTGACTTCCTATCATCTAGTTCGTGCAAGATATCATTTTGCACCTTCAATAGAGCGGTTTCAGTGCTATGATATTCCTTGTAGGCTGATTGAAATTTGTCAGTAAGGCCATTCCTTACAAGATGAGGGACTAATTGGTCTGCTACTGCCCTCTCTGTAAGTTTAGAGATGTATGTTAGGTTGGAAACAGGTCTATAATTTTTCTCAATTAATTCAAGACCCAGTTTTTTCAGCAGGGGTGTTATAATGGCTATTTTCATATTTTCAGATACTGCTGATTCCAGTAGTGATTTATTTATGATGGCCGTAATTATTGGTAAGAGGTCATCTAAGAGGTCAATTAGGAGCCAAGTCGGGATAGGATCCAGCTCACATGACTTCTTTGCGGACCTCCTCACTAATTTTTGCACATCATCCATGGTTAGAGGGGTAAACCTCTCAAGCCGTGGTATGTTTGCTGTACTCTTATTGTTCGCAGCGTCACCTGGTGGCGAAACTGGGCAGGGTGGAGCTTTATCAATGTCCAGGCGAATCCTTTCTATTTTTTCAAGAAAGAATGTGTTGAACTCCTCAGCTTGAGAGACCTCACAGACGGATTGAGGCATTGGTGTGTCCTTTTTCTTGTGCATGACTCTATCGATGGCCCTGAAAAGTTTTTTAGGGTCATGCTTGTTTTCCTCAACCAAGTTGGAGAAATATGCAGATTGAGATGATTTCAACATGGAATTGTATTTATTTCTCTGAGAGTTATATATTTCCTTATCAATGTGAGAATCATTCTTGTTCATTTTCCTCTCAAGCCTCCTCTTGAGAGACCTTTCTAGCTTTAATTGATCACTCATCCAGGGTACAGGTTTGCGATGAGTGACCTTGGCAAACTTTGTAGGAGCATGTTTATCCATGAGTGATGTTAGTTCCTTGTCATAGTGATCTACCATGTCACTCAAGGATAGATGTTCCCATTTTGCTGTTGCACCTGTTAGGGATTTGATGTCCCTCCTTAGGGACTCAAGATCTAATCCCTTGAAATTCCTATATTTGATAGATTTTTTGGGGGGTTTTGGAGGTGAAATATCTAGGCATATCTTAATCATTTTATGATCAGAAAACAAGAAATGTTTACTGTAATGCAAACTGAAATGTAAACTTTTTAAATGTCTTTTTAAATGTCAACCCTGCCATATGTATGGTTGTTTATATCAGTGGCATTGTTAGTACTATTTATATGTCAGACTCCCGGTACTTCAAAAACATGACTGGGGATCATCACTACAAATTAAACAGCTTTGGAGAGAATATTAACTCAATGCAGCTGGACATTATTCAATGTTTTCAATCACGGGGTTCGATCCTCATGGGTTACAGACATATTACACCACAGAACCATTAGACCTAGTAAGATTAGTACATTTATAGAGATAAAGTACAATGACAGTTACACGATCCGGGTATGTTATATGAAGAAATACATTTGACCATATAGTTAAACATTAGTGTATTATACCAGCCGAGTTATGAACTGAAGTCGCCGATGTATGCAGCTATCAGTAAAGTAGGTATATTTTAAAGTTTCATTCTTATCTTTACGCTTTTCAATGTTGTATATCATATTCTTTATTCACAGGTATATGACATTTATTCAGCTGAACAAACTGAAGTAAGAGCTATTTTGCAGAATACTGTTTTTGATATTTGACGTATATGATATAAAGTCATGAAAGGTATATTAAATCATTCCTTTTAGAATGCACCCATCTCGTAAAATGCAGCTGCAGCAATGCTTAAAATGATCATGATCGTGGCATAACAAGCAAGAAATATTCTGTCCAGCACTTGTGCCAAGAGCTGCCAGTCATCCACAGTGGCGCCACCTGATATATATGTCGGTCTTTTGTTTTCCTAAAATCCTAAAATGTACATTTACAGGATACAAGTTAGTTTATCGTCGATTTAAATAGTGAGTATAAACAACGAAAAATGGATGAATATGTTCATTTTTAAGAAAAAAAATACAAATGTAACCGAAACTGACTTGTGGATTGCTGAAAGAGAGATTATATGGTCCCGCATGGACTTGAACAAGAAAGCTATGGTGCGTTTTCCTGAAGAAAATATATTTGACTGAGGTGAAACACTGCCGAAAGTATGGATCGTGGGGGATTAAAATCACGTCTGTCTTCTTTTCTATCGCATTCACAATAAAAAAGACGACCAGACCGGCTTTGTAAGAGTTATAACTGACTGTAGAATCTGTTATTCTTATTTTGTCGACAAAATAAAATGGTCATCACATGTCAGTTCCTTAGTAACTTAGTGGCAACTTTCAAACAATGTTCATTCTGGTTTCAGTGCATTCACCGCTTGGCTTCCACAGTCACAGATATGTATGCCCCAAGCGACATAGTAATGCACTTGCAACTCAACACATTTAACTTTTTAATCATGAAGGCATGTACCTTACCACAGTGTTCAACCTCCAAAGTCAGGTAGGTTATCTTACCAGAAAACACGCCTCTCTTAAGGTAAAACACGTTTCGATATTAGTGAGTTGTTACCTACGCTCTTCACTGAACTTGGCAATAAGTACCCACGTTTACCCTTGTTAGCAAGGTTTGATGTAAGGATAGTCAATAAAACTGAGAGTGCAATCATGAAGTAACAATATACTGAAAGACAAACACAATTTCAAGGTTTATTAATATAGCGAAATTGGATAACATGCTTCTGTCTCAAAAATATAGTTTAAAAGCAAAATAGTGTCATGAAGTTGAAAAATAAAGCAAGATGCCATCATATGTACTCCATACATAATAATAAACTCTATACATAATAATAACTCCCTAAATATTTGAGAGCAAATATCGATGATAAGATTTTATAAAAACAATGATTCCTGCACTGAATAGGAGTTGATCGGCATTTGTGCAGCAATGATAAGAGCAATATAGGGTGATGCCTCACCAAGTCGAGGTATATCGCGGCCATTTCTCGGTATGTCATCCTGTACCATTAACAGTAAAACTGTAGTTATAAGTAACAAACCTGTTGCTGAAACATGGAATCAAACAAAGCATGATAATTGCTTTACATCTAAAATAGCGAGTCAAAATTGTAGATTTATCCTGCTTATGAGTGCAATTTATTTCTTTTTTAAAGATAGGTTTAACAAATTAAGCTATTACATCTTTTGTAAATGATATACCACTTGGGTTGTAAACAATGTAGGACAAAGGTTGAAAATGAAATATAATCACATCATGTGACGGGCAAATTAGTCGTATCATGTGACAGTCAAAAAAGAGATCGTAAATAACATGAACTTGTTAAAAGTGACTTTTAAAAAGGGCACTGCCTGTTGAATGGAGTAAACTATCCCTCGAATATGGGCCTGCTCAGTGACTTGTAAAAAGGGCACTGCCTGTTGAATGGAGCAAACTATCCCGCTAATATAGGCCTGCTCAGAGACTTGTAAAAAGGGCACTGCCTGTTGAATGGAGCAAACTATTCCTCTAATATGGGCCTGCTCAGTGACTTGTAAAAAGGGCACTGCCTGTTGAATGAGGCAAAATATCCCCCCGATTGTCCTAATCCTCCCCATTGAGCACAATAAACATAAAACATGCTTTGTTTCTTCCATCCTTCCATCTTGAATATTTTAACATTTCTGTATTAAATATTTTAAAATTGTCTTTCAAAGGGACCAAAATCTGGTCAGTCATTACAGCAAATACCCGGGAATCTATTATTTTTTGTTTTATTGTTATTCATAGTCCTGCCGATTAATCCAACAACAATGATATAAAATATGTATTGTGCGTTTTATGGCTGATGCAGTTTCAGTGTCAGGCATGTCTTTTGTGCTGTATATTGACTTCATGAGATATACTGAAGCCTAATACCTGGTCAATTTACATCAATACATAACCCACTCCTGTAGAAGTGAAATTCCTAAATAATTCAAAGATCATGGCCAATTACCTTCGAAATGCACACATCACATGTACATCCTTGCAAAGCATGGTTTGTACCCGGGTTTGCACCGATTTGGTCAATTGTGCGGAGGATCACGCCATATTATTAGCATCATAAGTTGAGCTGTGACATTGGTGAACGTTTGTGAAATGGCACGAATGACGCCCTCCTGTCATTGATATTGATATTTTGATTACAAGTATCAACCTATTGGTCACCCTATGAAGGTCAATCAACTTGACTTACCAACAGTGGATTTGTTGTTCTCGGAAAGGCCAAATACAAATGGTAACAACAGGGCAATAACAATGTAAGGTCTAATTAGCCAGATATTCAGATAGGAGCTGATCCTTTTGAGTTCCAAATTGAAAGTCAGATCTATGTACGGTTCCTCAACATATGCGTAATGCATTACATTCCTGGATGCTGAATTATTGACAACTTTCCAGCTGAGATGTGGGATATAATCACTGGTGTCAATTTTACCCACATCACTAAAGAATTGAACATCCATCTGTCAAAGTAAATAAAAGATTTTCATAAGATTAAGATTCTTTGGCCTATTGTGATTCCTGTCATTTTACATCTACATAATTTTTTTGCATAGAAAAGTTCATTTGAATGGTTTGAATAAATTATTATGAAAATTGCACCCATTGACCCCGATTTTGTCACAATGTGCACGTGCGTGAGTACCAGCTTGTGACAAATATATACAATTTGGCACTGCTCAGTCAGTTCTTGGCCGATTTACATCATTGACAGCTCAAAATTTAGCTTATGGACTCTTATCTTCAAATATGTAAGTTTAATTCTCGATATATTAATTTTCGTCTTTCAGCATTGAAGAGAGTTCAGTGCGCGAAGTCTATGGTTGTTCATGCTGTTTGCGCAAAGACGTGACTCTGACTTGTCAATCTTGTCAGAATATAACATACGCAAATCGCTTTATAAGATAAAGTAATGTCAAGTGTCACTGATGGATATACCCCACTATAGCCCATATAAAATCAACTGTCCATGTTTTGTCGGATAATATAATGATTGACAAAGACGAAAATGCGCGAAATTGACGGTTGTTGACCCTAGAATCAGCAACAATGAGATGAATACAAAAGAGGTCATCAATGAATAAACCATTTATTATCATTAAAGACAGTAATATTTTTATCTGTATATCATTACAACTATTTAACTTCACCGTTGCTTTTTCATATTGCTTTTCTTTATAAATTGTCGTTTAAAACAGGACTCTATGCAGCAATCTTATGAAATCTTATGAATGCACTCCAGGGAATGACCCGGGGATATAGTGGAATGTTCCAGGGATATAGTGGAATGTTCCAGGGATACAGTGAAATGTTCCAGGATACAGTGTAATGTTCCAGGATATAGTGGAATGACCCGGGGATATAGTGGAATGTTCCAGGGATATAGTGGAATGTTCCAGGGATATAGTGGAATGTTCCAGGGATATAGTGAAATGTTCCAGGATACAGTGTAATGTTCCAGGATACAGTGAAATGTTCCAGGATACAGTGTAATGTTCCAGGATATAGTGTAATGTTCCAGGGATATAGTGGAATGTTCCAGGGATATAATGGAATGTTCCAGGGATATAATGGAATGTTCCAGGGATACAGTAAAATGTTCCAGGATACAGTGAAATGTTCCAGGGATATAGTGGAATGATCCAGGGATATAATGGAATGTTCCAGGGATACAGTGAAATGTTCCAGGATACAATGAAATGTTCCAGGATATAGTGAAATGTTCCAGGATATAATGGAATGTTCCAGGGATACAGTGTAATGTTCCAGGATATAGTGGAATGTTCCAGGATATAATGGAATGTTCCAGGATATAGTGGAATGTTCCAGGGATATAATGGAATGTTCCAAAGATTTAGTGGAATGTTTTAGGACTCGCTATGCTTTTCTTATCCAAGTGTCCCTTTTTATGAAAAACATCTCCTCTTGTTAATTATACATAAACAAGTTTCATTTGTACGCAAGAATAGGTTTCGATGTATAAATTTTATATTCCATTATAAAAATCCATTACATATCAGATGGGAGATGGCTTAAATAGATTCAGATTTGCCTGCTATTAAGTATTGATGAAATGAGTTGGAGTAACAGGCCTTGCTGCCCTCGTTACCACATATGCACCATATTGACTCTATATAATAACCTCGTTAACTTAAAAGCACTTGATTACTCCAAGATTCTAGAAATTATCACATGCATTATAAATATAATTGAGGAGCTTGAGACTGCTATGGTAAGTGACTGGGACATGTTGAACAAAGCGCTTCTGTGGTAACATGCACATGAAGGACAAACTAATGATACCATATAAAATATTCTGGAGGGAAACAATACAAATATTACAATGTTAATTAAAGAGCTAGAGACTGATCACCATGGTCAGGATGTATGATGAATGAATAAAGGACAAGATGTGCTATTTGGATATATTTGTTTTCAATAATAATTGAAAGGTAACATGGTTGTAGTAGGCAAATGGCAATACAGGATTTAAAGATGAAGAGGATGCTAGAAATAGAGAGATCCGTATGGTACGTTAATTTGAATTTTAACCTTAAACCTGATTTATTTCAATCGTCACAAAAACTGATAAATTCACATCCAAACATACTAAATGTATTAAATCATATGAATATCGAATTTTCAATTTACCAGAAAACATAATAACATATAATGGTACACTGTCAAAATTAATGTGTGTCAAATGAAACACAATATCTGTCTCGATTTGGAAACATTATATTGTGCATAAATGTTTTTGTAAAATACATTTGGTAAAATGGTATATTGTGTTTTATAATGAAACACAATGTTGTGTTTAATGCTCTGTCCCAGAAATCAAACATAATGTGTTTAATCATAATATTGTGTTTATTCAAAACGTTTTATACATTCAACAAACATGATAGGCATTCTAAATTCTAAACTTGTCACAAAATGATGTTGATGCATTGATACATTATCAAACCATACATGCATGGTAATAATTCTAAATTCTTGTGAAATCATCAGTTGATTGTTTTTGATACAGTTGGACAGGCAAATATCTTTACAAATATAAATTATCCTTCACATTTCGATTGATGATGTATCTTACTGAATCCAGATTGTTAAAAATACACCATCTGAGATACACTATGTCTAACTTGACCTCTCATGCAATTTTAGTCCTTGATACACTTCTATGTACAGTCTCTTCATGCCCTTTCATGTAAACATTTGTCATTAGATTGTTCTGCTCAGTGTAGATAACTGGGATGCCCTCTTATACAGGATAGGTCCTCGGGATGCCAACCTGCCCAGTGTATGTACTTTGTATTCCTTCAAATCTCAGCCAGCATATGTATCTGGGATGCCCTCCTGCAGCTGTAGACATTGACTTCTCAATTCTTTTCTACAGTGTTTGTCCTTCAGCATCTGTAGATATAAAAAGGCAAGGCATATCAGTACTTTGTTTAAGCTTTTATTCTTTTATCAAATTGAAATATAGGAACTGTCTTCACTATTTCATTCCACTAAGCTTCTAGCATGCAAACTAATCGTATTTCATAAATACAAATCACATAAGCTTGAATAAACCCAAGGCTAAAATATTGAAGATTTTGGACAAAGACATCTTAATAGAATAAAATATATGTACATACCATATTTGTTGAATATTGTCACGAATAAATTTTCTCCATGATAATGCAATCCTTGTACTTTGCTGACCAGTGGCCAACTGTCAACATTTGAATGTATAATCACATGACTATCCCTTGTGTAAATATTCTAACTTTCTGTTTTCAAAGAGAGGCACACATTATCTTAATCTTATAGAGAACTGGTCAATGGCAATTAACAAGAATGCTTGAATGTGTTTTGTTAGAGTTGTGAGTACAGAAAACACATCTTACAATGATTTTATTCTTATTAATACCATGAAAATTAAATAAAAACCCTTAATTAAATAATATTATTGCCTAAAATGTATATTCTGTGTTACATATCAGTTCTTTATTAGTTTCAGTCAGTATGAGTCTGTCACAAAGATTGTGTTTCACAAAAACATTATATATAAGCTGTGTGTTATGTGTTTTCTTAGCAGTTTTGTGTGTCACCAACACACAATATCCACATGAAAACATAATATTATGCGTAAGTGAGCCAGGTTTTTTTGAGAGTGTATATGCCGCCATATCTTGTCTATCTTTTGTCATTTATGTTTAAAATTGATGCCAAAAATGAAAACAATTTTAAAAAAAGCTAATCGTGAAATATATTTGAGTATCTTGCTCATGTAAATATCTCAGACTTGTTAACAGTATGGCCTCGCACAAAAAAAAGAGAAAGAAATCGGAAATTGTAATTTAACGTTCAAGTCAATTCTAAATAATGTCCAAGCTCTGTGTCTCACTTATATCTATCAAAAATCATTTTTTTATTAATCATAGAAGAATATCATTCTTTGTTGTGTTATTATAAATGCCAGATTATTTATTGCACTGATTGGTATTCACAATAGTAGAGTATACTAAATACAAAATGGCATCGTTCCATTGGCATTTCCTTGAAATCACCATGTCACAGAGTCCAAATCATGTACAGAACACCATTAAAAGATCAATAAAATATGTCAATAAGGGTGACACTGCCCATTCTATTATATGTTGTTTTGAGCCATGGCTACCATGCAGACTGGCCTATTCAGGTTGGGCGTACGGGACCAATCATTGTTCACCAAGCTCCTATAGACCTACTTTAATTCAACAAGCCTTGCCATTGTCCTCATGATTATTATTCCAGTATCTCCTGTGATACTTTTATATCAGAAAAAGATAAATTGATAGCCAACACAAAGGCCTTAAACTTATTAGCAATATCATTTCTGACACTACCCCAACTGTTACACTTTTCAGCCGCCACCGATTCCATGATAATTGTACATTTGATACAGCATAGTGTATCACAACCTATAACATTCATTTCATTATTGGCAGCTGTAATCCCATCACATTCTCTTTGGCCAATCATTGATTCTCTATTTCCATTGATGATGAGGATAATTGTATGCTTTGCCACAGGCTGATAATACCCAGCCATTCTACTTATAATCCTTTGAATTGCACCACGAATCAATTCAACCTGGGATCGGAACCGAAAATCCTCATATTCAGCTTGCCATGTCAACAGCATTCTAGTTTAATGTTTGAGATAAGCTTTATATCGGTAAGTAAAACGGGTGTCAGTTCAAAGTAAACGGTAAGAGGAATAGATTTCCGCAAACTGACAATTTCTAACAGTATTTTTACAATTCTTACTGTAGATATTGTAAAAGTATATAGATGGACTAAACAATGGATGATAACAGTTAGTTTTGATAAAACAAGAAACTTAAGAATATTGTTTTTTTTTCCATTTATACATGGCAAACTATTGGCCACCTGATGGCAAGTATCTACATTGTGTACATATACCCGTCTTCTATTCATCCCCATTCAGGGGATGCACTGTCTATAGTTAAGGCTTGGGAGACGAATACATGTTTATACCACATTGGTACCTTATCGTAATTGTGAACGCGAGAACAACAATCGTGGACAAATTTGATAGGTTGTGTGACACATCATTTCATGATGAATGGATTTTAAAGGGTCTTAGCCACATTAACTAGATTTTTACAATCTAGCAATTATGAATTCCTTAATATTAAGCACTATGTGATTTTGTTAACAAATCGGTTATATATTTTTAGGCCAAATGTGATAACGTTAAAGACATAAAACAAATGAACACTTAAAATTGAGAGGATTGAAGAAATGTAAAATGGATAGCTCCCTTTCTGGACGAGAAAGTGTAATATCAAGTGGAAGTACTGAATCTACCCAGAGTTGTCCATCTTCAGTCAAGGATATTGCGATCATGAAAGCAAGAAGGACCTGTGTGGCAGTGCAAGCAGTGCGTCATTAGATAATGAACAAAGCAACTTTATCCACAGAAGCCAGAGTGATTCTAACGTAAAGGCTTGTACATATACTGTCGACGAAACCCTTTACAACTTCAATAAACTAGCCACAAGAACTTTACTCATCAACCAAATGAGGCGAACAAAAACATTAGAGTTCAGAATGAAGAAGACTCTAATGATGATGATGAGGAGGAGAGGAGGAAAAGGAGAGACAAAGGAGAAATACGATAGACAAAGAGAGGCCAGAAAGAAGATAGCAGCTACCATCAAGAGGAGAAGTGTCAAGAGGAAGTCTTATCAGGGCGATATCAAGATAAACTACAGGAAAAACTAGATGCTCTGATGGGCTATGTTTGTGATAAGGAGAGGAGGAAATAGAAATGTTGACAAATGCTCTTGGTATTTTATCAAAATAAAACAATGGTATTGGCAAGTCAGCCCAAAGATGTTTTATAGTCATTATCATGAGATGATTCAATCTATCTCTGAATACAACATAATCAATTACAACACACACATACATATATGGTTCAAAGGAAATTTACTATTATAATGAAGTTTATGCAACAAAATTCTTGACAGTCGAGTGATACATAACTTATAAAACATATTTTAAAGGTATTCTTTACAAATGATTTAATTTCATGATAAAACGCTGTCCGACAGATTATTCACCTTGACCACTCCAAAACGGGACCAAGTTGACTGAGAAGAATTGTTAAGATGATTGCTAAACACTTTTTACAGTGTTACTAGTATAAAGCAATGTCGTGTAAAAAGTGTGGAATAAAATTGTGAAATGGTGAGTATGTTAAGCATGATGACAGCACCGAATGTGAACCCAAAATATTGTATAAACTGGATCGCCACCAATTTTGGGTTCAAACACCTACTTCGATGCTTTGTGTTTGAAATCCAACCCTAATATTTCATGGTCAAAATTATTATCATTATTTGACCAAGTTGACAAACTGGTTGAAATGCCGTGGTTATCACGTGAATTTCAGACGCGTGGATAACTGATGAAATACGCAAGGCAAAATGACAAGTATTTTTCACGCTAAAAAGACTTTCTATTTCTTGTGGATAGGTCGTGAACTTTTCACTTGGATAGAATGTGAATTAATATATTATTCACGGGAATTATTTAGGAGAAAAATGACTTTGCTTTTATGATTAAAATCATTGTTCCAAATAGATACCTAAGCATTGCAAAGCATTTACTGGGTTATATTCCTGTCATGAAAGAAAAAAATCTATCTCACTGTAGTAAATATCATAGATGGCAGCAGTTTGTGAGCTATCAACTAAATGGCTATAATGATTTTGAAAACAGGTTTAGAAACCCCCCTCAACCTAAGCATTATACGTCAATGCCATAAGCATTCTATATTTTTATCTAAGAATAAGATAAATATTATGTTCGATAACCAAGACCATAAGATTCAAGTTGCAAGTATATAACAAAGCGTCTCATATTGCCCAGTTTGGTTGATCATGCTGGAGTTAAAGGTTGAACAAGCAGCATTATTTACCCCGTCCAGAGAGTTAGTTCTATTATTAGAAGTATATAGGGCACTCCTGGCAATATAAGCAAGTGTTCAGCACAGTTTCTCTGTTGCTCTCATTTTTGGTTCCTGTCACCACACTGACACTCACCGTTCCTTAGGGTGTTCCATAATAACACTTAATTGGAGTACAAACTATCAAAGTGAACCATAGTTGATCCTTGGCCCAAATAGCTCACAGAATTTTGGGGGGATTTTTTTTACCTTGCCCCGATGATATTAAGTATCCCTCTGGAACTATAACATTTAGCACCATAATGTCTTTTTTACGTTTTCTCTGCTTGATGTGAGCTTTAGTATGAGCCTAAGATCAAGTCTGTACTCCACAAATATTTTTTTTACATAAGGATGACCCTGAAGGTCGTGGGGGGCAAGGATCCCAAGGTAAAAAAAATCCCCACAAAATTCTGTGAGCTATTTGGGCCAAGGATCAACTCTATATGGTTCACTTCGATAGTTTATACTCCAATAAAGTGCTAGTATGGAACACCCTACCGTTCCTGCACCTTCATCATAACCATGATGTCACTGTGCGAATATCCTCATATCAGCACACTGTTTATTAATATAAAGCACCAGGAAAATACACCAATACAGTGCCACACTTAAAAAAACTGACAGCAGTATATATACAACTTACTTAAAATTTACTCTCCTGTTTATGCTTGGATAAGCTCGTTTACTTCGATAAACATTTTACTCATAGCTGATATTTAATGGCTATACATTCAACTGATATACATGTTTAAACAGATAAACACTCATAAACTTGAACAGTATATATGGAGAACATTGCCTAACTAACATACACGCCACTGTTTATGTAAGGTTATATGACCTATCCTTCAACGTATATATCAGTTTACATGATATATAGAAGAGCTATCCTCCACTGGATATGTCAGTTTAAGTGATGTATACAGGGCTTAATTATACTGTTTATATGATATTTAAGGACCCTATCCTCTGTTGTATATTCCAGTTTATATGATATTTTCAGGACCTATCCTCTGTTGTATATGCCAGTTTATATGATATATACAGGACCTTTCTCTGACTGTATATGTCAGTTTATATGATATATACAGGACCTATCTCACACTGTATATGTCAGTTTATATGATATATACAGGACCTATCTCCGACTGTATATGTCAGTTTATATGATATATAAAGGACCTATCTCCCACTGTATATGTCAGTTTATATGATATATAAAGGACCTATCTCCCACTGTATATGCTAGTTTATGTGATATTTACAGGACCTTTCCCCCGCTGTTTATGCCAGTTTATTTGACATTTACAAGACTTATCCCCACAGAATATGCCAGTTTATGTGATGTTTACAGGACCTATCTTCCACTGTATATGTAAGTTTATTCTACCTTTAAAAGACCTTTCCTGAATTATAAATGTCAGTTTATTTACCAGCACAATATGTAATTAATAATAATAATAATAATAATAAAATTTGTATAGCGCTGATACCAGACAAGTCTGTTCATAGCGCTGAGCTCAGGACATGCATCCTGAAGAGATGAGTTTTCAGCCTACTCTTAAACGAGGAGACAGAAGTACTTGTCCTAATATTAGTAGGCAAGGAATTCCATAGTCGTGGACCTACAGATGAGAAGGCCCTGTCACCTATTGTTCTTAGCCTAGTATTAGGTACTTGTAGGTGGGTGCCATCATTGGATCTTAGACAGCGTTCACCTTCTTTAATCAGGAGTAGATCCCGTAAGTAAGGCGGAGCCTTACCATTAAGGGCTTTCCAGGTTAATAGAAGAATTTTAAAATCAATTCTCGCGTGAACAGGAAGCCAGTGCAGTTCCCGTAATTTTCCTGAAATGTGATCAAATTTCCTGATTTTTCCAACTACCCGTGCTGCAGAGTTTTGGAGGTATTGCAGTTTCCTGATGTCAGTTTTAGGAAGACCCGCCAGAAGACCATTACCATAGTCAAGGATAGATGTAACAAAAGCATGGGTAAGTGTTACCGCGGTCTTCTCGTCTAGACAATGTCTGATGGCCGCCAAGTTCCTGATGTGATAATAGCCTTTCTGACACATTTTCTTGATCTGGGCCTTCATGTCCATGTTGGAGTCAAATGTGATACCAAGGTCAACCACTGACTGACTAGGAGCAATATCAGAGTCACCCACTCTGATTGTGGTTGGGATACTGCTATGGGTGGTAGTACTGTACCTGTCAGTACATATGAGCATCTCAGTTTTTCCATCATTTATCTTCATCTTGTTTGATATGAGGAAGTTTCTGACCTCACTGACACACTCCTCCAGTTTGTGTCTGCTCATATCCACATGATGGGGAGAAGCGTGGTCAACAGGGATGTAGATCTGAGTATCATCTGCATAAATGTGATAGCTCAGACCATATTTGGCAAGTATATCAGATAGGGGTGTCATGTAAATGGTGAACAGTATAGGACCCAGGACTGAGCCTTGGGGTACCCCATATTTTAAGGATTTGAGACGGGATCTATGGATCCCCACCTTCACACATTGCTTCCTGTCCATTAGGTATGACCGAATCCAGGAGAGTGCATGACCTTTGACGTTGCATCTATCCCTCAGTCTGTCCAAAAGGATTTGATGGTCAATAGTGTCAAAGGCAGTGGAAAGGTCAAGCAACAGCAAGATAACTGACTTTCTATTGTCTAGACAACCCAAGATATCATTTTGCACTTTTAACAAAGCGGTTTCAGTGCTGTGATATTCTTTGTAGGCTGATTGAAACTTGTCAGTAAGACCATTCCTTACAAGATGGGGGACTAGTTGGTCTGCAACCGCCCTCTCAGTTAGTTTAGAGACAAATGTTAGGTTGGAAACAGGCCTATAATTTTTTTCAACCAGTTCTAGACCAAGTTTCTTCAGCAGGGGTGTTATGATGGCTATTTTCATATTTTCCGATACTGCTGATTCCATCAATGATTTATTTATGATGGAAGTAATTATTGGTAGGAGGTCATCTAAGAGGTCAAGTAAGAGCCAGGTTGGAATTGGATCCAGCTCACATGACTTCTTTGCAGACCTTTTGACCAATTTCCGTACGTCGTCAATGGTTAAGGGTGTGAACCTTTCCAGACATGTGGTACTATTGTTCGCAGTGTCACCTGGTGGCGAAGTTTGGCAGGATGGAGCATTATCAATGTCCAGGCGGATTCTCTCTATTTTTTCAAGAAAGAATGTGTTAAACTTCTCAGCTTGAGTGATCTCACAGTCAGATTGGGGCATAGGTGTGTCCTTTTTCTTGTGCATGACTGTGTCAATGACTCTAAAGAGCTTTTTAGGGTCATGTTTGTTTTCCTCAACCAGGTTGGAAAAATATGCTGATTGAGCAGATTTAAGCATTGAGTTGTATTTGTTCCTCTGAGAGTTATACAGCTCCTTGTCAATGTGAGAGCCAGTCTTGCTCATTTTTCTCTCAAGCCTCCTCTTAAGAGATCTTTCCAGCTTTAATTGGTCACTCATCCAGGGAACCGGTTTACGCTGAGTTACCTTGGCAAACTTGATGGGAGCATGTTTATCCATGAGTGATGTTAGCCCCTTGTCATAGTAATCCACCATCTCACTCAATGGTAAATGTTCCCAGGTTTCAGTTGCAACTGTTAGGGATTTGATGTCATTCCTTAGGGATTGAAGATCTAGTCCCTTATAGTTCCTGTACCTTATCAATTTTTTGGGGGGTTTTGGGGGTGAAATACCCAGATATAGTTTAATCATCTTATGATCAGATATATACTCATCCACTAGATGGCTCTTGAGAAACTTGTTCCCTTTGAAAGTGATGATTAGATCAAGAGTATTCCCTAACTTATGGGTCGGTTCATGTACCCATTGGTTCATGTCAAAGGTAGATAGAATGTCATTGAACTTTATAACATCAGGTTTATTTGGCTTATTGACATGAAAATTGTAGTCACCTAAAAAGATGACTTCATGACTAAATGACCCATAGTGTGCAACCAATTGAGTGAACTCATCATAGAACTCAGAGTAGGTATACCTATTCCTTCCTGAGGGTTCAGGTCGGTAGATGGTTACAAAGGTGAACTTTTTCCCTTTTATTAAAAGTGATGCCTCTAGGAGTTCCATAGTCGTTACCACAGGTTGGTTCAGCCTATTGGTTTCAAAGGGGAGCTCTGCACGATGCAATAGACCTAGACCACCACCAGAGCGCCCTCTACGAGGGAAAGACTGAAACTTAAGGGAACCACTCTCAAGTTCCTTTTTGATCCTCTCTTCATTGTTTTCGTGCAACCATGTTTCGGTTATGAAAAGGGCATCTAGGTTATGTTCAGAGAAGTAGTCTTTCACAAGTAGAACCTTGCCAGAGATACTTTGGGCATTGCATGAACCAATCACTAGGTTTTCCTTGTTTTTACATGTTGTCATGGAAACCCCATTGTTTCTATGGCGAGTGGTGCCACCTATATGGGTGCGGTTTGCAGACCTGTTTCCATTAAGTGAGAGCCTGCAGCGAGACTTCTTGCTTCGTGTGGATCCTGCCTCGTCATTGGGTGGTCGAGCAGACGAATGTGTATTATTTACATTCCTACCACTAGCAGCGCCACCTATGATAATTTTGCCAAAACTGCATGATTTTGACGAATTGCATGGACTTTCAACATATTTGTTGTTCAGTCTATGCTTTTGTGGCCGAGGAGGCAGAATAAATATGTTTTCCCAATAAAGATGCTTTGGGTGCGATATTTGTGTATATCTAACAAAATTGAACTGACAATTTAGCTTGCTTGCCCCATGTACAGATAGTAGTGTGTTCGATTTTATGTAATCGCATGTATCAAGTACCCATCGAAACTGTATGGGGAACAGTTCAATTTCTTCCTCTGACTCGAATATATTAATATTTGAGTTAGCAACAATGTTCTGTAATGTTTGAAATTGGGCACATGAGATGATATTAAAATTAATATATCTCAGAGAAGAATTTTTCTTAAGCGTGCTAGCATGATCATCACATAACAGTAATTTCCTTGACCCTATACCATTGTGAGGCAATGATAGAGTCTCAATATTTGTGTTAGAATTCTTGTTGTATATGTTAAAACACGAACAAATACAAACAAAGCCATGATGGTGTGACATTGAACAGGTAGGTAATCTCTTGTGTATATACGGGTCAGCTGCTATATGAGCGATTGACACGTTCTGTGTTTTCGAACTACGTATATTGCAGATTATTTACCCAATAATGATCACGGGTCAGCGTTTTTCTGTTAGGGGGCGCTGAGGCCAGCTAACTTAGAGATTTAACGGTAGAGGCGCTGTGAGCTGCCCGTCAACGATGCTATATAGTAGTTATTTATAGCACTAATATTAGAAATTTTAGCAGAGTTTTGGGGTAATTTAGCTAAAAGTTTCTTTAGGCAATAAATACCTTGGTGGTAAATGCAAGAAAGGGCTATTTGTATAGCCGCTTGCACTTTAGTTGGTTTGAACAGCGGGTGGAGCAGGTATCGAGTACTCTGTTCTTCCACCGTCGGAACAAGTCCGAAAAACACTGCAAAACAGTTCAATATACCGAATTTGCTTCTAGAAGCGTCTGAAAACGTGTCCAGACACGAAGAGCGTGCAAATTAGATTGGTATATGTACCTATAAATAGGTATATTGCAAGAAAGAACTACTTAAGTAGTTGCTTGCAAGTGTGTATTGGACAGCGGGTGGTGCGTCACAACAAGAAAAAATGGCTGGTAGTAGCCCCTTGTTTGTGTATCAACAACCACCGTCTGAACAAGTCCGAAGATCACTGTAATTTCAAAATATGTTGCTGATGGGTCTGAAGGTGATTCTAGACACCAGGAGCAACAAGTTTTATGAATACAGAGGGTATAAGGTATCAGACCAAGCACTCGACACTGGCAGCAAAGAGTGGATACTCGTGAGCGCTATGCCTCGCAAAGACAACACAGTATGATCCCGCCCTCGCGAGCGGTTTTCCAATCAAAACTGCCGTCAGAGCCTGCAATAAGTCTGGTATCAGATAGACCTTTGTATAGACCGGGTTCTCTGCGAGAAAGTGAGGCGATAGACTAGCAATAGACTCCAGAAAATCGACCAAGAAGGACGATTTTATCGGAGCTTAAGTGAAAGCCGCCATTCCACTCTCAACGCATGCGCAGAACCCCCAAAATGTACCACAAATATAACATTTTAAATTTATTATTGACAAACAACATAGCAAAAACTGATAAACAAGCCAGCTATCCTGAAAATATGCATATCGAAGGTTATATTTGTTGCCCTTTTATATTAGGCCCTTTTTCAGATTTTAAGACAAACTGTTTCCTGTCTGAAAAGAAGCTTTCCTGAAAGTGAATAAAATGAATGGGATATTAAGTTTATTTATCTCTAATTAGTACACATACAATATTTTCTATCAGGCTCTGTTAGAATATTCCAGACTGGTGAAAGGTCATTGACCTTGTCTGACAAAACGCTATTGGCATTTTGCTTGACAAACGGTCAGTGCCCTTGCCTAAAATGTATAAAAAGTATAAAAATATTCATTTCTATATTTCCTAATGGTATACAATCATCCTAATCCCATCCCTTATAAGAAAAGGTCATTGACCTTACTTATTAACAAACTCTTCTGAAAGAAACAGTTATTGACACTTCAGAACTATCTGGGGTTTCATATCAAACCTCTTGTAAGAACATACCATGCAAAGACTTGTAAAAGGTCATTGACCTTGCTAGTATTCAATTTGTGCTGAAAAGAAACAAAAAATGAAAGGGTCACTTGAAGTATTATAATAGTGAGTTTGTCCTTGCTTAATATGCGTCTTTACTTTGTCACTGGCTCCCTTCTGAAAACAGTCACTGGCTCCCTTCTGAAAACAGTACAAAAACTGTTAAAAGGTCATTGACCTTCCCTTTTTATTAATAATTGACCTTACCTGGAAGGTCATTGACCTTCCCTTTTTATCAATTATTGGCCTTTCCTGGAAACAAACAGTCCTGAAATCTTAAAGAACAGGAATGATTTTAGTACATATATATCCTTGAAAGGTACGTGAAAAGGTCATTGATAACTGGTAAAAGGTCATCGACCTTGTTTAGTCCTGAAAGAAAAAAATGAAAGGGACATTTCTTTCATTTGCATGTGATGTGTTTTATCAGGATCCTGATATGAATGGTGCCCAGCCTGGTAGCTGGGTAAAAGGTCATTGACCTTGCCTGGAAACAAGCAGCCCTGAAATGAAAGAAAATACTGGTAGATTACAGTGGATGTCTCTTTGTTCAAACATTGTCCAAATCATGATGCTGAAAATTCCATGTAGATGGCATCTGGGTTAGGATAAAGTCTGGAAAAATATATATCCAAAATAACAGTTTAAATGTCTTTCCTTTGCAAAAACCTGTAACAGAGTGAGGCTTGTATTACACGTGTCAGCCTGGTGGTTAGCATCCTGTGTAAGCATTTTGTAAACATGTCCTAACAGCTTGGGACGCAAAGGAAGAATAGCTGTTTTCCCGCCACCAAGCCTGTCACCCCTCATTAGTTCTCTAGGTCACTGCACTAAGGTACAATTAATCTTAGAGTAATAGTCAAAAGTTTGGGAAGCAGGGATAATCTCAGGCGGCAACCAAGCTTGGACACAAAGTTATCTCTGATCAGATGTTATCCCTGTGTTGTGGTTAGCGGCTCTCTCTGTTCTCTGTGGGGTATTTTTCCAACCTCTCCAACTTGTCACCTCAAGCTATATTACTATAAGAATGAATTAACTCCTGTTGAGCAAGCCAGCACACTATCATAAAGATTTTATAATTGGTCCAGGATTCTCACTTTAACCTTCTTCAAATCATCACTACAGATTTGCCAAGTATAGTGATGATCAAGAATGATCTTGAATCTCATCAGATTTAAGTTCAATTAATTTCACTGCATCCCTGTGCTGTCTCACTTGCATCACAAAATATAAATAGCTGCTGGATGTGGCTGGGATGAGCACTTGATTAACCTTGGTTGTCATGGCGACAGTCTCCATGGCGTATCAAGTGGGGTCAGGCAAATTGTTGCTGACCCAATTTTCAAAAGGCCCGCTACTAATTCACATATGAAGATTTCAAAACAGGGACGAGGGCCCATAGATGAGAAACCCATAGCAGGACCTAAAGGCCAGAGGGTCTGGTGATTAAAACTTGTGGTGCAAGGCTAAAAGACGGCACTTTTTTATTTTGATATTTTCCCTGACATACAATCAAAGATTTGTCAATATTTTTGTTTCTAGTCCATATATATCTCCACTCTAAAAAGTCCTATCAGTATCTATACAACATAACAATCATGAAATAAGAGATATCTAAGAGATCTGAATGTTTTTTAATACCATAAAAGTGTAAAATACGCCAGGCGCGATTTAGTCATTTTATACTCTTTTTGTGACTTACTATCCAAGATTTGCTATTATCTTAGCTTGTAGTGAACATTTTTCAATCTGAAAAGTCCTATCAGTATCTAAACTTCATAAGAATCATGAAATAAGAGATATCTAAGAGATCTGAATGTTACATAGTACCATAAAAGTGTAAAAAACGTCAGGCGCGATTTAGACATTTTATATTCTTTTTGTGACTTACTATCCAAGATTTGCTAATATCTTGGCTTGTAGTGAACATTTTTTCAATCTGAAAAGTCCTATCAGTTTCTAAACATCATAAGAATCATGAAATAAGAGATATCTAAGAGATCTGAATGTTATATAGTACCATAAAAGTGTAAAAAACGTCAGGCGCGATTTAAACATTTTATACTCTTTTTGTGACTTACTATCCAAGATTTGCTAATATCTTGGCTTGTAGTGAACATTTTTTCAATCTGAAAAGTCCTATCAGTATCTAAACATCGTAAGAATCATGAAATAAGAGATATCTAAGAGATCTGAATGTTATATAGTACCATAAAAGTGTAAAAAACGTCAGGTGCGATTTAAACATTTTATATTCTTTTTGTGACTTACTATCCAAGATTTGCTAATATCTTGGCTTGTAGTGAACATTTTTTCAATCTGAAAAGTCCTATAAGTATCTAAACATCGTAAGAATCATGAAATAAGAGATATCTAAGTGATCTGAATGTTACATAGTACCATAAAAGTGTAAAAAACGTGAGGCGCGATTTAGACATTTTATACTCTTTTTGTGACTTACTATCCAAGATTTGCTAATATCTTGGCTTGTAGTGAACATTTTTTCAATCTGAAAAGTCCCATCAGTATCTAAACATCATATGAATCATGACATAAGAGATATCTAAGAGATCTGAATGTTATATAGTACCATACAAGTGTAAAAAACGTCAGGCGCGATTTAGACATTTTATACTCTTTTTGTCACTTACTATCCAAGATTTGCTAATATCTTGGCTTGTAGTGAACATTTTTTCAATCTGAAAAGTCCTATCAGTATCTAAATATCGTAAGAATCATGGAATAAGAGATATCTAAGAGATCTTTATGTTATATAGTACCATAAAAGTGTAAAAAACGTCAGGCGCGATTTAAACATTTTATACTCTTTTTGTGACTTACTATCCAAGATTTGCTAATATCTTGGCTTGTAGTGGACATGTTTTCAATCTGAAAAGTCCTATCAGTATCTAAACATCATAAGAATCATGAAATAAGAGATATCTAAGAGATCTGAATGTTATATAGTACCATAAAAGTGTAAAAAACGTCAGGCGCGATTTAGACATTTTATACTCTTTTTGTCACTTACTATCAAAGATTTGCTAATATCTTGGCTTGTAGTGAACATTTTTTCAATCTGAAAAGTCCTATCAGTATCAAAATATCGTAAGAATCATGGAATAAGAGATATCTAAGAGATCTTTATGTCATATAGTACCATAAAAGTGTAAAAAACGTCAGGCGCGATTTAAACATTTTATACTCTTTTTGTGACTTACTATCCAAGATTTGCTGATATCTTGGCTTGTAGTGGACATGTTTTCAATCTGAAAAGTCCTATCAGTATCTAAACATCATAAGAATCATGAAATAAGAAATATCTAAGAGATCTTAATGTTATATAGTACCATAAAAGTGTAAAAAACGTCAGGCGCGATTTAGACATTTTATATTCTTTTTGTGACTTACTATCCAAGATTTGCTAATATCTTGGCTTGTAGTGAACATTTTTTCAATCTGAAAAGTCCTATCAGTTTCTAAACATCATAAGAATCATGAAATAAGAGATATCTAAGAGATCTGAATGTTATATAGTACCATAAAAGTGTAAAAAACGTCAGGTGCGATTTAAACATTTTATATTCTTTTTGTGACTTACTATCCAAGATTTGCTAATATCTTGGCTTGTAGTGAACATTTTTTCAATCTGAAAAGTCCTATAAGTATCTAAACATCGTAGGAATCATGAAATAAGAGATATCTAAGTGATCTGAATGTTACATAGTACCATAAAAGTGTAAAAAACGTGAGGCGCGATTTAGACATTTTATACTCTTTTTGTGACTTACTATCCAAGATTTGCTAATATCTTGGCTTGTAGTGAACATTTTTTCAATCTGAAAAGTCCCATCAGTATCTAAACATCATATGAATCATGACATAAGAGATATCTAAGAGATCTGAATGTTATATAGTACCATACAAGTGTAAAAAACGTCAGGCGCGATTTAAACATTTTATACTCTTTTTGTCACTTACTATCCAAGATTTGCTAATATCTTGGCTTGTAGTGAACATTTTTTCAATCTGAAAAGTACTATCAGTATCTAAATATCGTAAGAATCATGGAATAAGAGATATCTAAGAGATCTTTATGTTATATAGTACCATAAAAGTGTAAAAAACGTCAAGCGCGATTTAAACATTTTATACTCTTTTTGTGACTTACTATCCAAGATTTGCTAATATCTTGGCTTGTAGTGGACATGTTTTCAATCTGAAAAGTCCTATCAGTATCTAAACATCATAAGAATCATGAAATAAGAGATATCTAAGAGATCTGAATGTTATATAGTACCATAAAAGTGTAAAAAAACGTCAGGCGCGATTTAAACATTTAATACTCTTTTTGTGACTTACTATCCAAGATTTGCTAATATCTTGGCTTGTAGTGACCATTTTTTCAATCTGAAAAGTCCTATCAGTATCTTAACATCATAAGAATCATGAAATAAGAGATATCTAAGAGATCTTAATGTTATATAGTACCATAAAAGTGTAAAAAACGTCAGGCGCGATTTAAACATTTAATACTCTTTTTGTGACTTACTATCCAAGATTTGCTAATATCTTGGCTTGTAGTGAACATTTTTTCAATCTGAAAAGTCCTATCAGTATCTAAACATCATAAGAATCATGAAATAAGAGATATATAAGAGATCTGAATGTTATATAGTACCAAAAAAGTGTAAAAAAACGCCAGACGCGATTTAGACATTTTATACTCTTTTTTGTCACTTACTATCCAAGATTTGCTAATATCTTGGCTTGTAGTGAACATTTTTTCAATCTGAAAAGTCCCATCAGTATCTAAACATCATAAGAATCATGAAATAAGAGATATCTAAGAGATCTGAATGTTACATAGTACCATAAAAGTGTAAAAAACGTCAGGCGCGATTTAGACATTTTTTACTCTTTTTGTCACTTACTATCCAAGATTTGCTAATATCTTGGCTTGTAGTGAACATTTTTTCAATCTGAAAAGTCCCATCAGTATCTAAACATCATATGAATCATGACATAAGAGATATCTAAGAGATCTGAATGTTATATAGTACCATAAAAGTGTAAAAAACGTCAGGCGCGATTTAGACATTTTATACTCTTTTTGTCACTTACTATCAAAGATTTGCTAATATCTTGGCTTGTAGTGAACATTTTTTCAATCTGAAAAGTCCTATCAGTATCAAAATATCGTAAGAATCATGGAATAAGAGATATCTAAGAGATCTTAATGTTATATAGTACCATAAAAGTGTAAAAAACGTCAGGCGAGATTTAAACATTTTATACTCTTTTTGTGACTTACTATCCAAGATTTGCTGATATCTTGGCTTGTAGTGGACATGTTTTCAATCTCAAAAGTCCTATCAGTATCTAAACATCATAAGAATCATGAAATAAGAGATATCTAAGAGATCTTAATGTTATATAGTACCATAAAAGTGTAAAAAACGTCAGGCGCGATTTAGACATTTTATATTCTTTTTGTGACTTACTATCCAAGATTTGCTAATATCTTGGCTTGTAGTGATCATTTTTTCAATCTGAAAAGTCCTATCAGTATCTAAACATCATAAGAATCATGAAATAAGAGATATCTAAGAGATCTGAATGTTATATAGTACCATAAAAGTGTAAAAAACGTCAGGCGCGATTTAAACATTTTATACTCTTTTTGTCACTTACTATCCAAGATTTGCTAATATCTTGGCTTGTAGTGAACATTTTTTCAATCTGAAAAGTCCTATCAGTATCTAAACATCATAAGAATCATGAAATAAGAGATATCTAAGAGATCTGAATGTTACATAGTACCATAAAAGTGTAAAAAACGTCAGGCGCGATTTAGACATTTTATACTCTTTTTGTCACTTACTATCCAAGATTTGCTTATATCTTGACTTGTAGTGAACATTTTTTCAATCTGAAAAGTCCCATCAGTATCTAAACATCATAAGAATCATGAAATAAGAGATATCTAAGAGATCTGAATGTTATATAGTACCATACAAGTGTAAAAACGTCAGGGGCGATTTTGACATTTTATACTCTTTTTGTCACTTACTATCAAAGATTTGCTAATATCTTGGCTTGTAGTGAACATTTTTTCAATCTGAAAAGTCCTATCAGTATCTAAACATCGTAAGAATCATGGAATAAGAGATATCTAAGAGATCTGAATGATATATAGTACCATAAAAGTGTAAAAAAACGTCAGGTGCGATTTAGACATTTTTTCAATCTGAAAAGTCCTATCAGTATCTAAACATCATAAGAATCATGAAATAAGAGATATCTAAGAGATTTAAACAGAAACCTTGTTTTGCTCAGATGACACAATAAAGCTCCTGCTTACACATGTTTGCCCTACAATTGAGAGTGCCAGATACATATATTCAAAGCATGAAGAATGTTATAAACCTCATGTTTACACAAGGGGTTTGTGGCAGGAAACACTTAATTATTACCAGATAACAATCCCCCACTGGTTCACCATTTCAAATTTTAAGGAGTGGCAACGTTCATATCATGCTTCAATTATCTACAGTCCAAGTAAACATACAGTATATGTAGCTTTATATTACATCATATATATCCATAAGTAAACTTAGAAAGTATAAAAATGTTTACATTCACAGTTCATAAACAAGACTAAACGTATGCAGTATACAAAGGTTTCCAATATTGTACCTTATCAGAGGTAAACATATTAAGTTTAGAGATGTATATGTAGACAGTGCATAAACAGTGTTAAACATATGCTGTATATGAATGTTAGCTTATGTCAATCACAACCAGAAGTAAACTTAAAAAGTATAGACATGTTTACACACAAAGTTGATAAACAGGAGTATACTTACACATTACACAAAAGTTTATTTTTATCATATATAACCAGAAGTAAACTAAAGATGTATATGACAGTTTACTCATAGCATACCTAATCAGGAGTAAACTGTTGAATTCTAGCAAAGCTAAATATGATGATAAAGTTTAGGATGCTTTACGCTGCCAGTTTAGTCTTGTGGTTACTGATATGTAGTTTACATATGTATATCTGAAACTTGAAGTATAAGAGGGCTTAAACATATAGAGGATATCTTTGATTATATGGATCTTGGCACAGTGTGTGTTCCTATCATCAGCGGAATCAAATATAAGCTAATAAATGTTAAATCACAGCTTGGTTACCAGTATCACAAATGTACACTATAGACGTGAGCGCAAAGTTATTTACTAGTTATCAGTTACCAGATCATTTTTCGATTTTTTCCCCCGAAAATCTGACTTTGTGTTATATTTTGATTTTAAAAAATCTCGATGAGTGAAAAAAATATTAGATTTGAAAAAAGGATAGGCATATTGTATTATCTTCAATTAAAAATTATTATGAGGGACGTTTCATTGATGTTGTCCTTTAGAAGGATTCATCTATAGGATCCCTAGCACCTTCATGAATTTTTCACTAATTGAGCAACTTTCATCAGGGATAGAATTAAAGTCAAACATAAGAAAATAGTCTGTATATTCTGTTCTTTTCATAAAAGAGATGTTTCAATGGTGTTGTCATTTATAAAGAATCTATGGGATACCCAGTACCTTTCTGAATTTTTCAATAATTGAGCAACCATCATAAGAAGTTGTGCTAAGAGGTCAAACATTTGGAAAAATATAATTCTCACAATTTTATTCTTTTGCACAATGATTATTAAATAAGAGAGATTACTAATTTTGCTGTCCTTGATAGGGAATCATTAATATTAATATACCTTGTACCTTCCTGAAATTCTCATTAAATGAACAACTATCATAAGAGTTCGAGTTAAGAGGTCAAACAACTAAATAATCCCACAATTTTTATGCTTTTTTCCTTAAAAAAGAGAGATGTTTTAATGGTGTTGTCTTTTACAAGTAATCATGAATAAGTAACAAAGTTCACACACATATCTAGGGGGTACCTTGTACCTTCCTGATATTTTCACTATCTGAACATTTATTATAAGTGTTTGAGGAAGGAGGGCAAACATTTGGAAAATTAATAATTCTCACAATTTTAATGTGCATTTTGCACAAACATTTTTTTAATATGAGAGATGTTTCAATGCTGTTGTCCTTTTTAAGGAATCATCTATAGTGTACCTAGTACCTCCCTGAATTGTTCACTAATTGAGCAATTATAATGATGGGATGAGTAAGGTGTCGAACATTAAAGGAAAAATCAATTTCACATTTTTATTGTTCAGTTGTACAAACAGTTTTTTTTGTTTGACAGTCATTTCTAGGTGTAATCGTTTATAGGGATTCGCCTACAGGAGACATAATTGAAATTGGACTTTGAAATAAAAAGAATAATGTATTTTCGTAAATAAAAGATCATTATGAATAATTCTTCAATGGTGTTGTCTTTTATCTACAGGGTCGCAAGTACCTTTATGAATTGTTCACTCATTTTTCATTAATTGAGCAACCATGCTGAAGAAGTGCTGAAGAATGATGTTAAACATTTTTTTATATTATATGACTACATTTTAATGCTTGCTTATTTTTAAGAGGTGTTAAATATGGAAACCGATAGGGTGTCACGTTGGTATTGACCCCTGGTCACGTTGGGTATGCGGGTACACCGCGGGGTATGGTGGTGGCCATGGCAGCCGACTGATCACGTGAGGACGCAAGGTTTGGCGGGCAATTCATACCTCAATCATTCTGTTGCTGACCACCACGATCTTCGGACGTCAACTCCTCCACTCCTCCTCGCCTGCACCCAACGTCTTCTCCGTTAGCCAGGTATGTGCAGGGACAGAGCTAGGGGCGCCGGGTACGCGTCCAGTACCCATGTGGTGGTCTAAGTAACAGAATCATGTTGTAACGTCCTGTCCAGTTGTGGTGTCCTGTGCGTCATGTGGCGACGTTAGTCCTGGACTGTTAGTCAGGTGTTTCTTTGTCTTGTAACATGTGCCGTGGATGTATAAGGAGTAGTGTGCCATAAGTGTTCTTCGTTTATTAACCAAGTTTTAAAGGGCTGTTTAACCCTGGTTATCTCAATATAGACTCGTTACAGACTAGTTGAGATGTCCGCCCGGGAGAGGACATGCAGAGCTTGCGGAGAGCCGGCCAAGGGCCACAAGGGCCTTACAGGTACAGGGAACTGCACAAGAGGGGCTGGAGGCGAGTCCAGCCACCCCCCAGGGCCAACCCCAGTGTATCAGCAGGAGGCCACCGCTACCGATACCGATACCGACGACCCGGCATCACCGGTACTTAGTACCGGCAACCCATTCTTGGGGGTAACCCCCACCTGCACGGACACTCCTCACATCGTGGCCACACCTGGCCTGCAGCTAGGAACAACCCCTGCCCAAGGACCAGCGAGCGTTAGCCAAGCACACAGTAATCTGAGTGAGTTGCCTTCCATTATGTCACAGCTTTCATTAATGCTCCGCTCACATGAGGAACTATGTAAAACAGTAGCTTCACTGCAGGGGCGGCTCGACGGGGCCCAGGGTTGCCTACAGGCTACCCCCCCTGTCCAACTACTGAACACTCAACAGGGGGCAGCAGCTCACTTCGGGCCTGCTTGGCAGAACCGGGAATCAGCACTGCTCCCGGGGCTGGCTCCCCCACCGACGGCCAACTCACCCCCCCAGCTAGGCGGGCAGCTGCCAGGCTTGACCAACGTCGAGGGCATCACTGACTACAGCAGGCTGTGCAAGGTCCAGAGCACACCAGAAAAGACAGTCAAAGCAGCCCTGATGGGTGAGTTTGTTAACATTGATGATTTTTTGTTGAACATGCACATACCATCAGATAACATCAATAACATCGAATCATATGTGGACAATACTGGGGCTATTGCCTATCGTCAGAAAAGGCAGCGCAGGCGTGTTTTTGACTTATCTACCTGGTTAGAGGCATGGGGTGAGTACGAGAGGCTCATGGTACACCAGCATGGTTTATATGTATATGATCAGATGGCCGAGTACCGTAGGCAAATCATGTCTTGGGACAAACGTTATCGATGGTACAACGTTTCCACCCTGGATATGAAACACAGGTTAGAATTAAGTAAGGTATCTATCGAATTTGGTAGGATAAACCCGCACCTAGTTTACACAACTCTAGATACCACCGCAGTTAAGCCCAACATCCAGACTTGCCCACGTTGCATGTCTGTCGATCACGTTAGGCAAGCAGATTGCCCCTTTCCAAGGGCGGCGCCGACGGGCAATTACCCGCCGGCGCGTGAACCCAGCAAGGCGCGCCAGGTTCAAAACGAGATTTGCAACAACTTCCAAACCCTTAAATGTAGTTTCAAGGGCTGCCGCCGTCTGCATGCATGCAGACAGTGCAGAGGCCCTTTGCCCTTTGACACCTGCGTCAAGCAGGGCAAGTGTGCCGCCGGTGGCGTCAAATACGTTCCTCAAACCTGAGTTTTGGCGCCACTGGCTGCAGGATTATCCTGATAGGACTCTAGCTGAGGACCTCCATAAGAGGGCCCTAGAGGGCGTTAGGGTAGGATACACAGGCAAGCAGTTTAAAAACGTTTCTCCTAATTGGAAATCTAGTCTAACACATAGCAAGGACGTCACAAAGTTCGTTTGTGATAATTTGGAGTTAGGTAGAGTAGAAGGTCCACTCAAGGACCTCCCCCCTAATTTTAGGTCCTCACCGTTAGGTGCCTTTACGAGGAAGGATAAGTCAAAAACGTGCGTCATACATGACCTTTCCTGGCCACCGGGCTGGTCCATCAACGATAGCATAGATGGGGATGAATTTTCTCTGGTTTACGCCACAGTTGACGAAGCAGTTCACCACATACAACAATATAGCGACCCCTGGCTGGCCAAGACGGACTTGGCTAACGCCTTCCAGAGTATAAAAGTTCACCCAGACGACAGACACCTGTTGGGATTTATGTGGCCGGACGTTAACGGTATCAATAAGTATTATCAGATGGCCTGCTTGCCATTTGGCCTGCGTAGCGCCCCCCGACTGTTTGATGACTTTGCAACTGCACTAGAGTTCATTTGCAAGAAAAGGGGTGCTTCACAGGATACAATCCATTACCTGGACGATTCCATGTGCATAAGTAACAGTGAGGCTGATTGTAAACGGTCCCTGGATATAGTGATTGAAACAGCTCAGATGGGAGGTTTTGAGATCCAGAATAAAAAGACGTTAGGCCCAGCCAAGGTCCTAGAATTCCTAGGGATTGTAATAGACACCATCAACAGGAGGCTTATGATATCTGAAGAACGTTTGCAGGAGGTGACCAGTATCTTGGACAGTTTCACCACTAACAGATACGCCACCAAGCGGGAGCTTCTGTCCCTAACGGGCAAACTAACGTTTTGTTCAAAAGTTGTATCTGGGGGCTCCATATTTACAAGGCGCCTCATTCATCTAGCAAAGAGGGCAAAAGCCCTCCACCATAAAATCCGCCTCTCTCACGAGGCTAGGGCTGACATTTCCTGGTGGAAACGCTGTATACGTTCACACAACGGCGTGACCCTATTCCCCACTGAGTGGACCATGCAGGAGGCTCTAATCCTATTCACGGATGCTTCAGATGTGGGTCTTCGAACAGTCATGGATCATGCTGCCGTTTATCCATAAACATGCCTGGATCAGGAATATGTCTATCGCATGGCGTGAACTGATGGCAGTCGTAGTAGCGTTAGCCACATTTGGTCCCAGGCTTGAATATAAAAAGGTAGCGATGAACATTGACAATATAGCGGTTTGCTATTGCATTAACGACAAGAAGTCAAGGGATCCAGCCATGATGAACTTGATTCGCTCCTTGTACTATTATACCAGCATATACCACATTGACTACAGGGCATTCCACCTCGGGACCCTGTACAATGGTCCAGCCGACGCCCTCAGCAGACTGGATATACCTCGATTTAGAGGTTTAATGCCTGGTTGTGATATGTTAGGTACCCCTCCTGAGGAGATCCTATATGATTATTGACTGACTGGCCCTGCCAGGGCAGCCCAGGCACCTTCACCGGAGCCATACTTTCACACTCATCTTTTATTATTGACATTTGGCCAAATTGGCATTTATCCATTAGAGACACTATATGCCTTATGACTTTAATATCTTCATATTCACTGTTATAAAGACATGAGGGATAGGGTATTGGCTAACTGACCCCCGGCAGTTCAGTCTCCCTGGTATTTAAAGCAGATATGTCTTCTTATTTTATGTATAAAAAAATTTAAATAATTTAGTATATCTCATAACGGGAATACCCGGTATCACAGATATTATATTTTATGCTATTATATTATATGTTTTAGATGTTATGATGTTGCCCACCAAGTGGTAGGACTCTCGAATGAGTCACTCTGGCCACTCGCAAGTGACCACGCAGGCACGTTAGCCACGCAGGCTCTCCAAAAAACCATTGTTATATCAACTCACTGAACACCATTTTTTAATATTAATTTTGTAGATCTTGACAAGAGGGTAGAGACATTGGTCAACAACGGCCACCGGCCCACCACCAGGAACACATATAGTTCGGCTCAGTCAATGTTCTGCAGGTTTTGCCTATGGCTTACACCCTATGCCAGCGGACGAGCTAACGGTCCTCAGGTTTATAGCCTTCACAGGCACGGTTATGTCCAAAGGTAGGCAGGGCTTGGCTCACAGTACAGTACATGTTTATTTAGCAGCCATTAGGGCCATGCACATAGCCAACGGCCTGCCCCCCCCTCCCACCAATACCCCAAGGGTTCAGCTAGCCCTTAAGTCAGTTTTTTCTAATTCCCCCCCACCCATGCAAAAAGCCCCTATTAAATTTCATCTTCTTCAACAAATGATATCTTTACTTCCCCCCGGCCTGGACGGGTTGGCCTGGACGACCTCTCTTTCCCTGGGGTTCTTCGGGTGTCTAAAAGGGGGGCAGAATACACCTCCGTGACTCATTACCTAACGGGCACAACCATTTCCCCCCCACCGCCAGTTTCTTCAGTCAATTTTGGTCTCCACCAGGGCTCAAAGTTCATGACTTTCCAGGTTCAAAATTCAAAAAATTCCCCCCACGGTTTCAAGAAAACGATTGGGTGCTCCAGGCACAAGATCTGTGCAGTGTGTACTATGTGGGATTACCTGGCGCTCAGAGCGAGCATTAAACGCATCCGCCCCGATGCCCCTCTGTTAGTGCTAGGCTCAGGGTCACCCATATCTAAGACTTCATTAAACAGTATGATAAAGTCTCTGGTTAGCACGTTAGGCAAGGACCCGACCCTCTACACCACCCATAGTCTGAGGAGCTGTTCTGCTTCTCAGGCAAATCTTAATAACTGGAGCGATGTAGATGTAGCCAAGCTAGGATTGTGGCGCTCCCAAGCTTATAAGCTTTATGTCAGGGACAACCGTTCAAAAGAAATAACATATTCTTCCAAATTAGCACACAACAGTTAAAAAACGATTCCACGCCAATACATGGGCTTTAATATTGATAATTTGATTTTATCCATCATAAATATTAATCTGGGATTAGCATGTATTGCAACCCTTTAAGTGTATTAATTATAGATTGATATTTGTAAGATGTGTGTAACTATATGTACTATGTGTTAATTAGAAGGTTAATATATGTGTATGTTCAGTTTACCTAATTATAGTACCACAGTTACTCGCCAGGTGGCGCGGCGACAGACGTTAATGGGCGCATGTACATTAGGTAAACTTGGGTTGTGGGATCAGATTTATAGATAATAAATCAATTGTGTGCAAAAAAATTAATTCTTTGGTTTCCTTTTATTTAATGCTTGCTTATTTTTAAGAGGTGTTAAATATGGAAACCGATAGGTGTCACGTTGGTATTGACCCCTGGTCACGTTGGGTATGCGGGTACACCGCGGGGTATGGTGGTGGCCATGGCAGCCGACTGATCACGTGAGGACGCAAGGTTTGGTGGGCAATTCATACCTCAATCATTCTGTTGCTGACCACCACGATCACCCGCCATCCCACCCAGTTTTAATAGGGTTTCCTAAGATTAGGTACATGCCCATATGGGGGCAAAAGGGGATTAGCATGTATTGCAACCCTTTAAGTGTATTAATTATAGATTGATATTTGTAAGATGTGTGTAACTATATGTACTATGTGTTAATTAGAAGGTTAATATATGTGTATGTTCAGTTTACCTAATTATAGTACCACAGTTACTCGCCAGGTGGCGCGGCGACAGACGTTAATGGTCGCATGTACATTAGGTAAACTTGGGTTGTGGGATCAGATTTATAGATAATAAATCAATTGTGTGCAAAAAAATTAATTCTTTGGTTTCCTTTTATTTAACTACATTTATGAGCTATATAATTCAATGTTTTGACTGAATAATTAAATATGAAGTGTTGCCGGTCAAATGAAATGTTGGCGTGAGGAAGCATAGGATGTGTTTAAAATCTTGGTTTATTCTTGGAGACAGGTGTGTCTTTGAAATATACGATATTCTTTTAAAAATGTTTCTCTGATTATACCATTATTTCGGGTCCATACTCTGACATCCCACTCCACTAAACTAAGCTGCTTGGTGTTTATATACTATTAGACAGTCAGTTAAACTTCAATTACCATGTAACCGAGTTGTGTAAAAAGCAGGAAATCAAGTGAGAGCACTGGCTAAACTCTCCAGTATCTTACTGAAAGTAAGCTTATTCAATGCTTTATTGTTTCAAATTTCATATACTCTCCTCTCGCGTGGCAGATGTGTACAATCCAGGATAGTGTAAAAGTTGAAAAGGTACAAGAGAGAGCCTTATGTTTTCAGTGATTTTAGTGACACTTTCTCAAATCTGTTCATACTATTTGAAGAAAGCATCAAAGGGTACATTATATTTATCCCGTCTGAAGGTTTTAGCTGTAGAGATATTCAAATTACTAAATGATATGTCGCCATCGTATATGAGGAATCTGTACAAAATATATATTCAGAGAACTGCATTCAAGTAAAATCCTTGTAAAACCTATATACAACAGTCAATAAGTTAGTAGATTATGGAATAATATGCCAAATGAATTCAAAGATAATTTGTTTAAAGAAAATATCAAACTTTGGGCTGGCCCTATCTGTTATTGTGGGTACTGTTTGCTGTGTAAGATAACCAGCCTATGTTGGCATGATATTCTACATATATTGTACTTTATCACTGCATATATCACCTCACGTATAATCGGTAGATAGCTTTTAGTCTCTGTTATTTGTTGTCATATATCACCGATTTTATATAAAGTAAAGTTTGTCTTGTCTTGTTTTACTTTGCTTTGTCTAAGGGAATCTATTTTGGAAGACTGGAAAATATCCTAGTTACCATCTGGCTGGGGCATCTGTTTAAGCTGGGGTTGTCTAGTTATTATCACATCTTGTGGGTGCAAAGGAGCCAACTGGGGCATCTCCACACCATAAAAAAGCATCCTATTTCCTGGATAGGGGTGTCTCCAACATCCATGGGCCCACCACTGCTGTTGAACTTGAGGGTGGAGGGGGAGGCCGACCCAGCATGCTAAAGGTGCTGTCTCACTGTGGCAAACAGGCCAAACTGACAAGTGGTGTAATGGAAAATTGTACCCGTCCTCTTTCATCTGCTTTTGGCTTTTTTTGTTTGCTTTGATAGAACAGATGAGAAACAGAGACACAACTGATCCAGTGTGCACAAGTTCCAGGAAAGGCCAAACTGCTGTTACAAAACGACTATTGAACAAAATGCCAACAGGGAACGAAGAAAGCTTACTATCACGGAGTTGAATGAAGGAGTTTTTGTATCTTTAGGATAATCGACAAATAAATTATGACAATAAAACAATATCTGCTTCAGCATGTGCCTATATTTTCAAAGTGTGCAAAGTACCAGGATGAGGGATCCTTCATTGCTACACTCATTGTAGGGATCCGTCATTATACATCATTTCTCCCCTTTTAAAACAACTTTATAACATTACAGTTCTCTCATATTATTTAACTTAAATTTAACTTTTGTCATCATGGCAAAAATAAATTGCATTCTTGATATTTACTGTGAAAACAAATATTACTTCTGAATTTACTGTGAACATGGTGAAATAAAAATATGGTATTAACTTTGATTTGTCTATTATCCTTGAAAAATAATCTTATTACTGTCTTATTTCATATGATACAATGCACATTTATGAAAATCCATAATACCAAACGAGCATTTGAATGATTATCATTTACAAATTTAAAATAATACTGATTCATATACATTCACACCCATGTTATGACTCTTTCCTGGGCCTTTCATACTATCAATCAATATTAATGTAAGCTTAAGTGGCTTTAAATCAACTTGCAAGTAATTACTGATTTGACTGTCACTGAACATGCTTAGTCTCTGATATTTGAGTGTCTCTAATTATATAATGCTTTGACTTTTATCTTTGACTAATATTAACATATCATGAGCACTTAATAATTACTTTGTTGCATAATCACTCAATATAAGTAGGTGCTTCTCTTGTACATTGACCTCAGGGTTTCTCTCCTGTGCATTAACCTCAGAGTTTCTCTCCTGTGCATTAGCTTCTGGTAACCTCTCATCAACATGCTGAATAACACATCTGGATTTCCCATCTGTATATTGTTCTCAGGCATTCTATCTCTGCATGCAGGTCTAAATCACCACTCTGGAATTCTCTATGTATGCTGATTTTATCATGATGACTCCTCATCTTGGCTTGTTTCTGTGAAATTTTACCTGCCCAGTTTGGATGTAGCAGATCCAATCTGGTTCTGAACTTTCTCTTCATGAGTAATTCAGCAGTGACCTGTACCATATTGTTGTGCTTCTCGGTAGCTAAACAGACATTTGGCTAGTCTCTGTTTCAGTGTACCTTGTTTAGTGCCTTTCTTTACACCATGATAGTATTAATCAGTAAGTCCTTTAACATAGGACGATAAGAAAATCAATCTTGTGTAACATGTATCATTTATTATGTAACATGTGTCATTTACTTATGGCAAGTTATGCCGAGCCAATGCATGGGGCAATGTACGTGTATATGCTTAGAACCAATTCATGGAATGCATAGACACAATTCTAATAATAATAATAATAAATAACGATTTATATAGCGCTATATCAGACCAGGTCTGCTCAAAGCGCTTCATTAAGATAGTGCTTTCTATATAAAAATGTTTTAAGTTTCTTTTTGAAAGTTTCAACAGTTTTGCAGTTTTTCACTTCAAGGGGCAGGGCATTCCAATTCTTTGGCGCATATACCATGAAAGCCCTGTCGCCATACGATTTCATATTAGTCATAGGTACTACGTATTCATTCTTATCATTAGATCGCAGTCCCATGCCTAGCTGTTTGTACTCTAATAACTGAGATAGGTATTTTGGGGCAAAGCCATTTTGCACCTTCCATGTCAGTAAAGATATTTTGAAATCAATCCTAGCCTTTACAGGCAACCAGTGGAGTTCCATAAGTTTTTGTGTGATATGATCTCTCTTTTTAAGTTTCCCCACTACCCTGGCTGCAGTGTTCTGTAATTTTTGTAGTTTGGCTAATTCACACTCAGGTAAACCAGCTAGAAGTGAATTTCCATAGTCAAGGGTAGAGGTAACAAATGCATGAGCAAGAGTGTTGGCAGTTTTTTCTTCCAAACAATTTCTTATTCTTGATAATTTTTTTACATGAAAGAAACCATTTTTACACATTTTTTTGATTTGTGATTTCATAGATAGTTCTTGATCAAGAATAACCCCTAGATCCTTAACAGTATTTGATCTAGGAATTTTAGTTTCTCCTACTAGAATTTCATTAGGTACATTTTTTCTTCTGAATTCACAGCTTTTACCACATAAAAGCATTTCTGTTTTTCCATCATTTATCTTAATCTTATTCTCTATTAGGAATTTTTTAACCTCTATAATACAATTTTCCATCTCTTTGCAAGACTTACCTCTAGTTTCTTCAGATTTGAGATCAATGGTGATGTACAATTGCGTGTCATCAGCATAGATATGATGCTTGAGACCATAGTTACCAATAATATCTGATAAAGGCTCCATATATGCTGTAAATAGTAAAGATCCCAAAACCGAGCCTTGCGGGACGCCATATTTAATATTCATATTATCAGATCTTTTACCATCAATTATGACACATTGTTTTCTATTTGATAAGTATGATCTAAACCATTTATGGGCAATCCCTGTAATACCACATCTTTTTTTCCAATCTATTCATTAATATATCATGATCAATAGTGTCGAGGCCACGGGCCGTGGCGCAGTTGGTTTGAGCGCCAGCTTATTAGCACCAGTTCCTCTGTGGTGATCCAAAGGTTGTGGGTTCGATCCCCGGCCGTGCCGGGATTGAACTCATGATACAATTTCCCACATGAGCTGAGGCCCGTGCCTAAAGGGTTAACCCGTTGTCCTTGTAAATCTGTGACCGGGCGGGTTGTCATATCAAGGACCTGCGACATGACAATTCAGTGAGGCAGCACTATATCTGCTACAAGTAGGTCTCATCACGAAATGACTGAAATAATGTTGAGTGATGTAAAACCCAAACAAATAAATAAATAAATCAATAGTGTCGAAGGCCGCTGATAGATCGAGTAGTACCAGCATTACCGTTTTACCATCATCAATATCCATTAAGATGTCGTTCTGAACTTTGAGCAATGCAGTTTCAGTACTATGGTACTCCTTATATGCTGATTGAAATAGACCCTGAATATCATTTCTTACTAGATGTCCTACAAATTGTGTAGCTACAGCCCTTTCTATTAATTTAGATAAGTAGGCCAGATTCGAGACTGGTCTATAATTTTTCTTTATCAATTCCAGGCCCAATTTCTTAATTAAGGGTCTAATGATGGCCATTTTCAGGTCATCAGGTACGTTTCCCAATGAAATTGACTTATTTATGATAGCCTTTATTAATGGCAATAAATTCCCCATACATTCATTTAGAAGCCATGTTGGGATGGGATCCAGTTCACATGACTTCTTTGCGGATTTTTTAATTATATTTTTGACTTCTGAGTCGCTTAACAATGTGAACTTTTCCAACTGTGTATCAAATCTGACTTCCTCATTTAGTTGTTCGTTATTTTTATCATTTTTGTCCATAGATTTTCTAAGATTTGCAATTTTTTCTAGAAAATAATTATTAAATTCTGAGGCTAACTCTTTTTTGTCATTATGTCTAGGGAAAGGAGTGTCCTCTTTTGTGTGCAATAATTTGTTTAATATTTTAAATAATTTTTTTGGATCCGATTTATTTGAATTATTATTTCTGAAAAATAATTGTTTCTCGAGTCTTTAATGATATTATTATATTTGTTCCTTTGTATTTTAAATTGCATTTTATCTGAGGAAAGACCAGTTTTATTATGTTTTCTTTCAAGTTTTCTTTTATTCCTTTTTTCTCTCCGTATATCATCAGATAACCATGGAGCTGGTTTCCTATTATTTATGGTTTTCTCCACATTAGGAGCATGTTTATCTAGTACAATTGTCAGTTTGTTATATTTATCCAGTAAGTCATTGAGATCTGCATCTTGATAAGATTGATTGTCATTAAACATTTCCTCAATATCTCTTTTAAAATCATTTATATTCATTTTTTTATAATTTCTATATGATACCCTTTTTTTGTTATTTGTTTTAGTCTGAAGATTCAAAATAAGTTTTATTATATTGTGATCTGATATTTTTTCATCCACTATATGTTCCTTTATTATATTACTGTGTATGCCTGTTATTGATAAATCAAGCGTATTGCCCATAATATGTGTTGGTTCTGTCACATGATTATGTAAGTTATATAAATCCAGGACTTCATTGAATTTTATTACATTAGGCCTTTCTGGCCTATTCATATGAAAGTTATAGTCACCTACTAGCACAACTTCATGAGTATATGTACTATAATAGGACAGTAGTTCACTGAATTCTTCAAAGAATTCTGTGTAAGTATATTTGTTCTTATCAGAAGGCTCCGGTCTGTATATTGTAATAAAGGTGCATATTTTATTTTTGGTTTTAATATTTATTTCCATCATTTCCATTGTTGATAATTTATGTGTGTGATTAATTTTCTTTATGTTTATTTCAGGTTTGTAGATAATCGCAAGGCCTCCGCCAGACCTTAGGGCACGTGGTACATGTTCAATATCGTAGTTGTTACCTTTAATTTCACCTCTCATGATTTGTTCATTCATTTCATTAATCCAAGTTTCAGTTATAAAGAATAAGTCAACATTATTTTCATTAATATATAAATTTATCAGTTCCGTCTTATTTCCAAGACTTTGAACATTGGCTGTTGCAATAATTAGATCTTTGTTCATTGTAATGTGTGTATTTTTTTTAATGTTATGTTTTACATGTCTTTTCATTTTGTTATTAGTTAAGTTTCTATTAAAGTTAATTTTATTTGTATTCTCCTGAGCATTAAGGCAACTTTCAACCGGGAATCCAGCCATTGACCCTATGACGTCATTATGGAGGGAACCTCTTTCACCCCCAGCAGATTGCCCCTCATGACGGCTAATCAGATTAAGGGAGGGCGGAGCTAACGTCTGATCGCTTCGAGACTTAGTGCGGTGATTAATAATATAAGGACTATGTTCCTTTTGCCCGAAATTATGGGTTGCAATTCTGTTACTGTCAGAAAGATATTCAAATCGATTTGAGAGCGATATTTCGTTTAATGGCATAGTAAAACCTGTTCTACTCTTACGGACCATCCTGTGGTGGGTATGGTTGTTTAGACCACGTGACCCAGATAAGGCATTTGATTGGTTCACGTTTTTTCTTATGTTTCGTATGCTAGAGCTACCATTAAGATGCTTATCATTAAGAGTGTCCAGTTGGGGAAGCCCTTCACCTCTGGCCATGTTTTTAATATGATCATTGATTCTCACCATTTTATTTAAAGATGATGTGCTTCCATTAAATTCTTTACACTTGCGTTTTCGGATATTACTGTAAAGATTGACTTCTTTTTGATTGTTTGGAATCTTCAATACCTCAGCATATGTGGGCTTTAAAAATTCTACATGTTTATTTACTGTTTCATATTCTTGGCTATCTTTATTACTTAAAAGATAAAAAACTTTGTTTTGACATTGATTTTTGCATTGGCTACAAGGACATAAGGTATTATTATTACTGAAAAGATAAAAAACTTTGTTTTGACATTGATTTATGCATTGACTACGGAGACATAAGGTATTTATCTTTTCATGTGAAAAAATGACATTATTCAAATCTTTTCCATGTTTGTTAGAATTTATTTTCATGCAATTTTCTTTAAAATCGTCATGCATCATAAAAACATCTCCATTCATAGAGTTTTTATCATTTATAAAAACATTTTCATTCATGCTATAATCTAAGATGCAATCATTTTTTAAAAGTTTCACATTATCGCTAGGTATTATATTTTTTAATGGCACAGAGATATTTTTAGAACTGCCAATCGTGGTCCAATAATCAGCACTACCATATTCATACCTATAAGCATTATCATTATCTACATGATTTAAATTTTGGTTATACAATATTCTTTCATTATACATATTTCTCTACTGAAACCTTATGTCCCCCCGACCCCATCATTTGTTAAATTTTCGCCTCTTCAATGAATGCAGAAATTTGCATCTATCCCCAAACCTGCACTCCCCATTCTTCTCATAGTTTTGACAGGGAATTGCTTTACTATCTAATTGTTGCATATTTTTGTACTTTATATTAGAATTTCTTCCGAAAATTAATTTTTCATGAAGCGATTCAATAAGTTCATTTGATGCCATCAAAAGTCTGTAACAAGTATACAATGGAAAGAATTCCGTACGTTCTATAAAGTTCTATATTTAACCTTGTAATCTGTTTTCAAACAGGAGATTTCTCTCTGAGTCTAGTATTAGTGTAGTAAGACAGACAGTACCTCCCGCACGAGAAATACTAATTTAGAGCTCCGTCTTATACAAATAATATTAGCTTTAGAATAAACTCAAGATATGTTCTCAACAATTGTGTGTCTTCAAAAAATAAGATAGATAGTATTCCCAGCACGAGAAATACCAATTTAGAGTTCTATCTTATATATTTATCAAGAACAAAATTATCAGTGTAGTAAGACAGATAATACCTCCCGCACGAGAAATACTAATTTAGAGCTCCGTCTTATACAAATAATATTACCCTTAGAATAAATTCAAGATATGTTCTCAACAATTGTGTGTCTTCAAAAAATAAGATAGATAGTATTCCCCGCACGAGAAAAACCAATTTAGAGTTCTATCTTATATATGTATCAAGAACAAAATTATCAGTGTAGTAAGACAGATAGTACCTCCCGCACGAGAAATACTAATTTAGAGCTCCGTCTTATACAAATAATATTAGCCTTAGAATAAATTCAAGATATGTTCTCAACAATTGTGTCTTCAAAAAATAAGATAGATAGTATTCCCCGCACGAGAAATACCAATTTAGAGTTCTATCTTATATATGTTAGCTTCTATAATTCTGTGATTTTCTTTTTCAAACGTAATAATAATTCTCTATATGGAGTGAATCTAGACTAGAAAATAATTCCTATGTGGAGGAATTTAACTGAATAGTTTCAATTTTCTTTATGGAGAAAATCAAAAGCTATTATGTTAAATCATACCAATCTGTGATCAATCATTTGACTTTTTATTTACAAGTTATTAATTTCAGGATTTCCTCATGCCTGGCCAAACATTACTTTCCTGAATTCTCTTCAGAGTCTTTTTTGCTGCGGAATGACCTATTTCACCATGGCATCTGTCAATCACCTGCTGTCTAAACTGCTGAGGCAGCACAAGTCGCAAGTAAATCCCGGCATGCGGATGAGGTTCAGCAAGCGTATAAAGGATTCCTCGATCAAGGACATATCTTGTCTTATGTGTAGCCTGATCCGCTTCCACAAAATAATCTGGAAACTGTTCTTTTTTATGTTGCCAGAGTTGATTGATATCTATGTAATCTGTCTCCCATACATCTGGTACTTCAATTGTGTCTGCACCAACATGATCATTTAATGCAACTGGTGCAACACTTGATATACGTGACAACATGTCAGCATAGACATTTAGCTTCCCTTTATGGTAGAGAATTGGTGCACCCGTATTCAGCTATCTGTATGGCCCATCGTTGGAGTTTGGTATTTCTAATTTCATCCTTAAAAAGGCATCTCAAAGGCTTGTGATCTGTGTGAATCTCAAATTCTGCCTCCCACAAATAAGGATGAAGTTTCTTTAGGGCATATACAATTGCATACGCTTCTTTTTCAATGATAGGCCAATGACGCTGTGTGTCCGACAATTTGTGAGAGAGATAGTGAATTACCTTCTCTATACCATTATCGTCTTTTTGCACTAGGATAGCACCAATACATTTATTTGATGCATCTGTGTATAAGATGTAAGTCTTATTTACATTTGGATGTGCAAGGATAGGTGCTTTAATTAGTGCCTCCTTCAGCTGATCAAAAGATCTCTGGTGCTCCGGTCCCCATTGAAATTGCTGTTTTGGCTTGGATCTACACAGAAACATGTCGAGCCATCCTTCTTAGATACAAGAGTGATAGGTGAAGCCCAAGGGGAACTACTTGGCCGAATAATTCCATCATTGAGCATCTCCTCGATACACTCTTCCACTTTCTGTCTTTTGATGAGAGGCATCCTATAAGGGTTCTGAAATGTAGGTCTTGCATCACCAGTGTCAATCACTGCTGGTGGCAGGGTATGAGCAATTTTGACAGGTGTTGTCCTGGCACGAAACACATCTTGGTAGGATGCTAATACTCTGGATAGTATTGTACTGTCAGTTGATGGCACATAAGAAGTTGTCATGACCGGGTTGAAATCCAAGTCTGGGTTGGTTTTCATTGGATAATTTTTATCCCCTATCCTCATCTGGCTCTTAGACTCACTGTAGACTGACTCCCAACTGACTGCCGTGATGTGGAGCACACACATATACCAGCTCTTGTACATGGTACATATGCACCATGGTTCATATGCACCAGAGGCATCACTAAATACAAAAAAACATAAACTTGTACCTTATGATTTCATTTACTCTTCATTCAACTCTCACATTCACCACAAGAGGACAGCACTGGAGAGTGAATGCTACACTATCACCCCACATCACACAACCATCTTTCTTTTGATAATATGGTTGTAACATAAGATTCTGAAGACTGTGTATGGACTCCAGCCATCCCTTCCACATACCTCTGACCTGGGCCAATATAGGATCTCTTGTAGTCCATTTCTTGATTGTTTCTGCTGTGATGGGAGCTGTATCTAATGTATCCATCAGATATACAACCTCTCCAGGATTTTCACCAGCATTGGGCCCAGCTGGCATGGGAAGATGACTCAACCCTTCTGCATTATGATTCAACTTTCCTCGTCTATATTCTATGGTATACTCCATCACAAACAACACCCAGAGCTGCATTCATGGTGATACTACATGTGATACTGATTTCTCTGGATTGAATATACCAAAAAGAGGCTGGCGATCAGTCTGTATTTTAAACTTCATTCCATATAGATACTTGTAGAATTTGGTTACACCAAATATCACTTCCACTGCCTCTGTACCTTGGAGTAGAGTAATATTCTTCTCTGCTGGGGTAAGAGTTCTAGAAGCAAAACTGATTGGTCTCTCATTACCGACAAGCATGATGTTTGAGTTCACTAACCCCAAACCATATGAATTAGCATCTGTGCATAATTCAATTGGTAATTCGGGATCAAAGTGCACTAACACACTTTTTGACTGCAATAAAGCCTTTGACTTTTCAAACGCTCTCTGTTGACTCTATCCCCAAAGTCACACAACATTTTTGTGCAATAGCAAATATAATGGTGCTATCTTGTGGGACAAGTTTGGTTGAAACCTGTGATAGTAGTTGAGAAGCCCTAAATAAGCTTGAAGCTCTTGTACACAAGGTAGACTTGGTGCATCTTGTATGACATCTACCTTGGTGTCCAGAGGGTGAATACCAACAGCTTTGACCTTGTGACCTTGAATAATTCTCAAATAACACTTAAATATGAGGATGGACAAAAATGTTTGGTATTAATTTGGTATAAGAATTATTGTGAAGAAGAAGGAAACAGGTGATATCAGAGGAAGAGGACAAGAGAGCGAAGCAAGATGGCTGAATAGAGGTAGAGAATGTGCTTGATTTCTCTGAAGGGAAGTACAAGTCGTGTACTAGTAGTGAGCTGGCGTGTTCCCTCTCACAAATCAATTTATGTGCTGAATAAGGTAGCGCCACATGACCATTATGTCATATCAAATCACATTCTAATGTCACATCACATTAGTAAGACTTAGTAAGGCTCTCTGGTAACCCATGAGTTTAGAAGATTTATTATATTAACATATATATTAACATATATTAACATGCTTTTTAACATAGCGTTTCCACTGGAAGCTCTGGAACTAATTTGATTACATAAATTGTTCAGTAAAGTATAGTAAATGATACCATAAATTGAAGTTCAGAAAATGATAATATCAGTGCATGCTTGAGTTTATGATTCAAGCCTCTAACATTGTGTGATCAAATTCATTTTTTTTAAATTTCAAATTCATTCATTATTCAATAAGCAGTCAGAGCTATTCACTACGTATTATACTTCGGATAATTATGAGCCTTTATATTCTTTGCTACTGGTATGATTATAAACTAATCAATACTAATAATAAACTGAGCTATATATATATTACTAATCTGTATTGTCAGGTAAGTTCATATTTCGTTCTTGACGACATCTTGCAATTCTTCAAATCTTCAAAATGGAGTTTTAAATTTATTTGTTTTTAATAATCTATATTCAATGAGGAATTACTGTGGCATCATCATCATCATCAGCAGCAGCATTTCATAGATGATCGTGCTTGAATATATAATCTACATATTACATATAAGTACTTCAGTCTCCTCGTTTAAGAGTAGGCTGAAAACTCATCTCTTCAGGATGCATGTCCTGAGCTCAGCGCTATGAACAGACTTGTCTGGTATCAGCGCTATACAAATTTTATTATTATTATTATTATTATATTGAATTGTTGAAATCTACAGGTGATCCAACCTGTCAACCTGTTTTGTATGCAGTTCGTTTAAGATATAACGCACAGCAATACTCAACTGTGATTGGCTTGAGAAACATTGTCATATTTTAACTTCATTCCATTTGTAATTAAAAGTGGATTACATTAAATGTGCAGAACATTTATTTCCTACCAATAATAATGTCTTTATTATTGCCTGTACTTAATAGTTTAATTTGGATGTCAGTAAAGCCAGCTTGAGATAGGAGATCTTCATACTCCGAAGCACTTCTTTCTTTTCCTTCTGTATGAACTACCATGAGCATATCCATCAGAATTGTCCCAACAGGACCGTCCTTATTTTCATCGAGAACCATTTCCAGGAGCATTATACAACCACCTAAAGTACACAATAAGACGATTTAATCATTGTTTGACCTTTGACCTTTGGCCTTGTTGCAATGACATCATAACCTGGGAAATGTGTCTGGAGCCCACTTTTTTATACAATCTCAAGCAGGAATATTCTGCTTATATTTCAGATATGCGCTTACATCTCAAATTTGAATAATTATGCATACAATACAAATAATATCATTCTTGCCTATATTATCTTGCTTATGATTGTTTTTAAAAAAAGCAGCATTTCTATGTCAAATTAATCACACACCACCAAATCTTTTGATCCATTCTATTGAAAATGAAGCAGATATCCCAAAAGTATCAAAAGGAACGAACTAAAACCTTACCTTTCTCTAGAGCTGAATACACCTTCCTCAACAAATTTAAACACTTATCCTCTTTCCAATCATGGATGATAAAGCCAAGGATATAAAGATCGGCTGAAGGAAAGGGATCTTTAAACATATCTCCTGTCAAATTATCAGAAAACATGGTGAATGGTTAAAATCATGCAAGGTGTGACCCGGAATCATTTTGATGCTTGGTATGGATTCTTATTTTGCACTAAAGAGCATAACGTTCAACTTCGTGAAATTCATCTTAGTCAATTTTCAAACTTCAGAATATCAATGGTCCCAACCCTTGGTAAGCATATTCAAGAACATTTGAAAAAAAATATAATTGTTATAAAAACAAGCAAATCATATTGTACATACCAGACACTATGCTTATATTGGTAATCGTCTGTGGAAGGAATTCTGATAATACTGAAGTGACCTGTGGAAGGTCAAACAAAGTCACATTGACTTGTGGATATTTCAGAGCAATCTTTTGAGACAAATAACTGGGTCCAGCTATATTGTAAAAACGTAATATATTGAAATATGAAACATATTTTACATAAAACAAAATTAGAATTGTATGTTCGAGAAACCAAAGTCACGGTCATATATAAAGGTAATCTTAATGAAATGTGACCATAAAAAGTCTTATGAATAAGATTATCTGTCTAATGAATAAAATAATAGGTAATTTCAAACGAATTTCAAATGATTTCACAGGAATAACAAACCCCATAAAACATATATATCTGCCAGATTTAGACATGTATACCTCCAATATCACAAATTCTCTTGAATTGGGAGAAATCGACTTGGTTTAGAATAGGGTCATCCTCGATGGAATAGTCGCGCATGGTTTCAAGGAAATTAATCGTCAGCTCAGGGGTCTTGTAACGGCCTACTTCCTTGTTATCAAATGGTGTTTTACTGTTTTCACAACTTGGGTTACGTCCTGAAAAGAACACAGATCTTGACTAAAATATATAACTCTTGGTTATGATCCTAATGCGAGTTGATGTGACTGATGGCTTATTTCATTATTTAACAAATAAAGCAAAGAAAGAGTTACCCTTCCTGACAATATCTTCAAGTTCACCGAATACGTCATATAACACCTGTCCGTGAAAGTCAACAAGGGGAGAGAGAGAACTGGGACTTGATTTCAGCAGCCACTTCATCGAAGTAATGGAATTACTGAAGAGGGCTGAATTAAAAAGATGTGCATTTTATTTTGATATAAAAACAAACATCTTTCTAGATTATGAAAACAATAAGAAAATGACAATAAAGATGTTTACGTTGGTTTTGGCTGGTATCCTTTACGAGCAGGCCCAGACTAGTGCAGGCATTTAGAAGCCTCTCAGTGAACTCTACACCTGTGTTCAATCTCTTAGCAAGATCACTTGATGTCATCTTTGTCACCAGATTGTCATATATTCCAAGATGCGTTGACACTGATATTATCTTAAATAAATGGAGCATGACGACATTACATGACGATTCAACATTATTTCTCAAATTGCAAACTTCAGCTTCAGCTTTATGTTATAAGGCTTCAGAGATGTTACCTGTGATATTTGATAGCCTTTTATCATTGACATCATTTCATCATAACCTTTGCATCCGTCCATTTTCTCTGATTGAATGTATATCGTGATATATCTGAAACGATTTAAAACCCCTCATCTTTTATCTGAAATTCACTATAAATTTGTCACAAATTAAAGATGGGTCAGCTACTTCGGTACATCCTTCAATCCGGTTCAGCAGGTACAATGCACATCGATCATTAAAGTTTGGTCACTATTCATAAATGGGTTGCCGAGCTCCACAATATTACTGCACAGAGGCAAGTTCACCTGATGCTGGATTACAACTCTAAAGTATGGTTATTGTCATCTTTAGCAAAACAAACGACAAGTAGAATGCCGAATGTTTTTTTGTATGTCACTATTCAACATAAAGTTCTCTAGAGATAGTGTAACAACTGAGAAATCCTCTCAGATCCTCTATGTTAAGTCTCATCCCTGGCTACTAAACTGAGTAAATATAGTATCATATATATACCCGTAATAAAGACTACCCAGAGCTTCCACTACTGTGTGCGATCCTGACTAGACGTGTTTGTTGTCTGTCCAGCCTAGCTGGTTGGTTTGGTGGTCATCATGAAGGTCCAGCACATTCCATAAGATGCAGAACTGTTTTATTTTACACTGGTAGCAGTTCTATCTCTTTTGTTATTACACTGGAACAGGGCTATGACGATCCTCAGCCCTCTTTTGCAATTTGTTGGAGGTGGAAAGTTGTAGTTATGGCATCAGAATGGACAGTGAGCAGTAAGATCAAGATGGATTAAACAATGTGAAAGAAATGCTTTCCAACATTCCAGGATTTAACATCTGTATTAAACATCATGACGTGATCAGCACAACCTGTGATTCAAGAGTTAGTACATTGAAATGGTAGGTCTGGCATTAATTGAAATTGGTTGGTATATCATTGGTATATTTCTGACTTGGCTGGCAATATTAGACTTTTAGATGAATATATTTTGGTATGATAAAAATAAAATGGTTTAAAATATGCAAATGAAAATGGCAATATCGAAATGTGAAATTTTATGAGCAGAAAATGTAACTTGTTATAGATTTTTATTGACAATTTGGTCAGTTATTTTGGACAGCAGTTGTAGTTTGTACTGTAATATGAGGCTGCTATATCTGTATCATGTTTAAGTATACTTGGGGCGCGATGCAGTCAGCAGATAAGTTGCTGCAGGTATAATTAGTTGTAAAGGTTGCATGGGAGTAGTGCTGCTGATTCTGACAGAAATAGATGTTCAAATGCATGCTTGAGCTATAGGTTGGATACCGGTTATTGAGGAAAGCTATTGCAATAGTACCTTGGCAAAATTAAGAAGGGGCCATGGTTATAGGCTTAGTTATATATGTTTGCAGTGTTAAAAAAAAAGGTTTGCAGTCATTGGCAATATAAAGATATTGCATGTGACATTACTGAGGCGCTGTCTCAGTGTTTATCCATGTTAAATGTTGATTAATGTAAATATGTGGTCTTCCTCACACTATGGGGTGATGAGAGAACTTTTGTGGTGTCTTTAATTAACATGATATTTAATCTATGGTATTGCAATTGCATACTCTGCAACTCCATGTAATATTTAATGGGTAATTTATCATATTGCTGAACTGTATTATGTTGTAATTGTAATCTGGGATCTAGAGTGATCAGATATTGTAAACCTAAAGTCATGGTGATGTTATAAAACGTGGTTAACACCACTTGGGCCACATATTTTAAATGTAGATTCCTTGGTACCATTTGGACAACCAAGAGACACTGTAGTGTAAAATGTTATATGAGTAATCTACTTTACATTCAAGGATATTGTGAAGCCATTTTAACATCAATATTATTATAAAGTTGTATCAAAGATATAGTAACATCTGTATAATTAATATGGCCTATTTATTCATGAGCTATCACATTATTCTATGGGTGATTTGAAGAATACTTTTGTATTTTATAGTTGTAGTAATTTATGTTATCTGAAATACAGATTGAAAAGAAACTGCTTATTAAAAATAAATTGGTAGGTTTTGAGCAGTCCTACTTTACTGTATTATGAAAGTGAGAGTATGTAAAGTTTTGTTAGTTTGTTGCAGATCTCATGGTACAGACAGCTATATCTATTTTTGGGTTGAATTTATGAGTAATTGCTTCAATAATATTGATATGTTTATAAAGTTTAAATATTCAAATGTGGAAGGTCAAATTAAATGTCATGCCAAGGTCAATAGTTAATGTGATTGGAACAATCAGAAGAACAGTTAAAAGTATAAAGTGAATATGTGTGTGAATGTGTTAAATATAATAATAGGAAATGAAAAGATTTATAAAAAGGTACCACCAAAGAAAATGGAAGCCATTAAACACCAAAACAGACGACAGGGCCAGACTATCAAGACCTAAAGCTAATTGTGATCATCATTCAATGTACAGGGAGATATCATCAGCCTGCTCTTGAATCACAACTTTGATTAATACAAAAAAAGGATCAACATCCGGATACCTCCTGTATACAATTCTCCTACAATAGTGTTGTGATATATATTTAAACAAGGTCATAATAATACCTACACCAAGGGTTGTCTAAGACTTCCCAATATCCCAATAGGAATTCCGAATTGCTTACCATGAAAATATTTTATCTATATACAATATCAAAGTGAACTGAACTTTCCTGCTATATATATGAACATGTGACAGTCACTATTATCTATTTGGATACCTATATTGCATAACATGGACCAAAATATTTCATCATCATTTGGACACATACATCAACTATTGAGGACCAACTATTCTGTTAAATTGGTTATATAGTGAAAATTAAGTTAAAGGTTTCTGCATGTAAATATACACTAGCTGGTTCTAGTACCAAAATTTATCGTATGATGCAAAATTGAATGTAATCATAGTCATGTGTACTATTTGCTCTCTTTATTCTTGGTGGGGGTGAAATGTAACAACTGAGAAATCCTCTCAGATCCTCTATGTTAAGTCTCATCCCTGGCTACTAAACTGAGTAAATATAGTATCATATATATACCCGTAATAAAGACTACCCAGAGCTTCCACTACTGTGTGCGATCCTAACTAGACGTGTTTGTTGTCTGTCCAGCCTAGCTGGTTGGTTTGGTGGTCATCATGAAGGTCCAGCACATTCCATAAGATGCAGAACTGTTTTATTTTTTATTGCTAAACACAATGAAAACCCCAGCCTCAGAGCTAGCGCATGGCACGATGGCGAGTGGCCACAGGGGTTGGAACAAAGTTCTTTTTCAACCTGAAGAGATTTGTGTTTTGGCTCGGGATGACGATGAGTGCCATGTAATACATTCCAGACATCCCAAGACAGCCAATAATAACGACAACTAGATTTACAGGTGAAAGAGTACAAACTGGTATCCTTGGGCCACTCAATGTGTTAACCCTTGGTAACGTATATGTTCTGATCATAGGGAATCTGAAAAGCTAAGATAGTGTCAAAATTTTGTGATTAATGCAATGTCAATTCTTTACTCATATACAACTAAAGGGGTGAAAGCTTAAATCACAACCTTGGATGAGATCATTTTTATTCCAATTATAAAGTTATCAATTTTACTTTCATGACCTTGAGTGAGGTGTGGATATTTCTGATCTATGCCATCCAATCCTTAAATTCGATGTTTCAAAACTTAAACTAGCCTTACCTTAATTATTTTTTTTCTGCCCAAATCTGAGATCACTTTTACAAAAATCAGAAAAGCCTGTGATCCAATAGAGGGAATTATGGATAACTCCATCAAAGAAATATTTTTAAAAAGCATAAGGTAAAGTTTTCACTTTTTAAAAATCCTTTGCTATCTTAGCATTGAATGGATAATATCCTTTATATTTTAGGATGTACATAAGTATTTTTAATCTATTTTGACACATCAGGATGACAGAAATGTGATGCAAGAGCTTTTATGCCCTTAGTTTATATATATAGTAATGCTATATATAGGCACATGGGTGAGATCAAACCTATTTTTATCATTTGGCTTGCAGACAGCTCATGGTTCTGATGATTGTTGATTAATTTTCTCGCTGGCTTGAGTTACAGGCCTTACCGGATCAAAAAGTTCAATAGTGGCCAACAGGTTTCGTAACCAATGTCATGGTTAAATTTAGCGTTCTGGGTTTCTGTCACACAGATCAGGATGAAATATAAGTACCATGTTCAATGTTTAAAGTCTTCTGTAACCTATCAGAGATAATAAAGACACTACCGACTCCTTACCCACCCGTTATGTCTAATGGCCGAGTATGACCAATTGGTTCCAAGACCAAGCAGGAAAAAAAACAGGAATTGGGATAAAAGTGAATGAGTGAAAAAGTGTTTGTGCGACTGTGAAATGAAGTACTAGCTTTTTCCCAAACATGTTCCATTTGGTGACAGGAAATCGTGCCGGTGGATATTCTTGTTATCACATTTGCCAATGAAAGTGCTTTTTTCCGCAAGATCCGGTGTCTCATATATCTCAAGGATCTGCTCAGCGGACTGGAGAACATCTTGGCTGGCTGGGATGGGATGCAATCCGAGACAGTCTATGATCTAAATAAAATACAGTGTTAGATTGGTGAAGGGGATCTGGTATATCGTATATCTGGCTCTATATGAAAGATGGACACATAAAGCACATTACTATAAGTGTTTTAGATATGCGTAGATAAGGCTCTTTGGAACAACGCAGCGCTACTATACTTTCTTGGGCAATCCATGTTTGATCAAAGTGAATCTTTGTATGAGATTCCGAATTCAAATACAACCTTACCACAGAAAATGCTCCAAATTCTCCATATTTGGAGATAATATCCAAGGGCAATACTAATAATTGGTATGATAAGGTTCGGAATGCAAAAGGAGCCAGTAGCAAAAGATAGAAGTTACCCAAAGGTGCCAAAACTAAAAGAGGTAGTCCAGACTCTCTTTGCCATGGAGGTAAGCCAAAGCTGACCCTCTCTGAAACTCAGTCAGGGAAGTATGCATTTCATTTGCTTTAATTCTTTGCCTCAAGATGCATGATTTGACTGTCCTCAATCTTGTACCCTTCAGGGATGTTCGCTGGTTAGGTTGTATATTCCAAAAAGAATTGGCTTTAGGTTCAGTTTGAATAAAGGGTATTTTGATTAATGGTCTGTAATTTCAAATATCTAACTTTAATTCTAATTTTTCAAAGTTAAGTCATAAATTCCCAAAAACATATTTTTTGAAAAATTTAGTCTATAAATTTAACTTAGGCTGTTGGGTGAATTTACTGAATATCCCTTTATAAGATAACTTGATAAAGTGATAAAGATGTTCACTATTTGTGTGGTTTACCAGTAAGAAGGTCACATCATATTATTCAACATGGCTCAGTGGGTAAGCCATCTGTCTCTCATGCTAAAGGTATCGGGTTCAATTGCCGGTGGGAACAAGTACTTTTTTAAAATAAAAAATAATGACTTTATACAATAAACAAATGTGACATCTTCATGTTGGGATCTTTTTAGAGCAAAATGAAAGTTAAAACATAAAATATTAATGTGTTTTTTTTCTTTTTTCCTTTTTGCAAATGGAGAAAACACAAAAAAGAAAAATTTCTTTGTACAGAAAACAACGATGGCATCAAAATATTTTGGTTATATTTGAGCAATGACACATTAGCAAAGAAATGGAACATAGCACTAATTTCATGCAATGTTTTGACTCCAGAAGTTTTCTATAGTACTGACACGGGGTGATACATGGCTCAGTGGTTAAGATGTCTGTCTTCTATGCTAAAAGTCCAGGGTTCGAATCCTGTTTGGGAACAAGTACTTTTTTAAAATAAAAAATAATGACTACAATAAACAAATGTGACATCTTCATGTTGGGATCTTTTTAGAGCAAAGTGAAAATTAAAACATAAAATATTAATGTGTTTTTTTCCTTTTTTCCTTTTTGCAAATGGAGAAAACACAAAAAAAATAAAATTTCTTTGTACAGAAAACAACAATGGCATCAAAATATTTTGGTTATATTTGAGCAATGACACATTAGCAAAGAAATGGAACATAGCACTAATTTCATGCAATGTTTTGACTCCAGAAGTTTTCTATAGTACTGACACGGGGTGATACATGGCTCAGTGATTAAGATATCTGTCTTCTATGCTAAAAGTCCAGGGTTCGAATCCTGTTTGGGAAAAATATAATTTTCATGCTAAAGGTGAATTCTTAATATTGGTGTTGTTTGAGTGATATGTACTTCAGAAAACATGAATTGATTTGTCTATTGCAAATGCAGAAAAATATAAAATAATAGAAATGACTTGATACCAAAAAAAAGATGAAATCTTCATATTGAGCAATTTGCATATCAGAAGAATATAAGTATTTTTACTTTTTTTTGCAAACATAGACAATATGAATAATAATGACTTTATACAGTAAACAAACTTCATATTGGGTAATATTTGAGCAATATGCATGTCAGAACATATAGAATTGAATATGTTTTTTGACAATATAAAAAATAGTAACTTTATGCAGAAAATGAATATGACAACTTCATATTCCAATTTTATTTTAGTTCAGACATGGATCCAATTATAACATGGATCCAATTTCAAGATTTTATCATAGACTTTAAACTTCAAGTAAGTTGATCATGAGGCCAACCTTGAGAATCTATGAATATATCCAGTGCAATGCAATAGCTCCAAATATTTCAGCACTGGCATTTGTCTCACAGGTCTGGTGATATGCTTTGACCTTTTCTCATGGCAAGATTGCTCACTCAACATTTTGCCTGGATCCACATTTAAAGATAAACATGGACTTTACCTATCCAAGGTGTTGTAATAAATTATCAACCCTTAAACATACCTGCAAACAATGCTCATTCTTAAATACAATCAATCAGATTGGTATATTATTTATCCCCAACCAATATTCAAGATCCTCAATATGTGGCATTGTCAATATTTGACCACATCAGTCACTGACAGGATGGAAATCAACAGGTCACATGTGACCTGTATGTGCATTTCTCTGTTTTCCAGTGAGATAAACCGACAATGCATATACTCATTTGTGCAAAGATCACCTCTTGGAAATGGTGTCAATGCCTCTAACATAGTTCTCTAGTTTCATAGTTGTTCAAACACTATAAACATTATAAAATTAGAACTTATATATTGGAAATAAATTCAAATATTGAAATCATTATTTTAATTGTCAAATAAAACCACAATATGAATGAAGAAATATGTGTAGTAATAATACTCAGATGTGTGTACAGTGATTTGCCCACTATTTTTGACATGTGAAGGTGATCTCACACCCCACTAATCTGAGTACTAATCTCAGCAAGCAAGTGTTCTCAGCAGGACGCCAGCTCATAATTTTAATCTCTACCGCTGGTACCCTTACCTGAGACTTTCCTCTTTTTGTCAGGTATGTTGGCTTCAGGGAAAAACATGTAATGAGAAGTAGAGATATATTTTCAGATAACTCACATTTATGCATTGCTAACTTCAATTTTATTGTTCTTTTGTCGCCAGGTGCACACGTCCTGATATACTTTGCTTATCATTTATATATTGCATCTTTTAAAAAATGTCGAGATTGGTCTCTTAAAGAAGAAGGATTAGATCCCGACAAATTAATGATCTTAAAGCGCTATGAGCAGACCTGGTCTGGTATAGCGCTATATAAATCATTTATTATTATTATTATTATTATTATTATTATCTTTCCGTGAATGGCAATACTGTAAATTTGTGGAATCCTTAATCACAGGGAATCTGAAAAGCTAAGACAGTGCCAAAATTGTGTGATCAATGCAATGTCAATTCTCCCATATTCTGTCATATACATCTAAAGGGATGAAAGCTGAAATCACAACCTTGGATGAGATCATTTTTAATACATGTATAAAGTTATTAATTTTACTTTCATGACCTTGAAGTTTGGATATTTCTGTTCTGTGCCATCTAATCCTTAGGTTCAGAGTTTCAAAAATTATCCCTACCTTGCATAAATATTTCTGCCCAAATCTAGGATCACTTGCAACAAAAACAGAAAAGCCTGTGATCCAGTTGAGGGAATTATAGAAATGAAAAGTGTCCCACAGAATATTATTTTAATCCTGTGCTCAGTAGGGTGTGACAATGCCTTGTAGTTCATTGCAAATAATATGAGCAAATAAACACCAGGGGGTGCAAAATTTGTAAATTTCCTAGAGAATAATATTATTTACAGGGTGTTCCACCACCCAACCACCAGTCTTTTCTCATTTCTCTTGGAACACAAATTTCAACTCCATGAAATAAATATTTGGAGGAAGAATAAGGTAAGGGTTATAGTTTCTAAAAATGCTTTGCTATCCTAGCATTGTATGGATAATATCCTTTAAATTTTAGGATGTACCTAACTATTTTAAATCTAATTTGATACATCAGATTGACAGAAATGAGGTGCAATAGCTTTCATGCCCTTAGTTTTTTATATAGTAATACTATATTTAGACACATGGCTGAGATCAAATCTATTCTAATCATTCGGTTTACAGACAGCTCATGTCCTTAATATATGAAATGAATTAAATAATTACATCATTGTAAATATTTGCGTTATTTTACTTTGCTCACTATAAATAATAAAGCATATCTACCTTATAAAGACGAGGTTAGATGTCTCAAAGAAAATTTGTCTTATTTCTATTTTGAATGCCTCATACTAAACTAAATTCAGAGAGGTCGATCTCATGTTGTATACAGTAAGGAGATGGCCTTGAAGTTAGGGGACGGCGTTTCAGCAATCATACTCTATTTTGAGTTGTTGATGTCATGGTCTGCAGTCTTCAATAACTCCCAGTGCATCACAACCCATGCCTACCAAATACACAAATGAACCCTTGTTCATTAGTAGAGCACATCATGTTTTATATCTGTTTCTAAGAAAACGCTTTTCAGTAAACAGATGTGCCAGGCGAAACTAGGCCGAAGCTAGTGGTCATTTGCTCCTTATGTGCATCCCTTGCATATCGAATAGAAAATTGTTTTAGTTGATTAATACAGCAGTGCATGTCTTGGCCTACTTAAAATTGTTCCAAATAAAGTTTGCTTGTTTCTAAGGTATAATATATTGCCAAAAAAGCGTATATATATATATATATATATATATATATATATATATATATATATATATATATATATATATATATATATATATATATATATATATATATATATATAGGGTACTAATGTGTAAAATTAGGGGACCGAATCTGATGGATGAATATGATTTTATTTCTGTATTAGTTTGACATTGAAATGATAGGTTTATTTATTTGTTAACTCTCATATCCCAAAGGGTTCAAAATATTCGTATATAAATATTCGTATATATAAATATTCGTATATATAAATATTCGTATATATATATATCTGTTCAAAACCATCAAAGAGAGGGTTGGATCGTATATATAGTCCTACATCTACTAGGTATGTATTTACAGAATTGTGGCCAATATTGTGAATAAGTCTATCATTTAATTATCTAACATCCTTAAAACTCCAATATGGGAGTTATAAAACTTAAATAACATAAGTACAATGAATAAAATGACTATCTTCCTGCAAATATTATCTTTCTCACCGTTGCATAACGCTGTATTAAGAGAACCACATATTGATAGATACACCTTTCTTATATAACCATATAAAAGGGTCATACAAAACATTGAATATTAAAGTATTACTTCAGCAGGTAGGTGTGCAGGAAGTAGCTTGGCTTTCAGCTCATGCTTTTTATCAAATGTTTTTCATCAGGAGGCACAAGTATATGCTGGTCCAGAGATATAGATCACCTTGCAACACCTGTTAATTCTATTCACAAAAGAGTGTTTCTGCTGTTAGCAATGGTTAGTATTATAGTCCAGTCAAAATATGAAATGACCCAGAACAAATTAGAACAGAAACCATTTTGGTGTTATTTGTCTCAGAATGTAACCCAGATGAACACATAAAAAGTCTACCAAAATCAACTAAGTGGAACACCACCTAATTTGCATAAATTCAAAATGGCTGCCTCTCATTGACGTTTCATCCTATTTTACTCATACATTCAGGTTTTTTTGTATGATTAAAGGTTCCCTGCACACTGAAATAACATTATGCCCTTGCTGATGGTGTAAAGCAGTTATTTTAAGGCCCTGATAAGGAAATAAATAGCTTATGTAGTGTTTGTTGTAATGTATTTCATACGATGCCAGCATCATTCTACTATGAAATACGTTGTATATTCCGTACATGAGGTGACCTTTATGGTGGAAAGAAAATAAGAGTATGTATTAATACCAGTTAGAAAAAAGGACTTTGACAGAAGTGTTGCTACTATTTGTGAACAGCATGATGAAGACTTGGCCAAAATTGTCAAAGCTAGAATTTTGTTAATGACCTGCACAGGCAAGTCACTTCCTCACATATTCCAAATAGGTGACAAGCAGAAATATCACTTCTAGGGAGGCCAAAACAAGGAACAGACTGTGAAATATCCTGACATTATGACATTGTCACTTATCCAGCCTGTGATGAGATGTCTTCTCCTGATGCTGCATGTTCATTTCTACCAGATTCAGTGGTCCTCTTGCTTCAGACTATCATTAAAGGAGCTGATGCAAAAGTTAAAGTAGCATCAGTTGGCCAAGCATTGGTTCAAGCAGCTCATCCAAGTTTAGTAGTGGCTCCATTGCAGCTAGGTCTTGGTATCCAACTGCACCATCATTTTGCATCAAAATTCCTTAAAGCATTCATGAAATCACAGAGGTCACAGGCAATTTTTCTGAGGTTTGGGGTATGCTTAAATGACATGTTGCCACAAAACTGTGATACAAGCAAGCTATCTAACTAAAATCAACCAAAATACTCCAAACATGGTTATCATGTTTTGCTGAAAGTGCCAAGCACTGGCTGTACTCTTTGGACCAACAGGTGGCCACATGTATATGAGCATGTGACCTCTATTGTGGTCTGTCAGGGTTTAGGCCTGTACTAATGTGCAAACAATAATGGACAAACAGGTCTCTGTGAGCCAAATCACTCCATTGTCCCGATCTGAAGGCACTTTGTTCAGTATATTTGACAATGCAGTTGTGGAAAACATGGGCTAAACTGTTCAACTGCATGTGGATAATGCAGGGGAGTCTGCAAAAATGGATGATGATGAAAATAATACTTGTTAACCTTGGTTCAGTATGGTAATGTATATTTGGTGTTGGTAGTAAATTCAGCTTTAACTTTGAAGCATTCAAAGTACAATCCTAGGAAATTAATTAATCTAATTATGAGGCAAAGAACCAAAGAAAAAAAACAGAAAAATAACCAAAGAAATGACAGAAAAATAAGATAAATGTCATACCAAAGACAATAAATGGTACTTTCCAACCCACCATGTGGGCTTGAGATCAAGGTGTCATACCATAGACATTTTAAAAATGGTACTTTCACATTCTTAATAATGGAAGGTGATTTTTGGATGAGATTAAAAACCGAGCAGGGAATTGCCTCCCTGTGTGTGTGGACTCTTCAATTTGATCACCACTGAGGCCACGGGCCGTGGCGCAGTTGGTTAGGGCGCCAGCTTAATAGCACCAGTTCCTCTGTGGTGATCCAAAGGTCGTGGGTTTGAACTTTGTGTATACATGCTATGGGTTTGAACTTTGTGTATACATGCTATGCGATAGACATTTGGTATATGATGTAAATATTAAATATGTAGAAACCTTTGATTGTATTGAAATGAATATAGAGTGGTTACTGTAGGATATAGATTACTACCTATAGACTCTTATAAACATATATAGACAATCATAGACAATCACGATCTTTGGCAGGAGATCATATATAGTTACTGAGTGCTACATGAGGCTTACAAGTGCAGGCTGATGCAATGCCCCACTCGCCGCAAATAGAGATGACGTGATTCCCTATGCTACGCAGGCAGGACATGTTTTATGCATCCTCAGGACTCTATTAGTATCATGCATTTGGGTATTTCATATACCTCGCTCATTGCCATGCCGACCTAGCCAGACTAGAGTGTACAGCACCGAATAAAGGAGATCTTTGTGCATTGTATATTCTGTGTCTGCAGTCCTTATTACCTCCCAACTCATACAGGTAGATAGGGTAGCTAGGTTAAGAGCCCCGCTCACAGGTAGCCAGCGAGTTTAGCATCTGATCCCCATCCACGTTCCCCAACGACGGATACTCACAAACCGTATGTAACAGTTACAACTGGGGTTCTGCGCATGCGTGAGAGTGGAATGGCGGCTTTCTCTTGAGCTCCGAAAAAATCGTCCTGTTTGGCCGATTTTCAGGAGTTTACTGCTAGTCTATTGCCCACTTTCTCGCAGTGAACCCGGTCTATACAGAGATTTGATACCAGACTTTGGCAGGCTCTGACGGCAGTTTTGATTGGAAAACCGCTTGCAAGGGCGGGATCATACTGTGTTGTCTTTGCGAGGCACCGCGCTCACGAGTATCCACTCTTTGCTGCCTGTGTCGATTGCTTCGTCTGATACCTTATATTTCTCTGCTATCTACTTATTTTGCACGCTATCTGTGTCTGTAACTACCTTCAGACCCTGTAGTAGCTCTGAGAAAACTTATCGTAGCTGGCCCAACAATTGGCCTCCCTTCTACGATCATCTCAACTTTGTAAGATTGCTGTGTGGTTCAAGAATTTATCGTAGCTGGCCCACTACTTGGCCCCCCTTCTACGATCATATTGAATTTCACTCACAGTGTGAAGTGAGACCTGGCCTTTGTCTCTCTGTCTAAACCTGTGTAATTTGGAAACTTACCACACACCGACCAATATCATTTTATTGATATTAATTTCATATATTCTGTGAATTGTTTTTCACAAATTGTCTTTTGGGGAGTATTGCTGCTATTTATAGCGACTTCCATAAGAATTACCTGCAGTCAATGATATAGTATACCATTACGGTAGTTCATAATACAGAACGTGTCATGCTCTCATATAGCAGCTTGACCCGTATTATACATTCTTCATTGAGCTTAAATAATCCTTAAACAAGGGATTACCTACCTGTTCAATGTTACACAATCATGGCTTTGTTTGTATATGTTCATGTTTTAACATATACGACAAGATTTCTAACACAAACATTGAGACTCTATCATTGCCCCACAATGGTATAGGGTCTAACAAATTACTGTTATGTGATGATCATGCGAGCACTTTTAAGAAGGATTCTTCTCTTAAATAAATACAATTCCATGCTGAAATCATCTCAATCTGCATATTTCTCCAACCTGGTCGAGGAAAACAAGCATGACCCTAAAAAACTGTTCAGAGTCATTGATACAGTCATGCACAAGAAAAGGGACATACCAATGCCCCAATCAGACTGTGAGGTTACTCAAGCTGAGAAGTTCAACACATTCTTTCTTGAAAAAATAGAAAGGATTTGCCTGGACATTGATAGGGCTCCACCCTGCCCAGTTTCGCTACCAGGTGACACTGCGAACAATGAGAGCGCAGCAGGTACCTCATGGCTTGAGAGGTTCACCCCTCTAACCATAGATGATGTGCGAATATTAGTCAAGAGGTCTGCAAAGAAGTCATGTGAGCTGGATCCTATCCCGACTTGGCTCCTAATTGACCTCTTAGATGACCTCTTACCAATAATTACTTCCATCATAAATAAATCACTGCTGGAATCAGCAGTACCTGATAATATGCAAATAGCCATTGTAACACCCCTGCTGAAGAAACTTGGCCTTGAACTGGTTGAGAAAAATTACAGACCTGTTTCCAACCTGACATACATTTCTAAACTTACAGAGAGGGCAGTTGCAGACCAACAACTAGTCCCTCATCTTGTAAGAAATGGCCTTACTGACAAATTTCAATCAGCCTACAAGGAATATCATAGCACTGAAACCGCTCTGTTGAAGGTGCAAAATGATATCTTGCGGGACATTGATGATAGGAAATCAGTTATTCTGTTGTTACTTGACCTCTCGGCTGCCTTTGACACCATTGACCACCAAATCCTATTTGATAGATTGGAGGCTAGATGTAATGTTAAAGGTCACGCTCTTTCCTGGATTTGGTCATATCTAAGTAACAGGAAGCAGTGTGTGAACTCTGGGACTCACAGGTCTTGCCTCAAGCCCATAAAATACGGGGTCCCACAGAGCTCAGTCCTGGGTCCCATATTGTTCACCATATATATGACACCCCTATCGGATATATTGGCCAATTATGGTCTGAGTTATCACATTTATGCTGATGATACCCAGATCTACATCCCTATGGACCACACTTCCCCCCATCAAGTTGATATAAGCAGACACAAACTGGAGGAATGTGTCAATGAGGTCAGAAACTTCCTTATATCAAACATGATGAAGATAAATGATGGGAAGACAGAAATGCTTATATGTACTGACAGATATAATACTGCCACCAGTAGCAGTATTCCAAACACAATTAGGGTTGGGTGCTCTGACATTGCCCCTAGTGAGTCAGTAGTTGACCTTGGCATAACCTTTGATTCTAATATGGACATGAAGGCCCAGACTAGGAAAATTTGCAAGAAGGGCTACTACCACATAAGGAACCTGTCAGCCATCAGACACTGTCTAGATGAGAAAACAGCTGTAACACTTACCGATGCCTTTGTTACCTCTACCCTGGACTATGGTAATGGCCTTCTTGCTGGTCTTCCTAAATCAATCACCATGAAGCTACAATACCTCCAGAACTCTGCAGCACATGTCGTAGGAAAAATCAGGAAGTTTGATCACATTTCAGGAAAACTGTGGGAACTGCACTGGCTCCCAGTTCACGCAAGAATTGATTTTAAAATCCTCCTCTTGACATGGAAGGCACTAAATGGTAAGGCGCCGCCTTACTTGCGTGATCTACTCCTAGTCAAACAAGGAGAACGTGATCTAAGATCAAATGACGGTACCTACCTACAAGTTCCTAAGACACGACTGAAGACAGTGGGGGACAGGGCCTTTTCATCTGCCGGCCCTAGAATATGGAATTCCCTGCCTAGTGATCTTAGGACTAGTACCTCAGTCACCTCGTTTACAAGCAGACTGAAAACCCATCTCTTCAGGATGCACGTCCTGAACACAGCGCTATGAACAGACTTGTCTGGTATCAGCGCTAAATAAATTTTATTATTATTATTATTATTACAACTCGGTTGTCTTTGTGGTGATTAAAATACAAGTTTCAAGCAATATAATTATTGTTATTCTTGTATTCTTGTATGGTACAATGTCATTACATTGATGAAAAATCTCTGATCATAGAATCAAATTTAAGCTGGTGATGAAATGCATTAGAAAGGTTAAGAAAGTTTAAGCTTTGTCAACTTTGTGGAGAGAACAAAACATGGTAAAAGTTGACTTTTTGTGAAGTGCACAATATTGCATTCCGTGTAAGTATGATACTGTATTTTTGAAAATATGAAATTGAGAAATGCTAATTACCTTTTTGAAAAATATCTGTGACATAGATATATAAGATCTATTGCAAAGTCAAATTTTTAGTCTTTTTTGTGGATGAATTATATAGGAGGTTATGTAATTTATTTTCTAACTGTGTGTTTAATCATCTTTTGTGTACCACTACCAGGTTTTATTTCACTTTACTGGCATCTAGAGATTTAGGTTATAATTCATTATACAAAATACATGGCATTTTCCTTATTTATTAGCCTTTATTTTGGTCACCATATGGTCATGGGATATATTTTTGAAAATATATTCTAATGGGCCCCTGTAACTGACAGTAGTTGTATGTGGGTTTTGGGGTTCAGCTGCTTTTCCTGGCCTGGGTGGAAAAGTCAGGGGAACTACTGGTATTTCTAAGGTTTTAGGTCGTTTAAATTTGCGTTTATAATGTATGTTTTTCTATTCCAGTACATAACAGTTTTTTATAAATATTCTACAGGCTGTCAGGACATGTCATACAATTTTCATGACATATTTTTTTGAAAACTAATTTAGTACTGGTTTTTAGTAAAACATTGTATTGAGTGTGTAGATAATTATTTCATTTTCCATAGCACAAAATCCTTTCTTGTTTTATTGGGGTGTTGTTAAGGTAAGTGTAAATATATCTTTCAGACAATTTTGTCCAAATAAGAGGGGAAGAAAGACACTGATTATATCAACCTCAATAAACAATGGTGCGTCCCCAAGAAATTTACAGGAAACTGAATCATTGAACCTCCCTCCCCACCAAATTATGGATCCACCATGATTTTTCTATAAGTAAATGAATAGTGGTTTAAAGACATGTTGACCCCTTTGATACATAACAAATTAAATCTATACAATATAGACTGGGAACTCGGAAATCAATTTATTTGACTCTAGAACTGACACTAGTAGTTTTCATTTTTTTTACAATATTTAGGGGCCAGGGAGACCCCGTTATGACAAATGCTTGTCACTAGCATGGGGGCCAACCTGTATGAGACAAGGTATGCTTTAAGCACTTGGTAAGACATAAGTCAATCATTTACAGTAGCATAGAATAGCGGTGAGGTCATATTGTAGGATATAGATTACCTACCCATAGACTCTCAAGAATATATATAGACAATCATGGACAATCACGGTCTCTGGCAGAATATCATGCATAGTTATTGTGTGCCGCGTGAAGTCAACAAGTGCAGGCTGATGCATTGCCTCAATCACCGGACATAGAGATGACTCACCGGGCATAAGAGATGATGTGATTCCCCCACACGACGCAGTCAGACGAGCCCATGTGAAACCCCGTGTCGCAAAAGGAAGCCACGCAGGCAGACGAGTCCATGTGAAACCCAGTGTCGCAAAAGGAAGCCACGCAGGCAAACCCCACACACATGATGCTCAACGATCCTTTAAAAGGCCCCGCAACTGCTAGATGGTGGTTCAGGTGCAGAAGCAGAGTTCCAGCGTTCACTTGCCTCGAAGATCCACGACTCTCAGCATCGTGACCACATAGACTTGGGTGTTTTATGTATTCTCAGGACTCTATTAGTATCATGCATTTGGGTAGTTCATATTCCTCGCTCATTGCCATGCCGGCCTAGCCAGACAAGGATTCACAGCACCGAATAAAGGTAACTATTGTGCAGTGTATATTCTATGTCTGCAGTCCTTATTACCTCACACCTCATATAGTTAGATAGGGTTGCTAGGTTCCGTGCCCCGCCTCACAGTAGCCAGCGAGTAGAGTAGAGTATCGATCCCCCGTCCACGTCCCCCAACGACGGATACTCACAAACCATGGGTAACAATATCTTTTGAAAGATAAATGAAAAAATATACAGTTCAATATGTGTACTTTATTCAATATGTAAACGACACGAAGAAAATTAACAATACTATTAACAATACATTAATAAAATAAAATGTGTATAATTTGTTCATAAGTCTTTTAAACAGTATGATGCTTATTAGATCTTGAATAGTGAGACAATGATTAAATAAATGAGAGCATTGCCCTTAAAACTGATTATTAAATCCAATGTAGTTTTTAAATTATTCTATCACCAAGTATTTACAATATTAACCCCTAATGGACGGGAAGGACGGCAACGTCCACCACTGGCAACGGACATTGTTCTGGCTTGATGACGTCATTTGTAACATTCTGAAGGGCTGCAACTTGTTACAATGTAATCAGGATAATGACGTCAGACTGACTGGATCATGAACTTTGAACCCAGCACTTAAAAAGAAAATTTAGTAACCATGGTTATAAATTTTATAAATTAAGTATATAGATACACTAGTCCAGACAAAAATTGGTTAGTCCAGCCAATCAACAAAATTTAGACAGCCTAGTCCCTTAGGGAGGTGTTTACGGTTATTTTAATTTGGCCTTTTGATTTTACGAATACCAAAAGTCGATATTGCACATGGTTTATTTTCCAAATGGTCACCATAAGTTGGATTGAATATGATATTATTTATTGGATTTTCTTATTAATGAGAGGTTAGATATTATTTAACCGAGGTTAGAGGTGAACAGAATCACGTCTCCTTAATGCCCAGCATGAGGGCTGTTCATGCTCAGGTTAACTCACCTGTATAACTCACCTGCCAGATGCCACCACAGGCCACCGGTCAGTGGTTTTTGTTTGTTTGTTTGTTTGTGGTTTTACATCACTTTCAACATTATTTCAGTCATTTCGTGATGAGACCTACTTGTAGCAGATATAGTGCTGCCTCACTGAATTGTCATGTCGCAGGTCCTTGACATGACAACTCACCCAGTCACAGATTTACAAGGACAACAGGTTAACCCTTTAGGCACGAGCCTCAGCTCATGTGGGAAATTGTTTCACGAGTTCAATCCCGGCACGGCCGGGGTTCGAACCCACGACCTTTGGATCACCACAGAGGAACTGGTGATAATAAGCTGGCACTCTAACCAACTGCGCCACGGCCCGTGGCCTCCGGTCAGTAGTGGATCAGTAGACATTCGAATTCTGTTCAGCAGAGGCAGCAGACGTGTAAAGGAATTTATGGTTCATGGTTTTAACCACAATTCGATGGTTTTAACTTACCTTATAGGAATTAATGTTTTTATACAGATTTTATCTTTTAAAGTTTTTAAACACGGACTTACACGGACAATGCCTTTTTAACGTGAGTTTTTATCTTGAATTTTGAATGATGAATGAACACTGAATGAACATTGAATGAACACTAATTAATGTGTACCGGTCGAGAGTCACCTCGACAACACAACACAGTGATCCGGTCTGGAGTCGCCCCGACAGCTCTACCCAGCGGCCTCATACATCTTACCTCCAGCCTCAATCATCCACGATGGCAGAAAAAACCTGCACCCACTGCGAACGCCCAATCAAGGGCCACCCAGGTCCGTTTGGGAAGAAACGCTGTGTCAACCAGCCCCTCTGGATTGCAGAGGTGGAGGCCGATAGATTAGAGGTAGAGGCCGATAGAGGCCTGGTAGAAGACCAGCCAGCCGGGCACATTGAAGGTAGAGTTCACCCTCTCTATTTACAAGACCCCACCTCAACACAGGGGCAGGGTGCCTCCGCCACCGCTAGGCCACGGGCCGTGGCGCAGTTGGTTAGAGCGCCAGCTTATTAGCACCAGTTCCTCTGTGGTGATCCAAAGGTCGTGGGTTCGAACCCCGGCCGTGCCGGGGTTGAATTCATGATACAATTTCCTACATGAGCTGAGGACCGTGCCTAAAGGGTTAACCCGTTGTCCTTGTAAATCTGTGACCGGGTGGGTTGTCATGTCAAGGACCTGCGACATGACAATTCAGTGAGGCAGCACTATATCTGCTACAAGTAGGTCTCATCACGAAATGACCAAAATAATGTTGAAAGTGATGTAAAGCCCCAAACAAACAATCAAACAAACAAACAAACCAATACCAGGCTATTCACCTCTATTCAGCTGACAATTCAATCGCAGATGCACTGAGTAAACTTGACTTTGTCCGCTTCCGGACTCTAAACCCTGGCAGTGAGCCACATATGACCTTACCAGCCACAATACCATTGGACATGTAATATTAAATCATAACACAACTTATATGTATTATATGTAATGAATGTATTATACCTTGTACGGATCCTGTAGGTAGCTAATAATAACAGGTATTTATATGTTAAAACCTCAGGTAAACTACTCACCTATTAGCACCCACGTGTGACGAGGTTTAATTTATGAACTGAATCTTTCAAGATCGCATGAATGTATCTAATAACATGTAGTTCATATGTAAAACCTCAGGTGGCGCTGACCACTTAACTCATATTAATCGTATGTATTATTATTTGCAGATCTGAGGACCAGAGCCCTGCAACTCGTCCGTTCAGGCCTCCGTCCTAACACCAGATGGACATACAACTCTGTTCACAGACTATTTTTTAATTTTTGCAATTCTTATCATCTCACGGCCACTCCAGTCATGGAGGACTCCGCTCTCATGTACATAGCACATCTCTCCAATCCTTCCCGACCCAAACCATTGTCTCCCGCTTCCATTTCTGTATATTTGGCCGCCATACATTCACTTCACATCCTTCATGGCTTCCCCCCTCCCTCCATCTACACCCCTCGTGTTTCCCTGGCACTTCGCTCCCTGCAGGAACACCATGATCCCCCAAATCAAAAGCTACCCATCACTTACCCCATCCTACGTCGCCTGCTCGCCGTGCTGCCCTCTTCGCCGGACTCTCTCACTCATCAGGTGGCGCTGTCTTCGTGGCGGCGAATATTGTGCGATTTACCATCATAACTCGTCGAGGAGATCAGCGCGGCAGGCCAATGGCGATCCCAGGCCTACCTTCAATATATTCGCCAACTACCCATGTCACATATATATTTCGCCTCTCGGCTCACCACCACAAATTAACTCATTTCACTCATTTCAACTCATCTCCTACATACTTGGCCTTCATTTATCAATGATTGGGTTTTCATGCCAGTTTTTCACCATGATTTACTATTTGTTACATTGTAACATGTATCTGTTACCATGTCCTGTTACATGCCACGTTTAACTGGCATTTAACTACGGTATTCAGGCTCCTAGCCGTCGAATAACAAAACCTAGTGGATTAAGAGATGTTTTGTATTAATGATTGATTATGTGTTTGGTGTGTGGTGTGTTTGTGATTTACACCCGTGCTTTTTGTTAATAAAGCATAATTCCACAAACTATCATATGTGTGACGTTCTCTCTCTAATAACAATTTATGCATATAAAAGCATGCCTTTCCTTTCTAAAAACAAACTTTTCCTTTCTAAGAACAAGAGTCAGCGCATCTGCCACGCTATCTGCAGGTGATGTTCTAAATGATTGAATTGATTCTTAAAGGTACACCAACACATTGAGGTCATTCAGTGCCAATCAAATATGAATTAACAACGTAAACGTCACACTTAAAAGACCCTAAATCATGGTGAACGTGGTGTCTTAAGTAGACGCTAAGCTGGTAATTACTGCCAGCCCAACATTACTCCACCCTTAAAAGTGATTAAACAGGCCAATTTCTTCTTTTTTTTAAATAAAATCAAAGCCTAATAATTCTTTTAATAATTCTTTAAAACCTCTTTTTCAACCTCAAAATATTGATGTCCATCATCGAATTACGATTTCTACATAATATAGGTTTTATACCGTGAAGCTTGTTGTGTACACCTTCATCCTTCTCACATTGCCACTTGTATCTAATTAAATTACGAATATAATTTCTATATTCGGTATGTGTGATGCTTAAATCTGTTTAAATCTTCCTTGAAACCCAGCAAAATATGACATTCGTTCTCTGGTCAATGATGATGATGATGACTGAAGGAAACCTAATGCCAGTAGGAAGGGAATTCCATAGTCTGGGGGCTACTGAAGAAAAAGCCCTATTCTCTACCGTTGTTGTTATACAGGTTTTTGACAGGTATGTGCTATTGTTAGATCGCAGGTCCATGTCTTTCCGCCTCACTAGGAGTAGATCCCACAAATAAGGGGGTGCCTTACCATTCAAGGTCTTCCAAGTTATGAGACGTTTGGCTCATACAGGGAATAAGTGTTATTCTTTCAGTTTCTCTGAGATATGATCAAACTTCCTGATCTTTCGCACTTCACGTGCTGCAGAGTTCTGCAGATATTGCAGCTTCTTAATATCTGATTGTGGGAGACACGAGAGACCATTTATGTGGTCCAGGGTAGATGTAACAACAGCATGTGTTAAAGTTATTATAATAACTGTTTTCTCGTCTATACACTGTCTGATGGCTGCCAGATTTCAAATGTGATAATGGCTCTTTTTAATACATTTTCATAATCTGAGACTTCATATCCATTTTGGAGTCAAATGTGATACCAAGGTCAACCACAGTCTCACTGGTTATGATATCAGTATCACCTATCCTGACAGTATTAATAGTTTGGTTATAGAGCAGTACCATATCTGTCAGTGTAGATTAACATCTCAGTATTCCCATCATTAATTGTCATCTTGTTAGAGATTAAACTCTGACTTCGCTAACACATTTTTCAATTTTGTGTCTGCTGATGTCCACTTGTTGACCAGAGGTGTAGATCTGGTTGTCATCTTGCGTATATGTGATAGTTGAGCCCATACTGTATATAGTGAAAAGAATGGGACAAAGCACAGATCCCTGTGGGACACCATACTTAATGGACGTAAGCGAAGATCAATGGCATCCTACCTTGACACAGTTTTCTGTCCATTAGGTATGACCTAATCCAGTTCAGGGCATGACCTTTAACCTTACATCTGGACTCTTGTCTATCCAGTAGTATTTGATGGTCGATTGTGTCAAGTGCAGCAGAGAGGTCAAGAAGTAATAAATTATTGACTTCCTGTTGTCGGGGTCACACAGAATAACATTTTGCACTCTGAGTAGGGCAGTCAATGGTACTCCTTGTGTGCAGACTGAATTTTGTCAGTAAATCCATTACTTTCAAGAGGGACTAACTGATTGGCTACTGCCCGATTAGCGAACTTCTCGGTATAGGATAAGTTTTCAATTAATTCTAGACCCAATTTCTTTTGGAGAGAAGTAATGATGACTATCTTCATACTATCAGGTACTGCTGACTCAGATAGTGATTTGTTTATAATTATAGCACTTATAAGAGGTAAGAAGTCATCAAGAAGGTCAAGGAGCAACCAGGTAGGTATTGGATCCAGCTCACATGACATATGTTTCTCTCTCTTCACCAGTCGACGAACCTCGTCTAACAGATAGAGATGGAGGTACAAACCTCTCAAGGAGGGATCATCTCATATGGCATGTCACCATTGTTCACAGTACCATCTGGTGGGGAATTTGTTGTATATTTAGTGGTATTCATGTTCATGCGGATTTTGTCAATCTTCTCCATTGAACTTCCCCACCTGAGTAACCAAATGTAGCATCTTTGGATGGGAGTGAGGCACTATTAGGTGTCAGTGTCTCAGTTAAGGCATGAGAAATATATTGTAGTTTTGTCGAAAGGTTTTTTGGCCTTTCAACATGAATCACCACATTCGACATCATGACATCAGTATTCTTGCCAGAGCCACCTGGTGGTGATCTTTTCAGACATATTTCGTCCATTTTCCCCATTTGAAACCCCATGTACAGGAGTAGGGTTATTTCTTACAATATATATGTGGTAGTAAGGAGTAAGAATATGGGGGTAAAGAGAAGACATGCTTTCACTTAATGATAACAGATGTTCAATATTTACTAATTTATAACATCCATTATACAGAGCGGTTTAGGTTTGCAATGATAAAATGGCGTTTACATATGGCCAATTTATTTGTTTTATATACAGGATTTTGATGGGCAAGGAAGTTTGTTTCCCACATTTTATTTTCACATTTATCATTTACACACGATTCGTATATACAATTGCAAACAAAAACTTGTTTCAAAATGTGCTGGGCTTGAGGCAGCGATCAATGGCGATTTTTGCCTTTCCGATCGCCTCCCTTGTCCAGTTGATATATGTTATTTTCACTGGATTCCCATTGTGGACAGCATTTTTTAATATTATCTTTGTGTGAGTATCTTTCTCTATGTTTTGCACAACAGAGCGATCTTTGCCAATGATTCACCTGCCATGCAGCTCCCTTGTATGCCAAATATTGTGTATGCCAGTAATATCCAGCTGGCTAGGAAATTCCTAACTGTCAAGGCAAGTTTAAGACTGGCTAGCAAGACTCCAAGCTGACAAAAGACCAGCTAGCGCTGGTAACATTGTCAGCTGGCACAATATTTTTCATTGACACATGCAAGTATCATTTAGATGGCACTTTTTGCACACACAAATTAGTTAAGTTTTTAGATATTGAATAATGATTGGCTTATTTTGTTAAATATGAATTGATAACCACATATTTGATGTTTTCTCTAAAACAATTATATTTGGCAATTAAAAATAATTAGAAGCTCTAAAAATTGTTATACAAGGCACCAATTGGGGAGAAAAGTAGCTCTCTCAAATGCAAGTGGTGGGAAAAAATGGTGTCATCATTGGGCAATTACAATATCATAAATATTTAAGTCATTTCAGTAAGTTAGCCAAGATGTTAGCCAAACTATAATGATTATCTTCTTATTTCGTTTGCAATTATGGCAGTTATTTTCGGGACCAAATCATAGTAAAATCTACCGAACAAAAGAATTTGTAGATCTATTGGCATCTGACTATTGGAGTTTAAAAGTGCTTTAGACAAAATAATTCTCTGCATTGCAAAACACAGTCATACAAAACTAATGATTTCCCCATATTTAATGGTGAAATGTTAAATCAATGATGATATTTCACAGCTATAAGTTAAACTGATTATTTCACAGTAGACAAATCTGGATATGCCAGCTGGTAATTATACTGAATATTAACTGAAATATTTCCCAGCTGGCAAATGTGGATAAAATGAGATGCAAAATTGCCAGCTGGCAATTGTGAATAAAGTCTAGTCTATGTTATTTTAAGCTGGCTGGTCATATTGCCAGCTGAGGAATTACAGCTAGCTATCAAATGGCTTGGGACAGGTCAGCTGACTATAATGTACAGCTAATGGCATACACAATACTTGTTTTTTTAATGATAATGAAATCTGATTAAGTTAGCCATATTACACATGTACACAAACTTTCAACTTCCTAGCTGAAATGGCATACAAGTTATCATGGGGTGCCCCTGCCTTGGGGAGCACCATCCCCTCTTCAATCACCTGTTTTGTTTTGTCCAGGTCTGAGACGTTGGAAAGTGTACCCGGGGCACGTACTGTTGAAACACGAAAAACGCAAACTTAGCAGGCCTCTTGGTCTTCTCGTTTGCATTGTACAGAATAGAGATGTTTGTTGGTGGTGGGACAGTCTCACATTTGTCAGGAATGACCAGGCTATTGAGAGTTTTCACAAGATCATCCATCATTGACGTGGTCAGTTTCCCATCATCTTCAATCGTGCAAGCAAAGAAGGACTGTATTTTAAGATAAGAGTAGCCCTCCAGTGTTTTGGTGGTCGCAAAGTAGTTCACAAAGGCATACCAATTAGCGATTCTCAGGGAGGCATATGAGATGTCTTCTCGTGTCCGGGTCATCAGTCATGGCCTGTGCTCCTCCATCACATCGCTGGCCGTCGGATGGAGGACTCTCTCTTTCTCAGCGTGGAAGTCATATCAGCCTGGATAGTATCATTTACACCTTTAAGGGCGGCCATCTCCGCAGCTACCTAGACTGGTGCCGCCCTCTGAGCCTAAGTAGTAGAGTGAGGTTCTAAATTATCATCCTATTTTTAAGCCCTTCTAAAATAAATTCAAAGTTACTAGAAAGCTGACCACTTACAGAAAGTTAACGCTGGTGTATAGGAGAAATATAGTGTTCTCCAATCACCCATCCGCAAAGCCCAGATAGGTGATCTGGACCCGGGGGGGGGGGTACTCTCATAGTCAGCGTTACCGGGGAAGCTGGGCTAAATAGGGTCCTTTTCGCTGATATTTTCCCTAAAACAGGTTAAGATATTTCATCATTTCCCCCAAAACAGGGTACTATTTTTCAAATTTCTCCCTAAAACAGGGATCACAATCCCCCTTTCCAAATCTCCCCCTTCTGCATCATCCCTAAATGAGGGTATCAAAAATTCAGCTAGTCCTAAATCAGGGTAACAATAATGATAGAATATTTCCCTAAATCAGGCTCTGGGGTTTTCAGTTCCATCCGGGTTAAGATATTTTATCATTTTCCCTACAACAGTGTACTGTTTTCAAATTTCTCCCTAAAACAGGGATCACAATCCCCTTTTCCAAATCTCCTCCTTCTGCATCATCCCTAAATGAGGGTATCAAAAATTCAGCTAGTCCTAAATCAGGGTACCAAATTTCAGCTAGTCCTAAATCAGGGTTCCAATAATGCTAGAATATTTCCCTAATTCAGGCTCTGGTGTTTTCAGTTCCATCCCAGCCTCCGCGGGTTACGCGGGTTAAAATCATGAGAGTACCCCCCCCCCCCCCCCCCCCGGGGATCTGGAGAGGTTTGAGTTTATTGCTTTTTCGCTCGCGTTTGTTTTGCCTTTAGGGCTAGATGTTTGAGGTTTCAAGATGATTAAGCCGTAAGTCTATGGAGCCTACCCCGATTATCGGTCCATGGCCGCCATGTTTTGGCTTAATAATTCTGCTTACACCGTCAGATGTCGCTTTTGTTTGAGAAGTGATTTGTGAGTATGTAGTAGAGTAAGAAGATTTTGCCTTGGGTTTTTTTGCCTTGGGATTTTGCAAACTTACGCGAGCTTGATTTTTTAAAATCAACACTTGTTCTGTATAATCTCGTTTGCATGAGATTTTTAAATACCCAACTCTTTTAGTGACAATTCATATTTTATGCCATGATTATATCTAAAATGTCCCAAAAACGCTTGATTATTCTTTGGATGGCATTAAATAAAGAAAATATAAATACTTGATATAGGGGTTTACCTCAGTTTTTACAGCTGGTGATTTTTTACTTCACTTGAGCTCTAACAACTCCACCAAAAAAGAAGTGTGCTTTCAGAAAGGGGTAATAAATTAGGGTCTTGTTAAAATAGAATTAACAGGCAAACATGGGGATGCATCAATTAAAAAGAAAATAGACATGAAAGACATAACATTTATCACCAATATGTGAATTTTAAATGTTTTTTGCAAAATTGGTGCTAAATTCCTTTAATCAATACTATAGCATCTTCTATATTATAGTTATATTTGCCGAAAAAAGTGGACTTGAGCAATTAATACAAGATATTAAATGACAGCCATATTTAGTCAAAAATCACTTAAAATTGACGTTTTTGGTGGTTTGCATATCGTGCAATGATTCAATCTTGTCTAAATCGATGCAGTAGCATGTCCTATCTCATAATTATATTCGCTGAAAATGGACTTGAGCAATTAATAAGAGGTATCAAATGACACTCATATTTAGTCAAAAATCACTTAAAATTGCACCTTTTGGTGGTTTATATATCGTGGGATGATTCAGTCTTGTCTGATAGCTGTAGCTTGTTCTGTATATCGATTTAAGTACTTTAAAACACTGTACTTTGGCAATTGATACAAGGAATGTAAAAACAGCCATAATCACCTAAAATTGTGGTTGTCCAATTGTGCTTTTCATGTAAGGGGATCAAGAATCAATCCTATCTAAATCTATAAAAATAAAGAATTGATAAAATTGGATAAATCATGTTTTTATTTATTTCATTAATGGAATAGCTTCACACAATGCCTCATATGAAAAATTCCGATAAAAAATCAAAGTCGGGTAATTGCTCAAGTCCAATTTTTCCAGAGAATATAATTATGATATAGAGCATGCATCAATATCAATTTAGACAAGATTGAATCATCCCGTGATATGAAAACCACTCCAAAACTGCAATTTTAAAGAGATACTTTTTACTAAAATAGATGATATAAATTACATGATTAAATGATCATATATGTGTAAGTACATTGAAAGTCATAGACAAAATAATTTTATTAATAACCATGGACAATTTTAGACATTTTTTGACTTTTCATGGCTGTCAGGTTCATCTCGCATAAATTGCTCAAGTCCAATTTTTTTCAGAGAATATAATTATGATATAGAATATGCTTCAGTATCAATTTAGATAAGATTGAATCATCCCACAATATAAAAACCATTCAAAAACTGCAATTTTAAGTACTTTTCATCGCTTTCAACTACATCTCGTATTAATTGCTCAAGTTCAATTTTTTTCAGAGAATATAATTAGTATATAGAACATTCTTCATTGCATGACAATAACTGCAACATTGAATCATCCTGCGATATGAAATTACACAGAAACTGCAATTTTAAGTGATTTTTACTTTTCATGGCTGTCAAGTACATTGCGTATTAATTGCTCAAGTCCAAGTTTTTAGGATAATGTAATAATGTTAAAGAACATGCTCCAGTATAGATTTAGGCAAGATTGAATCATCCCGCGATATGAAAACTTCACAAAACCGCAATTTAAATTGATTTTTTGACTCATTATAGCTGTCAATTATACCTTGTATATTGATTGCTCAAGTCCAATTTTTTCAATGAATATAATTATAAAGAAGAGGCTATTTCTGGGATTAGAAATTCTTATTTATATTGAAATATATAGACAATATATAATATTGTATGGAGATCTACCCATTTGGGTATTTTTCTGAAAAACCAACCACAAACCATGAACTGCAAACCATGCATGAACCACGAACTACGAAACACCAGCTATGAACCACGGAAGACGAATTACGAACTTTACCACACGTGGTTCTTTGCTTCTGCTCACTACAAATTTGCCTCGCAAGTCTATTTTTAAGGTTAAGTCTTAATATATTTATTCTTCATTGAGAGTTTATAATTTTGCATATTCTGATTGACAGCTGACATTAATTGTTACAACATGTACAATTTGATCGGCAAATGTATCAAATATTGAAACAATACAAAGATTCGACAATTGTTGTTTTTATCACAAAGTTGTAGAATTTGACTCAACCTGGTTCTTGATTAACATTTGTTTCATGAGGTAGAATATGGTAAAATCATGAAAATGGAAAACTGACAATATACATGATATATGAATTATGATTTAAAAGAAACAAATAATTTTTGGATGTGTTTATCATTTATATTTTGTCAGTTTTTGTTTTATCCAATGAACAATATGTTTATTTCAAGAAATTTAAAAGCACTTAACTATCTAGTCTAGAAAGAGCAATCATTCTATTAATGATATTAAAGGTGCATGTGTGATAAACATGATCTGAAATGACAGAAAATGTTATTTTGATCCAACTTGGTCACACCACTGTGAGTTGTTTATGCCATTTTTTTGACAAAGAACCATCACTTCTCAACTGGGAATAGTGCAAATATCCACGACCAATAATATTTGCAGAACGTAGCCAGTTTGACCGGAGAGCAATACATTGTAATATTATTATTGCTCTCAGGTTCGTTATATTTATTAATCTGTGTGAATTATACGTGAATAATGATTGATTTATTTTTATTGTTCTTTAAATTACAAACAAAATTTTGTCGAGTTGGCCCATTGCTCAATTTGCACATTGTAGGAATAACACATGCCAGCATGTAAGAATGACCAAAATAATGCCAAATACAAGCAACTGTCACATGATGGATTCCTACATTGCTCAAATTGCACAATTCGAGTCCAAATACAGAAAAGTGTGCATATTGTAGTTATCATATCTTATCTTAAAGAGAAACACTTTCAGTTTAGTATGGTTTCTCTCATGACACTTGATTTGCGCAAGGTAGGAATTCCTACTTCTGGTTGCGCAATCTAGGAATCATTCATACATTGTGCAAGATTCCTACTTTGCACATAACAGTTGCACACGATTGGCATTGGTGGATCCTGCATTTTGTCCCGCTGAATTTGCCGATGGTTTTCAGTCGGCGGAGGTGGGCGCCCGCAACCTTTCGCCATCCGGCATCCGCCGGCTCAATCGTGGAGAAACAGGGTAACCCGGGCTAACTCCCCAGATCCAATCGTGTGGAGCAATTGTAATAGTGGTCCGAGGTAAAATATAGGGGCCTGCACCGGGCGGTCAGCACGAGTGCTACTCACAGATTGGATCTCCTCTCTAGCTGGGTAGCCACGCTGCGTAAGTTCTGAGTGCCCACGAGACAAAAGTGGAGCGGCCAACATGTCAAATCAAATCAAATCAAACCAGGAGAACGGTTCTGGGTAAGTTTATTAATCTGTGTTTTATTATAAGGCGGATGGTTGGTGTTTGGACACTTGAAAAGGATGTCTTAAGACGGCAGTGACGGGTAGGCGGGAAGGTTGGTTTGTCGGTTACAGTTCTTGAAAGGTAAGGTATTTTTCGGTACTTTTTATCTTTAGTTATTGCAGGTGTGTTTGTAGGTGTCAGTCCAGTGTCTGGAGGTAGATGGTTTGGAGAGTTAACAGGATGATAGTACTAATGATTTTATTTCTTGTAGGTCCTTTTCAGGCGGAGAAAGAAAAGGAGTGGTAGTCATAGTTTAGTGGGGGATGTCGGTTACTTAGGATGTAGTCTCGGTGGGATTAGAAAAGTTGGTAAGGAGGCAGCTGGTAGATATGAAGGTGCTGAAGATCACTAGGTACTCACGTGGAGGACATTTTTAGCCTCTAGTTGTGATTGGTAGGGCTTACGAGGATATTGGACGCCTCAGGCTGTATAGGGATATTGGACGCCCTTTAGCGCGCTGGGGATTGTAGGCCCCAAGGGAAGGAGTGAGTGTTGAGGTGAAAGTTGTCAGTGCAGAAGGTGATAATTAGATAGGGTAGCTTTTCATCAGTGTAGGGGCCTGCACCGGGCGGTCAGCACGAGTGCTATTCACAGATTGGGGATAGTGCGTATGGGTCTCCTCTCTAGCTGGATAGCCATGCTGCGTAAGCTCTGAGTGCCCACGAGACAAAAGTGGAGCGGCCAACATATCAAATCAAATCAAATCAAAATCAAAATCAGAGGGGGAAGTCGAGGTAAACAAACTCCGAGAGGTTCGTCATGCTGCATATCGGCAGGAAATCCACCGCTGTATGTTTAGCTGTTGATTTAAACAATGTACAGTGTTTTCTCTCAGTATTTGTCAGGATTCGTTATATTCAAGTGCCATCGGAGATATGTATTAAATGTCTCTGTTTGTCATGCTCGCATTTCTACAAAATCGGTGATCAAAGGGTTTTCATCATTCACCCTTTGATCACCGATTTGGCCTTTCATCACAAGGTTTATGAAAAGTAACAATGTGGATGCTGATAATTGGTATCAGTGATATTTACCCTCTGACCTCATGACCTCATTGTTGAAATTTTGGGTTTTTCACACCACTTGGTCTTTGTCAATAAATAAATAACCTGACAACATGAACAGTTATCGAGATGCATGCTATAGTGGGGTATTTTCATCAGTAAGACTTGTAATTATAATTAATCATATAAATGGATAATCATGTGTTGTATTCTTCCAATATTGACAGGTCAGGGTGACATCTTTGCACACATCATCAAAATCTTTGTGCTCATGATATCTTGCCTCTGCTTTAGATGAAAATGTATATATCAGTCATCAGACTTACATAACTGAAGTGAAGAGAGGAGCCCTTCAGCTAAATTTTGAATATGTACAGTGACCGGCTGCCAAATCCGGACACTTTCATGTTTTTCACTCCTGATTTTCACAAAACCTTTAAAAACTGTGTAAAAACTGCTCACATCGAAAGAAGATCTTCGACTTTAATGGTCTGTGGAGTTTTAATGATGCCCGTTCAATATTAACAGAAATAGCGTGATTTTCAAGTATTCAATAAACCTGCAGATTGTCCGAGTTCACATTGAGTTATACGGTGATGTTGGTCACGTCACCACTTCTGACGTCATTTGACAGTGACACAAACATTCGTGCCGTGAAAACAAATAAACACTTTTAACATTTTGAAAGGTACAGGAATTGCAAGGTGACGTGTGAGACCTGACATTCAGCTCAATTGCAATTAGTACAGCAAGGTATGCTAAATGTTTGACCGAGTTAAAAATGTCCGAGTTTAATCTGCCGGTTTCGGTCAGTTGCCGGTCACTGTAGATACAACAAAAGAATTATGACTTTATACAAAAGTCAAAAGTGAAATCATAATCAACATTTCTATTTCCAAAGTCTATTTCCAAATTATATTGGCCACATCCCAGTCATCTTAGTTATTGATATATCTTTTAAAATTTCTATTTATTTGTGCAAAGTAGGAATTCCTGCTTTGGGCAGTTGCTCAATGTAGGAATTCCCACTGGGCCACAATTCTTGACCATAACCTACCTGTTCAACCATGACTGTTTAGCTGTATAATATCAATTGACTTGCCTGATTTATACTTTTTCTTTTCAACATTTCATAATAACTGATTTTTGCAGGTCAGTTTGAAGATATGGAGAGGTCTGCATTGCAGCCGTGTACTAAAAAGTCACAGTCCATCACTGACCAAGTGTGATCAAGAGAATGGTATCCGGACCATTACGCTAAACAACCCTAAGAAAAGGTAAAACTTAAAAGGATTAACATGATAAGCATCAGTGAGAATTAAAAACAAAAATCAGCCCACCCTAAACAATACTAAACTTTGTTTTGGATGATGTTATTATCACAAAGAATTGTTTTGCTGAGATATAAAATCTTTGACAATTGTACATTCAAAATTAACAGGTGTTATCTCATAATTGGTGATTCAAGAGTGTGTTCTGCACCTTTGAGATATTTTTTACTTGTCACCCCTTTGCCAAATTGCTTTTGTCGATCAACCGTCTGCTGAACTGTTCTCCTTTTATTTTTTTAATTTCTTTTTCTATTGGTTTTGATGGAAGAATCTCAAGGAATGAGTGAGATGCTTCCACTAGAATCAATGAGAGAGATTTGTCAGACTGAACACTGCAAGCCCATGTTCTTGCTTTTTTATCAAGAACATGGGTTTGTGCAGTGTTCAGGCTGACAGATCTATTTCCTTGGTTCTGGTGGAAGGATCTCACAAGTTCTTTGTTTATCCCATTACAGGAATGCATTGTCTCTTGCCATGTTAGAAAACATCAAGGATGATTTGCTTCGTGATGTAGATGATCCAAATCTCCGAGTTATTGTCATCAAAAGTGAAGGACCAGTGTTTTCTGCTGGACATGATCTGAAGGAAATGGTATGCACAAACGTTCCATGTGTATTTTATTATTCTGCACAAGCTCTCTGTCAAACATGATTTCACTTTATGTTAAGAAAGTTCACGTAAATGTAGGATTTTTCAAAGGATTGCAAGTTTAAATATAATTATGAATATAAATTTGCATGGTCTTTATGGATATGAATGGTAAGAATACTGATATTTCCTTATAATTATGTTTTTTACAGACAACAGTAGAAGGCAGAGATTATCATGCTAAGATATTTCAAAGATGCACAGAAGTCATGAATCTTGTTCAGGTGTGTGTACCTTATTAATGGACAAATTCTAAAGTGTACTGAAATGATAAGTGTTATAACAAAAAACAGTTAGAAAAGATTGAATTGTGTTTCAGATTGCCTGATATTAATTTAATTCCTTAATTAATCCAATCACAAAAATCACAGAAAATATCCTGAAATTTAACTGAAATTTATGTGATTTCAGGACATTCCAGTGCCAGTTTTGGCTGAAGTTAAAGGTGAGTCGTATGGAACTGAGTGTCCATTGCGATAAATAAGTTGTCTATCTTCCTATAATTTGATATGTTATGCTTTTTCCTATATGTCTTGTATTTAAACAGACATTTTTTGGAGTGCATCAACCTGGAAGAGAAATAAACATGAAAGGCAAAAACTTTCATCACTCTTTGGGGATTTTATAAGTATTTTCAAGATCTGTGCTTCCTCTAAAGTAGCATAATGTTCCATGCCTCTATCCATATGATATTATTAATAATAATAAAAATAAGAAGGTATTTACTGGTATATAGCAAATATAGCAAGTAGAGCTTGTTCATGGCACTATTTGTTGTAGTGTTAAAGAAATAGACGTGGCGTATTAAAAGATAATATACATATGAACATCATAACATATCAGATGGAGTCAGATGGATTCAAACCTCATTATTTTACAATACTACATCTTACCCATAAATAGATAAGAAATTGACCTAGCAATCTAACAGAGAGACTCAGGCCTTCCCAACTTTTTGTCCAATTTGTTTGAAAAAAAACATTCCTCTCCAATTTGATCTGTTTTTCTATAGATCTGTACATTTCTATCCAATCCTGATGAAAGCAGTCAGTCTGTCCAATTTATCATAACTTGCCAAGAAGCATTTATACTTTATAAAAAACATTAAAAATTCTTCACAATAAATAATTATTACAAAAAAACTAATGTGAGGAAAGTTAAGGAATTATATTACAATTATATAGATGTTTTTAGCTCTGCTGACTTCTTGAAGTTAGCTTTAGGAGTGGGGGAAATGTCTGTCCATCCGTCAGTAAGTCTGTCCATCCATCTGTCATCATTTCTTTAAAAATCCTCTCCAAAACTACCAGTAATATATGTTTCAAGTTTTATGTCTTTGGTCATAGCTGTTCCTCGTCATACTTTCTTAGTCATGTGACCTTTAACCTTGACACATTGACCTTGAATTCAAACTCTGTGTGCATACAAAATCTCACAACAAATGAAAGTGAATAAACATATGTCAATGGCCTTAGAGTTATGCTTATCATTGCTTTTTTGTTATGTTTGTGAACATTTCTTCCTAACTGATCATTTAAAACCTTTTCAAGAGCAGACTTGAGCAGATTATGATTTTGACCAATGAAAATGCATGTTACATATCAAATTTGGCCCCAGCTTGTTATCTTGATTCTCATTGGCTAATATTTCTATGTTATTAAAAATGACAGCCTCCTTAAGAACTTAGTGATAGCTATCAGAGTTTTGAAAAAAATCATAACAAAATGGAAAAAGAACTGAACCTAATGGAAAAAAAACTGAGATAAAATTAGACCTTTGAAAATACAATATCTTGCCTACTAATACTTAAAGGAGGTGATATCGATATCATGAACGATGAACTAAGATAATAAATATTTGGCATGCCTATAAACCACAAGGTGCAGTTGTGCACTCAGTTTTATTTTGCCCCTGCATCCATTGACCTTAATGCAGTGACCTTATGGTCACAAATTTTCTGCATGAAATATTGCATTGGTAACAAGATATCAATGAATTTCTCATCAAAACTGAGTTGGGATCTTGTATGGAAAACCATAACCTGTTTGCAAGTTACACTTTACCCCAGGGGGTTATGTTTTTTATCAGGTTTATATTGCTATTAAAGGTATTAAGCATCAATTCTCCAATTTGGTGTTTTTGAAAGCTTAGCCACATATGAACATAATGACATATTGAAATTATAATAGAGTAATAAGATATGTTGCTATGAGACATAGCAGTTGCACTCCCAGCAGAGGTCTGTCTGAGCCATAAGCTGCACGTGACGGGTAAACACGGGTAGCGTGAACTTTATTTGACCTCAATTGAGGCTCAAAGTAGGGTAGCACTGTTTGACGTCATTTTGGTACTATTCAAAGGAAAATACATGTTATGACGTCATAAGCATATTGCCATACTCTTATGGCGTCATTTTACCCTTCAGTGCCTCTATGATGACACTCCACATAAAAATGACGCCAAGAAGGGAGTGTGCTTTCATTAGGGGCCTATATTTTAAGGTCTTGTTCAAATAGGTTTTACAGACAATGATGGGGATGCATTTTTCAAAAAAATTATAGATATGAAAGACAAGTTGATTTATTACCAATATGTGAATTTTAAACATTTTTTTCAAAATCGGTGCTTAATCCCTTTAAACTAAGCACTCTCAACTTTTATGTGTTTACCACCCCCTAACAATTTATGTTGTTTAGCCAAAATTTGTCCTGCTTTTTTGTCGCTATATTTAAAAGCTAACAATGATAAAGAAAATAAAGATATTTATTTTAAAATGTGATTTTACTGTTATTAAATGTTGGATAAAGAAGAAATGTTAGGAACCAAATGGCAAACATATGGCATGGTTTGGTGACTGAGTCAGCAGAACTGAAAATTGTTGTATTGCATCATTCTTTAGTTGGAATTATTTACCCAGTGTTGATATCTTCTTCCTGTAGGACTAGCCACAGCAGCAGGATGCCAGTTAGTTGCCAGTTGTGATATAGCCGTGGCTTCCGAAAATGCTAAATTTGCAACCCCTGGGTCAGTATGCTTATTGTTGACAAATTTCAAACCGAAAAGTATGTGATTATTTCCCATGATATAAACCACCCAATTTCTGAATAGTTTGGCTGAAATCCGAGGCCAACTTGACATTTTTCAATGAAAACAAATTTTAGCTACATATACACATTTTCAGATTTTACTATCTTATTAATAAATTCTATTATATGAATATACATGTTCCAGTTGTATGTCATACTGGAAAGCATTTGTCTAGCCGTGCCTTGCTATTTCAGATGTATAAGCATTATTATTTTTGTTTAGTGTGAGTGTTGGCCTGTTCTGTTCAACACCAGCTGTGGCTGTAGCCAGGTCAGTGCCTAGGAAGGTCGCCATGGAGATGCTATTTACTGGGAATCCAATATCTGCCCAAGGTATTATCTGTTGAAATCATATTTATGTGTGTATTATTAGACCTGTCAAAGTTAAGTTATTATTAAATCCTTACTTATTAGCTCTGCTGAGACTTTAGCTCGCAGAGCTTTAGGAGGGGGGAAATGTCTGTCCGTCTGTCCGTCCGTCTGTCAACATTTCTTTAAAAATCTTCTTCTCCAAAACTACCAGTCCTACATCTTTCATATTTTATATAGAGGTAGATATATAGTTGAAGTTTCAGATTCCTTCAAATCTTAGTGATGTCACCATTGACCTTAGTGCAGTGACCTTGAGGTCACAAATTTTGTACTGAGCATATCTCAGCAACCACTTATTACAGGATATTAAAACTTGGTATGCAGAAATGTTGTATGTTAAAGTTGTGCCTTGTCATACAATTTTAGTCATGTGACCTTTGACCTTGACACATTGACCTTGAATTCAAAATTTGTGAACATGCCACATCGCAACCATCAGAAGTGAATAAAAAACACTTCATATCTGTTATATACTAACACTATGTTTAAAAATCTTCTCCTCCAAAACTACCAGTAATATCTGTTTCATATTTAATACAGAGGTAGATAGAGAGTTGAAGATTCAGATTCCTTCAAATCTTAGTGATGTCACCATTGACCTTAATGCAGTGACCTTGATGTCACAAATTTTGTAAGGAGTATATCTCAGCAACTACTTATAAGAAGAAATTAAAACTTGGTATACAGAAATGTCTTAGGTCATAGCCGTGCCTCATCATACAATTTTAGTCATGTGACCTTTGACCTTGACACATTGACCTTGAATTCAAAATTTGTGAACATTCCACATCATAACCATTAGAAGTTAATTAAATGCACTTCATATCTTTTATATACCAACACTATTTTATACAGGGCTAGATAGAGAGTTGAAGATTTAGATTCCTTCAATTCTCAGTGATGTCACCATTGACCTGAGTGCAGTGACCTTGATGTCACAAATATTGTAAGGAGCATATCTCAGCAACCACTTACAAGAAGAAATTAAATCTTGGTATACAGGAATGTCTAATGTTAAAGCTGTGCCTCGTCATACAATTTTAGTCATGTGACCTTTGACCTTGACACATTGACCTTGAATTCAAAATTTGTGAACATGTCACATCACAACCATCAGAAGTGAATAAAAAACACTTCATATCTGTTATATACTAACACTATGTTTAAAAATCTTCTCCTCCAAAACTACCAGTAATATCTGTTTCATATTTAATACAGAGGTAGATAGAGAGTTGAAGATTCAGATTCCTTCAAATCTTAGTGATGTCACCATTGACCTTAATGCAGTGACCTTGATGTCACAAATTTTGTAAGGAGTATATCTCAGCAACTACTTATAAGAAGAAATTAAAACTTGGTATACAGAAATGTCTTAGGTCATAGCCGTGCCTCATCATACAATTTTAGTCATGTGACCTTTGACCTTGACACATTGACCTTGAATTCAAAATTTGTGAACATTCCACATCATAACCATTAGAAGTTAATTAAATGCACTTCATATCTTTTATATACCAACACTATTTTATACAGGGCTAGATAGAGAGTTGAAGATTTAGATTCCTTCAATTCTCAGTGATGTCACCATTGACCTGAGTGCAGTGACCTTGATGTCACAAATATTGTAAGGAGCATATCTCAGCAACCACTTACAAGAAGAAATTAAATCTTGGTATACAGGAATGTCTAATGTTAAAGCTGTGCCTCGTCATACAATTTTAGTCATGTGACCTTTGACCTTGACACATTGACCTTGAATTCAAAATTTGTGAACATGTCACATCACAACCATCAGAAGTGAATAAAAAACACTTCATATCTGTTATATACTAACACTATGTTTAAAAATCTTCTCCTCCAAAACTACCAGTAATATTTGTTTCATATTTAATACAGAGGTAGATAGAGAGTTGAAGATTCAGATTCCTTCAAATCTTAGTGATGTCACCATTGACCTTAATGCAGTGACCTTGATGTCACAAATTTTGTAAGGAGTATATCTCAGCAACTACTTATAAGAAGAAATTAAAACTTGGTATACAGAAATGTCTTAGGTCATAGCTGTGCCTCATCATACTTTCTTAGTCATGTGACCTTTGACCTTGACACAATGACCTTGAATTAAAATTTGTGAGCATGCCACATCACAACCATTAGAAGTGAATTAAATGCACTTCATATCTTTATATAATATACCAACACTATTTTATACAGAGCTTGATAGAGAGTTGAAGATTTAGATTCCTTCAATTCTCAGTGATGTCACCATTGACCTGAGTGCAGTGACCTTGATGTCACAAATTTTGTAAGGAGCATATCTCAGCAACCACTTACAAGAAGAAATCAAATCTTGGTATACAGGAATGTCTTATGTTAAAGCTGTGCCTCGTCATACAATTTTAGTCATGTGACCTTTGACCTTGACACATTGACCTTGAATTCAAAATTTGTGAACATGCCACATCACAACCATCAGAAGTGAATAAAAAACACTTCATATCTGTTATATACTAACACTACACTTCCCACCGACCTCAGAACTTGTATCTTAGCTGACCTCTTTAAGAGTAAGCTGAAAACCTACCTTTTCAAAACTTATGTTTTGAATGAAGCGCTATGAACAGATTTTATCTGGTATTCAGTGCTATATAAATTTTATTATTATTATTATTATTATTATTATTATTATTATTATTATTATTATTATTATTATTATTATTATTATTATTATTATTATTATGTTTAAAAATCTTCTCCTCCAAAACTACCAGTAATATCTGTTTCATATTTAATACAGAGGTAGATAGAGAGTTGAAGATTCAGATTCCTTCAAATCTTAATGTCACCATTGACCTTAATGCAGTGACCTTGATGTCACAAATTTTGTAAGGAGTATATCTCAGCAACTACTTATAAGAAGAAATTAAAACTTGGTATACAGAAATGGCTTAGGTCATAGCCATGCCTCATCATACTTTCTTAGTCATGTGACCTTTGACCTTGACACATTGACCTTGAATTCAAAATTTGTGAACATGCCACATCATAACCATTAGAAGTGAATTAAATGCACTTCATATCTTTTATATACCAACACTTTTTTATACAGAGCTAGATAGAGAGTTGAAGATTTAGATACCTACAATTCTCAGTGATGTCACCATTGGCCTTAGTGCAGTGACCTTGATGTCACAAATTTTGTAAGGAGCATATCTCAGCAACCACTTACAAAAAGAAATTAAATCTTGGTATACAGGAATGTCTTAGGTCATAGCCGTGCCTCGTCATACTTTCTTAGTCATGTGACCTTTGACCTTGACACATTGACCTTGAATTCAAAATTTGTGAACATGCAACATCTCAAGCATTAAAAGTGAATAAAATCTAGTTCATATCTGCTATATATCAACACTCTTTTAAACACCATATATATTTTATACAGATTTGACCCTTGACCTTGATTCTGTGACTTTGACCTTTGTATTATTGTGCAGGCCATAGCTCATGAACGATGAACTGAAAATACTAAATATCTGTTATGTATCAACACTATGTTTAAAAAAAATCTTCTCCAAAACTACCAGTAATATATGTTTCAAGTTTTATACGGAGGTAGATTTTGAGGTGAAGGTTTAGATTCCTTCAAATCTTAGTGATGTCACCAATGACCTTAGTGCAGTGACCTCGTGGTCACAACTTTTGTACGGAGCATATCTTAGCAACCACTTATTAGAGGAAATTAAAACTTGGTATACAGAAATGTCTTAGGTCATAGCTGTGCCTCATTATAATTTCTTAGTCATGTGACTTTTTACCTTGACACATTGACCTTCAATTCAAAATTTGTATACTTGCAAAATCTCACAACCATCAAAAGTGAACAAACATATATCAATGGCCTTTGAGCTATGCATATCATTGCTTTTTTGTAATGTTTTTGAACATTTCTTCCTAAATGATCATTTAAATCCTTTTCAAGAGCAGAAAGTGATTTTGACCAATCAAAATGCATGTTACATATCAAATTTGGCCCCAACTTGTTATCTTGATTCTCATTGGCTATGTTATTCAAAATGGCAGCCCCCTTGACAACTTAGTGATAGCTACTAGATTTTTGAAAAAATCACAAATTTTGTGCATAAAATATTGCATTGGTAACATGATAATGATTTGTAAAATATTAATGAATATCTCATCAAAACTTGTATGGAAAACCATAACCTGGTTGCTTATTGCACTTTATCTCAGTTCATGTGTTTTCATTCAAGTGAGCAGAGCTATCAACCCATGGGGTTATGTTTAACTGTAATATTAGCAAGTTCTTTGTTGACTAAGTGCATTTGTCTGATGTTCACATTACAAATGTCCATGCATATAACACATATTTAATATACAGATGCACTACTTCATGGTTTGGTCAGCAAGGTTGTTCCTGAAGATAAGCTTGAAACAGAAGTAAGTTATCTCTTTATCTATGTTATTGATACTAAAAATTAATAATGGATTAAAATTTCTATTCAGCTGTGCTGACTTTGCAGTCAGACGGGATTTATTTTTTATTTTATTTATTTTAAAAAAAAATTGTTTTGTTTTTTATTTTTTAAAGGTATTAAGCATTAAACCTGCAAATTTGTGTGTAAAGGGCATATTTACATATGGACATATTGACATATTAAAGTTTAACAAAAAGCAATAAGATGAGTTGCAATAAGACAGAAGTTGCAATCTTAGCAGAGATCTGTCTCAGCCATCAGTTGCACATGACGGGAATACGCTAGTTGTGTGAACTTTTTTTTACCTCAGATGAGGCTCATAGAATGGTAACACTGTTTGACTTCATTCTGGTACTATTCAATGAACAATACCTTTCCTGGCATTATAAGCATATTGCCACACTCTAATGACTTTTCAGTGCCTCAAAGATAACATTCCACATAAAAATGACATCAAGAAAGAAGTGTGCTTTCATAAAGGGGCAATGAATTAGGGTCTTGTTCAAATAAACTTAACAGACACTCATCGGTACACATCAATCATAAAAGTCAATAGACACGAAAGACAAATACATTCATCACCTATTAGTGAATTTTAAACATTTTTTGGGGGCAAATTTGGTGCTTAATTCCTTTAAAGAGGAGGTGGGAAAGAGTGAGGAACATCAAGTGTCTGATTCTGATAATCTATACACAGCCTCAGTTTGAGATTTCTGTAAAGCAATGTTAGAGTGACAGAGTCGGCCCACCATATTTTGTACAATACTATACATACTATACTTCAGTGACATTCACTCTTCTTGACCCACAAAGCTGGGTAAATACTTTAAATTATTTCTTGTAATTCAATTTGCAGGCATTTCACAAATGTTATAGAAAAAAAGCAATTGTCAGCACAGCTCTCCGGCCTTTCTTCTATGTTTTTTTATCAAAATATTGAGATTTTTAATTAATTCTGAAAAATAAAATTCATATCTTTGTCAATTTTAAAACTAGACACAGCGCATTGCTGAACGTATATGTGAAACAAGTAGGTCGGTGTCTGCTATGGGTAAAGCTACCTTCTATCAACAAGTTGTTATGGACAGAAACAATGCTTACAAGTGAGTATATGCATTTTAAGATAGCATTTATATCATTGTAAGGTTAAAAGACTGGATTGTTTTCATTTGGTAATTGTTAGTGTGAATTTACAGTTTGTATTTTTATATTAAAATTTTACTACTTCCTTATGGATTCTTATATTATCATAATTATGTCCCCCCGTGAGGTGAGACATGTTAATATCTGCCTACCTCCAATCCACAAAAGCACAGACATTCTAATAAAATGCTATGTTAACACTTTTTGTGCTCCCTTGACATAGTCATTTTGTTCACACCATAACACATCTATCGAAATAATATAAAGCCTTTTTTCACACCTCCCTTGGCTTTTTGACAGCCTAAGGGTTTTAGTTTAGTATAACTTTCATTTATATATATGTACTTCACTTGACAAAGAAGATATGCAGGGTGGGACATAAAGTAACCTTTGATTGCCATTTAATTTTGTTGAATTGAAGAATGAATAGTATAATATTCCATGTAATTTTTCACTGCAGTTGACAGTTAGAAATACAACCTGGAGATAACCATCTGGTGTGAAATTGAACAGAATCTTTATTTTTCAGAGTTGCTACTGAAACAATGTTGGAGAATTTATCACTTACAGATGCTCAAGAAGGAATAAATGCATTTCTTAAAAAACGCCACCCAAAATGGTCACATACAGATGAAAAGGCTCATTAGTTTTCTTCAAAATTTACTAGCATATATTTCAGATATTATTTGTTTCTCTTAGGCAACTTTAAATATTTTTTTACATTTTATGATCTTATGACTATGTATTTGGTTACATTGTACAAATACCCTGTGATACATAAACAGATTGAATAAATAGATCGTTTACATGGTAAATATTGATTGATTTTAAAGAAGCACAGAAAGAGCAAAAAGGAATTATTTTGTTTTAGATTATTTATTTGATTCAAATACCCTGTGATACATAAACAGATTGAATAAATAGATCGTTTACATGGTAAATATTGATTGATTTTAAAGAAGCACAGAAAGAGCAAAAAGGAATTATTTTGTTTTAGATTATTTATTTGATTCACACTTATTATGTTATGTGAAGAATAACTGGAATGTATAATAAAATATTACATAAAATACAAAATATAGTATTTGAGTTATTTGAATCTAAGAATAAGATGTTTATACCTGTGATTTTTGTCACCAAGACTAACTCGGATGTCTATCTGTCTGTCAATATTGAGAGCCATGTGCTATATCCACTGGTTATCATTATGGATTAAGTTATCATAAATTATACATTGCTTGTGTGAGAATGTGGCTTGAAATGAACACACCAGAACTGCACAAAATCTAAGTGCACAAAACTCTCTAAAATCCAATCATTAAAACAACCAAGATGGTAACCCACAATTGCATTCATAGTTTTCAAAATCAGCAGTAAATTGTTAAGGTCCATATCCTTCCTAGAGGGAAGGGGCTCAAGCTTAGGCTGTACACGATTGGCACCCGCTGTCTAGCCGGCGGCGAGAGCAGCAGATCGCCGGATCCTCCATTTTGTCCCGCTGAATTTGCCGAGGGTATTCAGAGGGCGGAGGTCGATGTCCGGCGCCTTCCGCCACCGGCACCCGCCGGCTCAATCGTGGAGAAACGGGATAACCCAGGCTAACTTGCCGGACCCAATCGTGTACAGCCTTAGTCAATCTTGTATGAGGTAATAGCCACACTAAAACTCATCGCTGAAAATAGTTTGCATTGACCAAGTATGAGGCCTCCTCTTCAGACATGGCCACCACAGCATAGAAAAGGTACATAAAGTTCATTCAAGAGTTTAGGATGCACTTAATATTCTGATCAGGATGTTGACAAATATGCAAATTTGCATTCAACATTAAACAGCGTGCATAAAAAATCAATTGATAAATTGAAATGCAGCGTTTGTGTCAGCTGTTCATGAGTATGAGGCACCCGCACAAGTTAAGACCACTTCTGTTAAGATCCCCCATCAGCTGATATTTTCCCTAAGGCGGGTTAAGATATTTTATCATTTTCCCCACTTGAAACAGGATACTGCTTTTCAAATTTATGCCTAAAACAGGGACCACAATCCCCTTATCCCAAATCTCCTACTTCAGAGGGTGTTGCATGAAACATCAATAAAATATTGTTCACTATCACTTTTTAAAATATAAATATTCAATTTTCCACCGTTCTGACGTCGACAACTATAATAGGATAAAATAATTTGATGCTGAGCCTGAGGTTTTGTGATAGCTTCACCACGTCGTCCTCTGGTGGAGTTTGCTTTCGTTCGAAATTTCATAATTTCCCGCGCGATTGATATTGGATCCTTCTGACCCGTTATAACGACAATTTTGTTTCACAAGTTTCCATTCGTTCACATAAAAGGCGAGCAGTGATTGGTCAGTGAGTTTGATATAGGCATTTCACGGCATCAAATCGGCCTCATTCAATGGAACTTTGCACTGTCGTGTGGTGGGACTCTGCACTTTAGATCTTTTGTCAACAACAGTGAGTATTATCAGCTGACTGCTACCAAGTGTGGAGACAGACAGTTATCACGACCATGTAAATTTCTTGTTCAGAATGTTAATTGAATTTACTGATCTAAAGCAGATTTAAACTCTTTTTTCCATTGCATAAGCTACGAGTGCGCGCGTGTTGTTCTTTGCACGCTTCAGTGGGCATAACAGTGTGTGCATCTCTTGTCTTCGTGACAGCTGTCATTGTCATCAGTGACGTCTTGACCAGCTTTATTAGATAACATAGTTCTTCATGGTGGTCCAGTAACACCCTACACTTGATGAGCAAACAATTTCACACCATTTAGCCTGCACCTCAATTAATAAAATTTGTTCATACAAATTTTGACCAGTGACATTTCTTTAGCTTTCCAAAAGAAAAAATGATGATTACAGCTGAAATGACCTTGTCTTTTAATCATTTAAATGAATAGTGCTTTTTTAATTTAGCAAAGTATCAGTACCAGGTCTTTGCCACCAAATAACTAAATTTGATTATTTTTTTCCAATGTTGGCAATTGAGGTGGATGAAATTCTTAGTCTTAGTCTGTAGTCATAAAATACATTAGGTTTAGGATACTAGAAATCCTTTTATTGAAGTTGGACATTTTCTTGTCCCAAATATCCAAGATAAGACATTCAGTATTATGTTCTCAAAATAAATAAAGAAAAAAATTGATTGGTAGAGCAAGAAACAATGGAAGTCGATCAGAAAATGAGTAATGGAAGCGGAGACCAGCACTTTGCTCTGCAGGATGACATCCAGGTGGATGATCCAGAGATGCATGCCATTGTGCAAAAGGAAAAAGATCGACAGAGGAGAGGCCTAGAGTTGATTGCATCTGAGAACTTTGCCAGCAAGGCTGTGCTGCAGTGTTTGGGCTCATGCCTTAACAACAAGTACTCTGAAGGACAAGTGGGTCAGAGGTCAGCAAGTAAAATAAACTTTATTGTCTTGAAATGTTTAACTTTTATCTGCCTGTAGAAAGTGGCCAATTGTGCATTGAACTTAAACTCAAAAGACAAATTAAAATACTTTTATTTATGATCATAGGAAGATGATTTGTGATTGACAGCACCAAGTGAGATATTCACACTTGTAAATTTACATTGCCTGTTTAGATTTATCTATAAAAAAATGATGTTTTGCCTTTATCCTGTACTTTTTGAAAATAATGTTTATTGCGACATAATTTGATTCAAGAAATTCACTATAATAAATTAAAGTAATAATTTATAGGTCTTTGTACTTTATTACCAGCCATTTATATTATAAAATAAGGTTTAGTATTTGATCAAATAAACAATTCTAAGATGACCACTGGGAGTTTCAAAGGATGTTCTCACATATTTGAACCAAGAAAATGAAGTGTGGATTTTGTTACAGATACTATGGAGGAAATGAGTTTATAGATCAGATGGAGAGACTGACACAGAAACGGGCCTTAGAAGCATTCAAACTGCAGCCTGACGAATGGGGTGTCAACGTGCAGCCCCTGTCTGGGTCCCCAGCCAACTTTGCTGTCTACACAGCCCTGGTGGAGCCCCACGGCCGCATTATGGGACTCGATCTGCCAGATGGCGGACATCTCTCTCATGGGTTTTTCACTGCCAACAAAAAGATCTCGGCCACATCAATCTTCTTCGAGTCCATGCCTTACAGAGTGAATCCTGCCACAGGTCTAATTGACTATGATAAAATGGAAGAAAATGCCAGACTCTTCAAACCCAAGATGATAATTGCTGGTAAAATAATTATTTCAGTCCATTAGTTCAGATATAATGTTGGTGTTAGTTAAATTAGATATTTGGTAATTGATCTTCATCCTGCATTTGTCTTTGTTTATCTCAAGTTTCCTTTACTTTTTTGTTTTATTTTGTTTTGTTTGTTTGTTTATTTTTTCAAACCAATAACCCATAAAGTATTTTAAAATATAAATGAGATTCAACTGACCAAAAAATAATAGTAAAGATAAGGTTGAGGTTTGGTGAGATTTGGACAGCAATTTGAAATGCTTGAGATTGGCGTTTAACATATTTTAGTTCCCTTGACAAGTGAAAATAGGATTAAGTTGGTCAGGAAATTTTTGAGTTTGAGACAAACTTAAAATTATATTTCCCATCACTGCTGTGAAACTATCAAATATCCACTCAATTTTAAATTTGCTCCATGATGGTAAATAAAGAAATGGTTACATATTCCAGGTGTCAGCTGTTATTCGCGTAACCTTGACTACAAGAGATTCCGTCAGATAGCAGATGAGAACAATGCATACCTAATGGCCGACATGGCCCATATCTCTGGCTTGGTAGCAGCTGGACTGGTCTCTAACCCCTTTGAGTACTGTGACATTGTCACGACGACCACTCACAAAACTCTCAGAGGCCCAAGGTCTGGCATGATCTTCTACAGAAAAGGTAACAGTTTCTTTCCATTAAGGTCTATAATCCACAATCAGTTTGAAGCATCGGGAGAGAACTTCGTGTGGTCTCGTATATTTACGTAACTGCCTTCGGCTCTGCATGCGCTGGGGGATTCCAGGATGAGAGTGAGGCTATGACGTCAGTGGGGGGTATTTCTCATACAGCACACATGGTGTCCAGCTGCAATAACTGTGTCAAACCCGTTTTAACTACCGTTAGAACGGGTTCAATTTAAATAATAAAAGTTTAAGACTAGCTGGTTAAGTTTACTTTTTCTGTGCTAAATTAACAAATAACATGACTTTGAACACATTTAAGCCAAAAAACATATGTCTGTCCCAGTGTTTCATTGTGGATTATAGACCTTAAACAATATTTTTTGTCTCAGACTGTACTGAGTCTGCAATTAGAAATGTTGTTCAAATATTTTCCCATTTTCTTTTATTGAGAATGTTATTCTGCTGAAATCACCATTTGATATCAAAGAAATTCTGCATCCTTAATTCAAACACTCTTTTGAATGTAGATGAAAGTTCTCAAATGCTGTTGATTACAGAATTTGGGGTAAAAGATGACCACATGAATAATGAAGGAAAGAATGAAAGATATTAAAATTTTATTTGTATAGGATTGAGGAAAGTGACGGCAAAGGGAGAAAAAATCATGTATGATATGGAAAAAAAGATCAACGAAGCTGTCTTCCCAGGACTACAGGGTGGGCCACACAACCATGCAATAGCTGGTAAGTGTAGAAAGCTGCGGCATGTAACTATGCTATAGCTAATAACTTTAAAGAAAGCACATGTAACTGCAGCAAATGGAAAGGGTAAGAGGATATGGCACGTGACTATGTAGCAAATGACAAGTACAAATATGTATGGCATGTAACCATGCAACAACTGGTAAGTGTAAAAATGACAGGGTAAGTAACCACACAATAATAGGTAAGTGAAAAAAGATTGGGCATGTAACCATGCAACAACTGGTTAGTGTAAATGATAGGGCAATTAATAATGCAATAAGTGGTAAGTGTAAAAAGATTGGGCATGTAACCATACAACTGGTCAGTCCTCAGAATATCAAATATTTTGCTGGGCAACATTATCATGGACAAGAATCTTTAGTGCAGCCCGCCTCATAACTGTGCAACCACAGGCCAGTCTACAGAATGGGACACACAACAACCAAGTAACACCAGCTGCACCATCCTTCTATACCAGAATAGTAGGCTGGACATGTACTGACATTACAGGATTAGGAAATCAGTCATGAATGCCAAGATTATAAACAGTGCAACAATTTTTTTCGTCAAATCCATCAAGTCTTTCTGGGCACTTACTGTCCGCCTTTTCTTATTGATTCTAACTTTTCATTTGTTCATGGTGAATGAATATATTAATTGCAGGTGTTGGCGTGGCTTTGAGACAAGCTGTACAGCCAGAGTTCAAGGTTTATCAGCAGCAGGTGATCTCTAATGCTAGGGCTGTATGCAAAGCTCTGCAGGCACGTGGATACACCATTGTCTCTGGTAATATTGCTTGATATATTTATTTCAAGGTTTGGAATGTTTCTTGTATATTCTTAATATATCTATTTGAAATGAACAGTTGACAGGGGCTTATAAAACATATTCAATGTGAGAAAGAAAGAATAATACTGTGCACATATCATGCTTGATGAAATGTCATACAAAAACAGAATATTAAAAAGATAAATGAAACTGAACCCTAACAACTTTTCCATTTACAATATTCCTTTGCAGTTTTAATGTGAATCAAAAATAGAATAAATAATCTAAATTCAACCTTTTGTTATATCTTCATCATATTATGTTCACAGGTGGAACAGATAACCATTTGGTATTGGTTGACTTGAGACCAACAGGTGGCGATGGTGCTCGGGCAGAAAAGATTTTGGAAGAGATAAGCATTGCCGTAAACAAGAATACATGTCCTGGAGACAAGAGTGCACTTCGCCCAAGTGGTCTGCGTATTGGTACCCCTGCCCTCACTTCACGCAACATGAAGGAGCAGGACTTTGAACAAGTTGTGGAATTTATACACAAAGGTATTATTTTTTTAAAAACTGGCTGTTTTCATGACACAAAAATGAAATTCATGATATACATTATGGACCAAGTTTATTTTACCATTAAAAACATCCAATAATCTGGGTGATTTCATAATCAACCACCATCAAATTTCTATTTCTTATAAACAAATATGCACATATGTGGTAAATTGAGAACATTGACATGTTTCTCTTACAGGGATTGTACTATCGATGGAAATAGCCAAAGGTTGTGGACCTACACTGAGGGAATTCAAGGCAAAGGTAGCCGAGGATGATGAAACCCGCCAGAAGATTGCTGCAATCAGAGAGGAAGTAGAAAACTTTGCAGTCAATTTTCCCATGCCAGGATTTGATGAGTGGTAATATCATCCAAAGGAATATAAGTTACACAGAGAAAGAACACAAACTTGCTTTTTAATCAAATGATAGACCTGATAAATGTAGCGTACTGATGTGCTTATACAAACTATCAATTATTACTTTTAGTTTTCCTAATCATGACAACAGAGTTTCTGGTCATCGATTGAATACTAGTTTTTTGTTTACTGGGTCCTGCATAAGCATGGACTGTTTATGTAAACATTTTGTAAAAATATATAAATCATACGGTCTATTGCCTATGAATGTGTTTAACTTCACATCTAAATCGCATTATTTTCTCAGTTTTGAGGGACAAAAAATCATAAAAAACAGTAAGCTCAGCACCTTGTTCTGTCCGCCAATTTTTTATTATTATTACAAAGAAGGATAGTATTTGATCAAGGAATTGGTGCTTGTTTGCAAGTAAAAGAAAAAGTTATATCATGACTATTACTAGACTGGAATTTTGCAAGGTCATACAGATTTGTTTTGAAGAAATGCAACAAGCATTTTTGTCCTCAATCATGACAACCAAATAACATTTTTATGATGGATGATCTCTTGAAAATGTGTGTATTTTGTATTCATGCATTATGAACCAGGTTTTATGTTAGAGAACTTAAAGGTTAATGATCTATTTGCATAAAATATGCAAGTAAGTGTTAAATCCTTGAAAAGGTAATACATGTGTTAAAGAGGAAGGAAATATTTTTTCAATAAACATTTGCATACTTATGTATTTTTATTCAATAATGTTACAATTTTTTTCTCATTTATCTTTGAATGACAATGGTAATTTTTTTTACTGGAAGTCACTAGTCTGCTAAACAGTATTCCCAACCTAGCTCTGCCCCCAAAGCCCAAATTCGTCCTCTCTGATGGAACTGTGATATTAGTTATAAGGTGCGGGAGCAATAGTATCGGACTCTGTCAGTGGGTGTGTGTCTGTCTGTCAACAAAAACTTCCAACATTTTGCTATATCTTTTCAGCTAAAAAAGGTAGAGCCTCAAAATTTTAACAGTACCCACATGCCATGTAAACCTACATTAGATTGACCTCATACATGACCATGACCTGATTTTCAGTGTCACTACTTTAAAAATATTGCCAACATTTTGACATTTCACCAACAACCGTCTCATTCTATTTTATCATACCAGCTAATACAATTAAAGGTTCAAAATATTTACCACACCTTGATAGGTGGAGATTGGCCAGCAAATGCTGCATTGCAGTACTAACTCTCATAACCAGTAGCAGCTTATCATGGAGAATGCTAAGTCACTGGATATTTTTAGCACTCAAGAAAAAGGTCAGTAGTTTGGTCAGGCCGCCACCAGCTGGTGATCATGAGGGAAATTTCCATAGTCTGAAAGTCAGTCGGTCAATCAGGCTGCTGATCATGTGATGGAAATTTCCAAGATTGAATTCATGATGCAATTTTCCATATGAGCTGAGGTCCTTGCCTAAAGGGTTTACTTGTTGTCCTTGTAAATCTCTGACCAGGTAGGTTGTCATGTCGAGGACCTGCGACATGACAATTCAGTGAGGCAGCACTATATCTGTTACAAGTAAGTCTCATCACGAAATGACTGAAATAATGTTGAAAGTGATGTAAAGAATCAATTTGAACAAATCTATCTGTGTATATTATCCATCAATTCCAACAATTCCATCTGTCACTACTCTCCACATCAGGACTTCTCTATTATATCAGTCCCTGCCACCAATAATGTTGAAAGTGATGTAAAGAATCAATTTGAACAAATCTATCTGTGTATATTATCCATCAATTCCAACAATTCCATCTGTCACTACTCTCCACATCAGGACTTCTCTATTATATCAGTCCCTGCCACCAAAGCTATAATCTTGCACACAGTATCTAGCCCAAGTCATAAGTATTCATACATTCAGTAAGTATTCTATGTACAGATCTTTCCTGTCCATAAGCTCTGTAAATTTTACTACAGCTATCTGGTCAACCCCTTATTTCTAGAAATGTGAAGAATCTGATGTATCTGAACAATTCCATCTTTAGCTACTTCCTATAAATTATATAGCATGCCCTGTCCTTCTGTCTTGATAAACTGGAAGAAACCCATCTATCTTAACTTTCTTTACATGTATTAGATAATTTGCTAATCTTTTGATAGTGTTGATGAGGCAACCATTTCAACCAGCCCCTTTGTACTTATTATAATCAGACTCCGATGAATCAGAACCAATGCATATTTGTCTATTTGTAGTCTATCCCTTTACTGTTACCCTCCTTTATGAACCATTTCTATGCTGTTGGGGTCTATCAGGAAGACGGATGAAGCTCAGTGAAATCTACTCCCGAAAAGCATGAACGACTTAATGGATTCCTTCATGTCTGCATTCCCGATAAAAAAAATGGGATGTGTTTGGACAATACACTCTAAGCATATTTTCTATAAATTTATTTTCATAAACGGTTGGAAATAATGTTAAGATGAATCATGTTTTATCCAATATCTAAATCGATCAACTCATATCACTCAAAAGACCAAGAATTCATTTGTGGAATGATTGTTCTGACTTCTATATGTGTTAATTGGTATTATGTCATGCCACCTGGGGTACCCACATCTACCTTCTGGCCTTCCCTCCGCTCTAAAATACATCACCCAACTTGTGGTCAATGGTCTGTCAGAGCAAGATGTACTCCTGCACTTTGTAAACATTATGTAATAGTAAACATAGGACAGGGTTTTCCTTAGATATATTATCTTGCATGGGAAATTTAGACAAAAGCTTGTAGGTGGTTTTATTTAAAGTAAGATGTGTTTTGATTGCCCTCACAGCAGGGTGGTTTTAAGCCCCTGTGCCAGCAATGATGACAATCCGCCACTTGTCCGATATTATCAACACCTCATGAGGTATTGATACCATGTTTACCCACTTCAAGAATTATATTACTCTCAACTGTGACCATCTTTTCAAATCTAATCTGACCATCTTGTCAAAATCTGTGAAAAATATCACCAAGTGACAAAGCAATCTGATATCATGTGGCATCAGTGTAGTGGCGGTGGGGCATCTGTCATACATCACAACTTGTTAGCTCCTTATTAATCATACTGGTCAACTCTTGACTGATCGCAAAGAGCTGGTGTTTATCAATTATATAGGGTCTTTTCTAAGTTTATAATCATAACATTTGACAAGGTTGTGTGGGTCACTGAAGGTTTGGTTATGGTATGGTCTTATCAGTTGAAATAATTACATGCATCACAAAACTTTAAGGACCTTAAATGCAGTGCTTGATAACTAACTTTAGGTAAGGAATTCGTTAACCGATAACTTTATTGCCCCATTTAGCCACATATGTTCTGTAGAATGTAGGTCAGTCCACATTCAATTGATGGGACAGATATACACATTGTTGGAAAGATGGGATTGATGGTGAATTGCTTGGACATTTGGCCATGGATGTCTCATTGGCGCTATTTACATTGTAATCAATGTTGTTTTGATATGGACAACAAATAAAAGGTAAATATGTTCATTAAATTGGAGTGTATCAATCATGGAATTACACATAATTGTTCCTGAAATTGTAGTTAATTAATACGTTTACAAATTGGTTTTATTTTTTTTCACTTTAATTGATATATGTAATTCTGGCTGACCGAGTTGGTGATGGTGCCACCTGGTGTGAAAAATCAGAGGCTCTTCCTGTTTAGTTGTAGACACACTTTTTGTACACCAAAATAAGAGAGCCCCACTAAAAGAAAGTCACAACCAACAAGGATAAATTATCAAAGAAAGATTTACAGAAAAAGATTGTTAAGAAAAGATTGCATGCTTGTTACAAAAACAAGTTAGTGGGCTTTTTGATCAGTGCTAATTGTATACTTCATGCATCATTAATACAAGCGTTTAATAAGTCAAAGGATTAGAAAAATCATTTAATTTATAACATTTTAGAATTGATATATACATGTTAGGCCCTGGTGAGATTTTGAAACATTTCTCGACAAAACTTACAGAAGCCGCAGCCATATTGCTATTTTCTCTTAAAATTTATCATTTTCTCTTAAGAGAATAACACGTTATGGTATCCACAACAATATAGAAATAGTATATCATTGGATTCCATGCCAATAAAGAAATTACAATATGGATACACGAGTAACCAGTAATATAAGAGTCACCTAGTGGACAATGATATTTGTTGTGCCCTCTGGTGTGTGGATTATTTGGACTGCAAGATGCTAAATAACTTGCAAGTGTGTTTGTACATGATCACAAAATGTCATGACAGGAGTATTATTAGTATATACATCCCGAGCATGATTAACAAGATATCATGGGGAATGATGTTCTCTAAAAAAACATTTCTGAAAGTATTACTGGTTAAATGGCAGTTGGGAATCACCGAATATTACTTCCATATCGGGTCATAACCAGTCGGCCTACTATCCCAGCCCTAATATCTACACTTCACCGCCAGCCTGCTCTCCCAGCCCGAATATCCTTCCCTTCACCACCAGCCTGCTATCCCAGCCCTAATATCCTTCACTTCACCGCCAGCCTGCTATCCCACCCCTAATATCCTTCACTTCACCACCAGCCTACTATCCCAGCCCTAATATCCTTCACTTCACCGCCAGCCTGCTATCCCACCCCTAATATCCTTCACTTCACCGCCAGCCTGCTATCCCACCCCTAATGTCCTTCACTTCACCGCCAGCCTGCTATCCCAGCCCTAATATCTACACTTCACCACCAGCCTGCTATCCCAGCCCTAATATCCTTCCCTTCACCACCAGCCTGCTATCCCAGCCCTAATATCCTTCACTTCACCGCCAGCCTGCTATCCCACCCCTAATATCCTTCACTTCACCACCAGCCTACTATCCCAGCCCTAATATCCTTCACTTCACCGCCAGCCTGCTATCCCACCCCTAATATCCTTCACTTCACCGCCAGCCTGCTATCCCACCCCTAATATCCTTCACTTCACCGCCAGCCTGCTATCCCAGCCCTAATATCTACACTTCACCGCCAGCCTGCTCTCCCAGCCCTAATATCCTTCCCTTCACCACCAGCCTGCTATCCCAGCCCTAATATCCTTCACTTCACCGCCAGCCTGCTATCCCACCCCTAATATCCTTCACTTCACCACCAGCCTACTATCCCCGCCCTAATATCCTTCACTTCACCGCCAGCCTGCTATCCCACCCCTAATATCCTTCACTTCACCGCCAGCCTGCTATCCCACCCCTAATATCCTTCACTTCACCGCCAGCCTGCTCTCCCAGCCCTAATATCTACACTTCACCGCCAGCCTGCTATCCCAGCCCTAATATCTACACTTCACCGCCAGCCTGCTATCCCAGCCCTAATATCTACACTTCACCGCCAGCCCTAATATCCTTCACTTCACCACCAGCCTGCTATCCCAGCCCTAATATCCTTCACTTCACCGCCAGCCTGCTATCCCACCCCTAATATCCTTCACTTCACCACCAGCCTACTATCCCAGCCCTAATATCCTTCACTTCACCGCCAGCCTGCTATCCTACCCCTAATATCCTTCACTTCACCGCCAGCCTGCTATCCCAGCCCTAATATCCTTCACTTCACCGCCAGCCTGCTATCCCAGCCCTAATATCTACACTTCACCGCCAGCCTGCTATCCCACCCCTAATATCCTTCACTTCACCGCCAGCCTGCTATCCCAGCCCTAATATCTACACTTCACCACCAGCCTACTATCCCACCCCTAATATCCTTCACTTCACCGCCAGCCTGCTATCCCACCCCTAATATCCTTCACTTCACCGCCAGCCTGCTATCCCAGCCCTAATATCTACACTTAACCACCAGCCTACTATCCCAGCCCTAATATCTACACTTCACCACCAGCCTGCTATCACAGCCCTAATATCCTTCCCTTCACCACCAGCCTGCTATCCCAGCCCTAATATCCTTCACTTCACCGCCAGCCTGCTATCCCACCCCTAATATCCTTCACTTCACCGCCAGCCTACTATCCAAGCCCTAATATCCTTCACTTCACCGCCAGCCTGCTATCCCACCCCTAATATCCTTCACTTCACCACCAGCCTACTATCCCAGCCCTAATATCTACACTTCACCACCAGCCTACTATCCCAGCCCTAATATCTACACTTCACCACCAGCCTGCTATCACAGCCCTAATATCCTTCACTTCACCACCAGCCTACTATCCCAGTCCTAATATCTACACTTCACCACCAGCCTACTATCCCAGCCCTAATATCCTTCACTTCACCGCCAGCCTACTATCCCAGCCCTAATATTCTTCATTTCACCACCAGCCTGCTATCCCAGCCCTAATATCCTTCACTTCACCCCTAACATTATACTCTGCCCTGATATCCTGCACACCACACCTAACATTATACCCTGCCCTGATATCCTGCACACCACCCCTAACATTATACCCAGCCCTAATATCCTGCACACCACCCCTAACATTATACCCAGCCCTGATATCCTGCACACCACCCCTAACATTATACCCTGCCCTGATATCCTGCACACCACCCCTAACATTATACCCAGCCCTGATATCCTGCACACCACCCCTAACATTATACCCAGCCCTGATATCCTGCACACCACCCCTAACATTATACCCCAGCCCTAATATCCTGCACACTGCCCCTAACATTATACCTCAGCCCTAATATCCTACACACTATCCCTAGCATTATACCCAGCCCTGATATCCTGCACACCACCCCTAACATTATACCCAGCCCTGATATCCTGCACACCAGTCCTAGCATTATACCCAGCCCTGATATCCTGCACACCACCCCTAACATTATACCCAGCCCTAATATCCTGCACACCACCCCTAACATTATACCCAGCCCTGATATCCTGCACACCACCCCTAACATTATACCCAGCCCTGATATCCTGCACACCACCCCTAACATTATACCCAGCCCTGATATCCTGCACACCACCCCTAACATTATACCCAGCCCTGATATCCTGCACACCAGCCCGAACGCTATACCCCAGCCCTAATATCCTGCACACCACCCCGAACGCTATACCCCATCCCAAATATCCTACACACCAGCCCGAACGCTATACCCCAGCCCTAATATCCTGCACACCACCCCGAACGCTATACCCCATCCCAAATATCCTACACACCAGCCCGAACGCTAAACCCCATCCCAAATATCCTACACACTACCCCGAACATTATACCCAGCCCTGATATCCTGCACACCAGCCCGAACATTATACCCCAGCCCTAATGTCCTGCACACCACCCCTAACATTATACCCAGCCCTGATATCCTGCACACCACCCCTAACATTATACCCAGCCCTGATATCCTGCACACCAGTCCTAGCATTATACCCAGCCCTGATATCCTGCACACCACCCCTAACATTATACCCAGCCCTAATATCCTGCACACCACCCCTAACATTATACCCAGCCCTGATATCCTGCACACCACCCCTAACATTATACCCAGCCCTGATATCCTGCACACCACCCCTAACATTATACCCAGCCCTGATATCCTGCACACCAGCCCGAACGCTATACCCCAGCCCTAATATCCTGCACACCACCCCGAATGCTATACCCCAGCCCTAGAATCCTGCACACCAACCCGAACGCTATACCCCATCCCAAATATCCTACACACTACCCCGAACATTATACCCAGCCCTGATATCCTGCACACCAGCCCGAACATTATACCCCAGCCCTAATGTCCTGCACACCACCCCGAACATTATACCTCGGCCCTAATATCCCGCAACTATCCTGCTGGCCTGCTACCCCAACCATAATATGCTGTTAACAAGCGGCTGCCCGCTTGCAACATTCGTCACGATGTCCTACATATTAGACCTGAGTCTACTATTTGATATGTGGGACCAGGGCATACGAAAGTAGTGCTTGATAATTTCCTACTCCCCCTTATTATACATGATAATAACGAGATGCAGATCACATTAGACATAAAATGAATCGTGATATTTAATAGCACAATAATGGCTTGTTTTGTCAAAGTTATTAGAAAAATAATGAGAATAATTGAAGGGACTATATATTGATCTTTGCTATCAGGGGCTCATTTCTATATTGCCATGTTCTGTTCTTTGTTTTCAAGATAGGTGGCGCTTTAACAGATCCTAGCAAAAAATTTCAATGGTCAACCTAACTTCATACTCTGCTTTTAGAAAGATAAATATTTTTGCCATCTTATAAGTATTTTTCAAAATACCCTAGGTCGATACGAATATTTTCTATGAATTTTTGAAGGTGAGGCATTTACTATGGTTTTCAATGGGACATTGTAATAGTGGTCCGAGGCCACATACCAAAATCCGACATCACACTAATTGTCCTTCACACCACCATATACATCAACTTGCTTAACTTAATTGACTTAATATTATATCCTTAATAATATATAAGACATTTCGGTAAGCCACTTTCCATATTTGCCAAGGAACTTGTTTGTCAAATAAAAGATGATAACAAATCGTGCAAAGATGGTTTTTGTCCAGATAGGCCGAATAGCTCAATGCATAGAGTATTTGTCTGGAGATTTTGGTTCGAATTCAGGCCAGTTACTATGAAATGTTACTATGGAATCAGCGGTATATAAACGTCAGCTTTTTTGTTTGTTTTAGATTGCTGGGTAGGGTATATCTAGAGAAAATATTTATATATCTATATCTATAATATATCTAATTAGGCTAATTCTAGTTTAACTAGTCTTATTATGCTCTTGATTTGATTTTTCATGATGCATTTATAACCATGCAAATTAATTGCTTTAAAATGAAATATCCAATAAAGCATTTCGAACTTTTCATGATGCCACTTTTCCTGATATTTCCTTTCCTTATGTATGCAGATCACTGACAAACTAGATTACCATCCAAACTGCCAAATTTGATTTCTTCAAATGACAGTGATCTTACAGTGCCACTGCAAATACATCCTAATAGCATCCTCGCTAATTGCTAGATGAATATGTATTTAGGCCTTGATGGCATTTTTATTGTTTAAGGAGAGGAAATTTAGAGAGACCATACCAAAAATAAAACAGCTCTGAGGGAAGCAGATCAAAAACGTGAGTGTGGGAACGCTGTAATTCCATTTTGTCAATTTTGGCAGCTGCACTACAGTCCTTTATGCATCATCCCTATATGTTTGATAAACTCCAATAACGAGAGTAAGCGGCATTAGCATGATGTTTGTGTATAATATATATAAGTATTACAAATTTAAAACCCTTAAATATATAGATATCAAATACACAATGTAAGGCGGGAATAGCAAGTGTAGCATAGTTGTCATGCTCAACTATGTACATTAAGTCTGTAGGTTTGCCTACTTTGTCCCAATCAAGCAAATGGAATGTGTGTCAAGCGCACAAAATGACCCCCGTCTTGGTGGATGACAACAGACAGGAGAGGTGCTCTGCCGGAAGTCCTTCCGCTATTATGCTTGTCAACTCTCGTGGCTGTTTGATCTCGTGAGATTTGGTATGCAGTCACGTGATGGCCACCAATAATGTTTATCAGCACCGAGATTTTGGCATTTTGGGTGAAGAAGACAAAGTAAGAGTAGGATCATTTATGTTGAGAGACAGAATAGGTCACGCATTATAGGCAAACAGGCGTGACCGGAATGTGGCAAGCCCAAATAATGAGTTCTAGCCTGAAGGATGACCACCTCCCATCACAGATGGATGTCATGCCAACACTATCTGAGATATGCAAAACAATATCGTGTATGAGAACTACTTTGTTTAGAAGATACAGCCAAGGAGTATACTAAACAATAAGGCAAAATAAACTGTATTGTATGTAAAACAATGTAAAACAAATATTTGGAATAATCTCAAAATTCTTCAATTTGTTTCACGTCAAGAAATAAATTTTATAGAGGAGAAAAAAGAATTAATTCTGGAGAAAACATATACCAAGCTCACTTCAATGAACAGCCATTGAAAATCATAAACTTTATTGAGTGCAAGAAATATGTTGATGGAACTTACACATTGACCATGAATATGCTGATGAAGTTAATCATGGTGTTGTGTAAATGTGATGCACACTAAATAGGTTTAGCCTAAAGAGTGGACAGATTTTACCCATATCTAATGGCTCATATTGCTTTTACATGGGCCCTTCTCAGAGACATTGACTGTCTGACTGTGGCTAACAAAGTGGATGCACTGTAGGCAAGGTCACCAATATTAGCCATATATTATCACATGGTTTTGGTTGTGATAATCATATAAGATTGAGATATGATTCTTAGATTTTACTGGTAGTGGATTGTATGTATCTATCAGATTAAGGGACGATATCGTTTTTGCATTTATTGTTTCCATAATATTTCTTATAGGGATAAATGATATTCTAAGAATTTTAATTCCACATTCAAATTGCTAAAATATTTAGTGCCACGTGACCAAGCTGACACGATGGGATGTACTCTGATTGCTCGCTGATTGGTTAGTTTCCTGTCACAGCACTGACAATGTAACATATTTTATTCTATTCACATTGCCAAATACACACCCATCGAATCTTTAAGAATGTGACGTGTTTCAATCATCTAAAAAGATTCTATAGACGACAAAACACAAGTATCTGAAAAAACCACTTCCAATGCTGAGTATATTATCACCAAACTATTCAGATTGAATGTGTCACCCCTGTCCATGTATCACCCCGGTCCATGTATCACCCCTGACCATGTGTCACCCCTGTCCATGTATCACCCCTGTCCATGTATCACCCCTGTCCATGTGTCACCCCTGTCCATGTGTCACCCCTGTCCATGTATCACCCCTGACCATGTGTCACCCCTGTCCATGTTTCAACCCTGTCCATGTGTCACCCCTGTCCATGTGTCACCCCTGACCATGTGTCACCCCTGTCCATGTATCACCCCTGACCATGTGTCACCCCTGTCCATGTTTCAACCCGGTCCATGTATCACCCCTGACCATGTATCACCCCTGACCATGTATCACCCCTGTCCATGTGTTGGCACTTCCAAGGACAAACAGAGCTTAGTAGAATTGTGTTTTTGTTTTGCAACTAATTATACATGCTCACGATTGAATGTTACCTAAAAGACTCATAATCGGTCTCGTTTGCACCCTGGCCTTCCCAAAGGACATATATGCGAGGGTCAGAAGTAAATGTTTTCTGCTTCTGTTTCTATATTCCGGAAATCCAGTAAATGCTGATTAGGTTGCTAGCATAGAAATAACACGTGACCTGCATATAAACATCACGTGGCTAGCATAGAAACAACAAAGTAAATACGATCGAAACGTCGACCAAAATATACTAGAACGCACCATCATTTTGGCCAGAAAGCGATTTGCCATCAATATTTTCCTCCGCCTCTTAAGTTCACCAAAATAACTACCTTTTAAATGTAATCCTGACATCCCATAACAGATTCAACCAGGCTAACTGTAACCGCCATATTTCCCCTCAGATGTTAACATGCTTTTGATTGGTCGCAACATGTGATGACATTATCGTAGGAGCCAATTAGATAAATTGATACGAAATTTTGGCAGAAAAGATGAAGATTCAGTGGGGGTTTTAAGCTTTTGGCCAAGGCCTAGAGCATCATTTCCAATTCTTTTAATTAAGCCAGGAAGAGAATAAAGCATTCGTTTCCTATCCATTAAAAATCATTTGTTTCAATCAGTTAGATTATTATTTTTTCAAACGGTTAGATTGCAATTAATACTTAACATAGCTTTATCCAAAAGTAACAATGAGTAGTGCTTACTTTGAAAAAGCATTCTATGAAATATCTGATGGCTGAACAACAAATAACATTTTATGCCAGAGAACAGCCCAGCTAACAGAATACTGTAATTGCCCGTCTCTCAATATTCATTCTCCATTCACTATAAAGTGTCAATGACAAAAACAAAAGAGGATGGCTTTCAAGGGGTGAATTGGAAATGAAAAGGTGTAATATGAAACAGCATCGGGGTGTTTCGCATGCAAGGGATCAGAAACTTATCTTCCTGTCAAAATTGGATACATTGCTGAACATTTGTATTTGTTAAATTCTTTTGTGCAATCTGTGAGTGCAGAAAGGCCAGCATGACAGGCCCAGCAGCTAGGAAGCGTTTTTTGACAAGTGATAGGTAGGTTTCCATTACAGTTTCAATCAGAATATTTGTGGTTGATGAATTAAACGCTTGTGCACAGTGACTTGCGGTGACACGCAGGAAATGGCGGTCTGACATCTTCATCTGGCACTGTGATGAAAGCTGAGTCCTCATCCCAGCACAAACCTACATTAATAGGCGATGTTAAATGTAGGATACCACCCCAACACTACACATATACCGCGAGGCCACCACGACAAGCGACACTCTCAGTGCATCCATCATACAATGCCCAGAGAACACGGGGCGATTCAGTATCACACTTAAAACACCAAAGGAGTGTCAACCAACCAACAAACAAGCAAGGGCAAGCTTATTGCCACCAGTTATTCTATGTTGGTTCAAAGGTTGTAGGTTCGAATTCCGGCCATGCTCAGATTGCTTTTATATCATAATTTCTCATGAGTTGAATCTTGTACCAGAAGGGTTGAAATTGTCCTTTAAATCTGTGACTGGATAGGTTGTCATGTCAGGGGTCTGCTAAATGACGATTCAGTGAGCCACAACTATGATCTTGCTATGATTCCAAGTTTTTCTTTACTTTAATACTATTTAATCTTAGAAATGTAAAAGGGGAAATATTCAAGTGTACATCTTCAGTGAAAAATAAATATTTGTTCAAATATCGAAATAAAGAGGTTTTGTTTATGTTGCATTTTTGTTGGAGTTATTTGTTCTGTTCTTCGCCTTCTCCATTTATCTTTGGATATGACTTGGTATTTTCCTTCTTCAGTGCTAGTCTTCACGAAATTCAAAACTCAAATTCAGAACTCAATTGTTTTACTTCATAAATATTTGCCACTCGTCCTGTAAACGTATTTTAATGTTACGGGCTTTATCATTTCCAATTAATGGAAATATTAAAAGAATCTCTTGAAAGATATTAACACAAATAATTTGAATTTAACACAAAAAATTTGAATTTAAGACAGATGAACGAAATGAACGGCACGTTTTGAGTAAATAAAGTCTTGGAGTAATTCAGCCATTTTTATTACACCCTTGCTTTCAAATATATAAGAACTGTTCCTGCAAAAACCCAATTATTCAAAATTCATTCTTAGAACTGAAAGTGCATTTTGATATCATCATCATTAGACCATGGTATTATTACTCTCACGATCTATACGCCACCTCAAAGCTATATACGGCAAATGTGTTTAAGAAGAGTACATTTTTGATAATTGTGAGGTTAATAATAATGATAAAGGAATATTTCGCCGGTCCTGTCACGTGCCCCCGGTTTAGGCACAGGCATGCGTGTTACAAGGACTGCCTTAATGCACTGGAACACAGCAGGCTGACTGGGAGGACAAAATCATGCCACACTTTGATGTCATTTGCATTGTCTTAGACATTCATGTGATCTTCTCTGCAATGCCTGTCAAGGTTATTACCGATATGGCCTTAGTCTTACCTTTTGTAGAAGACCATAAAGAACCAATTTAATTACCCACCACATGCCAAAATGCTATGTCTGTGGCTTGAAGCAAATGTGACTCGCTTTATATAGACACGAGTCATGACAATTATGTTGTTAAAAGAGTAGATAATTGTGTGAAAAAATGCATATTCTGGAACGTACCTATACAACAAACAATTGTACAAAGTTGTGAATACAACTTATGAATACATTGAATGGATAGATCTTTATAACAATGATAGATTTTGATATCGAAGAGAGAATGGAGTATATAGATTGATAACAATTTGAGGTAGTTTCTGAATAAAACGTATATTGTATCCTTGTATGGTTCCAGTGTTTTAGTGCTGAGCACAAAGAATTATATAAAGTGAAACTGGAGTCGGTTTCATGATTTATGGATAGGAAAACAAAGTGGTCTCATTTGTATGTGACTGAGACCACCAGGTGCATCAAATTCTACTCAGGTCCCTTCATACCATTTCGCAAAAAATAATTGTAATTTTCCTTGCATGAAATTGTCTTTTTGATATGTTACCAAAAAGCCTTTCGCTTTCTTTGATTTATAAAGGCTCTCCCATTTAGTTTATTGTTTTGTAAATGCTACAACATTGATTTATATTCCAAACTACTTTACATGCATGTTCATGTGTATAAACTACATGTTGCTTAAATCCTGAAGTTTTTACATTATGATTCATGGATAGGCTGGCAATTGCACTAAGTGTCAAAGCTTTATTTCACACTAGAAGGCCTTGTGCCATGTGTGCTAGGGCCATACCACCCTCATCAGGATTCTGGTCGGTCCCACCAGGCCTGCCCTTCCACCTCGTATTCCTCTGGCCACAATCACACATCTGCAATCAGTTACCTAATTTCGTCCATGTCTTTAGGCCACGTATGTTATTAACATCTTCATTCGATTATGTGTTCGGGGGTTGCCGGGGAATGGATGGCCCAGGTTGCTTGTCACATTGGGGACACTCAGCTCGGGACCTATCTGGGCAGCCATCTTGGACTCCATCTTGTCCTAGCCTCGTTATCACATCACATACCATCGCCATCTTGGACAGTGTCACATGTGATCATGCCACTTTGCCTGCCACTAAATCTTTCGATATATCTGTTCATATAAAGTAATGTCATCCATAATGCTACTCTTTTGGATTGCGATAAACATTCTGAGCCACTGATAAATACAGCAACCAATTTTCTTTCAAGGAATGATGATGGATTAGAACCATCATGAAAGTCACCCCAGGCTGTGTGGGTTGATCTTAATACGACATCCCAGTCCGGACAGAAAGGCCAAGCTTTGTGAGCCCAGTTGGTGGTTAATATTATCCAAGGCTTGGGCATTTAGGCCCACAGCAATGACAGTGATTTTAAAAAGCACTCCTAGCTGAGCTTCTGATCTCCTGCTCAACAAAGGACCTGTTATTACAAGCTGTCAATCAGCATGAGGATGAGAACCTGCCATTTGAAAAGCAAATACTCAATCGTTATAATTAGACCCGGTATCAAAGCACACTAAACAGTAATTCTGAGCCTGAACTTGTTTAATGATACGTGTATCGGTTACTCTTCGACAATAAGAGAATCTTTGATGGAAGTGGCCAATAGTCTGTATGTGTGGCCCCAGTTAAAAACGCTTTGGGTTGTCATATACCCGGTGATGTATAAGTTCGGTATTGCATGATGGTTTATGTGTATGTGAAATGTGATCTGGAAATAAACATTTTGACCTATTTTGATATCACATGATTTCAGGTGGAATTTACTTATACATGCTTTCAATAGGTCAGCTTTAGGCATTTCCTACGTGGTTCTTACTATTAACTTACTCTAAAGTTGCTCATATATTTGAGTTTGCCCTATGTCCTTATACCATTTCATGTTGACATTCTGAATGCGGACCAATGAGAGTTCTCTGTAGTTCTCCTTATAGTGTCATCATCCTGATAAACTACCGGTGCAATCGACGGAAGTCCAAGATGAAAATTGAATGGAAAGGTCCATGATTTGCACCAATTTATCTTTCTACCATCGGTCTTTTTGGACAAAGCGTATGCACTAAGACAATTTCCTAATCGGGCGAAATGGCCTTGGCAAGTCACGCCATATATCTTGTTATATCACCACAGACCTGTACTGGAAGGGCAGTAACCAAACTACAGCGAACTACGGCAGAAAGTTAAAGACCTTGTGCAACGTTTTAATCACGAGCCCTGATGCATTGTAGTTTAAAGTGTTTTGTGTATCAAGCCAATATTTAGTGTTTTCATTTTACCGCCGTGGCTCAGATAGACACAGGGCAAGCTTATTAGCACCAGTTTCTCATGAACTGAGGCTCGTGCCGAAAGGGATAACCTTTTATCCTTGAAAATCTGTGACCAGATGAGTTGTCATGTCAAGGATCTGCGACATGACAATTTAGTAAGGCAGCATTATATCTGTTGAAAGTAGGTCTCGTCATGAAATAACTGAAATAAAGATGAAAAAGACGTAAACACCCCCAAAATATTTATTTGATGGAATCATGACATTTATCTGTGGTGTGTGTTTGTCTGGTAGCAATCCTGGCCCACTCAGGAGGATATTGATGACCTCACACAGTCACCATAACAATGTACTTAGTGCAATGCAATCTGTCTCACTCTGATTCCGACCTGTTTACAACCCTAACCAAACGTTTTCCATGTGACAGATTTCTGAGCAGGTTTTGTTAATTTGAATTGGTCGAAAATAATTAGTGCTAAGAATGGTGTATACGTAAGAGGAGTGTGATAAATATGTGTCAATTATGTAAGAACAAAATTAACGTAACATTAACGTAATATTTATTGCCATCTGTTGTGGTCATCTAGAATTGTCCTTTCGGAAACATAACCTCAAAGTACGAGTGCTATGAAACAAAGACTATTTTCTCACCTCTGTCATAAATTGTTATTCCTTTCCTTCCGTATTTTGCTATAAAAAATACATGTTCAGCAGATCTGCTATTCAAGTGAAATGTTGGTGGTATTTTAAGACGGTAGTGTGCAAGAAAGGCTCGTATGCAACACAAGCCAGCAAAAGAGGATTCCATGTCTTACATTTGTGGGTAAAAGTCTCATCGTGTCTGGTCAGAGAGTTTCAAGACGGTGGTACAGAAAATACTGTAATGATATTATGGGTCACGTCTAAAACTATATAATTAGAAGAAGATATGAACTGTCACCTCCATGAATGGACATCCCCAGAATATGCCTTTCTTTCCCCGAATATCGTCAAAAATACATTATGGAATGTATCCCATACTTTGACTTGTTATACGTGATAGCCCATAATATTATGGTCTGGTTTGGAGAGATAGTTTAGAAGTGAGGGAATGATCCATATTTTCCTCCATAGAACAAAAGTGCAATGTTGGAATAAAACCCGGGTTGTTGGCATAAGAGACTTGCATTCAACCCCAGTGGCTTGTCATCACTCCTTTATCATTGGAGGTGTTTGCAGGATGAAAATAGAAGCACATATAAGGTTGTGTAGAATGGTCAATGATTGGTGGGTTGTTGTATGGCTGGCCTAACCACACTTGAAGCTCTCAAGGGGCCCCATACACATTTACTGATATTCTCTGGGATACAATTACTGGTCCAACAAACTACCGAGCTTTCTATCAATCCATCATTGTAAAAGATGCTCCCTCTCAAGTCTCGTCTAAACGATAGCCTCGGAGCGCGAGACTTTGATGACTGCTAATCCACAATGGAGGTCACGCAGACGAGGTATAACCCTATCTAATAACAAGGGCATACAAAGCCTTACAAATGACAAGAGATCACTATCCCATATATTGGCCTGTGTGGACTTGTAGGAATTGTCAAGGCCCAGTGTCTTCCTCGTGAGGTCTGTATGCTGACAGGCAGAAGATTGTGCCATCAGACTGTGAGGTCTACTGGGAGAGATTGGTAGTTGTGGTGTACACCACCATCTTAACCGTGTGAGCCCTTCCCATACATCACCAAGCTAGACTGTTGTAAACACCTTACCTTATGTATTGCGTTTCAAGTGTCAATTTAAGGAGGTGAAGACGTTCTTAATATCTCAACTATTATTCAATTTGTTTAACTTGACGGATGTAATAGTTAGATCACTAAATTGTAACGACGAGAATTCATAAATATGATGTAGATACTTCTGTAGATTGTATTATTCCCTTTCCCCTGTTTGCATTCTTTATTACTCCGCAACGTAGACTACTGCTTGCACTCTGCAAACATTAGTTTACATTATGTAGATAAGGTATTCACATCTACATAACATAGACTAATGTCTGCACTCTACCTTACATCTACATAATGTAGACTAATGCTTGCACTCTTCCTTACCTGTCTATAATGTAGACCTGTCTCTACTTCACATGCGCATAATGTTGCCTTTTGTTTGCGCTTTACCACATTGTCCATAATATAGACTGCTCTTTGTACCCTTCCTATTTTCTCCAAATCGTGGGCTGCTGTTTGTGCCCTTCCTGACATGTCCGTAAGGAAGACTGCTGTGTGCACAATTCCTGTTATCTTCACAAGGTAGACTCCTGTTTGCTCCATTCCCCTCCTCTGATCTCCACATCGCATACAACTGTTTGCACCCTTTCCCAAATTTATCACTGCAGCCATTTTTATCTTGTTGTAGAGAAGATGGCAATCTATTGATAATTGTAAAATCACTTTTGGCAAACACAGGGTACAGAACTTTGATCATTTCTTGTATAAATAATGTGTAAGCAGGTGCAGGTTTTGTAAAACACAATTATTGACAAATATTTGAAAATTCACCCGTTGATTATAAAATCCAATATATTAGATTACCTCGCATTGTATAATTCCGAAATATGTATATTGCAGGAATGATTTACAACATTGTCAACATTTTTTATGCAATAGAGGAGTTTTGAATAATCAGTTATTGGTATTTTGTGAATCAAATATTGACTAAGATGGTACAGAAAAATCTAATGAAAACACCAAATATTAGATTTGATGGAATTATATTCTATTCATTTATATTTTTACAAGCATTGAACACATTGTTTCCCACATCATGTTGAACATGTGATGGATATGTGTTTCTTTGTGGTTTTAAATTACTTTTAATATTGTTTTAGTTATATCATGATGAGACCTACCTGTAGCAGATATAGTGCTGATATTGTCATGTTGCAGGTCCATTACATAAAAACCCACCTGGTTACATACATGATTATGAAATGGTCAAGATTTTTAACGGCAAAGAGTACAGATTTAGGTCACTCCCTTGGGCCCCTATTGGCCATTGTGAGGAGGAGCCAAGGCGTGGCAGTCGAAGCTACACATGTGAAAACTATGGGTTATAATATCAAGTCTCTGATAAGCAAATGGTACAGGAGTTAAAGGATTAGGATGTTGTTGATTGGTAGAATGTTTACATCAAGAATATTTTTGTAGACTCCCATCAACGCATCTATCCTGATATTTGGGGCAGTGCAGCTTCCTGACTCAATCAAGATAGGATAAATTAACGTGCCCGGAGGCACTGAACATCACAACAGTGACGACTGTCAAGCCAAGAATTTGACTTGTATAAAGAGTATCATCTGGTGTATTCAAGAAATAGAAGGGATCAATTACTAAAGACATTTCACAAACATTTGAAAGGAAAAAGAAAATCAAAGGATACACCTCACTGACGATGCTTTTTACCGGGGGTTCAAAAGCAAATTGAAAGTCAATGCAATCTGACAACCAGTTCATATACTATTGTCGTTAAACCAAAAGAAGCGAACTTAGCGTCAATCTAAACAGATATAAAATGACAAATTCAAAACAAAGCAGATTCATTTGCATACTCAAGTAAAATCTTTCACTGTAGTCAAATAGGCCCAGACCCCTGTACTTTCAACTCATGCACCAATTCCCCAACCCCACCCGCTAATTCATGCCATTAAGAACCAGTACGTATTAACATGTATTAGGACTGGACACAGTCTTATAACAGAATGTTATTTGTTAAAAGGTGAAAATCACCCTGAATGCCAAACACATCGTGTTTGAACTTGATGATATAATAGATGACTATTTTAAGTTCAAAAGATTTATTTGACGCAGTTGATGCCGCTTTGATATTTTCATTTTAAAAGGAAATTAGCCTATTTAATCATCTTTAAAGGTGGAGGAATGTTGGGTTGGCATGTATTATTACCCAGCTTAATATTTACTTAAGACAACACATTCACTGTGATTTAGGGCCTTTTAAATGCTTATTTTTATTGTCTATATCCATCTAACTTCTTATTAATTCAGCTTTTACTGTCTTACCGTGATTTGCTAGTGAATTGTCATTTTTTATGCTTTTTACACTCAGATTTTTCCACATTTAAAATAGTTATTTTTGTATACCTTAATGATCTTAATGTGCCGTTAAGAATCCATTCATTCATCCATTCCGTATAAAGTCCTTTGTTTGAAACAAAATATGTAATACCATGTGAATATGTATGTTTTAGTAACTATGTGTCTCTGAATCCAAAAGCTCAATTTTCTCCCAATTCCGAAGGAATATTTGGAATTTATATTGCGTTGCTGTAATGGTGATGTATTGCTCCTGTAATTAACTGTAAGACTTTTCATTTCATTTATTCATGTTATCATTGATGCCAGATTTTTTGCAATCAACAGATTTGGCACATTGCTTTAGGTCCAGTCATTTGTAATAACATAGTGTCAGTGCTGGAAATGATGGATAACACATAAACTGTACGACATGTAGAGTCAGATCTGTCATTAACTGTAGAATCCATTCATTCATCCTATCATCAGCTGTAGGGACAGGTCTGTCATCAACCGTATGGTCAGACCTGTCAGGTCTGTCATCAGCTGTAGATCTGCCATCAGCTGTAGTGTCAAATCTGTCATCAACTGTAGTGTCAGATCTGTCATCAGCTGCAGGGTCTAATGTGTCATCAGCTGCAGGGTCAAATCTGGCATTAGCTATAGGATCTGATCTATCATCAGCTTTCGGGTCAGCTCTGTTATCAGCTGTACGACCAGATATATCATCAGTTATTGGGTGAAATCTGTCCCCATCTGATGAGTGAGAGCTGCTCCCAGCTGTTGAGTGAAATCTGCTCCTCCCAGCTGTTGAGTGAGATCTGCTCCTCACAGTTGTTGAGTGAGAGCTGCTCCCAGCGGTTGAGTGAGATCTGCTCCCAGCTGTTGAGTGAGATCTGCTCCTCACAGTTGTTGAGTGAGAGCTGCTCCCAGCGGTTGAGTGAGATCTGCTCCCAGCTGTTGAGTGAGATCTGCTCCCAGCTATTGAGTGAGAGCTGCTCCTAGCTGTTGAGTGAGATCTGCTCCCAGCTGTTGAGTGAGATCTGCTCCTCCCAGCTGTTGAGTGAGATCTGTTCTTCCCAGCTGTTGAGTGAGATCTGTTCCTCCCAGCTGTTGAGTGAGATCTATTCCTCCCAGCTGTTGAGTGAGATCTGTTCCTCCCAGCTGTTGAGTGAGATCTGTTCCTCCCAGCTGTTGAGTGAGAGCTGCTCCTAGCTGTGGAGTGAGAGCTGCTCCCAGCGGTTGAGTGAGATCTGCTCCTCCCAGCTGTTGAGTGAGATCTGCTCCTCCCAGCTGTTGAGTGAGATCTGCTCCCAGCTATTGAGTGAGCTGTCCTTAGCCGCATTGTCATATGTGACGGACGTCAGTCATTGCAGTAATCACGTTTTTGCTAGCACAACGTGTCAATTACCACAGTTCGTTTTTTAGGTTTGTCTTTTTATGTATATAAATGATTTAATTGATATGAGTACATGCATATGAATATTTTTTTCAAGGCTGTTAAAGTTAAAAAACAAATCTAATATAGATGTGATACACCGATAACATTTAGTTACAAAGAAACCAATTTTAATTTGACGAAGATGAAAGTTTGTAATAATGGAACATTACCAGTAACCGTATTGGGCCCTTTTGGTATGGCTGACTGAAGGGAAATAAAATGGTGTAATGTATCACTGCATGACAGACATTAAAATTTATTCAAAGGATAATGTCTTTTGTTGTATCTTGTAGTTATCCCCAAGAGTGTTATATTTAGAGTCACCTGTTATGCAATATAAACATATTCTTAATATTACATGTACATTTCCCAATATAAATGTATGCTTCTGATGAAAACTCGGTTCCTAGTGATACACAAGGAGAACACAGATAGAGGGAATGTGCAAACATGGGTGGCAGCTTGTTTTGTAAGGGTGCGTACACTGATTAACAGCAATTTTGTCACATTCAATTACCACTTAGCACCCGCTATATAATGACCCGTCTACAATGATAACACACACAGACAGCATTGGAGGATTCCATAAGCCTACTTTTATATCACATTTATGTCTTTATGGCCGCCGAGGAGGGCTTATACAGCATTGTGGGTGATGGCATGGAGCTGGCTGATTGGGTCCCAAGTGGCAGCCGTTTATTCCTCCGTGGGATGGCTCAGTAACTAATGTGTCCTCGTCTACTTTTCAAGGTCATTAGGTCATCTCTCATGTAGGCTTCCAACCCACCAATATAACGTCACAATGGCTAAACCGACATAAACTGTCAACAATGTAAATCTCAGGCAAATGGTTTGTGCTTAATCATCGCCATGGAGGAGGATAAGGACTGCGGTGGTATTTGACAGCAACACAGAGAAGCTTCTTTGTGCTTCGATCCTGCTATCTTGAATACCGATCCTGATCTTGAGGCAAGAGAGAAGTGAGAATCCTATCGGTAAACTGTAGTGGATTAGGGAGAGCTGAATGTTCTGCACTGTGAAAGGCAGGATAAAGCTGATATATTTGATGGATGATATTTTGTTCTTGTCGCTTACCCAAAACACTAATAAACTCTACTTTTTTTAAATTATTTCTTTTCCAAAATCTCAAATCTAGTCATGAATAGAGGTTCGTCGTATATGACAGTTTTTTGCTTGCATTTACACAAAATGAGTGATAATCACAAGGCAAAGCATTGCATGATACCCCGGCCCCATTAAGCACAAACGGTAGGACAATATTAATGCCTCTGTGCCTTTCTTGGTCACAAACGTGGATATTGGGAGGTGGTGGGTTCGACTCCCATTAACGGCAGTGTTACTTTCACACTGGTTTCAACAGGCTCGATCTGATATGGCCATTGGTGCTGAAAATGTCATATAACACACCATTTTATACCTGTATAACTATAACTATAGCATCACGATTCTTAATTTTAACTTCAGCATCAAGATACTGATAAACATGTCATCATACATGTAACCTTGGCACCGAGTATACAACGAGAGGTTAAACAGTCATCCAGACTTGTTTATAGGTGAGACTTGGACATGTTTGTCAACAAGATCAATATGTTGTAATATTAAATTTACAAACACATCATGATAGGGACTATTTTTTACATCAGCACCAATAATTAGATCTTTATTCCAGTGTAATACCCACTTATTAATATTAATTGTGAGAGAATGGTGTTGTTTGAGCCTTCTGGACCGTGAATATATGCTTATAACCACAGTATTGTGTCCAAAAAAAAAGAATAGTCAAAATGTTAATGGAGAACAATGTTTTTTGTGAATATGACTGAACACACAAGGTTGAGTTATTTTGAGATTCTAAGAAAGTCAAATATGTATATCACCTAAAGGGAAACTGAAAGACGAGATGCTTTGGAAGTCCTCTCTGATGTTTTGTGCAAATTATATGGGGAGTGCTTGCTAAAATCACTATCCTCGTTCACCATACCATACAATGTCGTCATATTTGACAGAACTATCATGTTAGATTCATATTTGATCATTATATTTCATTATTGGGTCATTATTACTTACCAATATTAAAAATAATAACAAATATATCAAACATAGGATAGTGGCCTGCTCTAACCATAGCTTTCTTGTTAGGTTTTTGGACATTTCCTGCCTGCCTGCAAATTGCTTTATATATGATCAAGTTATTACCCTACTATGCAGGTCGAATATGGTATACCAAGCATTCGGTGTGACTATACCCCACACTACTTTATTCTGGACATCTAAAACCGAGTGGAATAAGACACCGGATTTGCCATTTGTTATTGCATGTGAGAAATAATTCACTGCATGCCTATTTTATTATTTTGTAAATCATTACACTTTTGTTATGACCTTCATAGAAATAGATAGGATTCATCCCCCGATATTACTAAATCTCACCTACGAATATGCAGGAACTCCACTTTGAGGAGATCCAAATTGAAGGACAGATATTATGACAGAGAATCCCCCTTCATTGCATGAGCGATGCTGACTTAGTCAGCGCCAGACGAGCTAATGGGTGACAGCCTGCACATTTAACTCAAAATATTCGACTCTGTTTTTCAGTGAATATTATATGATTTTTATCCTTTCACACAGATTTCAGGACTTTTCAAATGCCACATCAACAAATGACAGCCTTATTTCAAATATCATCAAGGCCATCTTCATCATGCCCACGAGCCCTGAGAGATAAATGTTTTCATTTCTCGGCAGTCAGATCTGCTGCCTTCTGTCTGGGGGAAGGTGCAACTATAAACTCTCCGATGGTGAATCGAATGTTTCCAGACCGAGGAATTGCCACGAGAAAAATATGTTTGACACATAATACAAATTGTAAAACAGGTTATATTGCTCCCACTAAAAGCTCTGAGCAATTGTGATAATATAGTGAAAGATGGAGAGTCTTGGAGTAGAGGAAATATTGACACTATTGGTTCAATCTTTACTGCCATCTATTTTATATATCTATATTACCCATATTACCTTTCATGGATAGCATAATGATCTGAAATGGAACATAATCAACTCAGAGAAATAGTTATCTTTGAGAATTACAAATAATAAGAGATTTCAGATGTCAATTACTTGATAATTTCACATTTTACTTTCAAACCTTTTGCTTTTCCATGACCAATATCTCCTGATCATATTGCATAGGTCTAAATAATTGTGCTATTTTAGGCATAGTAGAGATATATGGCAACAAGGCAGAGAAAATATCAAATAACTCATCCATCAACATAATATTCTGTGTACAAGAGGTAGTCCCAAAAGAATATTGAACCCAAAGCATAAATGATTCCTCTCAATTAGTGATTAGCGTTAAATATACACAATTAGCTCACTCCACGCTGTAGCTTGGGGTCGATAGAGTAATGGAGCCAAGCCATATATTTGTCTGCAATGCCCCTCACGTTGTAACCTGAAACTCAATAACATCCACAAATCTATGTTAACCAAACACCTCTTTGTTACACATTAAGACACTTCAATGCACTAATCTTAATGATTTAAGACACATTAAACACTTGATGGTTTCTTACACCACAGAAACAAGTTTATTGATATTTGCATATAGATTTAACCACATGAACGGTTCATTCATATTGTATTGATTCGTTTATTTACTTTTTATGAGCTTTTCAAATAACTGATAGTATCAAAATACAAGGAAGATCGAATGAGCGAGAATATACAAAAGTAGAGAAGCTATTTGGCAAGTAATGTTTTTTAAGCTAATCAGTCCTTTAGTGTGTTGGGTAGCTATTATGGACCACTGTAGGAGGTACTCATCTGGTAATTGTACCAAAGTATTGTGATTATGGGGAGAAAGAACCTCGCCCTATTTGGTTGATTATTTCGGGCTATAGGAAGATTTACTAATGGAATTAGAGGGTATGGCTGATTGAATCTTTCCTTTTGCAAATAGCATTATAGACCAACGCTAGTCTAATGTTAGAATTAGTCACATTGGCCTTGTGTATGATTTGCTTTGCTGTGATGAGGGCTAACAACTTTGTATTGGATACTGTTAAGGTAATGATGCAGCAAGCACTGTTGATTAGAGGGAGACGTGAGGTGACGGTAGGAGCATACTCAGACGCGCAGCCTTCCCATGAGCCTCCTCCTCCTCTCGCGAGAAGTGCCCTACACCCACGTGAACAGAGACCTAAGAGCCGGTCCGTATCTATGTTAATTATCACAAAACTAACAGACAACAAAGTGGCTGAAGGCAACCATAGTGTGCTAAAATGCCTTTTTTTTGCTAGCACTTCACTGCCTTTCAAGCTGGATGTTAGAGGGAATAACTAAGGAATACTTATTGCTACTTACGTGTCAGAAATTGCAATTAGCTCTTAGTAAATGTTTTAAAATATCACAAGTTCATTTTTCTACTTAATAATCCTTGTCTGGCATAGGTTTTTCCAAGTTTTGATAAAATTCCTGTTTCAACAGAAACGTTTCTAAATGTGAAGTTTTTATATTGCGTACAAACCTTTTCAATTTCGTCTAAGTAAAGTTTCAATTTAGGGTATTAAAAATCCTTTCTCACACATATTAGGTTATACACATACTAGTATCTGATATCTTATATATCAAAATGATATATATATCGTCTACTATACATGATGGTTCGACTAAAACAAATATAAAAAATTACCCAATTAGTAAAGATAATATTTTTTGCATGGTTCACCAGGTACTTTACCACCAATGCTCGTTTTATTATGGGAATCGTGTTTTCCTCAAAGATCTGTCAGAGGTTTTTTGAGCCCATATCTCTCAAAACTTTTGCAGCATGCGTTTTAGTATTATATATTTGACTGGACTTGTTGTGATTTTATCTGTGCCCATATTATTATATTTTCAATCAAATGCATCAGAAAGTGCTGTTTTCCGCACGCAATTCATCCGTAAAATTACCACAAAGGGGGAACAGTCCTGTAGGAATTGCAGGTAATTACGATACTACCTTTGTATTTTGTCCTTTGAGCCGTGAAACCTCTTTTTGTAAGTTTCAGTACAAAGTTCAAGATTCTTTGATCATATCAATGCAAAGTTATTTTTTCCGATTGCCCCACACCATCTGAGTACAGTCATATTTGCTCATTTCTTGAAATAATTTGGCCAGCACACTTATTATTGTCCCTTATCGTTTAGATTTGGATTTGTCATGTAGGAATGATCTGGTGTGAAACCAATGCCATTGAATCCTCTCGGCTAGCATTGTGGAGCATGTGACATCTTCCCACAAAACATTGATTTGCTATGGTCACTCATTGTGTCCAGCATACAGGGCTAGGAATTAGCAAACAACAGGTGGTCGAGTGTGCTGGCCTCAGGATATATTCAGCTCTCATCATTTACACTATAACAATATAGTGCTTCGGGTTGAAATAAAGGTTATTTGCTTTGTGAATCCCTATTGGAAACAAGAGTTAGGCGGTATTTTTTAACCGTGCTGGTGTTTTTTTGTCTGTCAATTCCCACAATATTTTGTTAACTGTGAGATCTACTGCAGCATATGTCTAATACAAAAAGGCAGTTGGAACCCATGCAATCTTATATTGTCTACAAATATAATACTGGAATGATTGAGAAATGCAACCTTAAACAAATTTTAAGCGGTAAAAGGAGAATTTTGATGTGTTCAGGTTATCCCCAAGGAAAGTTTTTTTTTCTGAGAGATCAATGCAAAAATACATTGAGTTACACACGCATTTCCTGTAATTTTATTACATTATTAGTCAATATTCTGAAGGAAGCAAGGATATATGAAAACAATCTGCGATAAAACATCAAGAGGGAAAATGAAGATGTTTTGTGATGGAGAAACAAACTATTATGTTATTATTGTATGGAACAGATATAAATGGAGATTTGCAATTTTTCTTTACCTCCACTCCACTCCCCTCTGAATATCCAAGGGTCTATCCCTAATCTTACTTCGTCAAAATATCAAGTAAAATCACATTTTTGTGGCAGATATGCATCTGTTTGTTTACAAGAAGGTGGTAATGGCTGGTAAAGCGGTGCGTTTCTTGCAGTGTATTGGCGTCTATGTGGCAGACATAATGTCATTGTACTGGCGACTGGCCGGCGTCCAGACCTCATAACCCCGTGTTTGTCACAAAACGTCATCTTCACATAACGACACACAAAACGCTTCCGTCTTAGTTCTCACATCATCATGGGAACGCCGCCGTGTGCTCCTATGTTAATTAGGTGTACTCTATTTTCTATTGGCTAAGAACCAGCCCCAACTCGCTCATAGGCATGTTCACACTACATATAACATACTCTTTCAAAGTACGGCTTACCTTTTCCAAAGTTTTGGTTTTTCATGTCCCACTGCAATAAAATACCTGGCAAAGGCCCTTGATTTGTAGACATCAATACAAAATCCAAATGGGAGAAAATCATTATGGTTATAATTAAAATTTCCAATGTAGTTTATACAAATGTGAGAGTTGCAGCTGTATCGTGGCAGCATTTGTCTAGCAGAATCAATATGTTATTACATTTATCATGAAAATGTCACATTTTTTCCAGTGCATTATCTATTGTCAGATAAGAATATACTTCGTAAAGCTGCCACTCAATGGTGGTTTTCAAAGATCCTTTTTATGAATGCTAATCTTATGTGCAGATGAGATGTTGCAATGTTTTAACATTATCTCTCAGGTTCTTGAATCAATGTGTGACAACCATATCATGTCTATCTCTTGTAAAAAAGCCGTTTCCAGAGGCGTTGATTCGGGTATCGTTTCATCAAAATACAGTAGTATGGTCCTGTCCCAGGGCGCATTGTGCCCCTGACAAAGAAGTCTTATTTTAATTAAAAGATGAATGCACATGACTGCATTTTAATATTAATTTTTCCTGCATGAATCCCCCAGGCTTTATGATCATTGGTGGTGGCAGGCTGGGTGTTTACATTTAGCTTGCCCTAGCGGTGACTGCCGCCACATGAGCACAGTCACCACCCTCTTAATTAGCACTCTAATACCATTACATCATGCTCAGCTCTTTATTTCCTCATCTGAAACAAGCTTCCAAATTAAAAGAGATTCATTATAGTTATTGATCAGAAGGTGGATGGGAAAGACAACGCCTGCATAGGCCCCAATCGAAAGTGATGAACAAATCATGTCGTAGCGCCCAGGCGCATTTCGTTGCTTGTATGCCTGTAATACACAAACAGCTGAGTCGATAAAGACAGACTTTATTGAACAAAACGCTGAGCGCAGCCCGGCAAAAAAGCAGTTGCAATTAGAAAGATGTTGTGACAAGACTCAAAGCAAAAACATAAGTAGGCTTTTAGTGGGGAATCTTACAAATATAGAGACAAAATTATGGCTAAGGTATTGTTCTTATTGTGCCCAGAATAACAAAAAAATGCACATTTACTAACAGAGAGTTGCCTAAATTCTGCAACTTAATACTACAGCAAAAATTGCACATTTAGCAATTAGTGCCATTTGTTGTCAAATACAAACCTGATTTGTTCATTTCAAAGCTGTCCTTTACAGCTACAAAAGATTAATTGAGTCATGCTACAAGAGTTGTTAAGGTGAATCCCAGGGAAACGGTCAATTCATTTATTCAATAATGATGTTAACAAATACTTTCTTCTTACAATCCTTCAAAGGCAAGCCTGATTTGTCTTATTTGACTGACGCAGCAAAAATATTTCCTGACAATTTGTACATTAGGCTTATGTTGTATGGATATATTGGTAATTAGACGGGTAACAGTAGATCATCAGTCATCATGAAGCACAAGTATGGGCCCCACACAACAACCACCAATGGTTGAGAGCCCCCTCACAAATACATCATTAGCAAATGATCATTCCGTTAAATAATTTGGAGTTTAACATTTCGTGTGAATGAACACAGACTAATTTTATTCATGAGGGAACATTACCGAATTATTGTCAGCGAATAGTTTATAATATTACATAATACCTAATTTATTGTATATTATATCAAACAAAGAATTGTCGACATTGCATCTATAAAAGAGAGAGATTGTATCTATAAAACTTTGAAATATTGCAATAAGATTAATATGGAGTTTTTTTCTGAATGGATGTAATGGACTTTTTTCTGAATTACGTAATACACACACAAACACACACACACACACACACACACACATATATATATATATATATATATATATATATATATATATATATATATATATATATATATATATATATATATATATATATAACCAGGAGCGAATATTTTGTGCATCTGTACCCGAGGTCAATATTCATCTATCTTATAGTCATATTTTTGAATTTGAATGCGGGTCAATGTCCTTCTATCTCGCCTCTCTGTGAGTGGCACATGCATTCCCTCTTTGTATCGAGGTCGATTTTCGCTTGTGCTTATTCTCTCTTTGACACTGGATTTCAGTCCACATTAGTGTGGTGTGCAGATCTGAGTTGATTTGAGTGAAAAGCGAATAGTAGGGGGGGCAGAGTGAATCATGTGTCACGCTTTCTCATTTACTGCAACCTGAAAGTTTTCAGCAAAATATTATGATTGTTAGAAGAATAAATTCTGTATGAAGATCTGTCGTATGTCGTATTAACATTTTTTTCTATCTTCACATTGATGAAGTGGTGCGAATCATTCCAGTTTGTGTTATCGAAGGTCAATCTGTCTTTTTCCTTATATTGTCTAAATGTTGAATTATCTTGAATTAAAGTCAATATATTCCTATATGTGTATTGCTTACATGTTACAAAATATTCTACTTGATCCCAGCTTTCTTTTCAATATTTAAGTTGGTATAATCGAGGTGCATTTATTTCTACATCAGCTACATTTCAGTTGAATAATATTTTCTCAGCATTCTTCCAGACAAGCCCATAAAAGATTTCATTTTGGGATAAGTACTTTGAAAACTGGAAAAATAAAAAATAAAACGTCAACAAAATCGATCAAATGCCACCAAACATTGGAAACTGGAAATTTCTTGAGCTATTTCATTATAGCTTGAAGTTGTTTGGAAGGTGTGATCACAGACTAAGAGTGAAAAACCAATTAGGAAAAAGATTGAATAAAAAGCACTCTTAGAAGAAGCTGCACTGGGCTGTGGATGTGAAGCTTAACACCCGTCTATATATATACTTCTGAGGAACTTTAGTTCCAGGCCTAATACTGGCATGATATTTCACGCAGTTCACCGTATTGTCTCATTCAAACCAGATAAAATGCACTGTATGAAAAGCCCATTCTGCTGGCTGATTATCCCGGCCAGCCTGTTGATACTAGTCGTCTGTAATTACACTATTCAATATTCTGAGGTCTTTTAATCTGATGGGACTCATAGCGTCCACATTCACGTGTCGACCGTCTCATCACGCCGCCATTCACACATCTTCACATATCCCTGCAATAGACTGCATATTTCACCATTTCTCAACTCAACTCTCAGCGGGATTCTATTGGATTAAACTTTCCAACTGCCGACTTGGATCTTTGTTTTGAACTAATTACTTGGGTTTTAACCGCCTTATTTTTGACACTATGCTAATCAATACTTGTTAAAGTGTCCTCCCTTTGGTGAGGCGGCAGACTCCGATGGATTGGTGGCGAGGGCCCGACGGGCAGACCACTGGGCTGGGCACCACACACGGCTCCACAGCCCCCGACTAAAGCGCCTCTAATTTGGTTAATCCTTGGTTCTGTAAAGCAAGCACGTCTTGCATGGTAAGTGATAATTGGGGGAGGAAGACATCTTCACAAGAACTCGGGTATGTGTTGTAAGCCGCTAGGTGTCCTTACCCTTATCTCCTTAAATACAAATCTCCTGTTCCTTCCATGTCTGTTTTGCTTACCAACCAACCCCAGCCCCGTCGTGGTGCTCCCAAATATCTGCTTGTGCGCCCTCTGGCGAGACAATTCAACTTTGGAGGGAGCTGCATTCAATTGTGAAGACCGAGACCGAGCTGGCCCTGACAGACACACGGGGCGGTTTATATGGGTGAGCATTCATAAATCTGACACGACAAGCCAGACCAGCAGATTGAACACCCATACAGCAGAAATATGGAGATGTCCGCGGCAAATGTCCCCACATATAATTGATGGTGAGTCACCTTCATATCCACTGCTTCAATATGCCTCCACAAGTATAAAGGCGACCCACAGAAAACCACTTTCATCCGTGGACCCGTGCCTCAAGAAGGCAATTAGTAAACAACCACATAACATGCACGTGCAGGAACTCTTTGCGATAGCTAATTATGCCAATGTCCACGTGTCATTTGGTGACAGAGGATATATATGTTGTAGAAGTTGTATCACGAAACAGACATTGGTTCATATCAAAAGTATCCCCGTGGACATGACCTATCTGTGTGAGAGACAGGAAGGCATCAGGCATGCGGGGCATGCTGGGTAGCAATATGAGGACCTTCTCTGATGGCTCTCAGTGCCCTCTACATGTACACCGCAGAATGAAGAAGCCTCAAGTGAGTCCACACAAGAGCCCTTGTTCTACTACTGGCATCCCCGCACAGGTGACAATGCTTAAAGTGTCCACATAAGCATCCTCTTGTTCTCCCCAAACAAATCAAATTAAGCACGTCCCTCTTATAAACTTTGAACCTGCTCAATGTGGTAAAACTACATGTATGCGGTGTGACCTACATTTGTGATTTTTGTTGACCACGCAGAACGTGATTTTGAAGTTATGGAGATTAGGTCCTGTATTTCTATCCCGATGTGACTGGTCAGGTTAGGTTAATCATGAGGTACTTTTGAAATATTGAAGTTGCTGGGCTGATCTGTCACAAATGACTTGTTAGACATTGTTGGCCGTGCCCGGAGGGTTAAGCAGTTGTCCTTGTAAATGAAATACCTGTAACTGAGTGGACTGTCATGTTAGGGACTGCGACATGACAGCCCAATGAGGCAGCATTACATCTGCTACATGTAGGTCTCGTCATGAAATAACTGAACTAATGATGAAGGTGATTGAGATTCCTGAACAAACACATTGTTATTGTTGATCAAGCTATAAGATGTACATGGTGATAATTATCTTATTGATGTATTGGTCATTAGAAGATATTTGTATAGCTGATTGGAAAGTCACGTCTTCAAGCCAAACTGAGAGCAATGTGGATTCACATCTCCATCTGGTATAGACAAATATACAGAATATCGATGGCAATTTATTCTTTTTTTTTTACCTTTCTGCATTTTAGCGGTGGGAAATTTCTGTGTCTGACAACCTGCGATTGCAGATTCTTCCTGAAGATCTTGGAGACAGTAGTTCAATAGGGTTGAGTCTATATCAGTGCGCGTAGATATTTCTGCACTAACTCACATAATTATATTCCTCCTAGATATTCTGCGATTTCTCTGAAAGCAAACTCAGTCAGTTTAGCTCGCAGCGCATCTTGCTACATCGCGTATTTAATTCAATTTCTCAAATCAAACCTCTACTCGCCAAGCTGTGGTTTAAAATTGACACGTAATTTAATTTCAATAGACTGTTGTTAATTTTATATCGGAAACACAGATTAGAAGTGGTTTTATGTGTGTGTTAGTCTAATAACTAAAATGATGTTGCCGTCTGAAATGAGAACAAATGCGCATTTCATTGAACTGACATGTGCACTGAACATTAATTTAAATGTTTTAAATAAAGCTATAAAAAGCTTTGACAATGACAAGTTATAAATGTGGCAATCACAACTGAGTTACCAAAGGAGAAGGAATATTGAAAGGCACCTTAGAATCAGGCAAATAAACATGCCAATTTGAATATAGGCATGTCAATTTGAAAAAAAATCATGCCAATTTAAAATGGATGTCTTGATCAAGCTGTGGACTAGCTGAGCGAAAAATGTAATATTATATTTGGAAGTATATACAATTGGCTTTCAGTCACCATGGAGATGATTGTGAACAATTCATGCATGTATAACTGAGAGGTGTATGTGTTTATTCTACAGACTCAGGTAATACCTATGTACGGAACAATCCTTAACCAATATTCATAGTAGATTGGGTTCTTGATTCTCGATATATCTCTGAGGATCGGTAACATAAAACGATATGTAACATGTAGGAAACGCGGTGGGTTCAGCCAAAATGAAGGCCAATCCATCATTTTATTCCGGAAAATGGTGTCAATATACAGAAGTGTCAATTCTCTGTGTTGCATTGGTGGTTTTCCTGGGACGATGTATTGATGAATAGTTTGAAGACGAAATTTGAAAGGCATAGAAGGGTTTTGTCATTTTTGTGATACAATATTATATAAAATGCATTATTGTAAAATTTGAAATGTTTCAAAGGCGCCAAAGAAGTTGGTCATAATATTGTTGTAGACAAATCTCTAATATCACATCAAGGCGGAACAACGTGCAGTAAGAGAAATATACAAATCCACAAATTAAAATAATTTAGGGAAATGTAAAGAAAATGATATATCTAATGTTTTTGTTTTTACCATTTTAGGCAAGGAATGGCCTCACCGTGTCGATGTGCCGTAAAGCAACCATATATTCATTCATCCATTTACACAGTATGCTCCCCTTTATATTTGATCCATTTATTACACAATATTCCTATGTCCAAAACACAAAAATGATTTTAATATTACTGAGATACCTCTTTTCACCTTTTAAATCGATTTTAAAAGTTGTTATTTACAAAAGAAAAATATAAGCCCTCAAAAACAGCAAAGCGCCATATTGTATAATAAACCATTTTAAACTTAACTACACATATTTAAGATGCTTTTTGAGGTAATATATTATGGAATGATTCTACCTTTGTTTCCTTTGTAATATTATTATTGATCCACTTTCTACAAATCTAATAAATGCTTCAAAATATCTTTCACATGATGTGCACTGTATGACCGTCATTAATTCCTCTTATTTATTTATTTATTTATTTTTTCCACCATGGAAAGGTAAGATTCTTCAATCATCAATATTGTTTGTTCGATGCCCCGGCGTGTGTAAATTCCGCCATTTACCATCGGTCTCGGAGGAAGCATTCAGGTGTTCAAGCCTACCTGACACGGTCGCCGGAGTCATCCTCGTCTCGCCGTGCGCTCATAAACATGCTTAGAAAAAGAAATAAAAACTAGAAAACAGTCTTATCTACTTGCTTTGCAACCTTCAGAAAGGGCTTTTCACGTAACAGGATCGTAAATTTTGCATTTTTGAGAAGTGAAGCGAGTGTAAGTGGGTTGCTGGTTTATGGCAGCCATAGTTCTTCCAGATCAGGTCGCCAGGACCCCGCTGGGCCTCCACTTGAACATTGTATCACTTAGATGGTGCATTGAGTTTATTGAAAATTTAAATTGCCATTTCGGTAAACATATTTTTTATTTATTTTTTTATTTTTTTATTTTTTTTTATGTTATATGTAGATTTAATGGTCAGTATATAATTAATCAGAATGTGTCATTTAGATAGTGCATAACGTTTATAAGAAACGTAAATGAACATTTGAGTTTAATATTTTAAAAAAAAGTTATTTACAGATTAAATGGTCAGTTTATCATAAAGCGGAAGTGAACACCACACGAGCGAATTGAAATTTAACGGAAAGCACGTTCAAGTGTTGCCCAAAATTATCATTATTCAAAAGAATGTGAACTTATTTCTACTATTAAGATATATAAAGTTTCTTGTCTAAATACGTCTACTGGCATATTATTAGATATTAGCTATAGTTTCGATATGTAGAAAGTATAAAGTACAGAAAGTATTCATATTTTGTATATAAAACATGTAACATAGAAGAGGACCAAATCCAATTTTCTCACCAAACCTCTCATAAGTACTTGCAGGATAGATCTTTTTGGAATTGATATTATTTTGAAAATCATCTCCAGTTACATTGATATAAAGTATCATGTAACATCACAACTCCATTGTTGGGACCTACTTTTGTATAATCTTATTATTAGTTATTTGTAGTGACGCTTATGGTATTAACACTAATGTTGTTTTTTTGGAGTTATTATACGCATCTACAATTAAAGAACAATTGATTTTTTTCAAATGATTTTCGAGGAGATGAGGTGGTATGTGTCTCAAAAGAGTACATAAAGACACATTTGGGAAAACGTTTTGCTTTCATCAATATGCATGGTAGAGTTGCCATATTTGACAATATGAGTTGCCTTGACACGGGGAGTGTCCTTGAAAAAATGTAATACTTCATCTTGATGAGACGTTTCCATCACCAATTTTCTATGAACTATCCAAGACAGCTTTCATGCATTGAATCGTTTTTTATATCACAACAATTTATCATTTCATCATCAAGTAAATTAACCATGCACAATACATATTTGCCAATCAAATGATCTAAAATGGCATGTCACCCTTCATCATTGAGCCGATGCCTTACGTTTATTAATGTAATCTTAACAGAAATCTATGGGAGATGCATAAGTAATTTTTTTCCCATTTTCTTTCATTTTATATCCCAAATGTTTACTGAATCTTTATATATTTATGATCTGAAGATTTTGCATTGGTTTATCATCATCGCGATTAATTTGTATTGAGATGGATGTTCAAAATGTTGGTATGTCTTAAAGATGACTAGGTCGGTTTTTTAGCAGGCATTTCTATTGTACTATCGGGCAAAAAGCAAATTATCTTTTCATATAAAAACCCTCTAACATGTAGCTAATGATGGTGTGTATATATGTATGTTGAATATGAATCAAGATTAGAATATAATTAAAATATGGGGTCTATGCAGATGAACAATCCACTCATACAATGCTTATTACCCATGGGTCGACATTAAATTCGTTATTTGCAGATGGATGATATTCACTTTAGGATTCCTCCAGCTGTAATAAAATAGTTGATTGAATTATTTAAGGCTTTGTTGAGATTTGAACTCTTGACCTCTGCTCTTCCTATATGGATACAAAATTGGTTCGCCATGATGGCGTTATTTAAGCTTTATTAAATGTTTGTCTGGAATGTATATGTAGAGTGTACATATAGATTATATGTTGGTTTGTGTGGGGGTGATATTATTGTACTGACAATGGTATCTTTACAAATTATTTTGAAGACATATATTCCAGTCTGTGGTATATAAATGTTTAATCTGTCCAGAACACATCGCACACATGCAATATTACGCCAAGAACAGACAGCACAACATTGTACAATGTCATTGTACAATGTCATCGACATGAAGTAACTTAATAAAATGATTTGGTCCTTATAAAATTGCTAACGATCATTAACTTAATTATTTCCCCAATTGGTGTAAAGTATGTATGCGTTGTCTTCGAAATATACTATCCTTTTATTTAAGCTTCACAAACTCTGCAAGATGATTATGGTCAATTTTTGATTTATTGTCTTTCTGATATTCCATGCATACATTTTGATTTTTCAGTGACTAGGGTTATCCTAAATAAGGGCTTGAAGATCATAATTCTATATTTCAGCAGTATGTTATGAATGTGAAAATTATTGTTCTCAGGTAATAACAAGTACATAATTCATTATTACTATTTTCGGGCCAGAGACAGATCAAAGAGCCCACAAGGATGTTTCGTGAGGGATCATCCGCTGTCTTTTAGCATTTTTCATGAGTGTATTAATTTCATCTGTGTATTCGTTATTGAAACAGCATCTTTCATCTCGCCCTTTTCAATTATTGAAATAACCCTTTTATCTACGATGATGATGCCAACCCTATTCTTGTTGGCTGCAAATACTACGACCTGAAAGTCAAAGGCTTCTTGTGATTTAGCTGGTGATAATGTGTACCCATGTGTCATCGACGTGAGTAGTTGATAAATTGTAATATCAAAATAAAAGGACTTTGTCAGAGCACTATATGGAGCTTAATAATGCTAGTTCAATATTTGTTTAATATTAATCAGCGATGTGCAACTCTATTTTCATGAAGAGTGATTTTTATTATGGTGTTATATGATATTTATCCTCCATTCAGCTTTACACGATTTACTTTTATATGCCATTGCAATGTTCTTGTTTATTATTTTACTTTTATCTTTATCGACATTTACAATAGTTTCACCTTAATGGCACTGAATGACCTTAATGTGTCGATGTGCTGTTAAGAATTCATTCATTCATTATATGAGTATTATTCTATTTTATGATATATAGAATAAGTTTAGAAACAAAGTCATGAATGTCTAGATTTATACCTGTTACAGCTTTTGAATGAAGGGTCTGTGTTAACAAGACATTAAAATCATTGGTTGAGAATGACAATAGCAGATTTTCCTTTATCTAACAAGAAAATGATATAGTTTAATTATCTTTTATTCAGCTAGAGATTGACATCAAGCAATTCAGTTTGATTGTCTTTAATTTTACTGGAGATTGACATCAAGCAATTCAGTTTGATTGTCCTTTATTTTGCTGGAGATATAAACCATTTTCAATACACCCCTTTTTAGCTATGCTGATTATGCTGATTCCTGAGATGGGATTTTCTCTCCTGTCTGTCTGTCAATTTTGATCATTTCTGAGACTACTGGGTGGAGGTTGGAGATAGCTATTGTATTTTTAGATTTCCAATTTGATCTACTTTCTATGAGGATCAGATTTGTTCCCATTGTTTTTTTAAAGAAATCAAAAGCTAACTCGAGGTGGTCAAGTCTGTAATGCCGTAGCTCCACCTAGGCGTTGAACAAATTAGACAACTGAACCATCCAGTGCCTCATTTTTGTCATCTTACTTTGGCCTCTGTTTCTGATTTTGAGAAAGGAATGTGGTGGTGACTTAGTGGCTGCCATTGTGGATTTAAATAGTAATTCACAAGAACTTAAGGAACTTTTCGATCTGCTTAACAAATTTATCGTCATCGATCTTATCTGAAAATACTGTGTGAATTTCGTAGATATTTAATGGAAATATGTAGTATTGTCAGGAGATGTCGCTAATCAGTGAAAATTTTCAAGCATGCATATATATCTTGCACCATTCTACTATCTTGCCTCATTCTACTTATCTAAATATAGATTTAGTTTAAGACCTATATTTCATTGATACATTTAACTTATTTTGGTAAAGATGATTAGTGTTTGGTTTTTGAGCATTGGTCACTATAATCATATTTCATGTAATCATAGTGACCGAAGCCAGTGGCCGTTAAATATTGCAGTGACCTATCGGTGACCCACGCCACCACAAATGCTTCTCAAGTGAGACAAGGTGCGGCATCCATACAATTGAAATGCAATTTTAATTATTCATTCCAACTTTTCATCATGGTACTGTTTGATTGAAGAAAATGTGAGGCAATTAAATCAAAGATGCGTGACAAAAGATGAATTATTAAATAATGATGGTGCAATAGGGCAGGAAATTATCCCGGATGATAATGTGTCTATTGTGTTCCGATATCATACAAACGAACCGAGGCTGCCACATTACATGGTCATGTCAGTAAGTGTTACATAATGAAGCCAATGTATTGGATGCCACAGAACTGACACCATCATGGCAACATAGTATATCACATAACAATGGGAGCGATACCCCTCCAGAATACGCCAGTGTCAGCAAAACAAACGGGTAAATGATGTATTTGGCTTTGTTAATAAATGTAGTTCTAATCACATAGTTAAATAGATAACTTTAAAGATTGAATTATTCTATTTGATCGAGTAATTAATTGGGTTTTTCTCGAATATTTCTAACTATTGCTTGTTTGTTACCAGAGGTTTTACCTTATGCATACTTGTGACCAATGCCTGTTACCACCCAAAGCCTCATCCTCTCGTTTGTTGAGACATGTGACATCTTTTGATCAATCCTCCCAGTCTGTTTCAGTTGATTTGAATCATTATATTCCCTGATCTAGTGGCACATCGAGACCTCTGATCACCCACCTAGTCTCACCCTGATCATCAGCTTGCATTACCCCCTGCACATTGAGACCTCTGATCACCCACCTTGTCTCACCCTGATCATCAGCTTGCATTACCCCCTGCACATTGAGACCTCTGATCACCCACCAAGTCTCACCCTGATCATCAGCTTGCATTACCCCCTGCACATTGAGACCTCTGATCACCCACCTTGTCTCACCCTGATCATCAGCTTGCATTACCCCCTGCACATTGAGACCTCTGATCACCCACCAAGTCTCACCCTGATCATCAGCTTGCATTACCCCCTGCACATTGAGACCTCTGATCACCCACCTTGTCTCACCCTGATCATCAGCTTGCATTACCCCCTGCACATTGAGACCTCTGATCACCCACCTAGTCCCACCCTGATCGTCAGCTTGCATTACCCCCTGCACATTGAGACCTCTGATCACCCACCTAGTCCCACCCTGATCGTCAGCTTGCATTACCCCCTGCACATTGAGACCTCTGATCACCCACCAAGTTTCACCCTGATCGTCAGCTTGCATTACCCCCTGCACATTGAGACCTCTGATCACCCACCTAGTCTCACCCTGATCGTCAGCTTGTATTACCCCCTGCATATTGAGACCTCTGATCACCCACCTTGTCCCACCCTGATCGTCAGCTTGCATTACCCCCTGCACATTGAGACCTCTGATCACCCACCAAGAAACACGTTTGTCTCACTCTGTAGTCCTGATAGACCCCTTCATATCCAATGGACAGTGGAACTCCCCTTTCCCCAGAGTGGTTGTATGGGACTTACCCTACTAGGACCCTATGAACGGACTTTTTCAAATCTGTAACCCAAATTTCACCTCTTATGGCAACTTTCACATCCCTATGGGCCTAACTGAATGAAACCAACTTGCCGCTTCTATATAATGGGAAAGCAAACGCAATGCGGACAATTTAAGTCATCGATTGTCTTGTAGGATGTTGCAAAATATATATAATCAATGTTTCCTGCTCTGTGACCCATTTATCTGACAATGTTACTCTAAACGTGAATAGACATTCTTCACCAGTTATTTGTGGATCAGTTTACCTGGGAAACGAATCAGTTGAGAAGATAGTTTTATCAAGTTTTGCTGTATGATACTGGCGGCGTGAGGAGGAGGTGAGGCGGCCATATCATTACCCTGTGTAGCGCAGCTTATCTCCGTCTGCGCTCCCGGCTCCGGCAGCAAGCGCACTGTCGCTATACCCATCTGACAGCAGTCCTCAGGACTAATACATATGTGGGCACAGAAAATAAGTACTGTGGTCTTTATAGCTAGTGGTATATTCACATAGTTGCCTAGATCCACTGCATGTGATATGTTCACTTCACTTGTTTAGAGGAGAGGAGAGTGGATGGACTAGTCAGTATTTAATCATCGTCTGAGTCCGTCACAAGTTGTGGGGCCTTCCTCTGAGCTGCTCGGGATATGTTCATTTCTCCAACAAGGTATGTCTCTCAGTCTCACTTAATGATTTATTTTGGCACGAGCACATATGTTCAGAATAGATAGATAACCAGGATGACAGAAAAGATTGTTAGGTACACACAGATGACAATTTGTGCGGTTTAGCTACTTGGCAGCGAGGAGGTGTGTCACTGTGTGTCACTGCAGTGTTTGTTGTGAGGTATCAGTCTCTGTTGGGGCTCCCTTGCAGACAGACAGGAAGGCAGGCGACTCAGGTGGGATGGCCTTCTACCTGAACATATTGGCTAGTCTCCATGTGTACTTCGTCCTAACCGTCTTTGGCGCCTTCATAAGATGTCACAGGGAAGACGGAGCAATGAAAGGGCAGGGGGAAAAGCCATGTACCACAGCGTCTGACAAAGCAATAAAAACAAAGATTTGCACCCGTATATCTGTCTCGCTAACCCCTCTCTGATTTATATAAACAAATGTATACATTAACAAGTGGTGTAATGTTATGTGAGGTGCAATCGATGTGAAATGAGAAACATGCAAAACTGTGGAAGAATGCCTATGATACGTGCGACAGTCGGGGCAAGGTTGCAGTATTTGTCAGTTGGGTGTCATCCGGTGAAATATTGATCACAATTACTTCTGGCCTGCTTGAATATATCTATAATTCAACCATCAGTGCTTAATCTGGGATTATCTTTTAATGAATTATGCCACAACACAGAATACGATGGTCGCCTTTCATAAGATCCTGCTTTAAATAAAAATGCCCTTTCATATTGCAAATGCCAGACCGTTTTTTTAAGCCTATGTTTGTTCTGCATATTCCGATAAGAATCTTAAACAATCCGTATTTTTTAATGTGAGACTAAACATACCTGGCACGCCCGCCATGTAACACCAAGTCAATAGTCTATACTAAACAATACGGATATCGTTTTGCCCCTGTTGTCGTTTACATGTCAAGTATTGGAAATCTTAGAATATTCAGAAAGGCAGATATTTGATTGACAAAGGGGACCTTGGTACAGAGGAGTTGGCGAGTGGTGTGGCATCGTGGGTGTTAAAGGTGGGATGTTTGCATCGCTCAGCATTCCACCACAGCAATGTCAATAAAGCATTGCTTCTGTCATTTTCTTGTCTTTTGTTGGGGCGCCAAGTCATGGCAGGCTTACAGGCAGCGGTTAGCAGACAGCGGGGCTCAGGTAGCCGAGTATGGGCGGCATGTAGGTGTGTAATATATCTGCCTTGTAAATAGGCGGAGAAGTCAGTGGGGCGTACCGCAAGGCTCTATTTCCACTTAACAGAAAACAATGTCATCCCACCACTCACCTTCCGCCTTTTTTGTATTCAAAAGATGTCAACAAAGCATATTTGTTTCTTAAACATCAAACAAATGTATGGGGAACATATGCGATTTTCTCTTCTGCATTTCTCACCTGTAACACTTTCCTCTAGAACTGTGTATTACCTCTGACACTTTCTCCTAAGAATCTCCTCTCTAATTGTGAGCTATTAACATCTCCTCTATAATTGTCAGCTATTAAATTCTCCTCTCTAATTGTCAGCTTTAAGACTGTTTTCTCGAAGTGTTTCCAGACTATTTTTGTCAAATGTTTGTCTAACTGCTGCTTCTCCAATTTGTACCTGCATGAAATTCTTCTGAAATTATCAAGTCGAAACTCTCCATTTTTCTTGTATATCATTAGAATATTAATTTCATGTTTATCGAAAGACTCTGCATTTGTTTGCTAAAAGATGTCCTCACCAACTGTTAGCTATATCGAGGCTCCCCACTCTAACCGTTGCCTATAAGACTCTGGTTCCTAATTATAAGCTATAAGACTTCCTATCTATATTTTTCTGGTATACTTTCCATTCCATATCTCTTATGCAATAGTTGTTTACCGTTATATAGCTTCTTTATGTCCATACAGACAATTCCTGGTGATCATAGAATTTACCATTGTGCCACCATTAGGGTATTAAACATAGTGTAGACATGTAGAATAGATTTGTAATCCTATTCCTACCCAGAAGCAGAGTAAGAAGATTAAAATACTGCGTGGTGAGGGTATAAAGTAGAATAATCTTTCTCATTAAGGCTTGCACACCTCTCCACAGTGATGAGATTTTCAATACTGATACATCCTTCTGCATTTAATTATCAAGCTTTTTGAAAAGTTACATTTTGTTATTTTAGTGTAAGTTATGAGATCAATGAAGACAATTTGATACACATTTAATTCAGTTTTCTCACAAGGTAAACAAATCAATCAAAGTTATATAAGCATATGTGTGAGATGACGGTGAGTGTTGCCGGTGTGTGAGCAGAGTGGTGAGTGGGATGACTGTGACAGGTGTATTAAGGTTCATATGATGATCATAGCGTGACACAGAATACGACTGGGCCCTGTGATATGACCTAGCATGACAACTCACTGTCTGTTAGTGTAATGGGCGTACAGTCCTAAAATATGCTGACAACTCATGGAAGGGGACCATCGAATGTATTTTTATGACAGGTAGTGTTGTAATAGATGACAGGTGTCATGCCCCAGGGCAATATACAGTACTACACAAACATCTCATCAAATAACTGTTGTCATTTAAGACACAATGTTTTCTTTTTGTGTATTATGATCCTTTTCAGCATAATTTAAACTGTATTAGGTCAAATTGAAGCCTGTCACTGGGATTCAATGTCCGTCTCTTTTCGAAGCTGACACAATTATCACCACATTGGCACATTATCACAAAAGCATGTTGAAATAAATGCCGATCTTTAATAAGCAGTTGTATGGTACTGGCTGGAATGAGGATGCAGACAGTTTCTTCGAATCCAGAGAGACATATAATCACTGAGCCACATCAAACCCTTCTTTTAAAGAACAAAAAAATGTTTCCTTCCCCCAAGAAAATGTCTTAGGAAGTCGGGTTCTCTTAATGGGCAAACCGTAAATATATCCTCAGATAGTTTCATTCTAAAATAGGGAGCGCCGTCTGATAATAGGTAATTGCACCGTCTGGACATAAGTGCTCCGATCTAGTCTTCCTTTATACACCTATAAAGACTCCTTTAATACCTTATCAATGAAGACTGTGTAAATATCTCAGCCTAAGCTAAACCTCAAAGTGCACCTAAATCATGATTCATACACATCATGACTCATTTTAATTTGTTTAGTGTCACCCTGTCAGGTATGACAGTATTGTAGGTTTTATCTAATAAAATCATATTTTTATGCTCTGTACCATGTGTCGGTCTATCATATAACCACCGTTTGCTTTTTCTTCCTGACATTATTATAGCTGTATCGTGTAACCCTAACATTCCTTGTCCAAATTGTCATTTATTCTTCATGACTTCATTACAGATAAATAAATATCATCAGATTCATTTTACCTGCTGTTCGATTGTTCCTCGTCATAATTTGTAAATTTATATACCAATACCCTCAAAGTATTTTTCCAACTGTTTTTATATTGTGAAGACTGTACATATTATAACGCTAAGATTCCTTGTTACACTGATCCTATTCTTATGTGTATGGCATCATAGTATCACTAGATGTATCATTATACTTGAAATCCGTTTATATCCGTTCTCGTGTCTTTATGACATCACTGTGTGTCATATTATACTCAAATTCCATATCACACGGCTCCTATATATCTTTATTTTTGGTATGACATATTATCTTTCAATTAGGCGCCGATTCTCCTCGGAGATCAATCACAAGACCAACGTCCATCAAAATCCCTGCTACTCCTTACAATATCATTGTATATTTTCTTTCTAAACACATATTTTGTCCTAATCTACCTCCTGTTCTTTAAAGCATCTTTTATGTTAGTTAAGTCCGTTTTGACAACCTATTTGTAAAGATTTACCTTAAACAATCCTGTTTGATTAAAGATGGACTTTATCAAGGAATTAAATCTAGTAGCCAGCTAGAACATGACTCTGTAACATATAATCTTTTGAAATTCATTCCGGTCATTATATCTCCTAGGTTTCCTTCACTTCAAATGAGAATTGTTGCTGAATTGTTCTCATTTGTGGCCTGCTTTAAGGGAAAGAACTGTTTCCACCTTCACCCTCCCGCAATGTGGAAAATGATGTAGTTTAACACATCCTGAACCTAGATTTATTTCAGTCAGTCTCATGCACTTCAATGCAGATTGTGTTATTGTTCAAATTTGTTAACTGTCTTGTAATATAAATATTGTTCTCTTTTATTGTTTACTATCAATACCTTTTGTTCTGCACACTAAAAAGATTAATGTAATAAAGAAATATCAAAGGTAAAACTGTCATTCAATCCAAATTAGCTGAAGACGGACTTTTTGACAGATTTATTTAACTTAAATCTTAAACGAATTCTTGTGTAATTTCAAATTTTAATTACCTTTGTACCATTTTCCATACAATTATTGCCGGTATCAAATATTTAATACAGATTCATTCATTAAGCCATTTTGAAATGTCATTGTGATTCAATCTCACCGTAATCGTATTATGAATGCTACCAATTCCCAGCTTAATCAAAGTTGGTCAGCAGATAGTATGCCTGGCCACTGATAACACAGCACTCCCTTTATTATTATAATAGAAACGTCACCTATCTCCGGTGACAACGTATTCAAGTTTAATGTAACAATAAATGGTTACTGATGACATGAGCAAGTTATAGTCCGAGTAAATAGGCAATGTATAGTTTAGCGAGGTTGGTGTTGATTTGGTACCGAGGCACCAGTCTAGGGTGTGTCTGCACATTGATTACAACTTAATCTCGAGGCAATGTTGTGTTATATAAGGGTTACATTTGTAATTCCATCGGTTGACAACACATAACTAAATCTATGCAGCGCAGTGGCAGTGAACTACATGCCTTAAGCTGAACGCAAAGCAAACCATTCTATCCCCCACAACCTATTTATTTACTCTTATACTTACATTAACATGGTAAGGGGATTCATATCTATTTTCTTATTGTTGCAAAGATTTTAGTTCTGTCTATAGGGTGGAGTTGATATATGTTGAATTCGGTGGCTGGGAAATGTCGCATTCTTAATAGTAAAAGTGATTCATAGCTGGGCTTCTTGCCTGTCTCCCCGGACCACATCGATGACTGTAGACAAAAAACATCAATATATTTTCACAATGGCGTTTGTGACAGTCAGGAGAGCCGTCAGGGTAATATGAGTACGTCTTGTTGTCAGGAATGTTGGATTGATTAAATGACTGAGCAGTGTGATAAAGTGCCCGAGCAGTGTGATAAAGTGCCCGAGTAGTGTGATAAAGTGCCCAAACAGTGTGCATAAGTGCCCAAGCAGTGTACATAAGTGCCCAAGCAGTGTGCTAAAGTGCCCAAACAGTGTGCTTACGTGACTGAGCAGTGTACTGAAGTGGCAGTGTGATAAGTAACCAAACAGTATGATAATGTGCCCAAGTAGTGTGACTAAGCAATGTCATAAGGTGATTGGCCGGGTGATAAAGTGACCGAGCAGTGTGCTAAAGTGACTGGGCAGTGTCATAAAGTGACGAAGTAATGTCATAAAGTGACTGATAGTATGATAAAGTGACCGAGTAATGTGATAAAGTAACTAAGCAGTGTGATAGAGTGACTAAGCAGTGTACTTAGGTGACTGAGCAGTGTGTTAAGTGACCAAGCAGTTTGATAACTGACTGAGCAATGTGATAAAGTGACTGGACAGTGGACTAAAGTGACTGGACAGTGGGCTAAAGTGACTGAGAAGTGTGCTAAAGTGATTGAGCAATGTGATAAAGTGACTTAGTAGTGTGCTAAAGTGATTAAGCAAAGTGACTGAGAAACTTGAGAAAGTGACAATGCAGTGTAACGGAAAGGTTTTTGCAATGAGATAAAGGAGTAATGATGTAAACTTATATTGTAAATGCCAGTGTGCCAAATTATCAATCTTGCAATGCCAGTGTGAATCAAGGACAGTGTTCCTTAGTGACCATGTTATTTAGAGACATTGTTCTTTAGTGACAATATTCTTCAGGGGCCGCGCAGAGAGGCGCTTGGAGAGGAGTGTGGTGAAGTGTATTTGGGTATTGATGGGGCGTCGTTCCCTTGACACTGATCACTTATGTAATATTAATGAACACTACAGTATTCATGTTTGTCTTCAACTTGAGATGTTCCATACTCGGCTCTCGTATGCATGCAGATCAGCCAGGAGTACCCCAAATCAAAATGCAATGCAATTAACGGCTGCAAAATTAGTTTACATTTTACACGGAATTAAATTGAGATTTAATTGTCGAGTTAGGAATATATGGGTAGATGTGTTTTTGTGCACTTCATAAGCGATGCCTGAAGATCATTTGCCAATTTCTCCCAGTATTACCGGCCCAAAATGAATGCAGCTTGGCTGGTGTTCAGCCCACTTCGTTTTTTCCCCAATTCCAGCTCGTGACGACGCCAAATACCTTTGCCGAGCACTGTGAATGTTGCTATTTAATATTCTCGTTTGCCAACTGCAATCCTCTAAGTAGATCTGGAGTATTTTCCTAACTCGTTTGCAATCAAATCATATGCTTACATTACGCACTTCTAATTCACTTTCAGCCACATTACGGACATAAAAATACATTTTCAGCGAAGAGCACCTTAATAAACTTATGGAATCTAGTTATTGTAAATGGTCCCAGGAAATAGCTCGGATATTAGAAGTACATGATGTTTAATGACGATTCTCGGGATCAATCTTTTAAACATGGAGTATGTTAAGCCTTTGACTGGTTCAAACCTGGTGACAAAAGTAGTATATCGGATATCAAACACTTAACTCTGCAGGTCGCCGTTTCACAAGGAGAAAAGGTCAGTTCGTAAATTAAATGTCAGATTTATTATATATGTATATATCTACGATTAGCTTTACACATATACAAATTATTGAGAAGCAATGTTTACTATTACAAAAGTAATTGCAGAATTAACAGGGAAGCAAGATACATATAAGACATGTAGTAAATTCAGAATGATACAATACATTTGATTGTGTGTTACGCTTATAAAATAAAGGGCAATGCACTAAGTCCAATTACATGGAAGGTGAGATTCTATCCTTTCATATATATGTAAGGATGTGATTCTATTTTATCAAATAATATCGAGAATATACGCACACAGTTCAATGGTATTACGCCATATTCTGCCCAAACCTCTCTTATTTTGCATCACATTGCAAAGCCATTCGGTCTGATCCAAGTATTATCATGACTGAGCAATATCTACAATTTGCCTTACCAAATCTATACAAGCTGACAAACTAATTATAATTTGCATGACAAAAATTCCCAGACTGATCGAGGCGTGCACCCTGCTGTAGCATGTCTCTAATTAACATGGTTATTGAGCAATCAACCATCGACCAACTATGAATACTGGTCTGAAGTTTACAATTGAACAATCCTTAATCACTGCTCATTATGACATAAAAGCAGTGCTCCAATACATTATTCAAAGATCGAACCCATTTCCTTTGTTTCGCTATGCATAATTAGCATATTCAGGTTAGGCTGTATGGATCGCATTATTATCATGTCATGCCTGTGTAGCTCTTTCATAACCTTTCCAATACTTGCTATCTACTAATCTGTACAACTACTATGGTTTCGGTTAAGAAGTATCTCCCAAATTGATATGCCACATATGATGGACTAGAATGTGGCTGACGGCTGTTTTGTTTTAAAGCTTTGAAAATGTTTGAAAGAACTGTTTCACTGAACAGATTTCACCAGGAGAAAAGGATCCCAATTCATAATTGTAACCCACGTGTTTTATGTTAAACAAGTCTATACCCAGTTGAACAGTATCAATAGAGTGTTAACTATACTTATAGATCAGGAACACATGCTCACTGTGGGGTTTACCTGTGTTGTTTTTATGAGATTGTCTTGCATAAAGGTCATATAAACTATGGTGTAACTTACAAAAGGACAGATCGTAATATGACACAATATAAGGTTAGGTATCACATGCCAATATCAGACAAGGTACACACTATATATATATATATATATATATATATATGAAATATGAAATATGAATATATATATATATATATATAAATATATATATATATAAATATATATATTTATATATATATGAAATGTATTATTCCATCAAATTTATCTATTTTATTGAACTACAATGAATATTTTGTGCTATGCAGAAGTCACTGAACATGCTTTTCAATGGGTTTCTCAAAATATGTGAGACTTTGCTTGACTAGTATTATACATAGGAATGGATGGATCATGAATGGAACATGATTTTTAATTCTTGTGTGCTATGCTATTAGCAACGGTCATTCGCCACAAGTTTGTCTATAATGTAAGTAGTTTCACAAAGCATGTCCCAAGCTGTGTAAAGTAGGATCGGACTGAGGGATATAGCATCAGGATGTGGAAGTTATAATACTAACAAGAAGATCAATACATGGCCCATACCCCTGCATTTTCTATGGACACACCATTGAAACATGCAGTCTGTTATTTAGTGCATGCCGTTCATAATTATTGCAAGCATAATAGCAATTTCCTATGACACAACACCAGCATGGATAGAGGGGCCATTCTGACACCTTCTGTACTTCTGCAGAGTGCAAACATATCATAACAGAAGAATATTGATCGCTTACGGGTGTTCATGTTCCTTGTTTCAGCTTCTGCTAAACCTCGATGACAAACAATGTCTCTTCATATTAATGCAAAATGACCTCTTTTATTCATTGTTAGTGCCCAGAATTCGATTAGACTAACACATTTATCGGCGATACTTAGTTCCATTAAACTTAAAAGGCTGGTCACAGTGTGATCACAAAGATTATGTTCTCAAATTAAGACATCAAAGAGATTTACTAAAATATCGCATGACCACGCTCAGTGAGTAGGAAATCGATGCATGCCACAAAGAAACAGGCATAGTAATTATGACTATAATCAAAACATACTATATTAAAAATGCATAGAGAAAATAAAACATCATTAATAATTAAAGGTATTTTCTGAAGTGACAGTTTGTTCTGAATGTATGAACTGTGCACGGGCCGTGGTGCAGTCGGTAAGATTGCAAGCTTATTAGCACGCTTTCTGTGTGATGATCCAAAGGTTGTGGGCTCGATTCCCGGCCATGCCGAGATTGTATTCATGTTAATTTCTGAGCTTAGGCCCGTGCCTGAAGTTTTAACCTATTATCTTTGTAAATATCTAATTGGATGGGTTCTCATGTCAAGGGCCTGCGACATGACAATTCAGAGAGACAGCACTATATCTGCTACAAGTAGGTCTCATCATGAAATGACTGAAATTTTGAAAATGAAAAACTAAAAGTATAAAATTTAGAAAACAAGAGAATCAACTTTGTATACAATGGATAAAATTAAGTCATTGTTAAATATGTACCAAACTAAAACTGAAAGGAAGAAAATAATCCTTTCACCAAACTCTCGCGATTTAATCTGATCGAAAGAGTAGTGGTCCACACTATTTCCTCGAATAGATATAAACTTGGATATATATGGAGACAAACACAAGGAAGCAATAATGTCGGCCTCAGCCTCACTCAATTAATATTCTGCAATGTTATTACGGAAAGTATGCTTGTCAATCTGTGCTGAGCAAACATTCATTTATTGCGATTGAGATATAAAGTATGGCTGTCAGACAGACATTTTCACAATGCATTATTAGGCACGAAATGGTACGAAATGGCTGTCAGACAGTCATGGAAAGAGCAATTCATTTGTACGTTAAATTTGGCCATCGACAGACAGACATAGACACTCAGATTATATACATATCAATGCAATCTCATGTAAGACATGAATGTCAAGCAGACATAAACACTCAGATTATTAAATGCATTATATAGTTGTGTATAAAGCTTGGCTCTCAGGGACACAAAAACAATTATCAGAAAGACCGAGAATAACATATAAAATGCTGAACAATTCATTCTAATAAAATATCAAATATATGGATATAAGAAAGTCTTTCATCACATCAAGACAGACAATGTGTGGTGGGTAAAAGTTATGTAGGAAAACAGTCATGATCATTCACTGGGGAATGTTATATTCCTGAAAGAAAATCATACCTCATGCATGTATCACAATTTGTGTAATGATAACTATTCTCCGTGATTCTGTGATAATAGCACATTGTCACATTAACAAACAGTTTAGTTATTCAGTAGATGCTCTTTTCTCCGCTCGGATCTTAACACAGAACATTGACAGGTATGTCAAATTGTTATAAAGGTACACAGTTGTATTGTGCAGAGCAGTTATTATACAAAACATATTATCATGCCTTTGATGTGTACTGGGCATGTTCCGCTTACATAACAGCACAGCACGATACTTCATGATAAGAGGTTCTAGAATTTCTTTAGAAACGACTTGTGGTTATGTCTTGGGATAAGTAAAGGAAGACAAGTACACAAATATCATATATTAACCCCATGTTTTGCAGGAAATGTTAAGTGAACATGAAATATAGATTTAAATTGTTATGTGAACATACTGTATTTAAGAAACCAATTTCAACCACTAAAATAATTAATATAAAGTAATGGATATTGGTTAGTTAACGGTAAAGTGAAATATGAGGACACTCTGACATAAAACAGGAGCACCCACTTTCTACCCCCAGCTTTGAATATCTCCTTTTAGGCATCTCAGGATAGTAATCTTATTACTAATTGCATTTTTTTCCATTCACGTTAATTTAAATTCCCCACTCTCATCAAATATCTACAGTCATGTGGTAACAAAGCTCTCAAAATATGTTGAATAAAATTTGAATTGCATGCGTTATAAGTATTTATATGTTATGGGGACTGTACGGTGTGATAAAGGGGGTTAAATAAAAGGAAACCAAAGAATTAATTTTGCACACAATTGATTTATTATCTATAAATCTGATCCCTCAACCCAAGTTTACCTAATGTACATGCGACCATTAACGTCTGTCGCCGCGCCACCTGGCGAGTAACTATGGTACTATAATTAGGTAAACTGAACATACACATATATTAACCTTCTAATTAACACATAGTACATATAGTTACACACATCTTACAAATATCAATCTATAATTAATACACTTAAAGGGTTGCAATACATGCTAATCCCCCTTGCCCCCATATGGGCATGTACCTAATATTAGGAACCCTATTAAAACTGGGTGGGATGGCGGGTGATCGTGGTGGTCAGCAACAGAATGATTGAGGTATGAATTGCCCGCCAAACCTTGCGTCCTCACGTGATCAGTCGGTTGTCATGGCCACCACCATACCCCGCGGTGGACCCGCATACCCAACGTGACCAGGGGTCATACCAACGTGACACCTATCGGTTTCCATATTTAACACCTCTTATAAATAAGCAAGCATTAAATAAAAGGAAACCAAAGAATTAATTTTGCACACAATTGATTTATTATCTATAAATCTGATCCCTCAACCCAAGTTTACCTAATGTACATGCGACCATTAACGTCTGTCGCCGCGCCACCTGGCGAGTAACTATGGTACTATAATTAGGTAAACTGAACATACACATATATTAACCTTCTAATTAACACATAGTACATATAGTTACACACATCTTACAAATATCAATCTATAATTAATACACTTAAAGGGTTGCAATACATGCTAATCCCAGATTAATATTTATGATGGATAAATTATCAAATTATCAATATTAAAGCCCATGTATTGGCGTGGGATCGTTTTTTAACTGTTGTGTGCTAATTTGGAAGAATATGTTATTTCTTTTGAACGGTTGTCCCTGACATAAAGCTTGTAAGCTTGGGAGCGCCACAAGCCTAGCTTGGCTACATCTACATCGCTCCAGTTATTAAGATTTGCTTGAGATGCGGAACCGCTCCTCAGACTATGGGTGGTGTAGAGGGTCGGGTCCTTGCCTAACGTGCTAACCAGGGACTTTATCGTACTGTTTAATGAAGTCTTAGATATGGGAGACCCTGAGCCTAGCACTAACAGAGGGGCATCGGGGCAGATGCGCTTTATGCTCGCTCTGAGCGCCAGGTAATCCCACATAGTACACACTGCACAGATCTTGTGCCTGGAGCACCCAATCGTTTTCTTGAAACCATGGGGGGAATTTTTTGAATTTTGAACCTAGAAAGTCATGAACTTTGAGCCCTGGTGGAGACCAAAATTGACTGAAGAAACTGGCGGTGGGGGGGAAATGGTTGTGCCCGTTAGGTAATGAGTCACAGAGGTGTATTCTGCCCCCCTTAAACACCCAAAGAAACCCAGGGAGAGGGAGGCCGCCCAGGCCAACCCGTCCAGGCCTGGGGGAAGTAAAGATATCATTTGTTGAAGAAGATGAAATTTAATAGGGGCTTTTTGCATAGGTGGGGGGGAATTAGAAAAAACTGACTTAAGGGCTAGCTGAACCCTTGGGGTACTGGTGGGAGGAGGGGGCAGGCCGTTGGCTATGTGCATGGCCCTAATGGCTGCTAAATAAACATGTACTGTACTGTGAGCCAAGCCCTGCCTACCTTTAGACATAACCGTGCCTGTGAAGGCTATAAACCTGAGGACCGTTAGCTCGTCCGCTGGCATAGGGTGTAAGCCATAGTTAAGGCAAAACCTGCAGAACATTGACTGAGCCGAACTATATGTGTTCCTGGTGGTGGGCCGGTGGCCGTTGTTGACCAATGTCTCTACCCTCTTGTCAAGATCTACAAAATTAACATTAAAAAATGGTGAACAATTGGTGTTCAGTGAGTTGATATAACAATGGTTTTTTGGCGAGCCTGCGTGGCTAACGTGCCTGCGTGGTCACTTGCGAGTGGCCAGAGTGACTCGTTCGAGAGTCCTACCACTTGGTGGGCAACATCATAACATCTAAAACATATAATATAATATCATAAATATAATATCTGTAATACCGGGTATTCCCGTTATGTAATATACTAAATTATTTAAATTTTTTATACATTAAAGTAAGAAGAACATATCTGCTTTAAAATACCAGGGAGGCTGAACTGCCGGGGGTCAGTTAGCCAATACCCTTATCCCTCATGTCTTTACAACAGTGAAGATGAAGATATTAAAGTCATTAGGCATATAGTGTCTCTAATGGATAAATGCCAATTTGGCCAAATGTCAATAAATAAAAAGATGAGTGTGAAAGTATGGCTCCGGTGAAGGTGCCTGGGCTGCCCTGGCAGGGCCAGTCAGTCAATAATCATATAGGATCTCCTCAGGAGGGGTACCTAACATATCACAACCAGGCATTAAACCTCTGAATCGAGGTGTATCCAGTCTGCTGAGGGCGTCGGCTGGACCATTGTACAGGGTCCCGAGATGGAATGCCCTGTAGTCAATGTGGTATATGCTGGTATAATAGTACAAGGAGCGAATCAAGTTCATCATGGCTGGATCCCTTGACTTCTTATCGTTAATGCAATAGCAAACTGCTATATTGTCAATGTTCATCGCTACCTTTTTATATTCAAGCCTGGGACCAAATGTGGCTAACGCTACTACGACTGCCATCAGTTCACGCCATGCAATAGACATACTCCTGATCCAGGCATGTTTATGGATAAACGGCAGCATGATCCATGACTGTTCGAAGACTACTCCAAGTCCCACATCTGAAGCATCCGTGAATAGGATTAGAGCCTCCTGCATGGTCCACTCAGTGGGGAATAGGGTCACGCCGTTGTGTGAACGTATACAGCGTTTCCACCAGGAAATGTCAGCCCTAGCCTCGTGAGAGAGGCGAATTTTATGGTGGAGGGCTTTTGCCCTCTTGGCTAGATGAATGAGGCGTCTTGTGAATATTGAGCCCCCAGATACAACTTTTGAACAAAACGTTAGTTTGCCCGTTAGGGACAGAAGCTCCCGCTTGGTGGCGTATCTGTTAGTGGTGAAACTGTCCAAAATATTGGTCACCTCCTGTAAACGTTCCTCAGATATCATAAGCCTCTTGTTGATGGTGTCTATTACAATCCCTAGGAACTCCAGGACCTTGGCTGGGCCTAACGTCTTTTTATTCTGGATCTCAAAACCTCCCATCTGAGCTGTTTCGATCACTATATCCAGGGACCGTTTACAATCAGCCTCACTGTTACTTATGCACATGGAATCGTCCAGGTAATGGATTGTATCCTGTGAAGCACCCCTTTTCTTGCAAATGAACTCTAGTGCAGTTGCAAAGTCATCAAACAGTCGGGGGGCGCTACGCAGGCCAAATGGCAAACAGGCCATCTGATAATACTTATTGATACCGTTAACGTCCGGCCACATAAATCCCAACAGGTGTCTGTCGTCTGGGTGAACTTTTATACTCTGGAAGGCGTTAGCCAAGTCCGTCTTGGCTAGCCAGGGGTCGCTATATTGTTGTATGCGGTGAACTGCATCGTCAACTGTGGCGTAAACCAGAGAAAATTCATCCCCATCTATGCTATCGTTGATGGACCAGCCCGGTGGCCAGGAAAGGTCATGTATAACGCGCGTTTTTGACTTATCTTTCCTCGTAAATGCACCTAACGGTGAGGACCTAAAATTAGGGGGGAGGTCCTTAAGTGGACCTTCTACTCTACCTAACTCCAAATTATCACAAACGAACTTTGTGACATCCTTACTGTGTGTTAGACTAGATTTCCAATTAGGAGAAACGTTTTCAAATTGCTTGCCTGTGTATCCTACCCTAACGCCCTCTAGGGCCCTCTTGTGGAGGTCATCAGCTAGAGTCTTATCAGGATAATCCTGCAGCCAGTGGCGCCAAAACTCAGGTTTGAGGAACGTATTTGACGCCACCGGCGGCACACTTGCCCTGCTTGACACAGGTGTCAAAGGGCAAAGGGCCTCTGCACTGTCTGCATGCATGCAGACGGCGGCAGCCCTTGAAACTACATTTGAGGGTCTGAAAGTTGTTGCAAATCTCGTTTTGAACCTGGCGCGCCTTGCTGGGTTCACGCGCCGGCGGGTAATTACCCGTCGGCGCCGCCCTTGGAAAGGGGCAATCTGCTTGCCTAACGTGATCGACAGACATGCAACGTGGGCAAGTCTGGATGTTGGGCTTAACTGCGGTGGTATCTAAAATTGTGTAAACTAGGTGCGGGTTTATCCTACCAAATTCGATAGATGCCTTACTTAATTCTAACCTGTGCTTCATATCCAGGGTGGAAACGTTGTACCATCGATAACGTTTGTCCCAAGACATGATTTGCCTACGGTACTCGGCCATCTGATCATATACATATAAACCATGCTGATGTACCATGAGCCTCTCGTACTCACCCCATGCCTCTAACCAGGTAGATAAGTCAAAAACACGCCTGCGCTGCCTTTTCTGACGATAGGCAATAGCCCCAGTATTGTCCACATATGATTCGATGTTATTGATGTTATCTGATGGCATGTGCATGTTCAACAAAAAATCATCAATGTTAACAAACTCACCCATCAGGGCTGCTTTGACTGTCTTTTCTGGTGTGCTCTGGACCTTGCACAGCCTGCTGTAGTCAGTGATGCCCTCGACGTTGGTCAAGCCTGGCAGCTGCCCGCCTAGCTGGGGTGGTGAGTTGGCCGTCGGTGGGGGAGCCAGCCCCGGGAGCAGTGCTGATTCCTGGTTCTGCCAAGCAGGCCCGAAATGAGCTGCTGCCCCCTGTTGAGTGTTCAATAGTTGGACAGGGGGGGTAGCCTGTAGGCAACCCTGGGCCCCGTCGAGCCGCCCCTGCAGTGAAGCTACTGTTTTACATAGTTCCTCATGTGAGCGGAGCATTAATGAAAGCTGTGACATAATGGAAGGCAACTCACTCAGATTACTGTGTGCTTGACTAACGCTCGCTGGTCCTTGAGCAGGGGTTGTTCCTAGCTGCAGGCCAGGTGTGGCCACGATGCGAGGAGTGTCCGTGCAGGTGGGGGTTACCCCCAAGAATGGGTTGCCGGTACTAAGTACCGGTGATGCCGGGTCGTCGGTATCGGTATCGGTAGCGGTAGCCTCCTGCTGATACACTGGGGTTGGCCCTGGGGGGTGGCTGGACTCGCCTCCAGCCCCTCTTGTGCAGTTCCCTATACCTGTAAGGCCCTTGTGGCCCTTGGCCGGCTCTCCGCAAGCTCTGCATGTCCTCTCCCGGGCGGACATCTCTGGAGGAATGGACACTCAACTAGTCTGTAACGAGTCTATATTGAGATAACCAGGGTTAAACAGCCCTTTAAAACTTGGTTAATAAACGAAGAACACTTATGGCACACTACTCCTTACACATCCACGGCACATGTTACAAGACAAAGAAACACCTGACTAACAGTCCAGGACTAACGTCGCCACATGACGCACAGGACACCACAACTGGACAGGACGTTACAACATGATTCTGTTACTTAGACCACCACATGGGTACTGGACGCGTACCCGGCGCCCCTAGCTCTGTCCCTGCACATACCTGGCTAACGGAGACGACGTTGGGTGCAGGCGAGGAGGAGTGGAGGAGTTGACGTCCGAAGATCGTGGTGGTCAGCAACAGAATGATTGAGGTATGAATTGCCCGCCAAACCTTGCGTCCTCACGTGATCAGTCGGTTGTCATGGCCACCACCATACCCCGCGGTGGACCCGCATACCCAACGTGACCAGGGGTCATACCAACGTGACACCTATCGGTTTCCATATTTAACACCTCTTATAAATAAGCAAGCATTAAATGTAGGATACATTAAGAGTCCAGCATGATATCGACAGGTGAATTGATTAACCGACTGGCTATGCAAGGGGATACCTGGCGGTCGCGAACATTCAGTCGCCAACCGACAGGGAAGGAAACATGATAACTATAGAGTTAGATTAACACGATAGTTAATTGCAACATTTAGTTTGCACAATATTATATGTGATTATCTATTAGTATTATATGTATTTGTATTTATAAGTCGGGATAGGTCGATTTATTTGTTGTAGGGATTGCTCACAAATAATTAATTTGTGTGGAAATATGAATTGTCTCCAAGTTAACCGTATTTATGACGCAAAGCTAGATCAGGTTAAGATGTGAGTAATAAGCAACACACTATCTGTGTCTCAACTTTAATATGAAATCAAATTCAATTTAAAAAAAGATATGAAATATATGACATATGCAATTTATCACAATTGCATGTCGATGTGGCAAAATGAGGCATACGCAAGAACATATACATACATTGTAGTCCTTTTGGCCGGAAGGTTAAACAATTAACTGGCATGGTATTAATATATATATATATATATATATATATATATATATATATATATATATATATATATATATATATATATATATATATATATATATATATATATATATATATATATATATATATATATATATATATATATATATATATATATAGACTCCACCATTACCTTACTCCACTTCACTTCCCAAGTCATTGATATTTTCATATCAGAAAGCACATCATGGGTTTCAGAGGAGTTCTTATTATGGTGAATTACCAAGGCATTACTTAATAAAGGTGTCTCGAATAATATTTCATAGCTAATTTATCTGCTGAAGCTTTTATTAGCGGGGCGGTTCCATGCATGATGTATGTATGGGTTTATATGTTTATGATATTACTGGGAAAATGCAAACACATAAATCAAGCCGTTTATGGAGTGTTGCTCAATTAAGTGAAGTCAGCCACAGTAGCTTATTCATTTCAAGCAAAGTGACATTAACGGTCAGTGTTGCAAGCATACCACTTTATGATATACAATTATACCTCTGCACAATATTATTTCAAATGATCATAGCCCAGAATATGACAGTGCAACTCAGCGTGTTATAGAATGTCATCATGTGACGTCATTATACTGCACATATGTGCATGTGCCAGAATGTGACATCATACTGTACATATGTGCATGTGCCAGAATGTGACATCATACTGTACATATGTGCATGTGTCAGATTGTGACATTTAAATTTTGACGGAAATCCGTCTGTAGACGGAGGACCAGCACCCATGACAATAACTCTGCACAATATTATTTCAAATGATCATAGCCCAGAATATGACAGTGCAACTCAGCGTGTTATAGAATGTCATCATGTGACGTCATTATACTGCACATATGTGCATGTGCCAGAATGTGACATCATACTGTACATATGTGCATGTGCCAGAATGTGACATCATACTGTACATATGTGCATGTGTCAGATTGTGACATCATACTGTACATATGTGCATGTGTCAGATTGTGACATCATACTGTACATATGTGCATGTGTCAGATTGTGACATCATACTGTACATATGTGCATGTGTCAGAATGTGACATCATACTGCACATATGTGCATGTGTCAGATTGTGACATCATACTGCACATATGTGCATGTGTCAGATTGTGACATCATACTGCACATATGTGCATGTGTCAGATTGTGACATCATACTGCACATATGTGCATGTGTCAGATTGTGACATCATACTGCACATATGTGCATGTGTCAGAATGTGACATCATACAGTTAAGTCCATGACATCATCACCTTAATTATCTATCCTTATATCTATGTTGATGTGTCTTAAATCAACCATTCATTCATTCTTTCTGTATTTGAAGATCGGAGAGCAGATTCCAATTTTGGAAATAATGTGATTTTTCTTCCAAGAAGGTAACTGAAAATAGACATTCATTTCTATGTCTGTTGGAAATATGTAGCCGCTAATCACATAAGCTACCCACCTGGCTTTCTGTCCTCATTACATCAGCTTTAACATTTTGGTCTTTGTCAGAGATTATTTCTCAGAAGTTGACAACACTATGTCTCCGCGTTATCAATGTTATGTGGGTATGTTTTATTTCAGTGTATTGTTTGTATTGGAGTCAAAGACGAAAGCGTTCCACTCTCCTAGACCCATACTCCAGACATTAAGCAACATTCACCATTATAGATACCTAACATCAAGCAATGTTCACCATTATAGATACCTAACATCAAGCAATGTTCACCATTATAGATACCTAACATCAAGCAATGTTCACCATTATAGATACCTAACATCAAGCAATGTTCACCATTATAGATACCTAACATCAAGCAATGTTCACCATTATAGATACCTAACATCAAGCGATGTTCACCATTATAGATACCTAACATCAAGCGATGTTCACCATTATAGACCCCTAACATCAAGCAATGTTCACCATTATAGACCCCTAACATCAAGCAATGTTCACCATTATAGACCCCTAATATTAAGCAATGTTCACCATTATAGACCCCTAACATTAAGCAATGCTTATTATTATAGACCAGAGGATCATTGATCATTGTTGAATCATGTCAGCATATATTTTTGACATGGTCAGTTATTTGCTCTGATAGCCCTAATACAGTTACTGTACATTGTGAGATTTCTTTTAGAAATGTAAAACAACAACATACAGGTTAGTATGGGACTAAAGGCCAAGCTCACACAACAACTTTTAATAAACACGGCATATTAGGTTATCTAAGCTGATGTCTCTGGTACCAAAGCACTGCAGTATTTGTCATGTGGTAGGTACTAACTATTGCATGTTGAACCAATTACAACAATGTGATATGGTGCTTTTCACAATCCACTGCATGTCAAACCAGTTAACCATTTGCAATTTACTGCAAAATTGATATTAATGTAGCTAGTGACAGCACCGTTTCATAATTGTTTAAATTACTGTCAGGATGTCTGTCACTCGTCTTATTTGTTTACATGTGAATCGTGATCAAGTGGTTGAGTATTGCAGAATCAGCAATAAGTATATCGGTATACCTTGTTTTAACTATGTATGAAAACATGGTAACAATGGAGTTCTGCTTGTTAGAGCTTTGGCCATTCATCAATGGGGGTAGCTGTTTTTAGACCACTTCTCACAGGTGAGTCACTAGGTCCATACAACTGTACAATTATCCGGCTAGACAGATAGGATAAGTGTTACTTCAGTCCTTAGCCAGACATTACTTGCAAAGAGGACGGTGCTCACATGTCTCACTAACTACCCAGGTAATTGTATTGTTGTGGGCCTGCTCACCACGGCTAGGCATCTTCCACTGCTAACATCCACTGACATCTTGGGTGGAAAAGCTGCTTGGCATCACAAGCTTGGTAATCACTTTTTATGTATTATAAACGTGGTGATCTCCAAAGCATCACTGTCCTGGTAATATCCAATGTATCACTGGTTTGGTAATCTCCGAAGTGTCGCTGTCCTGGTAATATCCTATGTATCACTGGTTTGGTAATCTCTGAAGTGTCGCTGTCCTGGTAATATCCTATGTATCACTGGTTTGGTAATCTCCGAAGTGTCGCTGTCCTGGTAATATCCTATGTATCACTGGTTTGGTAATCTCTGAAGTGTCGCTGTCCTGGTAATATCCTATGTATCACTGGTTTGGTAATCTCTGAAGTGTCGCTGTCCTGGTAATATCCAATGTATCACTGGTTTGGTAATCTCTGAAGTGTCGCTGTCCTGGTAATATCCAATGTATCACTGGTTTGGTAATCTCTGAAGTGTCGCTGTCCTGGTAATATCCTATGTATCACTGGTTTGGTAATCTCCGAAGTGTCGCTGTCCTGGTAATATCCAATGTATCACTGGTTTGGTAATCTCCGAAGTGTCGCTGTCCTGGTAATATCTGATGATTACTGTCTTGTTAATCTCCAGTGTATTGATGTCTTAGTAATCTCCAATGTATCGTTGTTTTGGTAATCTCCTATGTATCGTTTTCTTGGTAATCTCCTCTCCTATGTATCACTGTCCTGATAATCTAAAATGTATCGATGTCTTGGTAATCTCCAATGTATCGCTGTCTTGCCCAATGTAAATTGATTCATTCTTACCACTCCGTTCAAATCAGCGACGTTTTGGTCGAAAGAGTTCAATTGGTAGCATGAAACTTTGATGACGCAGCAATCCAGTTCATTTTCTTTTTCCATTTTTGATTTATTATTACCAATTTTTTAAATCATACCAGTCTAATTTTATTTAGATCCGAGGTGTATTTGTTAACATTCTTTCGGTCATATCTCTTCCATTATTTTCAAATGACCGATCAGACCAATACTATTTTGAAGTTGCCCATTCGGTATTATTCCATCCTTATCTGCAGTCTTAAAATTCCGGTCCAAACATTAGACTGTGCTTTTGAGGAACTGTATTAGTCAGTGGTCCTAACCAGATTTGTAAGCTGTCGTTGCCGCCAGATGTTACAATACATTGTCGGATGGGATTTAACCCTTATATAGAGTCCATTTTGTCTCATGATTAAATGAGAAAGAATACGTGGAAGTATTGTCAAATCTTTTGAATATAAATGTAGGATGGGTTGTTTAGGTTTAAATGTTTAAAGACATAACCGTGGACAAGAAATACAAATGCAAAGACGTTTTTAGTTCATTCATTTGACCTCAGCTAAGAAGCGAATATTTCACTCAAACATGAACTACTTTTTTCAGAGAAGGTTAAGGGCGTATGGTTGTATGGGATAAGAGAATTACAGTGTATGTGAGTCTGTTTTTGCAACATTTTGTGTAGACATGTCTATTATTTGTTCACATTCATAGCTTCACACAGCCTCATTATTCAACCTGTTCTCTTGTATCAAATCCTTATGTCTACTTACTGTGATGCATATGAAATTGTAAGATTTTATTTGTTCTTATGGAGTAATAACTCACATGGCGTCCTACACGCAAAATTTGACTCAGTCATAAGTTTATTGGGTATATCGTCTCCATTAAACATCTTTCATTGCATCCATTTCTATAGATTTTTAACAATCTATAAATTTTTGAAGCCATTTATGAGTTATGGGTGATAAATGTGCATGGGATGGAGCTAATAAAGACACGTGACCTTGAGGTGATGTGACGTCATGATCTCACGGGATGGCGTGAGATTTCAAAGGGGCTAAGTATGGATTGTTGAGGTGTCAAGGCGGTTGAGTTGAGGCATGGCATGACTGGGTCCAGACAGGGAGCAGGGGGCCCTGCACACCCCCCTTGTTGCTTATCACCCCAGGTCAGCCGCTACACGTTTATAGATTGACCATTCTTGCTGTAAATCTGCACCATTTGTCACATGTCATAAAGCTTTTGTTGCCACCGGAAACTTGGCCCAAGTTGCTTATATAAGTGGCAGTCCGCCATGTTGACCCACGTGACTTCTGGTGTGGGGTGGCTATTGTGATCACATTTGGGTGCGGTGCAGTGATGGCGTGCATATTTTCGCCTGACATACATTGCATAATGTGCAGGTCCCTTGATACAGCCTGCTACTTGAAAGATGCATTCACCCTTCCCCCACTCGGTCACCTCCCTAAACCCCTTCAATGCCACGTGATTGTGAACATTGACGACCCATCGATCATGGCCATTCTCCGTGTCTTGCCTCATTGGTTCCCAACACACCTACAGGGCAGCAAATATGCACAAACATTTGACACATTATTCTGCGTGAAAGCACCAATAACACCAGCCTGTACACCCAAATAATTATGTTATCTAGTGTCAATAATATACAGGCCGGCCCCACTAGCAATAACTAGCAGAGCAATGGATCTGTGCCTTACACGGTTAGAAATGGAGGACCGAAGATGGTGGGTTCAACTCCCCCAGATGTAGTGTTACTTTCACGCTGGTTTTGAGCTTTAATGGTTGACTTCATATGGCCATTGTTGCTGAGAGTGTGGTACAAAACCGTTCCACAGATGTTAATAACATGCCTACAACATTTATGTATATTTAATAAAAATAAGCATATGTGGGATATCAGCAAATTCTGTTTTGAATTAATTCATAATTAATTGAAAAACCTCTGTTCCAGTGAAATCTTCCAGAAAGTGGTCAAAGAATTTTAATTTACTGACATTTATACGAAGAAAATAAATTTGGTGAGGCAGACTTTTCTTTCAAATGTTGCATACATGTTCATTGTACTACTCAAAATTAATATTTCTTTGGGTGCATGCGATTTTCCTCATGTCGTTTCTTAAGAAAACCAGGAATGACTTGAGATACAGCTTGCCCTTTGCAATATTTGATTTGAAGCCCTCAAACAATTGATAATCGCAGAAAGGTCATCCATTTTGCAACAAGGATGTCGTGTTCAGTAGTCAAGCGTGATACACGCATGGATTTTGCGTGACCCGGAAAGGGAAGTTTCCTGATGTCACAGGGGTCAGAGTTTGCTTTGTATGGGGTTCAGTGAGCAGGGATTGAAATGTTTGCCCTCAGGGCCATGTAACAATTATTGAAATTCAATTTGTGTATCGGCACAAATGTAGTAAAGATTATTCACAATTCATTGAGGTAGTCTTTTTGCAAGAGAAACGATGCGCTATCTATCTTTGTGGTATACATTTTAGATTAAAGGGCATAATTGAAGTAGAACATAATCACGCGTCTCGTGACCCATAATGCACTCGCAGAGGTTTATCCAAGCGATAAGCCAATAAACTGCCAGATTTAAGTTGTTTTGGGTTATACACATAATCTGATTGCGTTTTAAGGCATGCGAGGGTGACAATAGGATAAGGAGCAATGGAGTAGACAGTTTGTTCCTACTTGGCACCAACTTATCAAATCACCCAGGTATGAGACAATGTTGTAGCGAAATCAATGTTGTCTTAGACATCAGCAGATACAATACTCAGCTGTTGTCTATTGGTACACACATTCAAATTAGGCTGTCTGGGGTTGTCATTTCCATATTTGCGAATTTTCAGAAATGAATAAGCACAGTCTCATTTTGAATTATTTTTACCTTGCATGCACTTTGACAACAATTTCACTTGATTACACTATGATTATACTTTTGTATCTCAAGAAAGGCTTTCATGGGATTCTTCAATAATTGTTTTGTTAAAATTCTGTGTTGTTAATTTTTTTACACATTCTATTAAGTTGTATCTTGTGTACCTTGTCGCTATTTACTGTTTGTGTTTTTACCGTTTTCGGCACGGAATGACCTCATCGTGCAGATGTGCTATTAAGCAACTATTTATTCATTTATTAATAGTAGATACAAGTATATGAAAATAGATCTTGTAATATGTCACAATCGGAACTGAAAAGGGATTTTGATATAATACACATAATGTATCTGTAAATTAACAGTGGAAAAAGGTTTGATGGATTACTTTGCAGTTGTAAGTGTAATTTGATGTGGATCATTTGAAACGGATGACTTAAGGCAATATTAAATTCAAAATGGTTAACAAATAGTTTTTTATTAAGACTTCATTAATTTTCACAAGGCCAGCTTCAAATCATTCCTATCATATTTCCCTTCGATAAAATTAGATTACTGTCATTTATTTTCTCATCTAAAATCGGAAGTGTGCAGTGGGCAGGGCTTTGGAAACTTTCATGGATATTTTGATGACATTTCTTGTTCACAATGGGATATCATGGCGCTCCATCACTGCGTCATCTTGAAAATGCTGGGACCTGCATATAGAAAGGGGATATTGGATGTTTTGATGCTTCATATATCGCAAGGCACGCTTATTCATAGTTGTTATACTGGTCCCCACTCCGCTGTAGCATCATCCAAATGAGAGCACTCTGGTAGGGTACCAATCAAAGCCAATGTGACTGGCTTTGTATAAGTGCCCGGATGTATAGGTATGTTATGGTTAGTTGTGATTTGGTGTTGTGCACACAAATCCTCATACAGAGAATCAATTCACACAGCATTGCCCATTCAACACGGCACTGCATCTGGCAAGTGCTACAATAGATACATTTCTGTCAAAGAGAATCTCATATCATTAGTGAATATAATGGTTGCCCTGGAAACTGAATTTTACATCTGAATTACATTTAGTGCATACCTGAGCTTACCTGGCTCTGTCTTTAGTTATTGTATCTCAATAGAATTAGAAAAAGTATAAAGCCTCATCACCAACACTGAGATTGAATTATGATTGATCCACAGGTAGCACGTGGGATACACAACATGGCGGATTTTGTAGGTAATAGACTACTCCAACATTAATTTGCATGCTCCTAATATTTTAGTAAATTGATACTCATAATAAAAATAAACTTGAAACTTCAAAGATAAACCATTGCGATTGAGCTTTACCGTTGTATATCGCATAATTTACATTTGTTTAGATTATAAGTAAAGATAAGATAAGATGATATTGGAATATTAAATCACAAATTCGTATTCAGCTCTGTTGAAAAGTGCTCAAGTTCCAATATGAGATATATTTACTATGCCGGTCCATGAAGATGTTTCCCGCCCAAAGCTGATGACGGTCACACGGTGAGCTGCCTAAACACTCTGCAGACGCACAAGTTCTCATGAAATGTCAATATTTCCATAACAAGAAGAAAAGAAAGCTCTGAGGCAAAATGTTTTATGACGATTATTGTCACAGAATGTGATGCATATGTGACATCCTCGGTCACATGATTCTCTGATCTATTTTTAGACTGACAGTTTGACATCCATTTTAAGCAAGTTCAGATCTTCTGTTAATATTGAATGAACATTCCTGCCACTCCTTGACACCAAACGGAAAGGACTTGTCGACATATTGAAAACAATCTGTTTTTTTAATATTTTGCAATTTGCTGCTATCGACGAATAAAATTTGAGTAACTATTTTTTGTAATAATTGGTGTCATTTTTGCTAATTCGGAATGATAGAAGTCACGTGTCACGAAGCCTTGTGAGAATTGCATGGTAAATGATGATAAACGAATTTATCTGAAATGAGTTATGAAGAACATGGCACCAAGGACCTTGAAACGGTGACAATCAAATCGGTGTTTGCCTTTATTTGTGACTTACTATTATATGTCTGGTTTGTGTCCGAAATGAGATTAACCTTTCTGTATTAGTCCGGCAGCAATCCTTGTTACAAAAGAAACTGTAAACACAGACCAGCGGTATTGACATTCATTTGTGATGATAATTTGGTATAATTCCTTTTTTTTTGTAGAGGAATATAACAATGGGGTCCCGGTAAACGAAACGTTCCAGGGAAAATAGCTCTCGTACTCCCCTGCTGCCGACTTAGTCTGACTCTAGTATCTGAAGTTTTTGTTGTTATTTAAATGTTTCTCTTCCTTTAAGACATGAAAGCAATCCAGTATGGTCAAAGCGTTGTTTGACCAGCAAATGGCGAAGGGTATTCGCAGGGTAATAGGTCAATACTTTGGGCGCATTGATGAATGTTTTGAGACATTGTTTTATGAAGTTCGCTTAGAAAGTCGCTTAACACATCTAAATTATAAACATTCTAAATTTGTTACATAAAACATCTTAGGAGTATAAATATTCTACATTTTTTGCATAACACATTCGATGTACATGTCGAGGTGATGAGGTGAAAGTTTAAAGCTTTTTCGATCCTTTTCTTAATTTTTCTTGGCAAATTTGCTATATAAGCAATAGCGCATTCAATGGAAAGATATGTCATGTTGAATTATTATGAAAATAGCTGACTATATTTATTACTGGAAATGTTTTGTATTACCAACGGTAAATATATTTTAATTTTCAACATTTTTTTAATGTCAATGGCAAAATACTAATATAATATCACGTGACTTAATTCAAAGGTTTATACTTTGCCCACCAAAGAATGTTTTAAATACAATGTGCACAGTGGCCCCTGATAATGTTTATTTTTCCACTCAACGGAGTGCTCTTTCAAATCCAATCGTAACTAAGAAAGGATTTCTGGAAGACAAATATGAAAAACTCATGGATGACATTGTGTTGAAAGAAACCTCTTCTCTGTCAACACTTACTTTCCAAAACAATGATGACAAATATGACTCATTTACCAGACCAAATTATTGCACAGCATAGCCTTAATTTGCTTGAACCTATCTGTGTGGTAATGGAAAGTAAATACTTGCAATTATTCAAAAAGAACCAGGCACTCTGTCTAAGGGACTGGCTTCATTTGATGACCTGCCATAGCCCTATTTAAAACAGATGAAAAACACATACAACAAGCTGTGATACACTGGCATATTTATCAGGTATGTCATTATTCTCCCGTTACATCGTGGTGATTCTGACATTAAAATGGAAGTTGCCTCTCCAGTCTGAATTCCGTTACTTACTTGGTAATGTGGCAACGCAAATTGTTATGAAACAGTGCATGGAGCAATGACTTTGAGGCAGGCGGACAGTAAATTGAGTGTGATTGTGCAAGATGATTGATCACAACTGTCACTTGGTCAACAAGGGTATCAATACTGCTTGCACAATAGTGTTCCTGCACAGTATATCAGACTACATAATCTCACTTTAGCTTTAAAGGACAGGGAGCCCACTGCAATTATACAACCATGTCGTAATATTGGGAAATATTGACACTTGCACTTGGCTACCACATGGAAATGGCGCTGCCAAGTGGGATGGACCGATATGACCTCATTGCCTTTTAATGAAATAATCTGATTTGTATTTCCTGCAAATCAATGCACGCAAAGCATTTGTGGTGGTGGTCAATGATATGGTGTTACATGACTTCTTTGCTTCAGAGGTCCAGATCGAAAAGCGTCTTCTGATACTGGATCGACAACTGTTGCCTTTGGCTGAAATCGCCTGGTTATTTAAATGAGAATGTCCCCATGTCCTGGTCGATAACCACCTCTTGGTAATCAAGTTTTGTAGTGCCTCTTATAATTTGTCACTGTAAGTTAAGAAGTTCATCATGTAATGTGTCCCTGTCGATGGAGAAACATCTACTGTAATAAGTCACTGTAGGTGGAGCACCCTCTCCTGTAATGTAGCACTGTAGGTGAGGCAGCATTTCCTGTAATGTGTCACTGTAGGTGGAGCACCCTCTCCTGTAATGTATCACTGTAGGTGAGGCAGCATTTCCTGTAATGTGTCACTGTAGGTGGAGCAGCATCTCCTGTAATGTGTCACTGTAGGTGGAGCAGCATCTCCTGTAATGTATCACTGTAGGTGGAGCAGGATCTCCTGTAATGTGTCACTGTAGGTGGAGCAGCCTCTCCTGTAATGTGTCACTGTAGGTGGAGTAGCATCTCCTGTAATGTGTCACTGTAGGTGGAGCAGCATTTCCTGTAATGTGTCACTGTAGGTGGAGCACTATCTCCTGGAATCTCCTGTCACTGTAGGTGGAGCAGCATTTCCTGTAATGTGTCACTGTAGGTGGAGTAGCATCTCCTGTAATGTGTCACTGTAGGTGGAGCAGCATCTCATGTTATGTGTCACTGTAAGTGGAGTAGCATCTCCTCCAATGTGTCACTGTAAGTCAGGAAATTCCTCCTATAATGCGTCACCGTATGCACATAGGTTTCCCATGTAATGTGTCGCTGCAGGGTGAAAAGTACCTGATGTATTGGTACAATGTATGGTGAGAAGTGACCACAGTAATTTTGAACTGTAGGTTGATAATTGCTTTCTGAAATCAGGTTTATCAGTGTTTCACAGAATGGTCCGCACTACCTCTATTATTGTCTCGTTGATTGTGTCACAGTTTGTTGTTAAGTGTGTCATATGATGTGTCACTGCAGGTTGTAAAGTGCGTCTCTAATTCTTGGTAACCAGGTTATTAAGTGCTTTTTCTGTAGTCTGTTTACAGGTTGAATAATTGCACTTCTGGATCCATGAAGTGTTTGGCTTTGTGCAGGAGACGAGACTGTATGAATGAAACAGGAATAAAACGACTAATAAATCTGGATTGAAACATGTACTGAGTAACTAGGGCCTGCAAACTATCCTGTTGTAAATCACCACAGAAACGGTATTAATGCCACTTGTGTCAGATGTCATCAGACCAGAATGATTCTTCTAAGATGCCCTTGTATTTTGACAAGAATAACCTTTTTGGCTGAGAATTAAGATGTCAGTATATTGATGCATCAGCGGAATCGTGCTGTGATCTTCAGCGGGAGAAGTGTCTAGAAGAAAACTGTCTCATGTACTATTTCACATGAAGAAATATTAAGATGTTTAATAAGACTGGAGGCAACATAAAAGGGAGGGTCTTGTGTCTGACGTTCCTCTGAGAGAGCAAAGATTATTTTTTTCGACCCTGAGAGATAAAGGGCCTCAAGTTGTCTTTGTACGAGGCGCTGACATGTACCTTTAACGATTTCTGTGTCCAACATACAGTTTCCATTTCGTGGGATAATGGTGTCACCCATGCAGGAAGGTGCAGCTATTATGATGTGACTTGTTTTGGTAACGCTTAATGCATCTCCCTACTTCTCCTGGACACGCCTCCAACATGGCTACTCAAAAAGCATTGCGGGAACAGTGATCGGCATGGAGAGTAAAACACTAAACTTGATAGGAACAGATTTATGGGCATGCTTCAAGACCGATGAGGAATGACAGTAATATGATGAAGACACATGATAATATCAAGGGTGCCATGATGTAGCTTGCCTTCATGTTTAAACAGTTTCCTAATTTATCATAAACCGTGATCAATTCATAAATAATGTTGATGGGTACACTATGATATGAAGGTTACTCATTCAATGCGTAGGTATAATGTACTGGTTACCTATTCGCGTGCTTACCCAGGCAATAGCAATGAGTAGGTAGCAGCTGTGTGGTTTCAGTTCATCCTTCACAAAACTTACATATCCCCGGTGTCATGAGAGTACAATGTATACTAAACCCATCTTGATAAAAAAAACACTTTTTACATTGTTGTGCAATCAATGTCATTCAACAATGTTGTTGGAATCTTGCATCACGTGTCATGTCTTACATTATTGTGATAATGACATATTTCATGGTGGTAACTTGAGAAGAGTTGTAGTGTGGTTGTCCATGTTCATATGGACATCAGTATCGGTGCTTCTTAATAGACACACACCTGCTCATTTAGTGCTCAGTACACATTTTCCACAATACCAGAACCTGGAATCTTACCAAACTATAACATTCACTTTCTCTTATCTGCATCAGGTATACAAGAAATCGAAACATGTATGATTAGGGTCATCTTATTCTCGTGAAGATACTCAGCTGACACATTCTCCCAGAAAAGATAAAGTGTGATATAAAAAAGTTCCTTGTCTCTGCGTAGGGTAGGGCAACGCATTAAAACTGTTCAATATTGTTTTGGGGAAAACGTTGAAATACGACAAAATAAAGGAAACTATTGAAAGAAACTATTTATGGTGCCTTGTAAAGGTCATAAAACTGATGCAATTCTATTCTGCTTTGTTCCTCTTTGGTTTCGATGACAAATATATGCGATGTATGTCTGAAATATGAGAGACTAGGAGATTACTTTTATCACCTGATGTAATTGGATAGCTGGGCTGTCCCTTTCCCTTAATCTCTTTTCACCTTCATCATATCAGCATGATTGATATCAAAAACTGGACAGCTTTGCCATTCACATCCACTTTATCAACATACATACAGAGCACAAATTTAATATGACCTTTCTTGGTGACATTTTAAATCAAATATTGAAGCAAACCGTTTACTTCGATTTGGCATCCTGTAATTCAAAGCCTGGCGTGTTTGTCACATACAAAACTACTTCTTGGGAAACTTTGTTGTCTGAGAGTCTATCATATCATATCGCATTTCAAGATACATTAGGCATATCTTTCATGTTCAGGCTGCTAATGTATTTTCCATGTCTTCCTGGGTAAGTAATTGTCCTTTTGTCACCTTTGACAACTCACAAGCTATCATGCTGCAACTGGCTGTGAAAATGTCATGAACAAAAATGTATCAGGCCAGATAATATTAATAGTGAGATATAGTTGGTATATGATATAGATTTGAAGGGAAGGAAATTGGACACTGTGAGTGAATGTACCTAAATGGCTGCAGCACAGAAGATAATCTAACTTAAGTACAGGGTAATAGATATAATCCTGTATTGGTACTTGACCGACCCGTCTAATGTAGCAGGTAGCTCAATATATATGTGCATTGTGTGGTTTATAATTTGATAACGGGAGGTGGTGGGTTTGAATCCCACTGCTGACAGTGTTATTTTCACACAGATTAAACGAACTTGTCCTTGTTCCTGAAATGATCATAGAGCACCAGTAGGTAATAAGTAACAGGCATTAGAGGATAATTACTGAGCAAATTGTAGGGACGACATGGATACAATTATGACGTCATGAGTTACCCGTACTTGCAGTTCAGGGGAAAATGAGTAATATTCCCTTCCATAAAAAATAAAGATATGCAATGGAAAATAATATGATTTTGATTACAGATAAGGACTTGAATAGACTTAGTAATCAGGTAATCAAGCAAAAATGATTTTAAATTACATTTGAGAAAAACTGAAAATACCTGTAAGTAACGAAACATTATTATTTCATAAACAAGTTGTAAAAGATACCCAGATATTTTTTATAAATTTTATTTATTTTTCTTTTTTTTTAATTTTATTTTTCTTTTTTTTTCTTTCTTTTCCTAACAGTCTTTGTTATATCTTGATAATCACAGCTCACAACGGGAATGCCCATTGTTCATTTCCCTTTGATCAATGTCAGGTCGCCCACAATGTCCCTCCTGTCCTGGTGTGCCTGTCCAGTTATTGCTCCATGTATAGGCCGAAGTCCATAAGTTATTTCTCCCTGTATGATGACACCAAGGTCACGTGGCATGTCATGTGATGTTATCTTTGTGCTACATCTAGCCAATGTAGGTCCACAATGTGCTAAATCACGTGGGCTTTGACAACCAATTGGGTCAATGATATAGATATGTCGTGTCACTTCCTGTCTGCTTCTTTCTTTTGTCTCGCGACAAATTAGTATGGACAACAGACTCTGAAGTGGCCTCCAAATACATTTCCTCGCCCCTGTATGATCAAATTAACAACTTAGTTGTCTGCCAAATGTGACAAAGGCTGAATACATTCACATCATATGCTATAAGGCATAGGTTGAATATGTTGTGACATTGTGGAAGGGCGATATTATACAAATATTGCATATCCGAGGAAAGTTCCCACCAGCTAAACAGGATACGGGATAGGGCAATTGAATAGATTTGAGACCAATATGTTTGGAAACCTAATAGATCACACCAATTTGCATGTTTTACTTTGCCTATATTTGATTGGCCAAGTATAGTGTCCATGGCTGCACGACTATCACACCCCTTAAGGTATATGTAAATGTATGTGCGCTCGATTTTGAAGGTTGTAGGCAATTTTTAAGATTGTCCACGTTCCTTTTGTTCCGGAGACTAATAGGTTTATCAAGGAGTCCTACACATTGGTAATGTAATATAAAGCATCCAGAGAGGCTGTGGTTATGAATAATGGATGATACAAATATCGCCATATGTATTTACCACCGAAGTCTGTTTTGCAGTCTATCACCTTATCAATTAGCACACAGTTTATCGTGAATTAGGAAAAAGCTGTGCATTTTAAGTCGTACTAAATGGAATATGTTTATATCAGTATTACCCAATATCGAAAGCATTTTTATAAGACTAAGGTTATAAGGTTTTTTGTGAATAAGATATAGATTGAAATAGTATGAAACACACTCTCCAGAAAAACACTTTTTTTATTTCATTGATATGGGACAAAATGTTGGTGTCACGCAAAGAGGGGCATTCTTGAAATTGCACTATAACGTATCATTTTGATATTCAGCATAGGGCATATGTTCAAAATTGGACAAAATAAGTAACTTCAAATGATAAGTTTAAGCGGGTGGCATGGAATGAGATGGCGAATGCTGTATGATATTACACAATGTGGAATAAATTGGATGTGAAATAAGAATAGGCTGGCCACATTACAATACTGTCAGATCCATTAGTCTCAGACGAGAAAACACATCTATTAAATGTAAGCTATATTTCATTTCATTTTAGAATACACAGATTTTGGATTTTGCATTTGCACAAGAAACCTTTAAAAATCAAAGCCTTAAATACAATGCGCATAATAATAAGCGATTAAAATATATTCTGAGAAAAATATAGAAAGTTTATATTGTAATACAATTAAAGTAATTCCCTCTTCTTTAACGTTATTTTTTACGCAACTTGAGATAATTGTCCCAAAATTGATGCAGAATTTGCAAATTATCTACAATGCAATTTTAACAGATATGCTAGTATGTATAGCTTGTGCAAAAGACTTATGATGCTTTGCAGTTCTTAAAAAAATAAGTCAATGACGTAAGTAAACAATTGCTCCACTCTTAAAATTAATCATAAAGTCCTATGTGTTTATATGTGTGTAAAATATCAGATGAAGAACAACATCACTTTTAACATTATTCATTTGAGTTTATGAGGTTTCTAATGTCGATTCCCTTGTTTCAAATTTTCCTACCGTATAACTTGATCATTGAGATTAAAGATGGACAATTGCAACCTTTGCCAGATTTATCGTTCCATTCTAAATTATAGATCTTGGAATTAGAGGACCTGAAGCTAAGCGTTCAATCAAGATTTGCAATATGGAAACAAATCCCAATATTTGCCCAATATTTGTCATAATATTTAGTGTGTATTCACCCCCACTTCAAGGTGTGTCTGATATTGCAAAGGTTTGCCTAATATTGAAACTGTCCACTTGATATTGAAACATTCTTATTAAATATTGAATCTGCATCTCTCAAATATCCGGCCCACTAACATCTGTTTTCCTACTGTCAAACTCTCATTGTAAATCTAATGGTATTTGTTAGTCCACTTGTGATGTCATTCAAATTAATAGAAATTGTTTCAGATTGAAGCGCCATGCTTTTAAGACTATAAATCATTCACAGCAAAGATTTGCGTCAAAATGCATTTTGCATTGTTAGTAATTTCAATTAAATTAGAGAATTTAGTTTGTATCGATTGGAGGCATGTCAGAAGAGAAGATGGAATATCACCGGCGGAATCCGGAAAAGCAAAGAGGCCGTCTCTGTCAAGGAGAAAAAACCCACTCATTTCTTTAAATAGACGCACCAGAGAGGGGCTTATCTGTTTATGAAAGATGGACAAAAGAAGGTTACAAAGCAGAGACAGCTGTGCTGAGCTCCACGCATGAAATCTAATCTAATAGCAAGGCAAAATAGGGGCCAAGCTGTATGAAGGCTGGTGTGTTTGTTGCCTTACGGTGTTAACTACTTAAGAGTGTGAGGTATCCTGAGACTATGCAATTAAGTATATGCATATAATTATTGTGATGTTCATCTCAGGAAGGCCACGGACCGTGACGCAGTTCGTCAGAGTGCAAGCTTATCAGAACCAGTTCCTCTGTGGTGATCCAAAGGTCGTGGATTCGATTCCCTCATATAAGCTGGGGCCCGTGCGTGTCTTTGTTACACTGTCCTTGTAAATCTGTGACTGGGTAGATTGTGATGTCAGGACCTGACAAATGACAAATCAGCATTATATCTACTACAAGTAGGTCTCGTCATAAAATAACTGAAATGATGTTGAAAGTGACGTACAAACCCAAACAAACATAAACTCATCTCAAAAGACTTAAATCCGGATCAAAATCATTAGTTCTTTGTGCAAATGAACTCCTATAATTTTATGTAGGATTCTCTGCCCGAGGTGAACATTGTTTTAAAAACTCCAACACAATTGATCAGTTTATTACAAAAAGCAGGTGGGCTCCTTAATAGATATGCTCTTATGTGGGTTAACATGACGAGGCAAGTATCGCGGTAACTGTGTGATTATGTTGCAAGGCTGTTTAGCTGAAGCAATAATGTCACCCCCAAGTCAGTGTGTGATGGAAAAATAATGGAGTGTCAAGACTCTTGGGGTGGTTTTCCTTCAACTCTTGAGTAAATGGAATGGCCCGGCGGTGCTGTGTGGTCTTTGTGATGTCACGTCTTACATGATGACATATTGATACACGGTGGTTATGTGGTCAGAATCATAACTTCACCCACACCCTCTAATTGTTCACGTCAGAACTCAATCACCCTCTCATGGATTTCTGATACTTTCGCTAAATCTGCGCAGGACTTTCCTTCACAAATCCACGACCTGGAAAATTGCAGGAAACCAATTAGAAGGGAGTCTTTCAATTAGAATCAGAGTGTAGTGGGGTTGTGGCGATGTGAACGAATTGTATGAAATGTGGTAAATGTGATAGAATTGAGGGAGCGTGGTAAATGTTACCTGGGTTGTCGGAAACATGGTAAGTGTCATCAAATCACTTGGGACATGTAACAAGATTATCAGAAGCGCAGTAAATATATCAGGGTGTTTTCTTTTTTTTAAAGGGGGTTGTTTCTTAGATATAAGAATGGGTTCACAGGTCACAGTGTGAGCAGTTTGTCCCAAATAGTATTATTCCTATTAGTAGATACGAATCAGCTGTGACATCTTAATCCAGCTGGTCCACATTGGAACAGCTGGCACACTCAATCCAGTGGCGAATGTGGTACATCTTTGACGCCTTGTTAAGAAATGCGGAATAAGCACCGTGCCTGCAGTCTAGTTTGTGTGATAAATGTAGGGAGAGGTTGGCGGGTCAATGGAGGAAGGATTGTATGGTGATGCTCACAGGTAATGTTACAGCCCTCATGCTCACTGTCACTGCTAATGGAGCTTCTATTTATATCGCATGTTTCTGTGTCTCATCTACACAATAATTCTGATATAACAAGAGAACGCTATTACATGGAGAGCGGATTTTAATTCAAATAGTGTACATTATCACGAGATGGAGGTGTCTGAGTGTACCCAATTTACAGTCCAAATACGTACTAGTTCCAGATATGTGTTAGATATGAGGGGGAAGTTAGATAATTGAGGTAAAGAATACATGACGTTCTGTCTTAATAACTATATTTACATAATGGAAAATAGAAAGTGTCAACCCCCTAAGCCTGCCCCCATCCACACTATGTCATTGATTGCCTCTGCCAATCCGCCTCTAGCTTATCACCTGTTCTTAATTATATATTTCGCAACCATTCATTCACTTATTCTCTTTTGGGCACAGCCACACAACTATATTTTTTAAGAAACGCTTAAACATAAACTCAACTTGATATTTTCCACATCGTGGTTATTTCAGGGGTTTTGATTATAGTGTAAAGTAAACTTTTATCAAATAGAAGACATTGTAACTATTTCCTGGGTCCCAGGTTTCTGGGGTTAGTTGACGTGTCAGAGGGGTCAGAAACAGGTGAAGCTGAATAAACCTCATGTCTCCCAGTTGTGCTGTCAGTGGCATTGCCAAATATTGGCCTTGTCTTCTGCTCCTATACTCTGGGTTCACCAGCAAACTTCACCTTCTCTGACCTGTTAATTATTTGTGGCCAAATAGAGGCAGATGAGGGAGATATTTGCTTCTCACGGCTGGACGGTCAGAAGATGTGGGTTGAAGATGGAGCATATATCCCCAGGCTGTTGTATGGCAGAGCCTGGTGGAGATGCCACACTTATGCAGGGCTGTGGACGCCTGGGTCACACTCCTAAAACTGTATTCCCTACACCACCTGCAGACACACTCTACACAGCGACAAAACAAAATCAATATCCACATATCCAAACCTTCACTCTCCAGACAGTGGTCCACAAGGCTACACATACAAGGTCATCCTATCTCCTCAAAGTTTCAGTCTTTGAACAGCAATGACTCAAAATAGCTCACCTCATATACACAACCAGGGTAGTCGCTTGAAAAAGTAGGTTTTCCCATGCAGCAATGTAAACTGTGCGAGAGTTTCTGGTTGATGATCACATCTTTACACAACATTTCACTGGCCTTTGTGCCATGCAATCCCCAAGTTCTTGGCTGTTGGTGGTAAATGTAAACATGTATAGGTCTGTGCAGATCACGGAGTGCAGATCAGCAAGGATTGAACCTTCCTCCTGATGTAACACATGCATATGCATACATGTATTCTCTTCCTGATGTCACATATTATTTTCACTGCCTGGTGTCACATGTTTTTGTTTGATGTCACATCTCATGACCCACGAATGAGCTCTCTTATGTGAACTATGAATCTCTACCAGAAATCAGTGTTGAAAAACAAACATTCCCCTTATTAATGCCTTCTGGCATCAGTTAGGATGTTCTCATCTAAACAGCAAATAAAACAAGACACAGGACTCTTAATTTAGTATAATAATGGGCAGTGTAGCTGCATTGTGTCAACTATAATTTTCAATTTGTGATATCAAGCTAACAAAAGAGGGACATTGAAGACGATAACAAAGCACAATTCATTTGCAGACTGAATGGAATCTGACAGCAGAGAATCGTGTCTATAGAATTGGTAAACATGGTATTTAAATGTCTGTAAACCTGCTTTAAGGGAACTCTGATGAAGATGTTTCTCTTGTTTGCACTGTTTGAAAATAACTGCAGATTTAAATTCTGTTCACATTCCAAACACTGACTTGGCAAAGTAAAGCTTGGTTTGCATAATTTGTTGGGGAAGGCAAGTGTTTTACCAGATATCTGTTTTCAATTTGGATAAGCTAAGAGTAGACTATGAACAGGCTCTTAGTTTATAGATGCATAAGCTAACACAATGAGGTGCTCATTAAAACTGTACCAATACCTTACTGTAGTTCCTCTGTTTACTCCCAGCAAAACGGTTGGTGAATGGAAACACTAGTTTTAGGTGGAGGATAGTTACATTTCAGTATGGATCAATAAAATCTTTACCACACAATTATGTGTGCAATTTTGTGATAATCTGATTCAGAATTATATGAGATGGTGTGCCAGTACATAAGGTCCCAGAAGACGGGGGTACCAGAAGAGGAAAGCTGGTGGTTACCAACTACTGTGCGGATATACTGGTCCCATGCCATTGGTCATTCAATTGGCCCGTTTCCGGGACATACCAGTACACTTCCGTCAAGAAACCGATAGGCAAAAGACACAAGGACCAGTGTACCGATCGTGTCTTGACTTACTATTCAGGCATGCTTCTATAGACAACCAGTGATGAACTTTTTGTTTATCTTTGACTTTTCACTGCCTTCCTAATAATGTCTGTTGTTTTGTCTATCTGAACAATTTATTCTGTGTTTACCGTCCGAACAAGCTATCCTATTGACAAGGTAGTTGATAAAGATATTCTGCCTCATTATAGAGTAGTACAACTATTTGCACTTGTCCCCAATAACAGTCCTTACTCAATCAATGTAAAAAGTAATATACTATTTGCATAATTGCCTTCTCTGTCTCTTAAGGTCAAGTCAGCTTCGACTTGAAAGACGTTTGGTATCTCTGTGGAATAGAGTGATTATTTCAGCCACACCGGGTCATGCCCAAATGATGTGGGGGGCCAACACCTGCTCCCTGGTGAGCTCATCTCTACCCTTATACGCGTTTAAAATTTCAAATACTTTTCTATGAGTCATAATAAAGATATAAAATGGTATAGGTGCCTGGCCATATTACCATGACATGCCCTGTCAATATGGTATCAATTAAACGACTTTTAGAAGGACAGGACAGCTCAAGAAAGGTGATAGAATCATGTACACTGTATGTCAGAGTAGGTTGAGAATAATAAGCAAAAGTAGTTTTCTTGTTGTTTACGGGATAAGCGCCCTACTTAAACCATTTTTCATTTGACAAATTGTTATTCTACACTGTACAGTGTTATGTGGTCTGTAGCAACGTATACATCTGTATTTCTATCAAATGTACTACTCTGAAAAGTGGAATATAATGAGTTTATTTGGTTGTACACATTGCATGATATTTGGGTAATAATTTTGTCTTTGATCTTGAACATCCAATATTTTATAATATAAACTAAGTTAATCATATCATAAAATGTCAAAATATAGCGTAGTAACTACATATACGTGATGTGACAAGCATGTTTATATACAACAGACAATGGTGGTCTAAGGACGACCATTGTTATATCCGGCTCGACCGAGTCGTAAGGACTGTTACTGTAGATAAAAACACTTGCATCACTAAATTGTTTTAATTCCTGAACTCCAGGATCTGCTGAAATAGATAATGTCATAAAAGTGTGCCTCAGGTTATGTGTGGATATTTGCTTTGTGTCGGGGTATATTGGCGGTGGAATAAGTGGTGGTTTGATGAGTTATCTTCGTATTCGTTGACATGATGCAGTCATTGTGTCTGTGTGTTACTATGAAGTAACCCTGTCCTAGCTTGAACCGTTGCCATCAAGGTCCTATAGTTCTGTTTACTGATTTTCCATATACAGTTATCATGCCAACACTACCGATAAAACACAACTTAATCATAGACAGGCAATCTCGGTGATTTCTGAATGAAATATGTTCATTGTACAAATCATGATATGAGCTGATGCTATTTATGGTGATGTAAGGCATAGATAGTGTTAAAGGTCATAAAACCTCATTCCAGGGGCGTTCCCACACAGCAATATGTCGGTTACGAAACTTGGTGATTTGATATGGTATATGTGGTTCCATGATATAATGTCAAAGCATATAACACCTTGAAAAAATGGGTCCCCTCTGGAGCTATTATTATAAGATAATCAGAGATAAAAGAGAGAGAAATTTCCACTATCACGAACATTCACCCACACACTTCACAATGTTGGCTCGTGTAGGGTTCCTACTCAAATGCTTAAGGTTAGTGACCTGACTCATGCATTTTTGTCTTGAATAATAATTATTTTTGATAATCTGGAAAATATATAAATGTTTCTCGTAAAAATATTTGTATGTCAATTTGTAATCGTATCAAAGATTTGAAACAAAATTCTGATTTTTAAATGCAAGCAAATACGTGGCAGTGGACATATTTTAAAATCGGTTGTAAATATTTCAAATTACATATGATCATATATAGAACAGCAATAAGGGTACCACAGTATTTGTCAGGTAATGTCTGAGGGAACTCCCAAAACACAGGGAACTATCTGATTGTATATGTACTCGGTGCACTAAGCTTTAATATACCTGATAGAGATATACGTGATGCCACCTTGATGTTGTGCCAAAGGTTATATACACATAAGTGTGTGAAAAACAAAGCATCTGTCACAGTGTCACATGTGTACCACACGCGTCCCTATAATGTGAAGCTCAATTCTCCTGATGCCTCTATTCATGTCTGTCTCATTCAATTTTAAACTAAGATATGTCATTTCTAGGTGGTACTCAGTTTCGTATCAAAATGTTAAGTTGAGCTATTCCTTATCTCAATATCACCTCGGAGTAATTGCTCCAAGATATCACATAGCTATATTTAGCCTTTAATTTCACATAGAAACATCTGACTGTTTCGTTGTCTTCAGTATCATGTGGTTAGGTCTGGATATACCTCATTGCCTCACATGAATAATCACATGAATATAGATGACCATCCCATTTCATTGACATTTAAAAATGTAGCTCTTGTATACCTTAGTCTTATCTATTAAGAACTGCAAAGCATCATACTATATCAGAAGTATTTGATACAAGTAAGTTTTAACTCATGCATTTTTCAAGTATTTTGTTACAATTCTGTGATAAGATTGTATTGATTGTACATATTGTATATCAAGTCGAAATTTATTGTTGTTTTTATCGCTTTAGACACTAATTGCTCCATCCCATTTCATTGACATTTAAAAATGTAGCTCTTGTATACCTTAGTCTTATCTATTAAGAACTGCAAAGCATCATACTATATCAGAAGTATTTGATACAAGTAAGTTTTAACTCATGCATTTTTCAAGTATTTTGTTACAATTCTGTGATAAGATTGTATTGATTGTACATATTGTATATCAAGTCGAAATTTATTGTTGTTTTTATCGCTTTAGACACTGAATGACCTAATTGCTTCGATGTGTCGTTAAGCAATCATTCCTTTCCATTTCATTACAACATGTTTTGTGTGGCGAGCCCTCACTTGCCGCCCCACATAGATAAACTCTCCCAGCCCTTTGCCATCCCCCCTCAATATGGCATTGCCAGAGGTATATAGCTGTGAGGTTGACTGCCCACGTGGTCAGTGTGAGCTTGTTCATTCCAGGTTGGTGCCTGGAAGCCAGAGGATACCATATGTGCTGCAGGGCCTGGGCTTTCTTGTGTTCTCAAAAAAACGTGAGGTGTAGATCAGGTCCCTCCTAATATGAGTCTACAGCTCCAGCAAACACAGACAGAACCACCTCCAGCATCTCATGGTCTAATAAACACCTCATTTGTTGTGTGTTATTTGCCTTTCAGGTTTGATCAGACCTACATCCAGACTCAGCCCTGTATACAGCCACACTACTTCTTTACTCTCTCTTTTTTCTGAGGTGCTTAGGTGGGTCTTTGAAGTAGGTGAGTCTACCATTGCCTTTCAATCAATGTATGGCGATCACGCCCACAGCCTATGCTCCACTAATGTTTCGCCTACCTTCTAATCCAACATGCTCACGTTTACAGCTTCTCTCACTCACCCATCAATACAAACTTGCTAATTACAAACACCATATATTGCCCACCAATCATCACCCATACACTGCTACAATTGTTGTATAACATTCCTGTAATTGGGGTTTTATCCCTTCAGTGTGACTACCATACATTTTACCATTTCACCAAAGCATTATAACATATAATCTAATATTACTGTATATAGTCAAGACTCAGGTGCTGCATGTATTAACCATTTAAATTAACTAACCGGGCAAAACGTCTGATTAGTCAATACCCTAGTAGAGGAGGATGGGCATATGAAAATAATCAAACAATATATTTATGTTTTTAATATAAGAACCAACTTCCCTGGTTTAGTGCGTTCATCCTGTATGGGTGACCACCCTATATGGGTCATTGCATTCAGCCTGTATCGGTCAGTGCATTCGGCCTGTATGGGCCAGTGCGTTCATCCTGTATGGGTCATTGTGACCAACCTATATGGGTCATTGCATTCAGCCTGTATTGGTCAGTGCATTCGGCCTATATGGGTCAATGTGACCAACCTATATGGGCCAGTGCGTTCAACCTATATGGGTCAGTGTGACCAACCTATATCGGCCAGTGCGTTCAGCCTTCATGGGTCAGTGCTTTACGCCTGCGTGGGTCAAAGCGTTAAGCCTGTTTGAGTCAGTGTGTCAATGAAGCATTTGTTACAAGTCACACTATCTCTAGAAAATGGCTATTGTGCTATCATCTCTGCATGCAAGCTGCACCCATGCCATTCATATCCATAACAAGGAGGTTGGACACGCAGTCAAGGTCAAGGACGTTGATATAATGTTTCCATTTACATGTATGGACCCAGTAATTCTTGGCGCAGAAGCCGGTCAACATGCTTAATTGAATAATTACATTGGCGATGCGGCACACTTAAGCCCTGGAGAACAAGAAATATATCAGAGAGTAACATGAAAGTGGACAGTGTATCTCCTGCAGTTACAGTAAGACTGTGGTACTTTTATCCCCCTGCACCACTGGGTATGCTTCTCGGAGATTCCTTGCGACTAACCGGAAGTTGATTGTTGTGTAGTGGGTTGCGTATACGACCTCCCGGCATGCACTATCCTGAGCTTACCAAAGCCAACTTGACCTGATAAAGGCCACTGTGATAGCCACCAATTACTGATTGGCAACTTTAAACTAAAATCAATCAGGAAATCGATGATGATAGTATGCATCAGTGACGGTCCCTTACTGGGCTGGCATCCACTCAAATTCTATATTTATGCCCTGTCCATGGACTGTCCATTGATTCTACCCACAGGTAATTTACTTTGACCACACATTGAGCAACACAAACTATTTGAATATAAATGAACATAACTGGGGGATCTCGGTACAGTCGGTCATTCAATAATATGGCGACTGAATAGGGAGGACTGTGCAAGCTTCACATGATCCAGAAAAGAAGTAATCTGAGATGTTTGGTATGATGAGTGCAATATGACCGTGCATATATTTGCATCATCATCATCAACGCAGGCAGCTTGGATTGAGATATAAAATACTCACAGTAATATTTTTGTCATGTAGGCCATTTGGACTCTTCGATTATTGTATTTGATTTTGTAAATCAGAGTAAATCATCAACTAATTTAGTACAATATTAGCGGCATGTAGATGTATGTTATCATGGGAGTTGCACTAACGATGGGAGTTGCACGAACGATAGAAGTTGCACTAACGGTGGGAGTTTCACTAACGGTGGGAGTTGCACTAACGACTTCTGATGAAATGACTCCATGCGGGCATGGGGTTAGAATGGTCCACCTATTTATCCGTGTTTTTGGGGGTTTTTTTCGGTTCATAAGAGGGGAACATAAAATGGCGGTAATAACAGTGCAGTTGCAACAGACTTGTTTGAACGTAAATATTCAGTCAAGACGGCAAGACTTTAGTGTGAAGCCACTAAAATTCTTTTCTTTAGCCTGGCAAAGACTCATATAATTCAGATTCATATAATTATTGCCTCATTGATTTAACTAGTTGTATCCATAAAACTATGGAACAAATGATAAACGAGTATTCAGTCTGGTTTTCAGAAACTGCAGCTATACAATGTCTTTGAATTGAAGGAAGCATACGATAATATGTAGAATATTAGATGCCAAATTTATCTAAAATGGGATAAAGAGGTCGTTTATCCCTTTTTATTTAAAACTTATTGTCAGATAGACAAATCAGGGTCTGAATTGCTTCATGATTTTCTAATGCTTTAGATCAGGAAATGGGTGTTTTTCAGGGTCTATCTGTTAACTTATATATCACAAAGGCTCAATCTTATCCACAATCAAGGTTTGACTATGCATTTGACACCCTAGCACATTACCTGCAGATAGTCTGACAGTTTAGGCATTGAAGTGCCTCTCGATTTAAGAAGAGAAAAACTTACCCTTCAGTAGGTTGTAAAATTGCTGCTAATCCATAATATAAATATATAAAGACATAATACCAACTTCCAGTTCCTAAAGCGCACCAACACCCCCCCCCCATGGATCCGCCACTGCTATGTATAGTCAAAATTTAATGTTGTTTTCACCGTTTAGACAATGAATGACAGGAATTCGTGAAACCGCGATTCACTCACTTAGATAAAGTGAGGTGCAATTTAGAATATTATTAAATCTGAAAGAGTAATCTATAATCATAGTGCATCCTGTGTAATATATAATCTGTGAGAAAAATCTGGGGACTGTAAGGTGAGACGATATGATTCTGACAATCTGGGCACCTAAGTGATATGCAATATGAACAATATGAGTGCACTTTCAATTTATGAATGTATTGAGTGCATGTAATGTGAGTATGTTGGGTGATATGCAACATGAGCATATAGAGTTGCATATACTGGGCCCGAGTTGATTAACTCATACCACAGACTGCATAGAGTATTACTCACTGTCGATTGGCAAGTACAGCATACAAACTATAAACTATAAAGATTGCGCGTAAACATGAAAAACTCTTTGCAGCGTTATTCAAACAAATTGTTTGGGTTTGAGTCTTTTGATGACATTTTGATAATAAGGACACGCCCATAGTACTGTTACACCTGCGACACATTAATAATCATCTGGTTTATCCTTAAACCTTGGTTTAATTCAGATGATGGATGTGAACCAATCACGCTGCTTCCAATGACAATATAGAAATGTGATTTTCAAAGGTCTATGTGATTGTCAAGGAAGAAAGAGTCAGTGCATGATGAGTGACTTGGCTACCTTGTATCTGCCCTTTTTCTTGAATACTATCGCCAACATCAGCCCCGGATTGATCACCAGGGTTAATATGCATAAGCAAGGACCCACCAAGGTCCCGTAACACTGATGAATGAAATTAAAGGTATTCGTGATGTCAAGGAATGGGTAGATTGACATTTTTTTAGTTTGAGAGATACAGATTGTTGGAGAGAAGAGGTTCGAGCTGTGATGAAGATCACAGAAAGATTTTGTTGTGTACCCAAATAGCATAATAAATGCATGATTGTCTAGGACAAGAACATCATGTGTTCCTTGACAATAATGTCTCCGGTTTAACACACCCACACCTAATTTCGTTGTCTTTCCAAACAATAAAAGTACTGAATGATGTTTAAGTACAAGAACATCAGCCTCTAGTATAGCATTCCATCATCGAAACTCTTTTAATAGCATTTCAGCCAACTATGTACATTTCTAAGTACAATGACATTCAATGATTTAAAGGATCGATTCTAGTTTATATTATTTCATGGGTTAACTGGTGGCGATCATATATAATCTTGTATACATCTTGAATAGCATGGCCCACATTGAATGTATAACTTTGACATTTCCTCCACATATAAATGTAATATGACACAATAAATTCAATTTCTAGACGCAAAGTTTGAGTAACAGCGTCAATATTGAATTACATACTAAAATGAATTAAATCATCCAAATTTATTTCCCCACGTGGCAGTGATCAATGCTGTGATTCAATTTCTAAGCAGAAGATTACCAGTTATACTATTTCAGTGTTCACAATTAGTCTGAGATTGTGAGCAGGTAAATGGCAGTGAATATAGTGTCATCTTACAATACAACATGACCCACTAGCATGCGGTCGATTCCTCACGTCACACTAAGACAATTGCTGGCTCTCCATAAATGCATTTAAGCATTATTGGGCCTCGCTTTCAATTATATTCAGCCCGTCCATCTTGCTCTCCCTGTCACGATACATTTTACCTGGCTAAGAAGTAGAGTGTGCATTTATTCATCATGCCACTCTATGCCGGGCCATTCAGTGCTTGCACGGGTTCTAACCAAACGAGACCAGAAGCCATGTCGGGGAGGAGGTGTAGGTGGTGACAGTCAGATTAATGACATAGATTATTATGTAATAATGTGGGGTACCCGGATGGTCTTCACTCCACACAGTCAACGTGATAATTGGGAAGTGTGAGGTGTCGGCTGTTGGCTGAGCATTTCTATATCAATGTGAAGAGACATCAATATTTTCTCTGAATCAATCACCAGATGGGCCCATTCACAAGCTTCATGTTTAGATTAGCGGCGGGCATTATCTGATGGGGAGATGTGTTATGGTGACGATATATGCCATAGACAAGGTTCCAGAACCAGATATCCTCGCCACCCCCGCTAACTTAGGACCATATGCATATTACTGTGAAATTGTCTTCATTTGGGCTCCCATCGCGATGTGCCATTTGGTGGTTATTTGAAGAGCTTTCAATTCCAAGTAGATTTCAATTTAATGGGGGAGATAAGTTGAAATGATCTTATTAACATAGATTATTGTTGGTGCCGTCAATTGCAGGAGATCTGAGGGAAAGCCTTGCAAGGCCTGTGTGTGGAATACAATTCTAAGCAGATGTTCAAACGTAAAGACACAAAGACGACAAAAAAATCAAACACGTGTTGTGAAAGACAATAAATCCATTCAATAAGAGCGATAGTTATTTGAGTCTCATTGATATTGTTATTTTCTTGGAAGAGTAAAGCGTAAACTATATAATCCTAATATCAGTGAGTGAGCACTAACCACAGACATCTAAGAGTTGTTACAAGAGGACAACCACCACAAATAGGTAGTAAAGAACTGGATATTGGAATAGCGAGGACAATAATCACAATGAAACTAAACAACAAAGAGACAAATAAAGACAAGGATGTAGTTGAGTGAAGATCAAAGTGAGGGCATGCGTGCAACTTACTAGGTCCCAGTTCGCCTGTATCGTATAAAGCTGAACAAGTAATTGGCACTGAATCAAAGGTGATTGCTCTAAACCCCAATCAACTGCCTCTGAGCCATTGTAACTGGATTAATTATAACACCCTGTTAATTTCTATGTACATTTCATTACCGTAATCTGTAAGTATTAAGTTAATCCATGCAAAAAGGCAGCAAGGGTTGCACTTGGTGCCTGGTAAAGATGGCAATATTGATGGTTTTTGCCAGAGTATGGACCGCGGAGTGATACTAAGCCATGTCTGACTCAGCTAATTTAGTCCAGATGACTTGCCCTTTTCTGGTAAAGTTGAGTAGGAGACAATTACTATTTTCATTCTCTGTCATACACAAGGAAGCCCAATGGAACAGGTACAGAAATATGATTTTCAAATTAACTGGGTCGAAAGTGATGCCAAGATGACGTTAGTTGGTGGCAGAGTGCCGGTGTCGATTGTCTGGTATGAGAAGTTTGTCTCGCAGACTGTGTTACACACTTTGTTCTTCCGAACTCAGAATGGACGGGATTCCCATGTGTGTAGGAAACTCGACTCGGCAGGCAAAATGGTTGACTTTCTGCGCATAATGAGAAATACTGGGCGGCAAGGTGCTATTGTTTAGACAACAAAGCCTACAAGAATTCCAATTAAGACATTCTGTGTCCTCCTCAAGAGGCTGGTAATGTGAGAAGTGTTAAGATTTCACTATGTTTATTTGCTAATGATGTTGTACTCAGCAGGGATTTCATTCACCTGATGTTGCTTCACATCGCTCTATCGATATCCCCCCAGCATTTAGCACATAAATAATACTAAATGAAGCCCACAGCCAATATACACAACACATTGTTTTCAATTGGCAAACAAATATGTCACATACAATAACAGTCTCACACAGTGTACCGTCTTTACATTAAACAAAGCGCAATAGATTGCAATATTGGCACTTTATATAATTCAGCTGCAGAATTGTGCTATTCACATGGGAAGATTTCTATTCAATTACAAAACACTCATATAACTTACTGTTATGTTCCTGTAATACCTTGAATAAGTCAATAGAAAACACATGTATATTAGCAGATTATAATATGTATTTGACATTTTCGGATCTGGATTCTCATAGTGGTAAGTTACTCAACCCATTACCCTCCCACCCTAAACCCCTCATCTCTCCAATACCACTGATCAGAAACCAGGGCTCACCATCTTCAACAGAGATTGCCTTTATGAGCTTAATGAGTACCGCCTAAGTAGCATGTCATGTCAGCACACCTGGTAGGGCCCTCTAGTGGAGTCATCTTACACTCCCATAGCAGCCCCTTGCTCAACAAGAGTCGGCCAACTTGGACCCCATATCAGTTTCCAGCCTAGAAATTGGCGAGGTAATAGAGTGAACAAATAGAGAATGTAAGGCTAATATGGAGTCATATTGCTGTAAATGGGTAAGGGGAGCCTAACCGGGGAGCAAACACTATCATTGTAACTTGGGAGAGACATGTTCTGCTGATTACCAATCCATTTTCTATGTGTCCTCTGCCACTTCCTTACTCCTTGTCTCAATCCTCGGACGCTGAACAAGACGAAACACTCCAGCCTCAGTGGGTTATTCTATCTTTTCACAAACATTACAAGTAAATTTCAGTCGTCTTGAGATCAGTTTATGGTGATTGATAATAATAATGACAAGAAACTGCCATCAGTCATTGGCCTCATTCATCATCATGCTCCCAAGGACTTGATACGTTTAGAAACGTCTTGCATAGTGTTTTATCATCATGATAAATTAAAATATAAGTATTGTTATTATGAATAATAAGACATGAAGAGAAGTGCTGTAAGCATGATGTGTATGATCTGGAATGTATCACACAAATATACCAATAGCAAGACATGTTACCCTATAATAAAGAGAAAATAACATACTTCCCAGACAAGAGTGATGATGAAGGTTGAATCAAATCTCTAGTCAAACGCATCAAAAGCTTTCTTAAATCAATTTGCAGCTTTTGTGTGAGTTCATTGGTGGTGTTGGTAACATGATAAATGTATAGGTTGTTGTATATGTTGAGGCCTGAGGGCTACTTGTCTGTAGCATTGTGACTGGAGGACGACAACTTACCATTCTCTACAACGTTTAATATATAATTATATAAGTCATATATTTTGATTTGCCTTGACATCTTAAATCTCCCATCAGATGGATTATCAGTTTGATGTTTAGCAAACAATGTCTTTCTTTGCTTATCTACAAAACATGATTAAATCACCTTAAGGATCAAGAGTTTATGATTCCCCAAGTAATATTACCAGAGTTAGCAACTTATTTAATCCATTCTGTTTGCATTAATTGCCAAGAGAAGGGTGGATGTATGATTATATAACCTCTTCATTATTACAATATTTTTGTATAATGATTATAAGAAAAAGTGGATTTATTGGGTAATGACATGAGGCCGTGGTTATTGGTGTTATAGTGAGGGTCAGGGGCAATGCTAAAGGTCAATTACGGTAGATTGTTATTTGTAGCAGAATCAGCCAAAGTAGTTGTAGCAGTGGTCAGGAGCGTCAGACGGAAGACATCAGGAATGGTAGACATTTATACAATGTGTATTTATATGGAGTATGGATATTGTGTAGATATCTAGGAAATATCAAACAGTTATCGATAATGGTAGATTGTAATATGCAGCAGATATTTGAAATAGATAGTTATACCAGATATGGTAAATTGAATTATGAAGCACATATTATAAATTGAAATAAGTAGTGGACATTGCAGATTGAAATAATTATTGGTTATTACAGATGAGAATATGGCCTCGGACCACTATTACAATGTCCCATTGAAAACCATTATAGTAAATGCCTCACCTTCAAAAATTCATATAAAATATATGTATCGACCAAGGGTATTTTGAACAATATTTATCAGATGGCAAAAATATTCATCTTTCTAAAAGCAGAGTATGAAGTGAGGTTGACCATTGAAATTTTTTGCTAGGATCTGTTAAAGCGCCACCTATCTTGAAAACAAAGAACAGAACATGGAAATATAGGAATGGGCCCCTGACAGCAAAGATCAATATATAGTCCCTTCAATTATTCTCATTACTTTTCTAATAACTTCGACAAAACAAGCCATTATTGTACTATTAAATAGCACTATTCATTTTATGTCTAATGTGATCTGCATCTCATTATTATCATGTATAATAAAGAGGAGTAGGAAATTATCAAGCACTACTTTCGTATGCCCTGGTCCCACATATCAAAAAGTAGACTCAGGTCTAATATGTAGTAAATATTTCATACTGAACTATTAAGCATGTATTATATATTTTTATATGAAGCAGTTCTGTGGTTTAAAATATGTTGTGGATATTACAGATTGAAATATATGACAGATATTACAGGTCGAAATGTGGAAGCCTCAGTTTATCTCTGTTTATGTTTGTCTGTTATCTAAGTTGTTTCACAGTTCAGCTACATAAATTAAATTCAAAAGCGTTACCGTGTGCTTTTTGGGCTGGAGTATTTCAAACAGGATGGTTATTTGTTATTTATACCTGTGCAATATCATGATTCGTTTTGGGCATACACTCTAACAGAGTCATAGATCAATTATAAAAGACATTTCCCTGGCCATCTAGCTCAAGCGGCTCAATACCAATAGCTTGATTCCTAGAGCCATATAATCACTTCAGAGCAGCAAAGAGGCACAGCTCTCTTTGAAATGGCTCAGAAAAGAGGCAGAGTTGTATGGCAAAACCAGAGCTAATAATAAGTGTGAAAATATATGCCACTTCAGAGTCTACAAGATGTCTGGAACTTGTAGTATTTCTTTAATTCTTTAGAATGAAATACTGAAAATATTTTCATCACAATATCTTGAAAATGGCTGGCTTGGAGTAAGGTTCTAAAAATAGATTAAAATATCATGCATGAAGACAAGATTGCGTCCAATTTAACCTCTGAGCTGATCGTGTGGGTGTATTTACAAGATTGCAGAGATAATCATAACACTGTATCCAAAAACACTAAGACATCTACATAAGTGATCCTATGACTTTCACACTTCCTGATCACTAATAACCAAATTTAAGGAAACTTTTCTTCAAAGAAAAGTCTCTTTTTCAGAGTTTGTTCCCTCTTGGAGTATAATGAATGGAGTTGTGACGTTGTAGCTTGTGTGCATGACGTCATAGCAACCCATTGTTACAAACAATGGGATAGTTTCTCTTTGAAGCAATGTGCATTACCGACAATGTTTTAGCTATTTTTGATTTTTTGAATTTGAAAGAAAAAATCATTATTTCATAATGAATAGATTCTGGGGAATCTAATAGTGAAATTTTGGATATTTTTAACTGAATAGGCTATTCTCGACAAGTCCTTAAAGTTCATATGTCCACAGACATTTTTCAAGAACTACAAAGCCTAAATAAAATATATCTATAGATATAGATGGATGAGATTTTCACAATTTGAATAGTATGTTTAAAAAAAGGCTATAATTGTTTATCAACATTTTTAAATCAATATACAATTTTTGTAAAAAAAAGAATTGTTTTTTTCAAAAACCACAAGCTTTTTTTGTGAGAATATCAGATTTTAGGGGGTAAAAGTGTTGCATCAATGTGAAATCACCTTGCTGGGCAAATTCTATGTGAATGGAATGGACGCATGTATTGGCAGATTTGAAAATAATATCAAAAGAAAGATGTTTTCCCAATTAAAAATGATACATTGTGCAGGCCTGCCAATGGATGCGTTGGTGGTATAAATTAAATGTGAACCTTGTGCTAGTTGACAGAATTGTGTGATATTTCAGGTAAATCAATGCATTTGTATTGAACTCTTTGCAGGTTGGGCGGGTAGTGTGGTAATCCCTGACATGGACGTTTTTAAAACGTTGTAGAATTGTTTACATTTGGAATAGAGAAATAAAATGTATATCTCTATAATCAGTGGAGAAGTTAGAACAGTTCACTCGCGATATGTGTTGGTCTAAATACTGTCTATGATGAGTCAAAATTGTCATAAAGTTGAATAACGTCAGATTCTTCAAGTTTTCGGCTTATATGGCGTCATAAGACCCAATGGTTTGGCGGTAACGCACATTGCACCTTTGATCTCATGGCGTCACAACTCCATTCATTATACTCCAAGGTTTCTCTTGTTCCCAATCTAATTTTACCTCATTTGTGTCTCTATATTGGCCGTAATGTATAGTTTATCAAACTTCAATTATATATCTTTACTCTGCAGTGTAGACAGAGATAACTTTGATAACTACAACAGCCTCACCTCGGTTAAAGGGATATAACAAAACTATTAGTACGTTTCAGGAATAATATGGACATATAGTTAAGCTGGTTCTTGATTCTTACTTTGGGGTTGCATCCACGATATATCAACGGAGTAGCTCCTTTATATGATAATGTACTATTCTAAAGCAAAAATCCATTCATTGATGATGATGGTAGAGAAAGTGGGATCCTCCTAAGACTCCACATTAACTGATGTGTCTACTTGTGGAGAAATGAATAGAACATGGTGATTGTTCACATCAAAGATCCTTTGCCTTACAACTAACCACATCTAAGATGATGTGTTATGTTGCGTGTTGGCACTGTAGGGGGCGACACTAGTCTTGCGGAGGACCTTTTTGTCCATCTTTGATTGTGAGTGGTGTTCCCTGTGGTGCCATCAATATGTGGCCAACTCCTCACTGTGGACTTGAGGCTTTCTTATCGTTTGATCTGCTATTGTAAAGGGGGTTTTTACCCCAGGATGGTCAACCCTGACATACCGGCAAGGGCACACACCACATGGCCTCAGCAACACACTTAGAAAGGCTGAGCAGTCGTCCTTGCAGGCAATCCCCGCCTGCCTCTACCGAGCGCTCTCGGTAACCTTCACCGGGTAGCGGTATTGATGTCACAGGAAAAAAAACACAGGTCACAGACATACTAATGATTTCTTCCTAAATCACATTAGAGAGGCATCAATGAACCCCATGTGTCACTGTCACACCCAAACTGCGAGTTACATAACATGTTAAGGAGCTTAATGCAAATAATGTGACATGCCCTTGATACTAAACACCATATATAAATATATTTTTTAAATATATAGCAAATTTTAATTCGTTATAAACCATTATACACGTCTGTGTGGGTTTGGAAAATCAGATGTTTTAAATATATGATATGCCATGCCATATTTGCTAGGGGATAGGTCTGCTGCACTTCCGTTTTTGGCTTACTAGCTGCAATATGCCACATATTTCAAAAGGAAGTTCTCATTTCATAAATAAAGTCTGCATTTGCCTCTATGCCTCATTTGCTACCTTAGTCTAGGCTGCATAAATATCATTAGATTTCTACGATTTCACTAAGATAGATACGCCTTAGATAATCACTATTATATAAGTCTTCTATGATATATTAGTTTCGGTTAACATTTTATTGTGGAAGAAACAACAAGGGTCACCATAGAATGGACCGATTTATCGTGCACGGCAATTTAAAACCTTATTTGTTTTTTCATCACATCACATTTCATTTCGCTTAAACATAACTTCGTTTTCATATTATAGTCATATCACATTACTCTCAGTCCTTTTAGTCTGGTTATATTGTTTGGTGTAGACAAAATTGCCTTATTATAGTCCCTGATAGGCAAATGGATACGATTTCATTAGAAAATATTTTTTGGGGGTGCAAATTAAGTTCACCTCTATGAATTGTTGATGGGAAGTAAACGAGGTGGGGCATAGTCCGAACCGTTGGACCGGTGCGGTCTGCTGTGGCCACTTTGCTTGTGTTCCAAGGAGGCCGGGGTAGCCAACTTGATGAATGGCACATCCCATTACTTCATGGTTGTGTTAACCCTCCCTTGTCACCCATGGCCCCATATCTAATATTTCATCACTGTAAACATCTCTGCAACGTACTTGTCTGGGGGACTGTGACTTAGCAGCAAATACACCCAGCCACCACTCTCAGCCCATTTATTTCTCCTTTTGCCTTGTGTTTAGCTACAGAAAACAGATCAACTCTTGTGCCACCGCCCCAAACCATGCCATTGCGGGTCCTGGCATGATTAAGGTATATTTGTAATCTGTGTAGCATTTATTAAGAGTCTGGGCAGAGCAATAGTGTTATGACTGCAGATTCCATACATGATAGTGTAATAGCTAAGTAGGTGCTGGGATCTTGAGGTGTGCTGCAAGGTGACATGTTAAGCCAATGTTATTCGCTATGATAATCCCCCAAGGTGATATAAGACCGAACACACATATTTACAACTCAGATTTGCCACTCCCTACAACGACCCGGATGATATCAAATACTTTATTCACTGGAAGGGCATTTGGCTGTGCAATGAATTTCATCGTTGAGGATATATTGTGTCTGACTTTCAAAAGTATGGAAATTGTGGAGTTATTTATGTCTTATCCCACACGTCTTTACGATGAGTATGTTATTCCTGATGTCATAGCTTTAGAATGGCATGGCAGTTATAATCTTCAGTTTATCATTTTTGTTGAGATATTTGATGGTTGTAAAAACATAAAACGTATTGTTGATCAGGTTTATTTATATTTTCCCGGTATTGTGAATTTATACCAACTTCCTGTATTGAAATTTTTAAGCTTTAAAAAAATTAATAGCTCCTATAAACTTAAGAACTATAATGTGAAAATATTGCAAAACTGGCAATGATAAATGAGCACTCTTCAAAAGACTTAAGATATTTTCTAAATTAAATCTATGCGAAATATTTCATATACTATTCTAGATATTATCAAATGAGAAAAATCATGTGTATTATGTAGCAATTTGGCAGAGAAGACATCTTAATGGTGTGTGGTTAGATGGACTAACTCTGTGTGGTTATGTGGTTATTTGTGAAAAGTGCCCCCCCTGGAGCAAGAGATAATCTAAGCTGGCTTCGCTCTGACATTTGTGGTTGGTCGGAATGCGTTCTGTAATTGTGACTGAAAATTACAGGTAATTGGATTTGATGATGTACCCTGACCCCTAGCGGTGTGGGTCAGCACAATAAACACATGGGATGCAGGCAATTCACACCTGCGGGGTGCAAGGTAAATCACACCTGCAGGGACTAGGTAATCACACATCGGATCACGTCTTTGATATCAGCGACGAAACAGTTCCTACGAGAAGATTGAGTGATACATATGAAGAAAACCAGAAATTGTCTGATTCAATTTCATTGAAAAGTTTAAGTTTTGAACAGAGGTTTGCAAATAAATCTCTTTTTGTCTTTCTCTTGTACCACGTTATTTATGGCGTGATGCCGCGACATGTGAGTGTTACATGGGAAGAAGCAGAGTTGTCGGTGTGGACTTATCATCACCTAGGGTACATAATGTGTATTACCTGCATTCATTTTGTCAACACACTGTTAGAAGTATTGATCTCACTCTCAGGTAGCTTGTTTGCTAAATACACATTCCGCTCCAATAACCTATCAACCTTCAGCATATATCCGTATTTTACAAACACTCAAGTCGTTTTTTATAGAGTATTTAAATCTCAATGTATCAATATAAACTTTACTCAACATTCTATTCAAATGGAGTTGAGTAAGATATTAATATAATAATATCATAAAGTGACATATAGACGGTCATCAAATAAACCATGGAATCAGAATAAGAAGTCTATCAAATACAAATACCATGTTTCTCTGCTGACATAATTTTTTTTCTTGACAATAATTCAGACAATCCTTTTTGTACAACAAAATGAATTATTGTGAAAATTTATTCAAGACTACTCTTATGAAGCACATGAAATATTACTTGTTGCAAAATGACTGCAAGTAGTTTTTGTATTGTCAAGCATTTCAAATCATAATATTCTTTAATATCACAATATGTTGTTTCTAAGCATCATTTTGAGAGTAAATCTACGTGTACAGGACACACTCAACAAGCAATTAAATTTAGCATTTGGTAAAGTACACTGCGTATCTCATGTGATACGATTTATAATTACTCTATTATCAAGATTGCTTACTTGGCCGGTGGGCGTGACCAGTTATAACTAGGCCACGGCAAATATATAGTGAATTGACATGCACCGATTTCACTCCCAAGACTCGTCAGCTGCAATTATTGTCAAGACAACCTGAAAAAGCTTTAGCTTTGAAATGTCAGGAAATTTAATATTCAAATGGGCTGAGCGTGTGCCAACTGAAAGCTAGCAGATCTCCGAGTCTTCTGTGTGTATATTATTGCTTCTAGTGCAAAACCAGTGACGGACATGATGCAGTATTAACTGATGCTGCAAGCAAAGAGACATGTACAAGAAACAAATATAGACATACAGTTTATAGCGATATATTGGTTGTAATTCTCCTCATAAAGCAACATGTATAGTTCGGGAAGGTAAACATGTGATACAGAGGATTATTTCTCATGATTAACATGTATATATTTTTCGCTTGCCATTAACAGAATGGTCTGAATTGTGGTTGTCACTATGGTATCTCAAAGAGTCAAAGAGTCAACCAAATATGCATCTATTTCATGACTTTATTTATCAAATTTCAAGATAAAGCTAAGCTTGATGGAGTTAAGCCTTTATATTTATTCCGCTCAGCTTAACAGCATAGATTATCTTATTTATTGCAATCCTATTTGTATGTTCTCATTATACATGGCATATGCGATGGAACATGTGAGAGACGATGTTTGTGTAATTCAGTAAAACTAAAGATTAGACATGGTAATAGGTCGCTTCCTTCTCCACACCTGTGTTAGATGTTGCGCTACTTTGTGTCTTACCTGAACTAATGCAACTTGTCTTTATTGCAGGAATTCCCTCAGGCGGCCCTTAACTGGTTGATGCAAAAAGCTGGCAGTTCACAAGCATCGCAGGCACAGTGGCCAGGGTGTCTGCGATATCGTGGAGAAGGAGGCGGTTTGATTCTGTTCATGTTATTTGGCATAAGGCAAGAAGCTAGTGGCAATATGGGCTTCGGCAACTTTTCCTAGATACCTCCAGTGGGTGCAGGTAGAGTAATGCAATCACTCTCCCATGCGTCATAAATCACAGCCAAACCTGATATGTGTCGGAATCAATTTTAAGGCCCGATTTGTGGTGTCATAAGTGTGCGGCCTACAGCACAAGTTGTGTTCTCACCGCAGGCGGGCATATTGGAGTTGCTGATTTGCTCTTGTCAGTCAGCTGGGCAGTGAGGGTGGCTTACAGCCCCAGCCTGGCATTATCGCACACACACCAATCTCATAGGCAAACGTAAATCTAAAAACAGTGGCAGTGATAATTATGCGTGTTGGTTTGTATTAAATGCGTAGATGGATGAGCGGTGGGATGGAGACGGCGGGCCAGCATTGATCTGAGGCGGCCTTACACTTCACCACTTGGTGACGGGCGGCAATGCGGTGTCTGCCATGCGGGAAGAGGATTCGCAGATCTGCAAGCAGCAACCACCTAGTCACACCATCATGGACCCCGCTTACCCCTCAAAACTCTCCCCAGCTGCCTCTAAGATTAGGACCCAGGCCACATCGCTATCTCCCTAGAGAAGGCCCGGTCATAGATCTCTTCCTTATAAGGAGTACACGATTTATCACCCTGCCCATCAGGAAGCACACGGCGCTGCCTTGCCACAGGGATACTACTTACACCCAGTTTTTAGCCTAAGTGGAAAAGTTTCTGCCAGTCCCCACTGTGCGCAACAGGTATGGGGCGCTGGAAATTGCACCACTGTATTCACTTTTTGTCTACTCATATCAAGGATTATGGGATTAAAGTGTTAATCCAGGATACACTACAAGGGATTAGCAGTAGTGCTACAACACCAGAAGGAATCTGTCACCACCAGAACACAACTCTCACATGAAGGTCAGTACTGTTAAATCCCATCAATTTTATGCTGTAACAATCATTCATACCTGTTTCAGATTCGTCCGGAACTTGTCGTGAGCCATTTTTTTTCATTATTAGTATTGTGCTATAGATTAGCGTACAATTATATACGCATATATATATATATATATATATATATATATATATATATATATATATATATATATATATATATATATATATATATATATATATATATATATATATTTACAAATATATATATATATATTTATATATATGCGTTGTGTTTGCTATGATGTGTGATACTTGATTAAAAAAAGGTTTAGATAAAAAATGTTTTGCGCAATGTAACATGCAGGTCTGTTCGTGTGTTTTATTGAAGGCAATTACAGTGTTAAACGTTGTATAGCACGTATGCAACATTGATAACAAGGCACCCCTTGCCAAGTAAATGACAGGGGCGTTCTTCTCATATATTTTCTAGACTGGATGCGCATTTATCAATGATTGTTCATGGTTTTTTTCCAAGTAGAGATGGTTCAATAAAAGATGAGTTCAATACTCACGCCACTGCCCTTGATGTTGCGAGTGAGCACTGATTGCTTTACCATTCAGGCCCGCAAACACTTCAAAACTCAAACACTAGACAAAACACTTCACAACCGATAACTGAAATAAGACAAGAAACTACAAAATAGAAATTGAAAACTAATAATCTCATCTGGTATCGATAGGCAGTGGAAATTGTATCTTTATTTCATATCATTTCCAAATAACAGACATGACTCATTTCACATTCGGGATGCATTATAATGTGTTTATTGATCAAGATACTTCCTTAAACAATTCCGTTGAATATCATACAAAGAAATAACATGGCCTCATTTTTTTAGCCACCAGATAGTGAACAAAAACAAACGCTTACTGCAATGTGTTTTTTGTCTCGGAGAGCTTTATAGGTTCCGTGTCAAATGACCTTGGGTCTCAGGTTGGGTAGCCAGTGAAATGTTAGAATGATGTTACAAGAGAAGGACTTTACTTTCATGGGTCATAAAGCGCTTCCCCGGGGTAGGACGGAGAAATGCTACAATCCTGGTTGTCCTAGGCAACTCAGATCTCGTCCTACTCTCGTGATATGTGAGGAAGACAGATTGGTTCTCGCTCTCATTTCGCGGTGTTATGACCCATTGTTGGTGATGTGGTTCACATCAGGCAGACATGGTTGTGTTTGATCTGTCCCATCCCCGCGTGTCCTTCCCTGTCCAATCTTCTGATTGGCTGCCTAATAAGCTATCACCCACCACGTGACAAGTCCGGGAGATTCTCGTCATAAGAGCACATGTGACAACCAAAAAATAGTTGGCAACTGAAAGTACTGATTGTCTAACTCTGTAATTGCATATGGGAACTCACAATAACAATGTAGTCTTTTCATACACATTTTTCTGATTTGGTGATGTTTGCCATCAAAATGCAACCACAGAGCACTTAAAGGTCAATCAGCTTCATAGACCAGGATGTGGGGTGATGTGGAGAACTGGTAAGAGTCTGCCGTCAGATGGCACTCTTTGGTGCTATTATGTGCACATGAAAAGATGTCCATCATCGGACAAGCAGAACTCATAGTGCGCCCACTCAACCTCTCAAACGTCTATATAACCTACATTATTTGCCCATACTCCAAATATGTCTGGATAGTCACTGTCAGAAACCATTTATCTGGCAAACCTAATGTGAATACACGGGAATGGATCTCACGTGCGCATACATCCACTGCATTTTACCAGTTCTTCTTATGTGCACAACACGTACCATTTCATGTACATTCCATGCACGGGATTGGTAATATATGTGAAATGCAGTCAGTATATACAGATTTTGGTAAACCTGTATCGCCTGTATCACCTATATCACCATCAAATACTGTCCGAAACACCCATGACGAATCAAGCCATTTTGCAATATGGTTGTATTTTATTGCCACTTGGTGAACATTTGCATGGAATAGCCCCAATGTTCCTTATCCAAATTGGTTTTGATTGCATATTTTGAATGGTAATTTTTCATGAATAAAACTTGAGCTTGGTCATGGAAACATACATGAAACTGCAAACATTTCTTGACATAAATTCATAATAACACTAGATTAACACATAAACAACAATTGTCCTTGGCAAGTTAATAGTTAGCATGACATGTATCAGGGTCAAACATTTGTGTAGTACTGGCAACAACTCTATACTGTGTTAAAGCTGCCTTAGCCATCACTGGTTTTAAGCAATACTCCATCTTAACCCACGCAGAGAACAATGTTTTTCTTCAGTTTCAAAATCTCCGGCAAATATCACCAAAAAAATCAAAATCAAATACAACCCCAACGTTACAGAGAACATGGAATTGGAATTGCGATCTCAAATTTACAAGGCGTGTCGCTTAAAGGACACAAGGAATTGTGTATTACATTGAATGTGATGGCATCAATCAGAAGGGTTTTCCAATGGATATATCTTTCAAAGCACACACCCACACTTTATTCTGTAAGAAACACTTTGAGATTTGTCTGTGTTGTTTTCCATATAATCACTGTTCCTCACTGCCCCAAGTCTGTGCCAAAAAGTCATTTATCTTTACATAAATGCGAAATGAAGATAATGATCAATTAGTGCAGCATGTTATGGTGCGTGCGTTGGTGTTCCCCATTGCCCCATACATCTCCCGTCAATGTCGCCCCTCTCATGTATTATTCACGGACTCCGGAGTCTTACTTATAAAGTTAATATTATTGCTTCACCAGTCTGCACGCATTGCCCACCGCACATTTGCAGATCTAGGACAAATAAGACAGCCACACAGGTTGCTGGATGCCAAAAAGCGAGAGAAGTGCTCAGAGCAGGCGCCTACTAAAATCGTGAGTCTGACACAAGAGCCGAGAGGAGTGGTGGATAACCCTTGAAGAAGAGCTCTGCTTGTCCCTGCTGAAGGCCTCCAAATACCTCCATATCTGCCCTTTACTGCCTGGCCCATAATTAGCTTAGTTTCATAATGTGAATCTTAGGAGAAGACCTCCAAAGGATAGTGAAAGTTTTCTGAGTGTCCAGTTTCGATCCTCTGGATATTTAAAGAACTTTGCCACAATGGCATGACACACAGACAGATGCAGACATCATCTTATGATTCTAGTCTAGGTGTCCCACTGACTGGGGAATACAATAAATGGGATCTCAGTAGACGTCATTTTATGATATTTCTCTGGTGTTCAACAAACTGATGAATTCCCTTGTAAGCACCACCTTGTGGGTTTACGTTAGTTTGCCAGCCACTCACCGGAAGTAGACATTCTATAGACATGTTTTCCTTTACATGTTTTCTGAGCACTCTGGGTCATAACTATTTGAACTCTATTGGTTTATAGTCGTTTATAGTCTACATTCAAAGAAAGATGTGGCCAAATGTATTCACGAAAGCTTTAAGGTTCCGGCAAAATGATATAAATGGCATACCAATAGTTAATTAGTGGTCTATCTATATCTTGGACGGTCTCCATTGAACTCACCTTTGAACTATTTCAAAATGTTATCAGTGAAGGGCAATGACATCTTGTCGAGTGTTGCACGATGGAAAATGTGAGATAAGGAAGTAAATTGCGGTGAATGGACCAGCTGATTGTGGACCAAGTACACTCACCCTCAGTCAGCCTGTTGATATAACTTGCAGGACTACAGTGCAGCCCAAAACCTCATATTTGCTAGCCATTGCCCAAGCTGTAATGCAGTGTAGTGCTTGTCTTGGTCTATAAATAAAATGCTGAGTAGAATCTGAGTGCGCTGTAAATTCCATCATTTATTGTAGTTTGCTCTTGTAAGAGCCTAATGTGCTAAAGACCATCTAAAATATCCAGATCCAAAACAAAGTTACATTAAAAGCAATAGCATTACTTTGTCCGACTGATTGTCATAAAGAGCTTTAAATGTATACACTATTTGTTTAGATAGACACATAGAGTTGCCAGGGCTCAGCATGCGCCAAACAGACGAGTCTTCCATTCTTGTGTTCTGCACATAAATATTCATGCCATCATGTGTGATAGTTGAACAAAATATATGTCACACTGCACTGGTTGATACCAATGTCTGTTTTATCCGTTGATACCAGTGGTATTGGTTCATGATAATCTGTGTCACACACATATATATGCCAGTGTGTGTCACATATACACACACATTAACACCAGCATGTGTCACACACACATAGATCCCAGCATGTGTCACACGCATTAATACCAACTTGGTCACATATATCGGCTTTTATCTCACATATATATTTGCCATACACATGTGTCACCTTTTTGTGCCACACAGATGAGTAGGCTGTGTGGGCACCATCTTCCAACTGGATGACTTGTTCAGCCTTACCGCCCTTGCCCTCTTCTGCTTCAATTACTCCTACCTTCATGCCTTGCTTCTCCATAACCTAATTAAGTGTAGATCTTCCAAGCACCAAAAGATACATTATTTACAAACTACGATTTTCCAAAGCTTGACTGAAGAGAGTATATCAAGTGTTTTCTATGGACTATTTGTTCCAAGTACCCATCTATTGCCTATCTCCTCTTTTGTGAGTTCAATGGTGAGTCTGTTACCATTCTAATACACGCCCATTGAGTGCTTTCCTTGAAAAGGCCCACCATTCTTTGTATCCCGAACTTCAAAAGGAACTACACGGTTTTTATGGAAGCATTTAATGCGAGTCATTTGTTTTGTTTCTTCTGAGCGTTTCTCTTGCAGTTTTTTACTGTGTTGCGACCAGACGACCAGAAGTCGTCACTCCTGACTATATTTGTGGATCTTTATAGGCACATAACAGTGGGCATCTCCCACTTAAGTCATGGATTTTTTTTCTACCTAAAGGCAGACAGTCTGTCATACATTCCATGGTACGTGACACCAAATCAATTGATATAAAGCGTCCCCCGTGAATGCAGCCCAGATTTGGTCCTCTGTGAAACTACGCGCACTGGGACCTTGCCCTGCTCTCTCATGGAGGGCCCTTGCCAAGTTTAATATCGAATAATGCGATATGACAGCTTGTAGCCAACGGCTCGAGTCGTCCGCTCTGTTGAGGCAGCTCAAGGGGAAGACTCCAATCAATCGCCGCTCTTGTTCACCCTCAGGGCCTCATTTTCCACCAAGTACTCGGTAATGAAGCCGCACAGATTATTGCCGTGCTGTCCTTCAAGTCGCCACAAACCACACAGACGCTCACTGCTTCTTGTCGTCTGCTTCTTGTCTGTCTGTGCGTCTGTTCTTTTTTCCCGCCAATGGCTCTTCAAATTGGAGTTGGAAATGTTTGCTTCCGATTCCATGGTGAGAATTTGTCCATACCTACCATGTGACCAATGTGATCCAAACAAGCAGATTCCAGCTCCAGCGAACCGTGCAAACCCAAACAGAACGGTCCGCTCCAGTAATGACGTCTCCCCCAGGCGATGATATGGCCAAATGTGACAGAAATGGAATCTCCACTAAATTGCAAGCTGCTGCGGCAAGTTTCATGCTTCTGTGAACCATACACGGCAGCAATTTGGTGGCAAATCACATTGGTATCCTTTCATAGGAAACAAGGTCTTCTTTTCTTTGCTTCTGTGGGAGCGTCGATTGAACCGAGATGTTTAAAGCCAAGAACGACCATTCCACTGATCATGTTCATTAAGAGAACACTTGATATTCTGGCCGGAAACAAATACAGGATCTCGTAATTTGCAAAGCCACATGAGCCGGAAATGTATGACATCCGAGCTGCGTGGATAACAAAAAGATGATGGTTGTGGGGTGTGACAGTTTGCGTAATTATGTCTTTTTATGCCAAGGCTGGTCCACACTGTTGCTCTCTGTGGTAACTTTATCAGAGAAGTATTCATTATGATACCATCTACGCTACCCCGTTGAATAATTCGAGGAGTTTGTGATATCATTCCTTTATCATTGTTTTTATATGTGCTATCCTATCATATTTTTAATATAGTTTCGGATAGCTGCTCTGGTTTACCGTGTCTGCGCTACCAGTCCAACTCTATTGTCTTTCTCTTCACTTCCTCATGAATTATTATGTACAATTACCTTATATTAAGCGGGGATCAGTGTGCCATTTTAGACGAAATTTAGAAGTCATTACTATGTCTTTATGAAGCCATATGAGTGTTTATCATGATGCTACGAATTCTTTCACCAAATCGTCCCCATTCCTGCATTTTCTGCGAATAATGGTCTACACTATGCATCTGTAATGTATCACTATTTATCATAAGGGCATTTTATGAGTGCAAGAGTTGTACTTTCCAACTGAAAAAAACATGCACCATTATTTCGTCACAACATGGTGTATCATACATGCATCAGATGTAATATTTTTCACCTCATTACCATTCGCAAAGTATATCATGTATACAACATTTTATTCTCCTGCGTTGTAAACAGACGGATTTACCATTGTATTTTCCATTTTTATCATCTGAAAGAAATATCATTCATGCACCATTATATTTCCCTCTGTGGTCATCTAAAGGATAAATCCTACATGTAGACCAATCATTTCCTGTTATCGTCATCTGAATGATATATATCATCCATACCCCAATGTGTTTGACTGTCATGGCCATCTGAAGGATATATCATGTGTGTACCATTTCGTTCCTGGCATTTTCAGTGCTAAGCATTAGGCAGATATCTCATTTCACTTAAAGACTGTTTTATTCTCATTCCCATATTTTAACTCAATGCACCATGCAGAATATATTCTGCGCCCTTTTTATTTGTCTGAATTCTTTGCTCAAAACATTATGCAGAATACTGTGTGAACACAAGAAAATGACCCATTTATCTATGTCTAGATATCAGAGACAACGACGCGCCAAGAATTAATCCCCTTTGATGAAGAATTGTTATGGATTTTTCAAAATGTCACTGAGACGACATAAATAGGCGTCACAACATAATGTTTATTGACGTTAATGCAGCACTTTTTTGTCCCATTTTGTTTAGGTCCCGTGATTAAAAACATTGCATAATTCTTTGTGTTTGTCTCTCTTGAGAAGATATTTTCAGACAAAATGAGACGAAGCAAAGTGAGATCTACATTTCAGACAATGCCAGTAAGAATGCTAAGATCTGGTGTGGATATTAAGATGGGATAATATTCAAATACTGCAGCTATTCTCAATATTGGAGTCAATGTTGTGCCTGGATATTTGCAAACTGAAAGCATCCATGATATTCCGGTTTGTGTAATAATTATTTCACATATTTTGACTCTGTGAATTAGGATTCTAATTATTTTGACATATTGCTGTTAAGAAGCAATGATTGCATATGACTATTAGATCATTAGAGTATACTGAAATCACCTCTGCAATGCAAGTTAAGGACAATCTGAGAACTTTTGATATATGCCTTTGAAATATATGTGTGTGTGTGTGTCTATGTGTGTGTGTGTGTGTATGTATTAGCAAACAACCTGATACTGCTAATATTGAAATATATTGGTTTAGACAAATATGATACATATATTTCAAAGGCATATACCATAGACAGTATTTGAAACTGAAGTATTGAATGACGTTGCCGGGCTTTCATATCGCATGCAAGGTGTTGGAGATTATATGGGCAGCACATTTAAGATACAAAACCTCGACAAAATATCAATTCTCCTCCTATTTTACTGACAAAGATACCTTTCATCCATTGCCATTGGTACATCATGTGGAAATCAATTGTGTGATTCTATATTTTCTAATGGCTTATATCAAACATGACACATACCAATGAAACGATGGGTAACATTTCACATGGAAGTATACAGAAATAAACGGTCACACAAAGGGTTAATGGGTTGAACGTGGAAGCCCTCAGGTTGTTCTAGTAAATGACAGTTTTGAGAGGGTTAATGGATAAAGCTTGCTTAAGGGTTAATGCACCAAGCTATGTGTCATTGTAGGAGTATGCTGTGAGATATATGGCACACAAGATGCTGGTGGTATAAGAGTGAGACAGGTGTGTTTTGGTTCCAGTCTGCAGTTTGCTTCATCAATACTGATTTGTGGCACAGTGTCGGTATCTGCCGTCTCCATACATTTGTATACAGACTCCTGTATCGAATACCTATACACAGCCTCTCTGTCCATTAGATTTGTGGGATAATGCTGAGATTTAGAATCAATGGGAGACGACAATAGCTCAGGGGATGCCACGCACCATGCGCAAGGTCTACCCAACCCCATAGTCTAACTTAAAATAGGAAAACCAGGTGGATTTATATATCCTGAGGACAATGCCCCAACATTCAGTGCGCTATTTTTGATAAGTGATTTTCCAAGCCAAATAAAGGTATATAATTTAGAAAAAAACAGGTGTGAACATCCAAATGTAAGGTTCCCAATGCCCACAGTTTAAGCAAATTATGCGTACTCATTATAATAGCCTCCACATCTTGCACAATATGTCTTTGGGATATAACAATATGATTGTGCCTCTCAAAAGAAAACTGTGTGCATTAGCTCTTATGTGGTGGTGACAGGTGATGTACAGGATTTTTAATGTATTGCCTGGGATAGAATTCAACATGTGTGTATCAGATAGAATCTACCACTTGTATCGCATACTGTCACATACCTACATGCTACCACATACCTACATGTTGTCACATACCTACATGCTGTCACATACCTACATGCTGTCACATACCTACATGTTATCACATACCTACATGCTGTCACATACCTACATGCTGTCACATACCTACATGTTATCACATACCTACATGCTGTCACATACCTACATGTTATCACATAAATACATGTTATCACATACCTGTATGTTATCACATACCTACATATTATCACATACCTACATATTATCAGACGCCATTATGTTGCCACTTTCGGAGTGCATGATAAGGTACGGAAAAACGGAAATGTTGCGGTCTTATTACTAGTTTGGACCATGGCTTTGTAGATTTAGGAAGAGCAGCTGTTGCCTGCTGACATTGCATTTTCTTTTCTAGGTCTCATATTTAATCTTCAGAAAAAAGTAAATCTCTAGATTATTTGCCAGGTCATTTATCTCAAAAGTCTATGATATCTAGAATTTGTATCCACAATTCCCAAATTTGGTCATCCTGTCAGGACTAACATCTTGTCAGGGCTGCCATCTTGTCAGGGCTGCCATCTTGTGAGAACTGCCATCTTGTCAGGGCTGCCATATTGTCAGAACTGCCATCTTGTCAGAACTGCCATATTGTCAGAACTGCCATCTTGTCAGAACTGCCATATTGTCAGGACTGCCATCTTGTCAGAACTGCCACCTTGTCAGGACTGCCATCTTGTCAGGGCTGCCATCATGTCGGAACTGCCACCTTGTCAGGATTGCCATCTTGTCGGAACTGCCACCTTGTCAGGATTGCCATCTTGTCAGAACTGCCATCTTGTCAGGACTGCCATCTTGTCAGGGCTGCCGTCTTGCCAGGACTACCGTCTTGTCAGGGCTGCCGTCTTGTCAGAACTGCCATCTTGTCAGGGCTGCCATCTTGTCAGGACTGCCATCTTGTCAGGGCTGCCATCTTGTCAGGACTGCCATCTTGTCAGGGCTGTTTATAGGATTCATGTGTGTGCGTGTATATGAATGTGAAAGTCATTGTAAAGGTCTCACCGATAGTGCTAACCCACTTGTATAAATCACTTCAACGTCTGATTGTTAATAGCTATTTGCAAAGTATGCTTGGTATTACACTCCCTGTGTACACACTACGAGACAGCCATGGTATGACGATAGCACTGTTTTAAATCTGTAAGATCCTTCTCCAAACATTGATGGTGACATTTTGTGTTTATTGCAATATTACATTTCAATTATTGGTCTGGTTTCCCATTCCATCAAATAAAAATCGCTAAAACGCATTTATTTTCTAATATCATTATATTCCTTGCAACTCATCATATATTTAAACACACCAGATTTCTTCTAACTCAAAACATGTGCTTAAACCCTTCCCAATTATGAAAACCTTCTTCATATAAAATAAAATACAATTAAGAGTAAGCTTATTTTATGTGACAATTACAATCTGTTTTATGCACTGCACATTTTACCTGAGGTCTTACATCTGCTCGGAATGCTACCTTACAAGAGAGTGATATGGATAAAATTTCATTTGTCTTAAACCATATATATTTGGAACAACAGCGGAGCAGTTGATAATCGAATTGTAACTTTACGCTCATTAAGCTTCCATAGATTACTGTGAATTAAAACATAGATTTTGCACAGTCATTGTCTTCCTGTTTCCATTCTTTCAAGAACATATCAAAGAACATACACGTTCGTGATCTACTCTGTGATATGGACTTTTGTATTAAAAACAACCCAAAGTAACTGGATAACAAAAGACTATATTGTAGATAAAGAAATTTTAAGCAATGGACTTTCGGTATATATCATATTTCAATATGGATGACAGACAATAAGGTGTTGCTTGACTCTCATAAGAAGCCAGTATTATATGGAAGACATTCCTGTGTAGTGCAGTGTGCATTTTTTATGTATTGAACCAACAGTAGAGAATAAAAAGAGATGACTGATTTATAGAATATAATCCGGTCATTGTATTTGTCAAGCGTAACATAATAGCAGTGATATCTTTAGGGATATGCTATTTAAGAACAATTCATTATTACTTAAACAGAAGCATTGTTTTGTTAAAAGGGAGTGTGATTATTTGTGTAAATATATATATATATATATATATATATATATATATATATATATATATATATATATATATATATATATATATATATATATATATATATATATATATATATATATATATATATATATATATATATATATATATATATATATGCTTGGGGTTTTAAAGCACTTTCAACATTATTTCAGTCATTTCGTGATGAGACCTACTTGTAGCAGATTTGTTTGTTTGTTTGTTTGGGGTTTTACATCACTTTCAACATTATTTCAGTCATTTCGTGATGAGACCTACTTGTAGCAGATATAGTGCTGCCTCACTGAATTGTCATGTCGCAGGTCCTTGACATGACAACCCGCCCGGTCACAGATTTACAAGGACAACGGGTTAACCCTTTAGGCACGGGCCTCAGCTCATGTGTGAAATTGTTTCATGAGTTCAATCTCGGCACGGCCGGGATTCGAACCCACGACCTTTGGATCACCACAGAGGAACTGGTGCTAATAAGCTGGCGCTCTAACCAACTGCGCCACGGCCCGTAGCCCCACTTGTAGCAGATATAGTGCTGCCTCACTGAATTGTCATGTCGCAGGTCCTTGACATGACAACCCGCCCAGTCAAAGATTTACAAGGACAACGGGTTAACCCTTTTGGCACGTGCCTCAGCTCATATGGGATATTGAATCATGAGTTCAATCTCGCCAACTGCGCCACGGCCAGGGGCCTATATATATATATATATATATATATATATATATATATATATATATATATATATATATATATATATATATATATATATATATAAATATATATATATATATATATATATATATATATATCGTGCTTGATAAATCATGTAGAAATCACTTTGAACTTTGGTGTCAATGGTGGAACAGAACATATTTTTCTAAGCACATATTTAGATAGTTCAGACCCGAAAGGAGATGGTTTGACATTCAAATTTATTAAGTTCAGTGTGTGGACATACAAGTCGAAATGCAGGTAATGAGGAGGTATATTGGTTAACCCCAATATTGGCATTCATTATAACAATAATACTAAACAGCTAGACAACTGTCGATGTAAGAGTCCAAAGATAGGTACACGTAATTTGTACTTGGGCATTGTCAATCATAATATTCAAGTGTCCTTAATGATTGATGGTTCGTCCTTGAGGGTCTGATATTTGAAATAAACATGCATACGTGCATGATAGTGAAAGTTTGTTTTGGGTTCAAAGAAGGTAAGCGATGTGCATAGGCATGAGCAAAAAAACAAAGCTGTTTGTTAATTAAGCAATTGGACTGTGAACATGCTGTTCACATATCTGATCCAGAAACACGTCCGTAGACTTATGCGTTGATGGATCATCTTATGGGGATACGGCCGCTACAGCTGCTGTTACGGGCTATCACATATATTCTGAGCGCCTTCCATGCAAAGCATCAATTTATTCAGCTGAGCTCTGTGCAATTTATTTGGCATTAGATCATGTGGTGAATTCCCCTCGCAAAATATTTTAGTATTCTTTCAATTCATTATATTGTTTAGAAGCTTTGTAAGTAAATGGATTGGTAAATCTTTTTGAACGGCATCACAGAACCTATACTCATTTTTATGAAGAAATTCATTTTTATTGGATTCCCAGTCATATTATTATCCGAGGAAATGAAGCTATTGAACAAACTGCCAAAGTAGCATAAGCTGCCAAAGTAGCATAAGCTGCCAAAGTAGCATAAGCTGCCAAAGCAGCATCGGATATTTGTCCGATTGATATGCTTATTCCCCAAACATATTTTAAGAAACATATTACTGTTTTTGTGCGTTTTGAATGGCATTATGTTGGGACGAAGCTATTTTTTATTGGAAAGAAAAGCCAAATTTTGAGTTATATTAGGATCAATAGGACATATTCTTATAACGCACTGCTATCTTCTTAAATTCAAAGAACAGCGTGAGTGTATTGGTTGTTCAACAATATAAAGTTTATTTTGATTGAATCATATAAGGATGCAATATTTCAATACATCAGATTTGCATATGTTGTAAAACAATAAAGAAATAACTATATTGCATATCTCAATCTAAAAGGTTCAAACTTGCATCATGTTCAATTTGCAAGTTTCATCACTATCATATGTAAATATGATCTGGTGTATGAACTGCGAGTAATGTGTCACTTTTAGAACAACAGAGATAATAATGGGTTACTTTAATGTTGCCGAGATATACTTCACAATGGCATAAATAGAGATATCAAAATCGCCTAGAGCAGGATAGATGTATTAAGATTCACACAGAGTAGGATAGATGTATTGAAATTCACGAAGAATACGATAGATGTATTGAAATTCACACAGAGTAGGATAGAGATATATAACACAGAGCAGGATAAATGTTTCAAGATTCACACAGAGTAGGTTAGATAAATTAAGAATCATGCAGAGCAGGATACTCATCGAGAACAGGATAGATTAATCAGATTTATCCAGAGCTATTTTGTATTAATAATTCATTACATTCCAGGTAGCTACTTGAGAAATATCAAGGGGACTCTGTTACCACAGTATTTATAACAATTGAGTTATTTCTATAAGAATGTAAAGGCATGATAGATATGTGAAACATATGCCATATGCAAGATGAAGCATTGGCAGGATGAAGCTTTTAGATTCATTAAGACTGACTTATTTTTCTGGGATGCACCACTGCACGATTGCCCCATGGGATGCATTATAATCAAGGAAAATATGTGGGAATTATGCTAAATGAATTATGGTGTGAAAATTAAAGCAAGATACATATAATACTGTTAATTAGAAACATGATTGAAGTGTCACATCTGCTTTTTATAACACAACACTTTCGGCCGTTTGACTCTAGATGACGTTGGTATCATTTTGTTTTAATATAGTGGTACTCGCTACTTGTGCTCTCGTCTCATTTTGTATTTATTTTAATGACTTTGAAAATGACTCAAAAGAAAAGCTAAAAAATTAATATCACTCCTTGATCTAAAATTGAACGAAATGCTGCAAGACCTTATAAGATTTAAGTATTTTTGCATTATGCCACATTTATTATTTATTATTATTTAGTACCAGTTCGTGTGATCCAGAGGTCGTGGATTTGATTCCCAGCCATGCCATGATTGCATTCATGTTACAATTTCACATATGAGATCTATGTCTAAAGGGTTAAACCATTGTCCCTTTAAATCTGTGACCATATGGGTTATCATGTCAACATTGCGTGTTAGGCCCACAAGAGGTTTTGATGCAATATTTAACTAACTTTCGGCCATCTTAGTTTCAGCTTCAACATTTAATCAGCTTCGAATGTTCCTTACTCCACTATTTCACATCTAAAGTCGATCATCCCTAAACAAACGAATCAACCAACTAAACTTATAGCGGAGGAGCCAGATCCAGAATTTTGGATCTTTTGGATCAACTGGCTTTTATTGGTTAGACAAGTAGCTTTTTCATTAGGTTCCCCGTATCTTTGAAACCAGTCAAAGAATATACGGGCCCACGTGACACCATCTGGCATGAATTACAGATTTAAAAGAATTCGTTGACAAATGAAAGTTTGGAAAATTGAATTTATTGCCTATGCAATACAATCTGTAGCTGTGGGATAGAGATTTCTGATTTGACTTGCAATTATATCTAGATGAAATTCCAAAATATGTCTCCCTTTATTGAATTTATGCAGGTTCTTAATTAGGATAAAGTGGCCAACATATCACTTCTTGATCAGATTTATGGAAATTATTTATGTGCCAATATATATATATATTTGTGAACAGAGCATGACAACACACTGATTGGGTCTTAAATATATAATATTTATTATAATAATAATTACTGAAGTCTTTAATAAGACTTCGACATTTGAACTAAAAAGAAACAATGTTCATTGAAACCATAATATGAGAGGCAGATAACTCTAGCTCTCATATCCATGATTTTACATAATCACATGATACCAGGGTTGGGGGGCAGATAACTCTAGCTCCCAAGACCCTGGGTTGTTTTGATTTCTGTTAGAATGTACTTTATCTCTTTTATGACCATTATAGAAGAATGTCTAGCCCTAAATTAACAATAAAAATCTAAGGAACGTAAATATAATATTTATCAAAGTAGTGATACAGCTAGTTAATAACAGTGATTGAAAATTATCGGTATGTCTAGCCCTAAATTAACAATAAAAAACCTAAGGTGCATAATTATAATATTTATCAAAGTAGTAATACAGCTAGTTAATAACAGTGAATCCAAGTTATCGGTAGGAGCATGTATAAAATGAGACATACATGTAGAGGCGGATAACTCCAGCTCTACTGAGTCGTTTCTGACTATGTTGAAATTAAATGTTATGAAGCTTGGATGTTCTGAAAGCGCCTCTGAAGGCGCCATACGTATAGAGGCGGATAACTCCTGCTCTACTGAGTCGTTTCTGAAAGTTTTCTGGGAGGTGATATGGGGAAGGAGGAGGGCCTTAAAAACTTTGTTTTGAAATGTCTGTATTTTCTACAAGATGGCGTCGTTACGTGATCGATTGCATAACACGTCACGTGACTGTGGTCCCGCCACCTAGCGTTAATTTTGAAGTGCACAAAGCACACCCCCCCCCCCCTCCAGACTTCACCTCCTGCCGACCCGTATTGCATGCTCTATTAACAAAATGAAATGAAGTTGCCTTAATTTCTCATTTGTGAACAGAGCATGACAACACACTGATTGGGTCTTAAATATATAATATTTATTATAATAATAATTACTGAAGTCTTTAATAAGACTTCGACATTTGAACTAAAAAGAAACAATGTTCATTGAAACCATAATATGAGAGGCAGATAACTCTAGCTCTCATATCCATGATTTTACATAATCACATGATACCAGGGTTGGGGGGCAGATAACTCTAGCTCCCAAGACCCTGGGTTGTTTTGATTTCTGTTAGAATGTACTTTATCTCTTTTATGACCATTATAGAAGAATGTCTAGCCCTAAATTAACAATAAAAATCTAAGGAACGTAAATATAATATTTATCAAAGTAGTGATACAGCTAGTTAATAACAGTGATTGAAAATTATCGGTATGTCTAGCCCTAAATTAACAATAAAAAACCTAAGGTGCATAATTATAATATTTATCAAAGTAGTAATACAGCTAGTTAATAACAGTGAATCCAAGTTATCGGTAGGAGCATGTATAAAATGAGACATACATGTAGAGGCGGATAACTCCAGCTCTACTGAGTCGTTTCTGACTATGTTGAAATTAAATGTTATGAAGCTTGGATGTTCTGAAAGCGCCAAGAGCAAATGAACGACAGTGAAATGAAGCAGCATCCAAGAAGAGAAGAAGATAAGACATAGCAAAGAGGTGGGGGGGGGGGGTGAGCAGGATCAGACGGGTAGGTCGACCTGGGTTGGATGCATGTACAAAGACAACACAAAGTTGAGACTGGCCAGTATCACAGATACTTCATGAATGGCACAGAGCACAACATTGGCTTATGTGAAAAGGAAAAGTGTGAACAGGTTAGGACTTGTAAATTATGACTCACAGAAAGGAATAACACCTTCGAGCAATGGAATGAAGGTTACCAAACTGGTAAGTAATAGTTGTGTAAAAGCTATGGCATGTCTCCCTCGAGGTAGAAAACTTAGGTGTGAACAGGTTAGCTGTTCAATGATGTATAGCCAATGAAGGCAGTCTAACTGGGAGGAATATCGCCTCCGAAGAATGGACTGAAAGTCCCATGTACTTGTAAATAATGACTGACAGGAAGGAATAACACCTTCAAGGAATGGAATGAAGGTTTACCAAACTGGTAAGTAATAGTTGTGTAAAAGCTAGGGCATGTCTCCCTCGAGGTAGAAAACTTAAGTGTGAACAGGTTAGCTGTTCAGTGATGTATATAGCCAATGAAGGCAGTGTAACTGGGAGGAATTTCGACTTCGAAGAATGGACTGAAAGTGGAATGGACTGAAAGTCTCATAGGACTTGTAAATTATGACTGACAGGAAGGAATAACACCTTCGAGGAATGGGATGAAGGTATGCCAAACTGGTAATTTATAATTGTGTAAAAGCTAGGGCATGTCTCCCTCGATGATGGAAATGCTAAGGTATCAGTGCTCACTTTGAGGAAACTGCCATGAAAGTAATAAAGTGAGTAAATAAATAAATAAGTAAATAAGAATAACAAATAAACTGAAAAGTAAATAAATGCAGACGGACCTTACTGGTGGTATAGATTTACCGAAACTCAGTGTCTCCTGAGGTAGGTGAAAACGGTCTGTTTGATGGCCTTAGGATGGATTCAAAGCATGGGACCAAGGGGGGAAAGGGGGAGGGTGGAATCTATCGGAATTCTCCCAAATCACTTAATTTTACAGTAGGACATGTTCGTTGTGACCTACAATAAGTCCTATCATTGCATTGAAGAATAGCTATATGTTTTGTGGAGGATGTGTCAAGAACATGCTGAGCAAACTCGTGATCCCCCTGTGACTGAACCCTCCTGGCTATGTCATTGGTTCCAATGTCCACTATAAGAATGTCAGTATTCTGTTCATGTACCACTTGTAGCTGACCGTATAGGTCTGTAATGTATGCCCCGCTCCGTCCTTGCAAGTGCAGGGTGTTAATGTGGTCTGAAACATGGAAATGTATAGAAGGAAGGTGCCCAGGTGACCATAGGGAACTGTGGATTTGTTCTAAATAAAGTCCCTGCAACTGACTAAGAATGAATGCCCTGCGGCAGTTACATGTCCCATGCGCACTTGACAGCATACTTGACACCTCGCTGAAATGGTAAAAGGGGTCGAAAATAGGGGAAATGTATGTATGTGACCACTGGACACCAATGATTTGGAATTAATGGAAATAAAGTCTGGGCAACAGACAGTAATCAGACTTCAAGCGGCAACAAGGTGCATTAACTGAACCACTGACTAGTGGCAACCAGCTGTGACCAGTGTAATTTTGGCTATTGCCCACGGACTGTAACTGAATGGAATGATCTGCCCTCTAGTTCACAGGCAGCAGAGCAATTGTCGACAACATTTTCTATGTTTTCTTGAGAAGGAATTGTCTTTCCCTTTGAAAATATAACAAAGAATATTTTAGTAGCTTGTTTGTCAAATTATGAGAAAATGTAACTATTCACATAAAACTGACAGAGGCAGGATGCTTTTGACCAGTGATGTTTTCAGGTGCTGTTAATTATTAGAACAACTTTCTGTTTCTCACCAAGTTTAATCCTATTTGGCATTTCTACTTCAAACTACTAAGTTCCAGCTGATTGCTGATCAGTTGAACCCCTAGAGCATAATTGCCCTTACGGTGGGATGCCAATTGGTTTTGCCGAGTAAACTTATAGATGTAGATGCCAGAGAATAAAGGTTGGCATCAAGCAGATGTTGTGTACCAGCTGCACACCTTGGTGCAACCTTGCACTCCTGGCAGGATGCCAATTGGTTTTGCCGAGAAAACGTATAGAAGTAGATGTAAATGCCAATTGGTTGTACTGAGAAACTTTGAGATAGGATATGTCAGTCACTGTGGCCATCCAAGGCATGAGCTGTCTGCAAACCAAATGATAAAATAGGTTTGATCTCAGCCATGTGCCTATATATAACATTACTATATATATAATCTAAGGGCATTAAAGCTCTTGCATCACATTTCTGTCAACCTGATGATGATTCAGAAGAGATTTAAAAAATATTTATGTACACCCTAAAATTTAATGGATATTATCCATTCAATGCTAAGAGAACAAAGCATTATTAAGAAGTGAAAATAATATTTACAAATAACTACAAGGCATCGTCACACCCGACTGAGCACAGGATTATAATATTCTATGCCACTTAAAGACCAAAGATATGGTTGCCCAACTCGGCCACTGCAGCAAAGCAATCACCGGCCCAAGCAGAGGATCTGGTGTGGGCCAGTGTGTATATCAAGGCCTGCCCTATGATCCCAAGCCCTTGTGGGACCTGAACGATGCACAAAGGCCCAAAAGGAACACTAGCAGCTGGTGTGTACCTGCTGCACCCCTTAGGGCCACTTGCACTCTCGGCGGGATGCCAATTGGTTGTGCCGAGTAAACTTAAAGAGCTAACAACCATGGGATTCGTGCAACCATAGGATTTGGCCCTGCTCTGTCGGTTCTCAGCCGATTTGCATCATTGACAACTCAAAATCGAGATATTGAGATATTCCCCTCAAATATGTAAGTCAGATGATCAAAATATTAATTGTCATCTTTCGGCATCGAACTTGAGAAACATCGGTGGTGCGGCAGCATTCGTGCGCTTAGGACGTGGCATGTCTGAAAACAAGTAATGGTAAGACAAGTCAAAATTATAAGCACAATACAAGAACACCAAGTTGAGACTGGCCAACATCACGGATACTGTATTAATGGCACAGAACCCAACAAGGTCTTATTTGGAAAGGAAGGTATTAACAGGCTTAGCCGTCAATGATGTATAACAACTGAAAGCTGTGTAACTGGGAGGAATTTCGCCTCCAAGGAATGTACTGAATGTCTCATAGGACTGTGTAACTGGGAGGAATTTCGCCTCCGAGGAATGTACTGTGTAACTGGGAGGAATTTCGCCTCCGAGGAATGTACTGAAAGTCTCATAGGACTGTGTAACTGGGAGGAATTTCGCCTCCGAGGAATGTACTGAAAGTCTCATAGGACTGTGTAACTGGGAGGAATTTCGCCTCCGAGGAATGTACTGAAAGTCTCATAGGACTGTGTAACTGGGAGGAATTTCGCCTCCGAGGAATGTACTGAAAGTCTCATAGGACTGTGTAACTGGGAGGAATTTCGCCTCCGAGGAATGTACTGAAAGTCTCATAGGACTGTGTAACTGGGAGGAATTTCGCCTCCGAGGAATGTACTGAAAGTCTCATAGGACTGTGTAACTGGGAGGAATTTCGCCTCCGAGGAATGTACTGAAAGTCTCACAGGACGGTGTAACTGGGAGGAATTTCGCCTCCGAGGAATGTACTGAACGTCTCATAGGACTGTGTAACTGGGAGGAATTTCGCCTCAGAGGAATGTACTGAAAGTCTCATAGGACGGTGTAACTGGGATTGAACCCAATTGCGTCACAATGAGCACGTGCACGAGTGCCAACTTCTAACAAAAAGATAAACATTGGCGTTGCTCTGTCGATTCTTGGCTGATTTACATCATTGATGACTCAAAATTGAGCTATTGGGCCCCTCTCTTCAATTACGTAAATCAAATGATCGATATATTAATTTGTAACTGACCTCACAGAAGAGAGGTCAGTGCGCGAAGACTATGATCGGGTGCACAATGACGTAACCTTGACTTGTAAGAAGTTTACATATGATGGACGCTTTGTAGGATAAAGTAATGCCAACTGTTATCGATTAATATACCCCACTATAGCACACATATAGATAACTGGTCATGTTATGTCAGATTATTTATTTATTGACAAAGACCAAAATGCGCGAAATTGATGGTTGTTAGCCCTACATTTCATTTTGTGTTTATATAACATTTTTTTTTTTTTAAATTTTTCGTGTCAAAAATACCTTCATATTTTGCCAAAATCACTGAATCAGGAGTTTGTTTACATTACTCCGATATTTGACCCCTCTGAACTCACCACAGTGGGGCTCTGATAGGATTTACATTATAACGTAATGAGGCCACATTGGGCCGTTTGTAACCTTTTTCCCAGTGTTCTGGTTGCTTCTGTGACGTCATGATGCAAAATTGCTACATGTTAACCCATTTTAAATTGCAAGAAAACATTTTTGAAAACATTTACAGCTGTTTTCATCCTATCAATTTTCGATGCAAAATGTAAGATAGATGACTGCATCCAAGCAAGCTACCGACTATGCTTGACATCTAAGCACAAACTTGAAATGTAAGCAAAAGATCGGGCCCTGTGCTTAGCACAATTCAAGACAGTGCTGGAGAGATGTACAGCAGGGAGGAGGAGGGGGGGGGGTCAACAGTAGGAATGCCTTATGCAATCCAACTGGGTTATACAGCATACCACAGTTGGGAAACAGAGATAATAAAAATAAAAATGGTCAATTAATATTTTACACATATGGCTTAATGAAAGATCGAGTTGTAAATAGAGTTAAATTCAAGTAGTTGACCTCCCCCAGCATCTGACAGTGGCCAGGTCATTCCCGTGTAGGGAATGAGAAATGCACTGAGACCAAACGAACGGCGAGTGCCAAAACAGACATTAACATGACCACTGACAACTTCCCTACATACCTGCTGTAGAATTGAAACCAGAAGTGCAATGAAATAGCAAGGAAACGTCCTTAAAAACTTTGTTTTGAAATGTCTGTATTTTCTACAAGATGGCGTCGTTACGTGATCGATTGCATAACACGTCACGTGACTGTGGTCCCGCCACCTAGCGTTAATTTTGAAGTGCACAAAGCACACCCCCCCCCCCCTCCAGACTTCACCTCCTGCCGACCCGTATTGCATGCTCTATTAACAAAATGAAATGAAGTTGCCTTAATTTCTCATATATATATATATATATATATATATATATATATATATATATATATATATATATATATATATATATATATATATATATATATATATATATATATATATATATATAGTTGTGGGACTTGATATTTGATTGATTATTTATGACTCTATTTGAAATATGATTGTATTCAATAAAATATTCACAATATACAAAGAGAGCACAATTACCACATGCCAACTTAGTTCCTGGTCACTTTGGACAAGCTGGTCGGTTGCAGGGTTAATTTGCTTAAAACCTGAACACTTATCATAAACATTAAATCTAAAGATGATTTAGATGTTGATGTAAATCAAAGGTAAGCGGCATTTTATTGAATGATTACATAAACGACATTAGCAATTTTGGCTGTATCCGGCTTAGACTTTATTTGGTATTTGGACCAATCTTGAGAATAATGGAAATCAGATCAAACATAGAGTCATGCCTCCAGGATATAACGCCCCTCTCTTTTTGAAATGCAACCAGAGACATGACATTATAAATCTCGACTTTTGACAGTTAGTTTTGGCATACTTGCAGTGAAAGCAACTCTTCAGTAGTAACCACTCATCTCAATCTCAATCTCGTCACTGCAAACTGTTTACCCCAACGTCAGGCTATTCCAGAAGGGACAATTAGAGATGAACAGATTTTTTTGTATACCAGTTTAAACCATATCAGATGATGACTTTGTATATGTTTGTACTTACCATATAATGAATATTAGCGTTAGATTGTCTTGATTATACCTTCCAAAAAGTGACTTTGTATGACAAATATGGTTCGGTATAATTCATTTCCCAATACATGTTTACATTTCTGGTGGAACCCTATGGGGATAATAACAAGACATGACTTGTGATCAAATAGACAATCATCCCTGCAAGAAATGAAAAGATGTATAACACGCTGATGTCTTAAATTCAATAAAATGATAAAATATTTCTATTGGATTCCAAAGTCACACTTTATTTGTTCATGCTGTCCCAGTCATGGGTCAACAGAGTAAAAAAAAGTACAGAATGGAAACAGTACATTCTTTTGAAGGAGCTTTGATTTGGCCATTAGGTTAGGAGGGCTATGAATATTAAATTGCCTAAATATAGAATATCCTCACCCCTTGCCTCTGACAAAGCCCTGAAACGAATATTTTAAGAAGGACTTTTATTTTTTGAAGACAGTACTACTACACGGAGAACACATTTACGATTTATAACACGGCAATTGGTTATAAATAAACAATTGTGTTTAAATCAAATGTATTTCCAGTAAATTAACTAATAACACATGACATGATATTGTAACCAGGAAGTATATCATTTAAAACGGCCATATGGATCTCCTTTATGAATCTCCTATATGCTCATATCCTAAAAAAATAATGGCCATTACTTTTAATGTTAAAAAACTTTGATAGTTATAATAAGCATATATTTGTTTCAGTATCATTCACTAATTAGAATGCAGGTTCACAACATAATGTTTTGCTAAGAGAAGTATTAAGTGTTGGATATATTATAATATGGGTTTATATTCTAACGAAATTATTTTTTCTTTTGTAATAATTTGTGTGGCAAATATTATTTCCATCAGTATATTTGACAATCTAAAAGCATAAATTGATAACTTGAAGCGAGTATAATAGATTACTTTGCCTAGCCTATAAGAATTCATGACATGTAAAACCTAGTGAAATCTGTATCTATGCCTGCCACAATAGAATTGTGCTCAGTGATATTATTAAGAACATTTTAAATATCAGTTTATATGCCTGACTCAATAAAATTGTATCCAGTTAAACTATGCAGAAATTTCTCATATCTTCCCGGTAGAAGTACACGGCAATAACATGCAGAACCTTTCAATATTTGTATCTATGCTTGCTTATATCTATATATATGCCTGCTATCGGCTTCACTGTGCACAGCGTTTTGATATCTGTTTCTGAACATGCCACAATAGAAGTGCACTCGATAATACTATTGAGAACCTAATGATATTATGCTGTACCAAGTGATGTCTGATTCATTGGCAGATATTCTCTTGACTTGGCAGGTTTCATCATAATCGTAGACTTTGCTGCAACCATTACCTCAGATTATACTCTACTTCAACCTACAAAGACCTTCAGGTGTTTTGATTTATCACCAGCATTATTTGTATGGTTATAACTGCCAGAGAAATAAAAGAAAAGCTGGGTTATTATTGTGGAGTATAATATTGTACTCAAATGAAGTAGTATCAAATAAAACATATTCTCAAATTCGATGATGATAATGCCTTAATCTAAACATTCTTCATTTAATTTTCCTTTTATTAGCTTAGTGCAAACAATCAGACTAATATTTGGATTTTTGAGAGAACCACAGATATACATTTTGTTCCTAATTCTTTCACATTGCATTTACAATTAAATAACAGCGGCTGTTCTAATAAGAGCTTCCTCTAAATTCCTTTACCTCAATAACATCATCATACACTCTTGAGCTCATTAATCATTGGATTTTGGCTGCATTTCATTCTGCATTAAGTTAACTTTCAAATAGCAAATGTGTTTATTTTTTCTGGCCAAACATGTAAGGTTCCAATATGTCTGCCACTGAAGGAGCTAGCGTCCCGCTAGGAGTAAATACAGAACTCTCTGACCATAAGGGACCATCTGTGCATCAACTGATCCCGCCATTTCATAAATGTGTACCATGTTGACATGATAGAGCATCTTTATCAGTACTTGTGCATTCCTCCCCAGCTCGGACAATGGGTCCCTAGTTTCGACATCGCTTCGCCAGTTTGTTTCTGTAATTCCGTAGAGCACACTCCGTTGATCACCTTCATTTCCTCAGCGTGGACCAAATGGCCGGAAGGCGGACACAGAAGACTGACACGTGATCAGAACACGTGATAAACACGTGACACTCACAGATTAAATGCTAGAAGAAAACCCTATCTCACGGCCATCATAACGATATTAGACTTGTCAGAATTGAGCAAGTGAGTTATGTGCATCTCCTGGTTATTTACTGACCTGGACTTTGCTCATCTACTTTTTGCTTCTCATTGCGCTGTTATGTAATTTGGTCTGTGTTGGGTATCCGACATGTCTGAATGTCTGATGGACCTCGCTGCCTCGTTGTGATATCGGGTCATCACATGGTATTTGTAGATGTCTCACGAGACTTGGTCAAACCCCGAGATTCTCTTCTCTGAGCATGTGTATGATAGATTGTCGGAGAACAAGAGACTGTCTACTTGCCAATAAACCCCCGTGTGTGGCCCAACCTGTGCAGTCAGCGATAATCCGCCTTTGGGATACACACAATGGTTTTTGATGAGTTACAATTATCCCTTGTCGCGATACATTCATGGGAAAATATATACATGCACAGAGTAGACTTTAAGGGAACAAAGTTAGCCATATTTAACCACTGCTGACAAGTGGGAGGTTGAAAGACTGAGTCATTTGTCATAGCCGGATGGGCTCCTCTATTCTGCCACTGTAAAGTGTCCCACCTTCTCCTTATCACTCTTTCTGCTCAGAGGTGGGTAAGCTTATCTTCAACTCTTTCTATAAATCTTTCTTGACAATGTCTAGTTGTTACCATTATCCTTTTTAAACGATGATGAGGGGATGAGTTTTTTTATTATAGGTTAATGTACTGATGTTTTTGAGAAAGATTGATTAAAGTAATTGTATATGTACACCTGTTTCTGTGTTAGATTACTCATGTTTTGTGCGTTCTGCCATTGTTAGATGCGTGAGTATTTCACCATTATTATAAGCATTACCGACAGTAATATGAAAAGGGAGATTGTCAAGTTACTCAAGAAAGTTTGTCATTTCAATATTGTATATATTGACAATTTTTCCAAAGAAATGTGATGATCACAGAAAGGCCCCAGAGTGTTCCCTGCTTTAAACACCTTTACCTACCGTAAAGTCTCCTTAAAACGTCACATACATATAGACCACTAAACCATTGAACTGCAAGCGAACGAATTTATGTACATCTCAGCGATTTATAGGGGCCTATCTAAATTTACTACAGACCTTAATATGGATTGTGATAACTTTTATGTGAGGCAGTGATCTGCATAGAAATCAATAAATGAAACAAACATTAAGGTGTAACTGGTAGTGAGATCGTCTGTTTGTTGTTTGGAAATTTATCACATCACGTAACAGGCAGGAAGAAAACATGCACTGAGAGGGTGTAACTGACATGCAAATATGTACAAATCTTGTCAATTGCAGTCTCAGGACTGAGTAGGTCATCCCTTCCGTATCTTCTGTTGTCTGCACACCTCATAGTGCCTAGTCTCAACCGCATGCCATTGTCACAACACAATGTGGGGCGGTGAATTTCGCCTGACTTCATAAGATATAGAAGGTTATGTGACCAAACATAGAATTGGTATTTTTTAACTTCTCTGTTCTGCTTGATTCTACCAGTCTAAGACAATTTTGATAAATGGAATGTATGCTCATCATCATCATCATCATCATCATCATCATCATCATCATCATCATTGACATGTGTGCGTACATTATGTTAAGGCCGGGTTACCTGGCAGCTTTTATGGAGTAAGAGGGGGTTGTGAACCTCAAACCTTTCCAATGAATCACAAAGCATCAGATTATTGAAAATCTTTCAGACAAGTTCCCTTTCTCTGTCTATTATTGGTGTGATTAATCTATTGTTAATGATTTAGTTAAGGTTGTGAACGGTTATTTAATGTTTTTGTTTTATCGTTTTAGGCACTGAATGACCTCATTATGTCGATGTGTTGTAAAGCAACCATTCATTCATTCATCCATTCATCCATTCATTCATTCTTTCATTACAACGAAAAAGGATTGGACAAACAATGTAGTGCTATCCGTGTAGCATAGTATTGTTTGTATGGACCAACATTACAGCATATAAAATACGATCATGTTATATTACTTAAATACCCCTTAAGCCCTGGCTTTTTAAGACGTTTATTTTAAAAGACATAACAAAAGGTTAAAATGAAAACTGAACATGATATGTGATTGATGTGAGTGATTCCACCAAGAAACATAATACAATGCTTGATACAATTATATCGGGAGTGTGGATATCCAACGCAGTAAGATGGAATACATACCTGGATTATAGATCTACTACCTGACATAATCATGAAAACCTCTGTGTCATGTGATCTATGGTAGTCTGTCATGACAATGCAACGGTAAACAACAGCTCTTTGACAAAGATATTAGTGATAATGATGATGATAATCATGCCAGCTTGATTAGTTTGCTTCAGTACAATAATACATGTACATGTAATCCATGTCACTACTACACAGGTAAAAAATAATTCATGGAACTATTTCAAAGTTTCTTACAAGGATCAAATCAATATTCTTGAGGAGGTTATCATTTTCAAGTGCTATTACTTCAAAGATCTTGTTTTTTATAGTATGCAGCAATTTAAATAAACCCGTGCACCAAAAGCAAAAGATTCTCGCACAAACATATCAACCTAGTGTTAAAGCAGCAGGGAGAATATTACATTATCATGTTAACAATTCTGAATGCGACCAAAACATTGAACACCCTCCGCCAGCATTGTAATTATGGTATTAAGCAGTTTAGCGTGCAGTTAGCATGACTTTCTCTGATGTTGGCTTCTTCCCGGCGTTAATCCCCTCTGGCATCTTGATGTCAATTTCAAAAAGTGCTTTGGAGGTTAAAATGAGCGTGTAAGGAGCACGATGGGATATGGCGGTTAACAGCTGCACAGCAACCACCTGACATATCTGAAAATATAAAAGACGAGTTCGTCTTTTGTAACAAATGTAGAGATTATTATAATTCTACACATGGAATATATGGTTAGTATATTAATATTGTTCAAGCAGCCAGGCTTATGACTTATCAGATATAGTTGAGTATAGTGACAGCATACAGGTACGCAGGCAGAGTGCACTTATGAAACATCAGATATATTAGTCATAGTGACAGCATAGAGGTACGCAGGCAGGGTGCACTTATGAAACATCAGGTATAGTTGGTCATTGTGATAGCATAGAGGTACGCGGGCAGGGTGCACTTATAAGACATCAGGTATAGTTTGTCATTGTGATAGCATAGAGGTACGCAGGCAGGGTGCACTTATAAGACATCAGGTATAGTTTGTCATTGTGATAGCATAGAGGTACGCAGGCTGGGTGCACTTATAAGACATCAGGTATAGTTTGTCATTGTGATAGCATATATAGGTACGCAGGCAGGGTGCACTTATGAAACATCAGGTATAGTTGGTCATAGTGACAGCATAGAGGTACGCAGGCAGGGTGCACTTATGAAACATCAGGTATAGTTGGTCATTGTGATAGCATAGAGGTACGCAGGCAGGGTGCACTTATAAGACATCAGGTATAATTTGTCATTGTGATAGCATAGAGGTACGCAGGCAGGGTGCACTTATAAAACAACAGGTATAGTTTAGCAGAGTGGGTGGGTAGACATGTAAGAGAAGTAAATATTGAATATAAAACACAATTTGCAACCTCTGACACACATTCATCCGATATGAGTGGAAGGTTAACATGCCACTCATGTCATGCATACACATCAGGTACAGGTGGGAAGGCACATGCTTCTAATGACACATATATCAGGTATTGGGTGTAAAAGTGGCAAGGTTATACAACAGATGAGCTGATATATTGGTTATAAGTGAAAGGGGATGGGTCAGGATGCGTATGGTATCAAACACATTAACTGAAGATGGGAGAAGATGTGTATGACATACAACAAACGTAGAGGAGGAGGTAGAAAAGGAATCGTGTGACTGGTGGCAAACAACACATCATTAGTTGATTGATTGAGGAGCATGGGAACACACATCAGTTTTCTGAGTCACTAATGGTGAATGCACGGTTAAAAAGCAAGCTACTTGAATAAGAGTGTGTGGGCTGCACATCATAAAACTGTGTCATGTAGTGTCATCTGTAAACTAGGAATACAACCACGGAGATGGCCCACAGTTCCATAAGTTATGACGGATTCTTTGAAGGGGCAGTCAGTTTATGTTATAAATAAGCCATTGTCGTTTTGCACCACTGCTTTCTCTTAAGGCAATTTCCAAACATGAGCAGATTGTTTACAACTGGGCAGATAGCACTTTATTGTCACATAGAATAAAGGGGAGACAGGGGGCATAAAGTATGTGTTTATACGCTCGAGCCCGATATCAGCAGCCATATTTGAGACTCTGATATTAAAGCTTGCTACTTGTATATGGTTCATGCGTATTGCCTATATGCACACTTCATTGGCAGCTAATCCATAAGCACTTATCACACACCTGACTGCCTCTGCATATATTTACATTCATCTTTTGTTTGCAGACAGATTTTGCAGAGGCAAAATTAGGTGAAATATATTCCCTGAATCTTTGCAAAATAATTGTGATAAAATTACATGGTTAGATAATCTTTCTCACATTCCAAAATGCCATCATATGAGGTACACTCTATTAACATTTGATAATATATTCTATGAGCAGACTCGTGGTTATGGCTTTGGTGTTGTCAACTATAAGTACTATATGGGTAAAGAATGAGAAAATAAAGAACTCTTGCTCCCTCCCTAATTGTCAATAAATTATGCTTACCCAACAGAATAGACCTCACTTAAATCTAAAGCATGAGAAGCTGTGTGATTGACTGCACCTTGGACTTGTGACACCCTCTGCTATCCTTTGAAGTGACCCTCATCCTATCATGGTAACAGGTGTTTTAGCATCTTTATCCTCTTGGCCTTACACTTAATCAGGACTCTTTCATGTTGTGTGAGATGGGTGTAGGTGTGGGCGATAGGACTGACCCGTTGAGGGCTGCAACCACTCACCAGGGTAGATATATTGATCACCGCCCATTCTGGCACACATTATGCTCTATACTTTACTGTTTATGTCAAATCTTTGATGGCTAATTACTGTTTGACTCAATAATCGATCATTTCTCTGTGCTGGCTGCTCACTTTGGTACCCATAGGGCAACACTCCCTCTGTAGTACCTACATTTTTGGTACTATGCTGAGTGTTATTTACTTCGGGCGCCTCAAAGTCTTACTCGCTGTATTAACCCTATGGCCCAGTTATATGAGCGCCGATATCAGCTAAGGTGCCCAGCTGTTGGTTTTTTTGGCAAAGTTGTTGGCAAACCGGGGAGCCGTAAGGACACTGAGCAGATTATTGCTCGTCATCAGCTGATTTTTAGACATCGCATAGATCATCAGGAGCATTTAGTTTTGGGATAAAAGTTGCCAATGTCCATGCAATTCTTTCTAACCTAAAATCACCAGAACCTACCGAGGGTGCCATGCGGCAATCGTACGGGAGCTGCCGATGGTTTCGCCAACTGTACGACATCCCGGCCTTCATCAGATAGCCAAGTTGTATCCTTGCCATAGTCTTAGGGGCTCCCTGTCGCAGATTTCTGTTTGATATAACCCGGTAAATTGTCTATTGTCATGCGGTGCCTGTGCCTATTACCCAAGGTGTCCAGGGGATGGGTTTTGACACAATTGGCCAGCAAGCCAGGTAGCCATGAGGACACCGGGGAGATTATCCACTAATGTATAGATGTCATACGGGTCGCCAGGAATTATTAGCTGTTGCCAACATTACCGGGCATTATCAGCTGGCAATACCACGCTAATTTCTGACTAATGTTCATCGTGGAGTACACAGTTCTGACCATCGTGGAGTACACAGTTCTGACCATCGTGGAGTACACAGTTCTGACCATCGTGGAGTACACAGTTCTGACCATCGTGGAGTACACAGTTCTGACCCAAATCCATCGTGAAGAACAAGACGGGTTCCCATTAACTGTCTTACAGGCATATCGCAAGTTCATCTTAGGGCTGTCGGTAGCATCCTTTGGTAATAATAAAGTTTTATTTATTCTAATTCTTCCAATAGAACTGCCAATGTCCAATCGGGTGCCGTAATACAACATTTTTGTTCGATTCTCGATTGAACTATACTGAGATTGAACTATACTGAGATTGAACTCACAATACAATTTCCTGAGTCCCGTACCCAATGGGTTAACCCATTGTCTTTGTAAATCTGTAACTGGGTCACTGTGACATGACAATTGAGTGGGACAGCACTATATCTGCTTCAAGTGAGTCTCATCACGAAATGACTGAAATAATGTTGAAACTCCAATACTGTGCTTTATGCAAACCTAAAATAGTCTCCCTAGGCCTCAAACTGTACGATAGTTAAAGGGGCTTCCTACCATATCCTTCAATACTAGAGTAGGATGTGTAAGGGCAATTTGTCACATACCATCACCACAGCATCTTCTAGTTTGACCTGGGCACTTTCCTCATCACCCGTGATTATCATGAGCCTTGTGGTGAGACTTGTTAATTTATAAAACCATAATTTTGAGCTATCAGAGGTCTTGTTTTATGCAGGTATGTGCATGTCAATATTTTTTTAATTTAGATAATTTATATGACTGATTCTCTAAATAACACATGTATAAACATACATGAGCGCTGATTTTGTTTTCATTAAACAGGAACCCCACTTCAAAGATAAAATACCTGCATGTGCCTATTTATGTCATAATTTTAATTCTAAATGTAAATGATGAGATTTAATTGTAAATTTAATTTAATTGTGCATTTTGGTTTCTCAGAGTGCTGCTTGCATGCAGACGACAACAATATAGTGAACCTGTCTAAACAGTTTTATTGCTAAGTTCCAACCATTGTCAAGTCCGATATGGGACATTCTCATATGGGCTTGGCCAAGCGGTAACGGAATGACAAGATGGTGGTACAGCAACCTTCATTTAGCTATAACTTTTTTCAAAATTAACTTAAATGAACATTTGAAACTGTTATTTAAAGGTTTAAATGGGTATTTTAATATCATGAATTGAAAAAAATTGTAACTTTGTATTTTCATATGAAAATATGCAATTATATTTTCGGTAACAGAATGACAAAAATATACCGCAGTTTTAGGTGTATGTATAAAAAATTATTAATTTTGCAGTTCCATTAAGATTTCCTTAATCATATGTCAATGGTCCTTTGAACAACCTATTAAACTACCATATAGCCAAAAATTGTGTCAAAATAAGTTTTCCTTTGGTTGTAGCAGAGTAAATAGTATGGTAACGGAATGACATATTGAAAAAGTAACGGAATGACAGAATTGTGCATTATCCAAAGAGTTTGTTTTCCCTACATTTTTATGTCAGAATATCTCAGAGGATTGTTTTAAACCATTAATTCAAACATATTGTGCATGAAATATAAACATTTGATACATGTTACCTGAAAAAGGGAACAATTATACCCAATACCAAATTTCCATTTACAAGAATTATTTACATCTTAGAACAATGTTAATATGTACATGTTTGTGAAACACATCAAATGGAGGTTGATTGCATGTTCATGAACATGTCTATTACAGTTCTTATTTGGCTAATGAGTTAGTGCTAATCACTTATCTTTGGCCTGTTCAGTGCAAATTTGAGTCTTTATTTCAACTGAGTGAACTCACGGACCACACTACTGTAATCAAAGTCTGTTAGCTTCAGGAGCCCAGTCCTTGTTGAACTGGTGGGAGCTGGTGCTTCCACCTCCACTAAAACACAGTCTTTACTCACACAGACCAAGTCCTTCACAACTTTAAACCTTTTAACATCTTGGTGTGTTTGCTGCAGGAATGAAAAGTGCCACTTGGCACAATCGGTCTCATCCTGTCTGAGAGCCTGTCCCAGGTACCAATAATCTGTTGGCAATGTTCCCAACTTGTGGCACAAGAAGATAAACCTGTCCACATTTCTGGGAGTAGCTGGACACAGTAACTACTCCAGGTTCAAGTGTTCAGACACAATGTACACCTTGTGTTCCAGGAACAGCCTTGACAGAGGCCCACAATACATACAGCACTGGCTTCTTCTGCTCTAGATCTGTCCCCAAGTCTAGCAAGGCTTACAGGTGGTTTGCTTCCTCCTATGATGTATCCCCCTACATTGTTATATACACATGGCAACATCTGACTTAGAAATATATGCTTAGTGCTCAGTTATTCCCCTTTTGGTATCTACTCATTGTATACCAGGCTATTCCCCTATTAGTGTTTGTACTCAAGATATCCTGTGTGTCCTCTAAGAGACATAAATGACAAACATACCATATTGGGGTCAGAAGTGAACAAGTTTGCAATATAGAAGAAAGCTTTTCTAGGCAACTTGAATATTATCAAATGTTGTCTAGGAAAATACCAGAAGTATGACAATTCATACAAACTAGTCTGCCTGTATACATGGAATAGAATGACTTCTTATAATATATTATGTTATGTAACACTAGACTGACAGAAGATTCATGAATTAAAGCCGAGCGTGATGTCACAATCTTAGGGTCACAATAGAGCTAATATGTCATTCCCATTATCTCATTTGCATCCAAATTAAAGTTAAATGGTACATCTCATTGGGTAAAGGCATTCAGCAACATTTAAAACACATTTTAACTTGAAGATTTGATGATAACTTTGATATTAGATTTCCAAAACAATTGTCATTCCGTTACCGGTAACGGAATGACACATTTATATTGCCCTTTAAAATCTGTATAACAATAAATTTTCTACAAAGTGGCTATTGTCCTGAAAACTAGATGTTATAAGCCTTACTTATGGAAAGTTTAAACTTTCAACTCAAAGGAAAAGTTGTAGTAAATAAAAAAATTATGTATTTTTGGTAACGGAATGACAAGTAACGGAATGACAACATATGCATTTTTATTTTCTTTAAAAATATCATAATTTCAGTTCAAACATAGAATTATTTTAGGTCATATTGTTTTGGAGTCCTAGAACCTTCACAAACACATATTAGCATGTTCCTAGTGGCTTTTGTAAACATAATTTCTTTTATGACAGAACATGAAAAAAAAATCATCCGAGACCTGTCATTAATGTGTTAATTACCCTTTCACTTAAATCATTGTAATTTTTATCTAGTGAAGATAAAATAAAAATTAAAACTGTTTTACAAATGGGAATATGTCCTCTATTGAATGAAGTAAGAAATACACTGCTTTTCCTGACTTTGATATTTATGACTGATGTTCATGTCTGCTTGGCAGGGTTGATAACCACTATCAAGAATGATTAGCGAAGCATGTGCAGCTCATCATAATGAAGCAGGTTAGATATCATCTACTCTACTGTGGTATCACCTACTCTACTGTGGTATCACCTACTCTACTGTGGTATCACCTCCTCTACTGTGGTATCACCTCCTCTACTGTGGTATCACCTACTCTACTGTGGTATCACCTCCTCTACTGTGGTATCACCTCCTCTACTGTGGTATCACCTACTCTACTGTGGTATCACCTACTCTACTGTGGTATCACCTACTCTACTGTGGTATCACCTACTCTACTGTGGTATCACCTACTCTACTGTGGTATCACCTACTCTACTGTGGTATCACCTACTCTACTCAGGTATCACCTACTCTACTGCGGTATCACCTACTCTACTGTGGTATCACCTACTCTACTGTGGTATCACCTACTCTACTGTGGTATCACCTACTCTACTGAGGTATCACCTACTCTACTGTGGTATCACCTACTCTACTGTGGTATCACCTACTCTACTGTGGTATCACCTACTCTACTGTGGTATCACCTACTCTACTGTGGTATCACCTACTCTACTGTGGTATCACCTACTCAACTGTGGTATCACTTACTCTACTGTGGTATCACCTACTCTACTGTGGTATCATCTACTCTACTGTGGTATCACCTACTCTACTGTGGTATCACCTACTCTACTGAGGTATCACCTACTCTACTGTGGTATCACCTACTCTACTGTGGTATCACCTACTCTACTGTGGTATCACCTACTCTACTGTGGTATCACCTCCTCTACTAAGTGCCCCTCACATTATTGTGGTATTTATTTTCCAAAGAAAACGAAACAGACACTTTTGTTGTGAACCTTAGATGCCAATTTAAGGTAACGAATATGTCATGTTTTTGACGTATGCCACGATTAGATAAATTACATCAGAGGAGAAATCTGAAACATTTTTTTACCAAGAAGAGAAAGTTTTGATTAGTTTTGATTAAACTTATACAAAGAAGAGGTACATTTTTCTGTATGGCACGTTGTGAAACAAGATATCATTTCGTCTATTGCATTTGTTCCAAGACACGTACATACACTTGCCTCAAGCAAATGTGAAGTGGATTGAGATAGCAATTACTTGATATGGCGTATTTGTACCCAGTGCCATGATGGCATGACCTTGTGAGTGTAGGCAATACTAAAGCACCTGGTATGTATATCTTTTACCCATTATGGCCTTTCACTAAAACCTGGTGCAGTATCGGTGGCATTCGTAAGCCGCATACGAATGCCATTGATATAGCGAACATGAAAATTTGTCACAGGAAATTTTCTTCTTCATTATGAAAAGGTTTGAAATGATATGTTTCTTATATGGCACCTGAGGAGAGATGATTAGCATTTTACTAAGTGGAGAAGGTGAAAGGTGCAGGATCATTGGCCATATACACAGAGGTGAGAGAGCTTTGAACGCTGTGGTACAGTATCCACAGCTTATGTTTCAGTTACATTTGCCCCGGTCACCTACCGGGAAGTAGAAATCGGCTGGCTTTCCACTCTCCCGGGTGCTAGGAACTTTTTTTGATGTGTGGGATTTGTCATCAGTATGAATACCATTGAGAACCCATAACACCATCGCAAGGATTTCACAAGGATATCTGACCATGTCTGGGCTTTCGTACAGTGACCGGAAGATGCTAGTGTAATTGAAATCTAGCAAATTGTTTGCAGGTGCCGTGCAGTGGCTGTATCTAATGTGACCATACCCATGGCAAATCCCACACATATCTACCCGTGAGAAAATGGCGCCGGCAGATTCCCTTATGTGCGCAGTAAGGTCGCCGGAAGCAGCGGTTGATATCCGTCCGGATGTTAAGTTTAGTTTGAGGACATCAGGCGACTGTCTCACAATAGCTGTAAGACACCTGGCTGGACATCACGCACTCTAAAGGATTTCTGGAGCATGTTGAATTGCCAAAATATCCCAAGAGGACCATACGATGCCACCAAGAACATCACGATAATATTACGATATCATTGCGGAATACTTACGGGAGACTGCCAGGTAGATACAGATGAGGTTGGTCAGCCAAAAATGGGCGGATACCGGCACATTTATCTCAATACAAAAAGCTCCCAGTGACCCGTGTGGCACCAAAAATCAGCCAATGGTGGTCGATTCAGTCCCAGCATCGTTATAGTTTCAGGGCTTTCCAACCGATTTGGGGCAAAATTCTCATCACCCTAGTGCATTTTCGGAAAACGCTGCATGAACCAAGTCTTATGACGCCGAACACATTGTTCCAAACTAATCCGTACACCAATTCTGAATGAATCTGGGTGATTCTGTTATGTAATAACTTATTGGCTTTTCACAAAAGGCACCAAAATCATCTCAAAATTTAACAAATTCTATTATAGTCGAGTGGATAATAGTGTCTGCATAGATTTTACTCGGAATGGTTGCGATTTTGTGTCAGGCTGACTCGTGTGCATCCAGAATTGATGTGATTTTGCTCCGGCTATGTTGTCAATGTCCGGAATAGCATAATTGTATAGATCAATTCAGACTTTTAGTCCATCACCATTCAAAGCTATGAGGACGCGTTACCCGTATATTAATTAAATACAACCTTTTTGGTAGCTCTTATGGGTTAAAAAGCCTGAAACTTCAAATGACATGGTGCCACCTAAACAATGGTAAATAGAGTATCCGCTTGGCGAGTACAAGGCAGTGTGAGCGGCTTGTCATTGTCTCCAGTTGTGTTACAGCTTGTTTGTGTTATCAATATATGATTTGTGTTCTCATATTGCGCCCTCTGGCTCCCTCACACGCTGGCAAAATACAAAGCACATATAGTATGTTACAAAAGAGGGAAGAAGCAATTTCCTGGTCTATTGTTGAAGTAAGGAAGGTTCAAAGACACAAAATAGTGACAGGGCAAATTATAAGGCAGATACAGGTGCGTTGTAGGATGTTTCAAGAACACAGTGAGATGAAAGAAATGTACCAGCCACACATGCCAAGTCCAACCATCTAACATATTAATGTCCCTCTCATATGCCCCATTGCAAACTCCACATTTTATTATGTGTATATATGTATATATATATATATATATATATATATATATATATATATATATATATATATATATATATATATATATATATATATATATATATATGTATATATATAATGTGTATATATGTATATGTATATATATATATATATATATATATATATATATATATATATATATATATATATATATATATATATATATATATATATATATATATATATATATATATATATATATATATATATATATATATATATATATACATATATACACATTATATATATACATATATATACATATATACCGGAATAAATCCAAATCTGTAAAATAATTATTGTAACCTACATATCCGTCTGGACAAAAATTCAAATGAAATATAAAACATAGAATTTCTTTTTGTCTTGACCACGTTTCTCCCCTGTGATCTAGGCTTCGCATATTACTGTGCACACGTTATTGTGTGATTCTCTCTTTGAGGTGGTCCTCATTATCAGTGTTTTTTGTGTGCCACTGAAAAATCATCACATCCACAAAATCAAGAAAGTCCTTTATGTAAAAACAAGAGGATACAGAATGCCACTGTTGTATGTTATCCATGTGTTTAATTTGAATCTCTCATTTCAACTTTTGCCCTCAATAAAGATTTGTTTCAATGTATGTACCTAATGTATGTACAGAATGTATGTTTATCATTAAGGGTAGTATGTCATCAGGCTTATAATAGCACATCACACCCTGGATTATTTTTTTGTGGTTATTGCATTATTTCTGAACATGAATCTGTAAGCGAAAATAAATCCATGTTCATTCAAATGTCTTTCTACCTTGGAAACAGAAAGAAATTGCCGTAACAGATGAATGTTTTTATTTGTAAATGATGGCACAATATATTATCGTGTAAGGGCACATTCAATTAGAGCACAGAGGAGTGCAAGAAGATAAGAGGGCAGTAAGAGTAGCTCACAGGTTGCCCTGGGCACTAAGACAAGAAAGCTAGTAAGTCACGATCATGAAGGAATACAGCTTCTTAAATACACCATGCAATTAGTGCATGCAACGGGAACAATTATCAAACCTATATCCCGAGGTGTGAATGTATATAATTGGTTAGGAATTAGGCGTTTTTTGTAATTTCCATGTGAAGGGCTGTCCTTTTGGTAACCTCGCCCCTGGCAAAAGAGGTTCGTCATCTGAGATTCATCACGAGATAATATGTCATAGTATCTCCCAGTTTTTTGCAATTCAATATCTCTTTATGAAGGACTAAAAAGGTGATACCTCAGCAATGCATTTGTTTATAAAACATATACATGTTTTGGTAAGTTTGCCACATATATATATACACATAACGAACCAGTGTTTGTCCTTATCTTTTCACCGTCAAAGCTTCCCAGTTTCTCGGCTTCTTTTTTCTTCTAGCAAATGCCCAGGTCTCAATTGCTGAAGCCCGCTTGCGCTGCTTACCCGGCCTGACAAATGATAGAAGACTGGTGTAAACACGGCTGTCTTTTAATCTTATTATCGCCCGGCAGCAATGTGATTTGGGTGTGGTGGCAGTTGTGCAAGGTCCAAGTCTGTGGTAATAACTGCCTCACTTGGCCGGTGACTCTTGACAAAAGGGCCAGCTACAGAAACCCACCAAGTCGCCCCAGCCTGCAGTACATCCCTACGTTTCTATTAGGGTGACCTACAAGCTTTTACGTCAGTGTTTGCATCAATCAAATGTTACTTAGGTGGTTTTATGCATCAAACCCAATCCACGGTCTTGTCAAACAAGGTTTTAGAAGGCGCTAGTCAGTTTACGGAGAGTACAGAATTTCATTTTCTTGCAGAAATCTTACTTGCACTTGGACCGATGGAGACAGATGAGCAAACGTGATAGTTTATGTTGGTCAAGGTCACTGCCAAGGTAAATGCGCCTCAGAGAGGGTATCTTCCTGGTCGCATGATGAAGGTTAATAACCTCTTTTTAGAAATATCTTTTCTGTAATTTGTCCAGGCACCAGATCACACAATTATCTTTTAGTAACTGTTCCATAGTCACATGCCGAAAAGGTAAATTGTGCGTTTGACTTACTGGTGAGATGTTTGTCTCTCGTGACTGAGTCCGAGGATCAATTCCCTGTTTAAAGTCAACACTTCAGTTATTCATTATCACTGTCATTATCACCATTGACACACGCTAGGTTCACCATGTCGCCCCCTGACGGACGATGGGAGACAATCAGTAATTCACATTATGTTTCCACCTTAATGTCCAGATGTTGCCTTCAGCAAACCACGCCCTATCGAAGCAGTATCAGAATATACCATTTCGTTAAACACAGACATATTCTCCGTTGTTTAACAGTTTCACATCACTCAGAATTAATTTAAATTCTGTTGATATTTATGGTTACATCAACACTTCCTATTGTATGATTGTTTTAATATCATATGGAGACAAACAGGAGAAAAAAACATCATTGAATACCATCCTTCCTTATTGAAACCTCTCAGACATCTTATTTTTATATATCACTTGTTGGGTTTCACATGTCACACAGTATCCGCATCAACATGATACACAATTCAATTAAATGAAGGAACGATTTCTATATCATTCATCTTTGTGGTTATTCTTCTGCATTAACAACATGAAGTTCAGATGGTATTCATATTGTTGTTGATGGTAAGTTTTGATTAATATTGCAATTTTGTATTGCGTACTTAATAGAGGTTGTCTTAACAAACTTCTTTTGACAAACACGTCCTAACAAATTCTCAAGGTACATATTAAAGCAGGATATTCCTAATGGTATTATATTGTATGTATATGGATATATTCCAACTCTTTTTTCTTAATCTGTAAATAAAAATTGCCAGATTCTTGAGATTACGTGAAAGCATTATTATTATTATTATTATTATTATTATTATTATTATTATTATTATTATTATTATTATTATTATTATTATTATTATTATTATTATTATTATTATTATTATTATTATTATTATTATTATTATTATTATTATTATTTTTATTTTTATTATTATTATTTTTATTATTATCATTATTACAAGTGAACCGACAATAATATGAAATGCAGAGGTGGCGTTGCAAGCAAGGTAAACACAGTTGCGTGAAGCTACGAGATGCACAATTCTTTCAACTGAATATTACACAAACAAAACACCACAGTTTCGTGAATAATTGGAGTAGAAAGATGCATGAGGCTACGAGATGCACACGTCTTATATAAAAGACCATGTGTACTAATTGGAGTAGAAAGGCCTCCTGACGTTGCAAGCAAGATAAACACAGTTGTGTGAGTCTACGAGATGCACATTTCTTTCCACTGAATATCGTATATACAAATGACCACAGTTTTGTCAATAATTGAAGTAGAAAGATAATTTAACCTGGAGTGAAGACGTCTTGACGTTGCGAGCAAGTTAAACACAGTTGCGTGAGGCAACAAGATGAACATCTCTTTCCACTGAATATTATATATACAAAAGACCATACCATCGTCGATAATTGGAGTACAAAGGTGGTTTTTCGTGCTCTAAAACTGTGTTGACGTTGCAAGCAAAATAAGCATAGTGATGTCATACAGAAATGTGTCATAATGAAGTCAGACAGGAAAGAGTTGTCGTAGTGACGTCAAACATGGAAGTGTCAACATAGTGACGTCATGGTAACATCATAAATTATGCTAATATGAATATTGCTGTTCCCTTTTTGTAAGCTCCTCCCTCTGTACTGCTTGAAATACCAGTGTTTGGCTATTTTGACTAATAATAAAAGGAATTTATGCTGTGTCCCCTCCATCTTTTTTAACCCCTAAGGGACTAGGCTATCCAAATTTTGTTGATTGGCTGGACTAACTAATTTTTTTCTGAACTACAGTGACCGGCAGCCAAATCCAGACACTTTCATGTTTTTCACTCCTGATTTTCACAAAATCTTTCAAAACTGAGTAAAAACTACTCGGATCGATAGTAGATCGTTAACTACATATGCGTGTAGAATAAAATTGACACATGTTCAATATGAACAGAATTATCGGGAAATTCACGCATTCAGCAAACCTGCAGATTGTCCGAGTTTCCATTGAGTTATACAGTAATCTTGGTCACGTCACCACTTCTGACGTCATTTGACATTGACACAAACATTCGTGGCGTGAAAACAAATAAACACTTTTAACATTTTGAAAGTCAGTGGGAATACAAGATAACATGTGAGAGACAACATTCAGCTCAATTGCAATTAGTACAGCAAGGTATGCTAGATGTTTGACTGTGTTAAAAATGTCCGAGTTTCATCTGCCAGTTTCGGACAGTTGCCGGTCACTGTAGTGTATCTACATATTTAATTGATAAAATGTATAACCATGGTTATTCAATATGCTCTGTGAAGTGCCGGGGTCAAAAGTTCATGATCCACTCAGTCTGACGTCATTATTATGATTATTTTGTAACAAAGTTGCAGCCCAAGGGAATGTTACAAAATGACGTCACTGAGCCAGAACAATGGGGACGTCAACGTCCCTCCCGTCCGCTACCAGTGGTGGACGTTGCCGTCCTTTCCCTCTGTTACGGTTAATATTTCATCTTTTTCTTTCCAATGAGCCTAAGATCAAGCCGATCGGTGCAGCGGATGCTGCATATGAATTAATTAATGACTTTATCATTCCTATTCATATTATTCCTATTCATATTATTGATAATTATTATTATTATTATTATTATTATTATTATTATTATTATTATTATTATTATTATTATTATTATTATTATGATTATTATTATTATTATTAGTATTATTATTATTATTATTAGTATTATTATTATTATTATTATTATTATTATTATTATTATTATTATTATTATTATTATTATTAATATTATTATTATTATTATTATTATTATTATTATTATTATTTTTATTATTATTATTATTATTATTATTATTATTATTATTATTATTATTATTATTATTATTATTATTATTATTATTATTATTATTATTATTATTATTATCAGATGTAAAATATTGAGTTTTCATTTTAATCGTGATTATCGCGACACAGCGGCAAGTAACAATATTACACTTTGCTGCTGATTTAACTGTTATTGCGCTCAAACAGATGGTTTTATTCACGTTACATTCCAATTTAATTAAATTGTTTGAGTTAAAATTTCAAATCAATAAATTCTTGATTAGTCACAGATTAATGCTTAATGTCTGAATTAAAGACTTCATGTTATCTGCTAATAATTGTTTTTATATATAGACAGATCTTGAGGTAGTGCGAGCATATTTTGTGCTTGAAATGACCTTAATTGGGCCACAGTCAGTTTCATCTTAAGTGATATCACAATAATCAAGGAAGCTCTGTATGAACACTACTCTCTAGAGCATATGTGACTGAAGATCATAAGGTTGATATGGAGGATATCTGAGAATGATTTGATTGCCAAACACTGTTAAAAGTTGATCCCATCTAAGAGATTGCTTCATGTCGAGTAACAGACTCTGCTCTTTCTTTAAAAAAATGTTTAATCAATTTGAAACAGCAAGGTTCTCAGGTAGACGGTTTGCTGCCACATCAAATAGAGAAACACTTTGAGGCGGGGGTACCTCATCTATACAGGAATCACGTTTCATTTTATGTCCTTGATTATTCATTAAATAGAATTACACAACTATTTAGAAGGTAAATTTATATTTCATTATGAAATAAATAACAGATTTGCATGGTTAAATCATTTGCTCAACACAACACGAGGCTAGTGAATACGTTTCTCAAGTGGATGTCTGCTTAAAGCACAGGGAAGCAATGCTGCATCTTTCATGTAATGTTCTTTGATTATACATGTGCACTATACAACTTTAATGGTGTTCTCATTAATGATGTGTATATATGTGTTTCAGAGTTGTCGGCTACGGTGAAGCAATGGTGTTATGGTGTGTGGGGTGGCAGCTATGTGGCCCTGGGGGGAGGCAACACTGTGCCAGGCCATATTCACAATAGCTATCTTTCTTGCTGACATGGCCGCGCCACGTGAGTAGTTACATTTCTTTATCTTTGTAAAACTTTTCAAACTAACTTTAAATGTTAATCATATATAAGTGAAAAACATGTGACAGTAAGAGTAGTGGTTAGTCATTGAAGAGATAATACTACTGAATAAAATCATATGAATGGATGATTAATATAATCAGTGACAACTACTATATTTGTCATAAGTAATCAGGAAGCATATTTGACCAAGCTGAATCTATATTGATTTGATTTGATCAGCAATGGGTTCAGCTTTATGGCACGGTCAAGCAATCTTGGTAGAGCGATTCCCACAGGTGTATTGTAAGGGTGCCCTCAGTAACCTACGGGCATAAACTCCATCTTGTGCAGTGACCGTCCTCTGCTTAGTAGCCCGAACAGAGACAGTGATCTGAGCAGACCTATATAACACAGTGATCTGAGCAAACCTATATATGATACAATGATCTTAACAGAACTATATAACACAGTGAGCTGACCACAGTAATCTGAGCAGACCTTTATAACACAGTGATCTGACCACAGTGATCTGACCACAGTGATCTGAGCAGACCATTATAACACAGTGATCTGACCACAGTGATCTGAGCAGACCTTTATAACACAGTGATCTGACCACAGTGATCTGATCAGACCATTATATCACGGTGATCTGACCAGAGAGTGATCTGATCATACCTTTATAACACAGTGATCTGACCACAGTGATCTGACAACAGTGATCTGACCACAGTGATCTGACCACAGTGATCTGACCACAGTGATCTGACCACAGTGATCTGATCAGACCTTTAAAACACAGTGAGATGACCACAGTGATCTGATCAGACCTTTAAAACACAGTGAGATGACCACAGTGATCTGATCAGACCTTTTTAACACAGTGAGATGACCAGAGAGTGATCTGATCAGACCTTTTTAACACAGTGATCTGGCCAGAGAGTGATCTGATCAGACCTTTTTAACACAGTGATCTGGCCAGAGAGTGATCTGATCAGACCTTTTTAACACAGTGATCCTATCAGACCTTTATGTCACAGTGATCCCGTTTGGTGTTCACATCACTTTCAACATTTCATGGTGAGGCCTACTTGTAGCAGATATAGTGCTACCTCATTGAATTGTCATGTCGCAGGTCCTTGACATGACGACCAACCAGTCACAGATTTACCAGTTTAACCCTTCAGGCATGGGCCTTGGCTCATATGAGAAATGTGAATTCCATCTCGGCATGGCCGCGAATCGCACCAACAACCTCAGCATCATCATAGAGGAACTGGTGCTAATAAGTTTGCGCTCTTACCAATTGTTCTTCGACCTGTGGTCCAGACCTAGAAACTATGCATGTATTTGTTGTATCATTCTATACTTATATCATTCCCATGCACCTGATCACAAGTATATTGATTCAATAACAATAGATTTTAAACAAGATTTTACATATAATTCTATTATTTCTGAAAATGTATTATTTTTAAATGGGTGTTCCATTCTTGAGCTGCACACATTGAAGCCAAATGATGTCACATTATCGCTTATTAGTGTAGACTATACTATTTATTTGTATTAATGACCTTTTCAATACAAATTGGGTTTATCAGATCAGATGGAAACCTGCCACCAGAGCTAATTGCCCTACTCTTTTAGGGAATTGTTTTATAATTTGTATCTTGCATTGTTAAATATTTGAAATAACAAATCACAACTTTTGGCGGAGAGAAGTGAGGAGTGGCTCAAGAGTAAATGATATTACAGCTACTTAATATATTGATGTGGATTTAATCACAATTATATTCAGTATATAGATGTGAATTTTATATCACAGTTACCGAATATACATGTGTGAATTACATCAATAATAATCATACATAGAGCCTTGTTTAAGTGTCAGTGATATCAACTACTCATACAACGGCTTCTTCATACAAGTGTGAGTAGTGACACAACTACTCAACTACAAGGCTATATCTCAAGCGTGAGCGACGTGGTAGCAATTTACAAGCAAACTCTTCCCTTGTAATGTCAGTCCAAGTTTAACAAAGGAGCATTGGGGTCAGCTTCATTAAATACACATCCTGACTGATCACGAGAGGTTACGAGACCTATGCGAGAGAAATTAGCTTCAATATAACAAGAGGGTGATGGGATATCCACCAGATCACGTGACTGCTGCGTGACATGTGCTACTTACCTCCATTTCTGACCAATGCACTCAGGCACTAAAATCAGATTTTCTCACGTTTCTCAAGCAGAGCTATTGGGTCATAAATGTCTCTTTGGACGACGATATGAGAGTTTCTCACATTTTTTATACAAATCAATTTTCTTGGCACTAAAATTACAGTGATTTGTGACGACTTCAAAAAGAATCCAACGGAACTAAATTAGATAAATTGTAATAAAGCTGCTCAAAAAATTGAAAAATGAAGCCAATTCCACAAGATAAATGAATGAAGGGAGCTTCTTTACCATATAGGGATGATATTCAACAAGTGTGTGAGGGGCGATGTGTTAGCTTGAGGAACACGGGAAAGGTGGATCCCAACTAATGACTTCTTCACGTCCCTAGACATTGCATGCTAGTCACACACCCGCCCAGAGATGGCGCTGTGCAGTCATATACATGTCGCAATATGCTGCAAACCTGCATTTGTGTTATCAAAGAGAGGGCTACGCGGTGTATTTCTTTCACTAATGCATTGCTGCCAAGAGATTTTGCCTCATTAAACTTTCACAATCTTCCATCAGATAGGATAACGCTAGTGTAAATTAAGCATATATCTCTCACAACACCCAATTAATGGAAACGGAAAATTGCCTTGTTTTAATTCATTCTTTACATGTTTAGCAAATGTAGATAATGTGAAATTGTTTCACTTGTTATTAGCCTGAGAGAATTCTGGTAATTTGATCCCTGCTCGGTCTCACCAATCTTACAAACATTTTCAAAACATTCCTTTTCATTAATGAGTTATATAAGTGATACTTTATAGAAACAAATGTCGGCGAGAAATGAAAATAATAAAAGATTTAAACGCTCCGTATCCGCTATAGATGCTTAAGGAAATAGTATAAGTAATTCTAATAAAGCCTTTTGGAGACTATCCAGATTAATTGTTTGTGCACAGATAATATATCTCTGTCTTCAGAAGAATCAATTTTTCACCATTATAAGTATTACATTATTTCCTGCCAAACAGTTGTTCAATTCTTAGACATCCATTCTTTGATGTTTGGAACAACCTTGAATGTAAGCATTCTCAACATAATGATGTTTATCCCCTTTACCTCTTCACCATCATCTATCCTTGAAAAGATATGAAGTTTACCCAATCCCATTTCCTTGGTAAAATGATATCCAAAATATGCATGCACGGTGTTGTAAGCGATTTAAATCAAGATTTACAAATGTCTTCTTATCATGGCTAATCAGCTGGGTTTCATTAAGTGAGTCTCATTGGATGTTAACAGTCTGAATCTGAGTTGCTGTCTCAATCAAAGTTGAGATCTGCAGTTTACATCAAAGTGGTCATTTGTTGTCTGAATATAAGTTGGTGTTTGTAATCTCTGTTGAATGTAAGTTCGGGGTTGCAGTCGACATAATTATTGACGATTGCAGTATACGTCATAACTGACGCTGCAGTCTAAATCTTAGTTGAGGTCTGCAGTCTGCCTAAAAGTTGACATTTTTGTCTTAATCTCACTTACGATTTTGCAGTTAGCCTTATAGTTGTCTTGATCTCAGTTTGAGGCCTGCGGTCCGCCGCAAGGGTAAGGTTTTCTGACTCACAGTGAAGATATATAATCTCATAGTGGTGGTTTACAGTCACGTTCAGATAGCTTGCAATGCCATCGAAGCCTTTTAGGATATTATTAGATGTCATTTGAGCATTGCTGATATTGTTCTGGATCTATATAGATTGCAATGATGCGGCTGTTATTATTAGATGGTATAATGATGCTATGTTTAAATGTATAACATATACCAATATATGGGAACAGTGTCATATCTGTTATGGCATGATAAGGCTTTTTGAGGAGCTGCTCTCTGCACCCTACCCTGGGCCTGTGTCACTGTGGGCCCATACATAATATATAGTCGGTGTCCTCGCCTCACAAGTACCATGCACAGGCCACAGTGAATAGCCACAAACTCTCTTATACACAACTAGTAATTGAATAAATGCATATATGGAGGTAGAGGTCGGTAATGCTATATTACTTGTAATGTCAAAGCAGCATTGCACAGTGTGTATGAGTGCCCAAAAGAGACCCGCCATTCTGGCAACCATATAAAGCATTGTGTAGCAAATATCATGATAAAATGTGGTGAGATGGCCTGTAATGCCACGGGTCCACAATAAGAACAAGAAAGCCAGACTGTGTTGATTTGTAATGTCTGTGATTGGATCATGTAAGAGAAGTGGCTCACGTGAATGCGCCATTACTGAACTGCATCGCGGCCATGTTGGGCTTGGGGCCACCATGTCACTGGCCCGTGTAGCTTGGAAGTCTGGGTCCAAGGGCACAAACTCACATAAGTCTCAATGAATGACATCTAATGAGGCAACTTTAATTTTGGGATCCAGAGCTGGCCGGGATTCTGGATTCTTGCCACTATTCAGGACATTTGCACATCTGTTGCAGGCGGTGTTGAATAAAACACGTGGTCTGATTGGTGGTAGAGTTTCGCCGGCTTAGTGCATTCTCATTTGACACAATTTGTCTTTAAAGTTGTATGGAACCATAAGAATGGTGTACCAAAATAACCTCTAACTCCATGACATGCAAGCAAGAGGTTTGCGTAGTACTCTTAAAGCACATATATACTGGAGATTTCCAAGAGGCTTTAGATACTATATATGGACTATGTTAAAACACTTGCATTGCACTCTCGCATTAAGTGAAAATATCTATTTGCAATACCGCAAATAAAATATGAAATCAAGTCTGTTACGTAACCAAAACACAATTGAAATGTAATTTATAGAGGGAAGAGTAGCCAAAGGTTTTTTTCAATTTCAAAGGGACATTGCGTGTTGTACAATCCTTAATGAGTATAACACAACTGGTTGTCGTTGAATGCGACAAGTACGACATTCATTACTGTGGCTGCGCTACTTGCAATAGTCAGACTAAGTTGGGGCTTTATCAAAAGGGCCCCACCAAGACTACACAGCCTTTGCTGTCCCTTTGTGAAAGGTCACCATGTCTTAGTCCACTTACTTTAATGGGCAAAGTATTTTTTATATGTAAAATCAAAGATGTCTTATCGTTTCAAGTGCAGACATATTTCTTCCCCATGAATTAATATTCCTCTATCCATCACACCTAATGTGAGCTCCGACAGCTAACATGACATTTTCATTTACGTGAAGTTGAAACTGAGTCTGTAAATCAGAAAAAGGCAAGAGATCGCCGAAGATAAACAGGCAGCTTTTTAATTCCAGAAGTGATCCAAATGTATTGACAAATGCCATATGAACTTATACACAAAGACAATATGAATAAAAGCTAATAAGTCTTGCATGCAGGTCTGAGCCGTGAACATCCACAAATGCAGAGTCGCCATGCATTATTCATGTTGTTACATTGAGTCCTTATTTCTAAAGTTTAAATTATGCGGATATTTACGTACATAAAACATTGTACATTTTCGTATCTTCGTGAATAAGAACAAAAAATAATATTATTATGACTTCGCATATGAAAAGTTTAGACCTGGGGAATCATTTAAAAAAAGATAAATAAAAAGTAGACGGAATAGGTAGGAACAGGATTAAAAATGTAAGTATGTTTGTATTCATTAACACAAAATATATTGTAAGCAACGTCAATGTGATGGCCAGAAACAATACAATCTGTGGCGTGCTGTTTACAGACATGTTGTTTCTGTTAAAACGAAATAATCCCGGATTTTTTAGCATATATTTCAAAATTATAAAAGTGGTTTTGAGTAACATCATCCTTGACAAACATATAAGCTTAATTTCATAGTTTCTTTCAAACTGCACAAGAGAGCGACAAGGTGAACAGTAATAGTTTGTATGTGCCTCTGGTGGACAGTGTGAGCTTCTTTGACTGTTTTAGCAAGTGACGAATCAAGAAACTCTGTGCTGTGATGCACATGTAATCACGTGACAGGTTTGAATTCTACGTTTCAGATCAGTGTATTGCACGATGAACGGTCCGATTATTTTTTTCTTCGCCAGGCCATTTTCATTATCATTTTTTTCTGAACCGAAAGTTCCTTTTATTTGGACATATTTTTCTACAGAGTATACACTTATATATATATATATATATATATATATATATATATATATATATATATATATGCATTAATTTATGATAGGTCAATTTAGATATTTAGTACCATTTATGTTTTTAGATGACATAATTGGCCCATTCTATGCTGACTATGACTAAGAAACATAATGCTCAAAATGAAAAATGATATCATAAAATATTTGAAATTGGTAATGAATCAACCACAAGTTATTTTCTCTGGTTACCATAAAAGACCTTTTGGATAGAAAGTATATGTTTTGCCCAATAATAGATATGAAGAAAACTAATCAAACTATACATACTTGTAAATATAGATTATGAAAAACCCATTTGGAACAGATTTAATGTTGGCCTAAAAGTTATGTTGTAAATTCTATTTTCCACTGATGCTTCAATAACAGCCTCGAAACATGCCTTGGGTAGATTGTACATGTCGATGCGTCAAGAGAAGCGAGGCCAATTATTTTTTATGGTTGCTTTTTGCCTGTTAAAATTGACTTCTACAAGCTTGAAACTCTATTTATTTTTCCCCAAAACTCTATCTCCTGATTTTTTTCTTCAGATGTGAGTCTCATTTTTCAAGGCTGACATTTTCTTCATCTTTTTCACCATCAAGTGGTCTTTCCGATATTTACACTTACCCCTCCCAATTGATTAATGGTTCGTCCCCTATCCGGCATGTTTTCTCACACGTCTGCACAGGCGCAAGGCAAGGAGTGGGTCACGTGGTGCACACACTGCCCACGTGGTCTCGCTACCTGCGTCTTTCCCAGACACGAGGGGTTGGCCCTTGTCCATGCCAACATTTACATCACGATTGCTTGCTTTGTTTGCGTCTCATCACGCCATGATAAAATTACCAAAACACTAACTCTGCTTCAGTGTGGTGTTCATTATTTATTCGTGCTAATATGACTGGGATCTGCCAGCATCTCTCTGGGGCAGTAAAGTAAGCGAAGGGGGCTGGCACGGGTACACCAGCGTCATTACAAAGCCTAACAACTGGCTCACCAACAAACCAAGTCGCGCCATTCATACCTATACAGGCTTTGGGGCACTATAAAGCCTATAAAGCCTGAAGGAGATCGCAAGAGAAGAAAAAAAGCTCATATGCAGTGAAAAACGAGTGGAGCAGATTTAGTTTGAGATGAGGGATAGGCGTGTAATCAGATGTAATGCAACGTGTTTTCTGCACTGTTAGCACACAGATGCAGAGATAACAAATGGCCCTGAGTGACTGCCACCAATTATTGCATGCCCCATCAAGCTGCAACTACCCAAGGGCTTCTTCATTTGTTGGGCAGGGGTTTCTATTCGTGAGGTTGTAGGGGGAGAGGTGTTCCACAGTGTGTTTTTGGTAAGCAGCTCTCACTGGCATGGCAAGGGTGGCAGGAGTTTATAAACTGGATGATTCTTGACGTCATTGAGAACAATTGTAGCTTCCACGACCGCAATAGACACCGCCGATCAAACACTTCAGGGCAGAATGTACTTCCTGCAAATGAAACCTTCCTACTCCTGAAAAATGTAGATTTGTCAGACCCGGACAAATCCAACAAATAGAGAGAATTTTCAAACTGTCAGAAGATATCACCATTTTGGTAGAGAAGCGTTTCGTTTGTCAATTATTTTTTACAAAAAAGTGATCCCTTTTTGTACATGCGGGGATTAAAAAACTCGAAAAGTTTTCCAAATGTGGGACGTAAAAAGATATGTGAAATTAAGATGGGTACATATGTGTGCTTTACAGTAAGTAGGTAAATATGTGTGCTTTTCAGCAAGGAAAACGATGTCATGAAATGCAAACAGGAGAAATGGACTGAGCATTTGAACCTCTCCCCCATCCCTTGCCAGACAGGAATGTATGGTGTCTCCCGGGCAGAGGAATGCGAGTGTACAGTGCACACCTGATGTATTGACTGATATTGGCTTGGCCTCCCAGCCCATCCATTAATCTCACCCTCACAGCCGCTGATATATAGCCAACATCTTATGATGAATCTATACACCATCCCGCTCTTGCTCACACTCCAATTGCTTGATTTCCTTCACAGCTCTTTGGTGGTTTTCTATTCAACATCTATTACACAATTTAATGGACTATTAATTGAAGAATCGAATACGTGATGTTCTTTGGAGGTTGTGCTATGTTAAATCTGATAATATAATGTATTTCTCATTGAGATAGAAAGAAAGTGCAATCCGTGAAGCAGCTAATGATGGAGTGTGTTTGTATAAAGTGGGTGTACACAAATGAGATGTTTGGTATAAATGGCTTGCTGTAAGGTGTATAGGGTGATTGCTGTGTCTCAACTCATGCAGCAGTTATCAAAGTATGTTCCTTGTTGTACTTATCCTTCACTCTTCATATTCCGCGTGTCTGCCTTCACATTAATGCCACCCTATTTCCACCATTTGACAGAACAGACTTGTTATAAATCGTCAGAGAGAAAGGTATTTTTGTGTGATTTTCTACGATACTTGTCATTATTAATCAATAGCAGAGCCGCTGTTGGTTGGTGTGTTCAAGTTTGGCGTCGGTTTCAGAGAGCCCCACGTTGCGTCTTTGTATCTCCTTCATTTGCCAATTACGCTGGCAAACTAATGGAAAACTGATGTTGTTCAAAGCATCATTCCCTCCCTAAATGGGATACATTCTTGAAGAAAGAAGCATTCTTGCAGCAAGGCAATTGTACGGTCAAATACCACAGCGCCATCGAGGCCCATACACCGCCACTTTTATCGAAGACTTAAATTCTAGTGTTCTTCACATGCCCATGACTGCAGACAGGGCCTGATTGGGAAAATGCTGAATGCGGCTAGTCCCCACCAAGACAGGGTCTCATAACACCTCAATGCCCAAGATGCAAATCTGTGTGCACAGCCTTTAATTTTGAATGCGACATTTGAGTTTGGAGGAAATATGAATTTCTAATAAGTGTGTCCTTAAATTGAAATGAAAATTACAGATATTGACAACTCTCTGAGCTTCCAAATAAGCTGAACGCGAAAAACTCCCAGACTAACGAACTTGGCGAGATAAAGTTAAGACACTTTTCTTTTGCCGCAAATTGCTTTCTTGAAGTCAGATTTACATGAGCCTAACTAACATCAGAGTTATTATATCTTTATGAAGTACGAATAAGGGGATCCACCCTCGCTCATTCTTTCTGTCATTTATTGTCTTTGATATATGATCGTGTCCAATTATCTTTGTTTTTTGCTTGATGAATGAGGTGGGCTGCTTTTCACTGAGGATTTACTGAAGAAAAAAATTATATTTTGGTCGATTTCACTATCATAGTTTGGCAGACCTAGTTTGTACATTACTGCATTAATCACAAAGGTTAATGAGTGTAATTCTTCCAAAAAATATTTGTCAAAACCTGATGTCATGGAATAAATAATTAATTACAAGAAAACTAATTTCTTGATCAAATTCATTTCCGATACTTTAATGATAAATCGCATAAGTATTAGATGACGTCATATGACGTTATTTCATTGACGATATTTCATAACTTTAGCTAATTGATAAAGTATACCTGATATGTTCTATGCACCCTATTGTATCAAAAGTACTATATATATTTATATATATATATATATATATATATATATATATATATATATATATATATATATATATATATATAGTGTTTTTAAAATATTTTCAAATGGGTTTTTGACTGCAGCAATTCATTGTATTCTCATTTGTATTTCATCACTGAATGTGAATCAAACCGTAAATAATATACGTTTGCAATGAGTATAGTGCTGTCTTCATTTGAAATATATAATTAGAGGACAGAAATCCTCTGGGAGATTTAAGAGCATATCCTTTGTATCAGCTTACAGAATCGATATGGAGACTGCATCCAATCCAGTGTGTTCATAAGCAATCCTGTCATTCTCTTATAGCTACACCATTTCCTCTTAATCTTATCAGTTGATGTTCTTATTTTAATCCTGTTTTTCATATATATGTAGATATTGAAACTATTGTTGTTTTTCTCACAGATCACTTCCGCCGCCTATGCCACCCCAATTATTACAAATGGCCAAATTGTGTAGATCACCCGGATGGTTACTCGTGTGAATGTGGCCCTGGATTCTTCTGGAACAACCACATGTGTGTTGGTAAGTATGGATCCACTGTCTTCAGTTATTATGCCATCTTTTTGCTATTTTAGATTTCTACTTTCATGCTGTGTATCCCTTTTAAAAATGAAATAGGACTTAACATGATAAAATAATTCCATTGAATTTGATAGCAGCCTTCCGTTTTGTCACTAAAACATTTATTGTTTAAAGTGTATGGTAACGTATGCATTTTATGTCAAATATATTGCAGACAATTATTGATGCATCAGTTTGACTATTTTTGCGAAGGAAGTTGTCAGAATATAAGGTAGACCAGGTTAAAGATAGAAGTATTCATGTCACAAGGCCCTGCTCTTTTGTAGAGGATCTCTCTTAAGTTATAGACTCGTAGGTGTTTACTTTTGTATTATCCAGTATAATCAAACACCCAACGGGAGGCCATTAAACTGCCAAAATTATTAAACACTCACTAACCCCTTGACTCAATTTAGCTCCCTCTTTAGGTTATTCCTAACACTCAGGGAGGATGTACTAGGCTACGAATCCATGGTACTTGCCAAGAATTCTGAAATAGAGGTTTGAATAGAAAAAAATCTTCCTAAATCAGACAAGGAAATCACAAAGTGATAATGATTCCAGGAGAGGAACCGTGCTTAAGGGGTGCCGATCCATCGGATGTCATTTTAGACCCACTATTAGGCACTCTCTTGCTTGTTTCAACTGTCAATCACTGATGGTGCGCTGTAACAGTTCCGATACCGGTGTAAAGTAGTCACACTAATGTGCGCTACGTGGAGAACGTCCAGGATCGGACACGTGACCGCCACATTCCACCAATCAGTGATTTTTTTGGGGGGAGGCTAGTCTCTTCACAGGAGAAGGTCCTTTTGTGAAGGGAAGTTGCGCGAAATGAGCGGGTCATGGGCTTACTTTGTCCGGATCAGAGACACCGTGAGTCAACATCGCCACAAAATGACTGGGATGAACCACACTCCAAATTAAGACAAATCACACGGCAGCTTTTCTTTTTTTGTGGTGCTTTCCCTGTGTAATTATGTACAGGTATTTACCAATAGGAAGAGCATTAGGGACGCTTCACACTGTGAGAAAGGCTGACTTAAGCTTGGTCTCCATGTCTCAGAGAGTAAATGTGATGGGCCCATATAAGCCATGTCCACATGTCAAGCAGAGACTGGGCCATGCTGCCAAAAACAAAAACAACAGGGTAATTTTGTGTTATCCTTTGCTGTATTCTATCTTTCCTTGTCGCTTTGTTTCATTTTTTTCAGCATTTCTCGATCTCTATCTTACACTCCAAATAAGGCAATAAATGTTCGACTTGCCGATTAGACAAATGTACTAATAAATCTTTTACATAAGGATACACTGTTCATTATGCACCCATTAAGGGTATAACGTGGAATATGTATTTGAAGACAGGAATATATACGTCTGCTAGTGAGAAACGAAGTATAATGGTGAGACATGACGTTTGCATTTATGGCATCTTCGGCAATGCCCCATACACATAAAGATTCAAAACTGTACGTCATCCAGCCTAATTGTTACTCTGATAATCTGAAGACACACAAATTGAAGGTATATGAATATAATATCTCCCCTCGTACCGCAGTCCTGATCTACCTACATGTTGGGCTCCACAATGCGAATCCTATCCGAATCTGAATCTTGTCCAAGAATAAGTGTTTGTACTAAAATGGGGTCAACATTAACACAATGTCTGATACAGTGTAATACTACATTGTTTAATAGTAGCTAAAAATAGTAAATCCTAGGTTGAAATTCTAATCTTCGGACAACATTGGTACAATCTATATAAATGTTGTAATTTGAAGTAATGTGAGCATCATGTAATGTGATACAAATCATAGAATATTCAATTTACATGATGATAAATGAGGTATAGATCACAAGACAATCAGTGTGATATTGATGATCCAATAACAGTTAACTTATGGAATAACGATTTGTATGATATAATTAATCTATCAATATTGGTTTTCAAAGGGCTTAGACTATTAAACATGTTTTAATTCAGTGTATTGATTTTGATATTATTAGGACTTATTATTTTAATGTGCAAGATTTACATACTTTATTTGATACTGTAGATTCTTCCGTGATACTATCGTGTTCAAACCAATAAAAACTTTATAACCAAATTTAAATCAATTAGGACTTTATAACCAATTGTTTACTTAGGTCATTATCCTGAAAGATCAGTAACATATTTTTCAAGAACCAAGAAACATCGAATGGTATTTCAATTCTTTTAAAATTGAATTTATTTTATGAATCATATATCTAGTCAAAATCTTGATGCTTTTACTATTTTTAGGAACTGACCTGAACGGTTGACGAGCCTTTAAGCCACCAGTCATTCGTTCAATCAAAAGGACCGGCTGATTGTATGCTTACTAGGCTTAAAGTGTGCTGACAATTGGGGTTTTTTTTATATGTCTTAAAATATTTCCTGAAATGCCTGCAAAAATGATCATTTGATAAAAATAACCTCATAACCTTCACATCGCTTCAAACTGAGGCTATATTTAGATTAAAAAAATGAGCAACCGGAGTTCCGGAGGTGTATATGCATGTACATATCAATTCACTGATTGCCATTGTATTTCTTTTCCTTTTGATATTTGAAAAAAATCTGACCCCTTACCGATGAATATCTGAGAAATCCACTCAGTTGTTTCACCTTCACATAGTCAGCACAGCTAAAATCACCCAAATGTTCTCAAAGCCTTTGCTTATCATTTGATATCGAGGGGATAATCATTAGATGGTACAAACATGATGCAGCCGTACAAGTCATATCAGAACGGCGGAAGAACTAATAAAGCCAAAGAAAATTTCGGTGTTCTAAAAAGTTCATAGTGAGAGTCCATGTTTATAATATATGCAAGTACAATATAAAGAAATCTATTTCAATGAGAATCTCTAAAGCATAGGTAAATGTAAGAAGGCCTTTGAAATAAAAGGGTTAGTGCATGTAATAGCGAAGAAGGGTCATAATATATGTATCTATGCATGATATCTGAGGCAAATTCAAATCACAACCATTCCTACACGTAATGACAGTGGGGAGAACATGTTCAAAAATAACTTCTAATGAATGAGATCTATCTGGCATAATCTGAGCTGTATGGAATGAGACAAAATCTTACATAATATATATTTTTTAATGCAAATATGCATCTTTGAACTTAGCATATATGTTTTCTTTATTCACATTGCTTGGGCTTCATAATTCTGTAGTTTTGCTTCACTGTCTCGCGAAAAATTGTTCATTCATTTATTCATTCTGTTATAGAATGATCAGATTTAAGCCGACCATACAATCGAGTAAAGGATGATATCCTTAAATTGGCAAGGAGACCGCCTTCTGCTTCGAAAATACTATATTCCTCGCATAAAAAAATATCAGTAAATCCAGTGAAAATGTTGGCAGTTTCTATGCAGCGGTATAAGGCTGATAAATCAGAGCTGACCCATGTAAGTTGGGCGCTGTTGTCCTCCTATGGGTCCCCACACCCATCAGTCTTGGCCTGCCAGACCATAAATTGGCACGGTTTGAGCAGCCCTGGGACACAGGCACAAGTGTGAATAAATGGGTGGGACATGATGATAAGCGCAGGGGGACACACAAGCAAAGCCCTACCATACTCTCACCAGCTTCAATCCTCATTATGGTGGCAATGTGTCCTCGGAGAACACTCTATCTTGCCCCGATCTCAGCCTCTCACTTGATTCACTCAGTGCCACATCAACTTGCCTAAGAGAGGTAAGGAGTGTTGTGGTATCTCACGCTGAGATGCAACCTTTCATTCCATTCACGTGTCTCTATAGACGATGACCTTGGGTTGACCTTGGCTGTGATTTGTCTGGTTGTGTCAGGACCGGAAGTGGGGACGCCTTGGTGTGGTTAGCACGAGGTGTTAGCCCCATTTGACATGCGCACCATCTTCCTCATTACTCACCGCAACTTACCAACTTCCGCTCTGCTCAATGACAGTGGGGGCCAACTCAATGTTACGCTCCTCCAGATACCGGCCACACCAAGAGATTCCAAAAGACAACAAGATTTGATTTTCAATATTATTCCCCTATCATATTTGTCATGTGCTTCTATCTCACTTAAATGTTGGATGCAAGACAGTAAGTCTACTTGCTCTCTTTTGGAAACTGATGGACAAACAACATTATCAGAGGCAATGGACCTCAACAATGCAACTTGCCAGGCAATGACACAGAAAGCGATGACAAGCGCATCACTCATTTTACTACCATTTTACAAGCCAACAATATTATCTCGTGAAGCTTGGCCACCACGTGGCGGAAATGGAAAAGTCACGACCCGTGTGGCCTCGCTGACCTCTCATAAAATCACGCGCGAGCTGAAAGTTTGATGATTGAGGGCACATGTCATGTTTTGTTACAGCATCCATTTTGTCAAATCCTTTTTCTCTTGGTGCTAATTTTGGCTGTCAATGTCGGTCGTGCTCGCAGACACCAAACCTGAATAATAAATGGCTATCCGTACATTTTCTATTTATCAGAAATTTCCGAATTGTCAAAGGCATAAATGTTTGCTTCAACAAGTTGATATTGGGCCATTCTTGAGTTGTATGCTCTAATATTTGTAATTGGGGTGAGGCCCACACTCAGAGTAAGTCTATTGCGAGGAGCAAATAGGGCTGCACAGGAACACCATCTCCGTCGATGAGATACAACCGCCAATCACTTTCAATTGCACCATGAAAAATAAAAATGTCATAATGTTTTGGGGTTTTAGAAAAAAAAATCCTTTTTATTTAAAAAAGGGGAACAATTGACTGTATTTTTTAAAATCTCATTTGAGCGTGGACCTATCCTTTCTGTTTCAAAAAGGGGAAAACAATTGACTATTATGATAAAAATCTTGCATTTGAGTGTTGACCATTATTTCATGATAGCAGATATTTGAGCCAATACCCTGGAGTTGACCAATGTCTGGATATGTGAGTGTTCGCAAGGTGAGGACTAGACATAAACATGAAGACTATTGTCCTGGTGCTGTTAATATTGATTAGGTTGAGAGAGTTGAATATTGATGAATGGGGACATTTCACAGTGACTTCTGCTTAAATCTGATTGGTGCAATCAAGATTTGCTTCCACCTCTAACAACGCAATCTTCATAGTTGTCCCAAGTTGTTTGTGATGTTTTCGACCAAACCTGCTGTGTTGCTAAGGGATTGATATACATACATAGACATTGGACAGTGCTGTCATATCGAAAATGCTTTAAAATGAGATTCTTTTCAGCACTGGGCATTGATTCCCGTCTGGAGTTCTCCATGGTCCGCCCAGTAAGGTATACCCTCCTGAGGGGGAAAGCGTTCCCGGAACTCAAGGCGTTCAGCATTGGACTGTGGATGAAGTTACAGAATGCTCACCATCCCGGAACCATTATCTCCTACAAGCACAACAACCAGTATAACGTCATTAGACTGATCACGGGCCCCACGCTGAGGCTGAAGGTGCATGACCAGGAGGTGGACACACAGCTTGTGCTCAACACCACCACTTGGTTCCAGATGACCTGCACCTGGACATCCACAGGTCAGTATCATTCTAATTTGTTTGTTTCATGGCCGAAGTACTATTAATTATAATCCAAATATCATCATTGGATGAATATTGTACTATACTGAAATGACTGAAATTAAGACATGAACTTTTGTATACTACTTTGCAAACAAGTACAATATCTTGCTGAACACAATCGTGTCTTCCTTAATTGTCTCATACATCACCACAATCTTTCATTGGAATTTATTTCTATTTATATATATATATTCTTCTCCTGTATTCATAAAAAACACTGTGCAAGATTACTTATAAGTCTGATAATTCAAATACTAAGATAGTACAATTATTGTATTTATTCTTCTTGAAGTGCAGATTATTCTGTTATTCATAAAATAGTGTAATAGACCTATCAGTGTCAGGGTGGCACATCACACTTTGTTTGAATCCATCATAAAGAATATATAGGCACTAAGACCTTCTTTAAGATCTGTGTTACAAGAAGTTTTGCGCAAGTGTAAAACAGCACATTCTTTGTGTGTCTTGGAATATGGGAACTCATAAAAGGCAATAGAGAGATGATACATTGCCAACAAGCAGATTGTCGTGTAGTTTGCTGCTTATTACGACAATAAACGACCTGTTTCTGCCATTCGTGTCATAGTTGAGAATAAATCACGTCTCAACTACCAGCTAATCAGTGCGCATGTGCAGAGAGAGGAACACCGCTTGCGTTAATGACAGTAATCCTGCCTGGAGTGATGATTATCTGCCTGATAATCATGATAATCTGCTATTGTCAGAGGCCAACCACAAATGATTCCCATTGCTCTGTGTTAATCAATAGATTCCAATGAAAAGCACAGAGAAGCTTCTGATGGTGACGGTGAGAAGAAAGACACAACAAATGGGTAAAGTGAGCATAAACTTTGTGAATGATACCATAGAGGGAGGCAGCGATTCATAAATTTTCATCAAGGCAGGGGCCCACATGTCTAGAGAACTAGAGACTGTAGAAGATATTTGTACTCAATCACCCACTAATACATACACACAAATACATTTCATGCTAAGGTAAGAGACGCCATATCCTGAATCATTAAGCTTTTAGAGCTGTTATCGTGTAATAAACAAGACCTTTTCATTGATCGGATCAGTTCAAACATGTCACACATCACCACAAACTACATATTACAAAGAATTATATGATGTGGACTGTAACGCTGTGATGAGGGGGCCAATAATGCTTCTATAAATACTATATACATAGAGGATTCCTTGTCCCCAGTTATTTTACAGCATTTTGATGTCAATATTTTGATGACTTAGTAAATAAATAAGTAGCTTGGAACGTACCTTGTCTTTAAGTTGAACCAAAAGTGATTTTATTTGTTTTCATTTCTTTTTGTTTCTTTTTGTTGTTGTTGGAGTGGAACAAATGATTTATTTGTATCACCAATATGCCAAATTTTCATTGATTGCAATGTAGCTGTAATCTTCATGCTGTAGATTTCTTCAGAGAAATACCATATGACAACACTCGGAAAAAAACTTCATATCGTGAACAAGCAGATTTTACAAAAGCTGCTTATATTGCTATATAATAACATTACAATATTTTCCAGATGGATCTTGGCACTTGTTCATCAGTCCGTGGCGTGTTCACGTTCACGGCGTGATTCCCGCCGTCGCTGGCCGTCCTATCCCCGCCGGCGGAGAGCTCGTCCTCGGCCAGTCTTCCCGTACTCCGGCCTCACACAACTATTTTGACCTTCAACACGCCTTTCTCGGAGAAATGGGTTTTGTGAACATTTGGGGGCGACCCCTGGAGGAGGATCATATTCTTCAACTGCATGATGACTGTGAATTCACAGAGTGTGGAGACGCCATAGAGTGGGCGGACTTCAGGGCGGGGACAAGGGGTGCCATGCGGCTAAGATGGCCCTCACAAATCATGAGTAAGTATATTTCTTTCTTTTGTTAATTTGGAAAACTCTGGAACTCAACAATTAATTGGGGTAATTGTCATTAAGTTTTTGTTTTTTGTTTTGACTGAGTATCATTCCTGTGTCTCATGGACCTTGTGAACCCTTAGGGAATGCAACAGTGAACTTGTGTATGATAGCAGGTGCTTTTAGCACCAGCAGGTCTCATGATGACACTAGTAGGTGTTATTAGTACCAGCAGGTCCCATGATGATACGAGTAGGTGTTATTAGTACCCGCAGGTCCCATGATGTTACGAGTAGGTGTTATTAGTACCAGCAGGTCCCATGATGACACTAGTAGGTGTTATTAGTACCAGCAGGTCCCATGATGATACGAGTAGGAGTTATTAGTACCAGCAGGTCTCATGATGACACTAGTAAGTGTTATTAGTACCAGCAGGTCCCATGATGATACTAGTAGGTTCTATTAGTACCAGCAGGTCTCATGATGACACTAGTAGGTGTTATTAGTACCAGCAGGTCCCATGATGATACGAGTAGGAGTTATTAGTACCAGCAGGTCTCACGATGACACTAGTAGGTGTTATTAGTACCAGCAGGTCTCACGATGACACTAGTAGGAGTTATTAGTACCAGCAGGTCTCATGATGACACTAGTAGGTGTTATTAGTACCAGCAGGTCCCATGATGATACGAGTAGGAGTTATTAGTACCAGCAGGTCCCATGATGATACGAGTAGGAGTTATTAGTACCAGCAGGTCTCATGATGACACTAGTAGGTGTTATTAGTACCAGCAGGTCTCATGATGACACTAGTAGGTAGTATTGACATACATCTACAAATCATGATAAACTGTACTTTTAAATATCTCAGGAACTATACCATTTAGCACCATAATGTCTCTTTTAAGTTTTCTCTGCTTTAATATGAGCCTAAGATCAAGTCTGTACTCCGAAAATATTTTTTTATATAAGGATGACCTTGAAGGTCGTGGGGGGCAAGGATCCCAAGGTCAAAAGAATCCAAAAAGAATTCTGTGAGCTATTTGGGCCAAGGATCAACTATGGTTCACTTTGATAGTTTGTACTCCAATAAAGTGTTTTTATGGAACACCCTACAGCAGGTCCTATGATGATATTAGCAGGTGCTATTAATACCAGTGGGTCTCATGATGACACTAGTAGGTGTTATTAGAACCAGTAGGTTTCTTGATGATACCAGTAGGTGATATTACAACCAGTAAGTATCACAGCTTGATTTGATGCCAATAGCTATGGATCGTCAGAGTTAAACGATGTATCAGTCATTCTTCACGAATATGATACGGAACTGTCTAACGTGGACACTTGGTGTTATCTTAATAAATGTTAAATAAATACAACAGGTGCTTAGATATACTGACCGATATGTTGTATTCATCTAACATATAGAGCTTGGAATCTTCTTTCATTTTCCCAAAAGAAAGAGACAGATGGATATTTAATTGCCCATGTGTCTCTTATTCACGTCGGAAAAAGTCAGCGTTAGTTGCCTAGCATAATATGTGAGAATGGAGGAGTGTATTGCCTGCGAGGGGTTCCTTATACCCTCACAACATGCAATGATACGCTTGTGTCTGACAGACCTTCTCCCACTTATTACCCACAACCCTCCGCACACTTCCTTTCTTACACATGTCATGTGATGCATTTTCCTTTCACATGAATAGAGGAGACACTTTATATGCGGAGTGGGGAAATTGAAATGTCCTGTAATCTAGACAAACAACATTACAGGGTCACTTATACTTTTAATTTTGTAAAATGACTTCATTTCCAGGGTGAGGGTTTGGCTGAAAATAAATTGTTGAAACCCGGGGATAATTTGCATAATGCGTGTTACACTGCCATGAGAGTGGTGTTCACATTCTCAAATTCTTAAGCTCCATATAATTCAAAATAGCTTTGGCTTTATAAAAACGTCATTTCACTTTCAATGAAAAGTATCTCCTTCCCAATAAAAACCTACACTGACACAGATATCAAATTCCGTGTGAACTTGGCACTCCCTCGTCGATGAAGCAATTATTATTTTAAGCATATTTTCTGCAACAGATTTCACATATAAAGTCGTATTTCAACCATTTCATGGTCAAGGACTTGAGAAATATATTTCATACTTTAAAATCTAGATCTGTTTTACTCAAGATATAGGTCACGAAGAGACGATAGAATTGTATATCTAAAATTAACCACAGTTGATAATTCAAAGATTTCTTCAAATCAAAGCCTTTTCTGTAACAACTCCATATCAATCTAAGCGATAAGCTGATATTATATGGATAATGCAATTATCTATAATGTAATTGGCTAGTCACGTGGTTTAGCCTCACCACTTGACCCATATGATGCCGTTTGTCACTCTGTCTGCTGATTGAAGGCACAGTTCAGATGGCAATTGTATCGACCGCAGTACTTATATGAGTAGTGCACTCCTCACTGCCATCGACCCTCCCTTCCTGAGTTGGCACCAGGATCAGAGAACTTCCACCTACAAACGGTGGCACACCTATGTGTGGCAACAATACAGTTCTGAGCCTTTGTCGGCTACTTGGCTAGTTACGGGGCCGTGTGTTCTGCCACACGATACCAGCTCGTCTGTTCTCGTCCCGCCAAGCCAGTGTCACTGACAGCATCCATGTCTTCATGACCAAAATAATAAAATAAATAAAAAACAAACAAAAATACTCAAGTGAACTCAATACACTTCGTCTATAAACGTTCGGTTTGTTTGAGATAAATTGGCAATAAGATGTTTTCTGGGCTATTTATTCTTCACAAATGTTTCTTTCTTTCTAAAGAATGCTCTTTATTTGGTTCACATAAGCATAAAAAGACAGATTTCCTAATGAAAATACCTGTGCACTACAATACATCCCCCAATGTTTTCAAAGTCAGCTTATTTCAGTCTATACTGATGCCAAATTCCTACTTTTTTACCAGACTGCTACTTTGGCTTGTTTTCGCTTTTTATTACCCAGGTTTATAATTGCCGATCTGCATCAATCAAAGCTTTTGTGTAAGCCACAGATGAAAGAAAATGGATAGGAAAAGGTTTTGACTTTTCTATGATATTCTCTTTGGAAACGCCCCATTTCTTTGAGCCTACAAGGGATGAGACTATTTGCATGGTGTAATTTCCCGGGAAAATAGGGCTGCTTGCATAGAGAAAGAGACTAACACAATGGATGACAACTAATAAGTTTCTTTGTCTTTGGCCATGTCAGCCACATAACTGACACACAGACAGACAAAGTGTTTCTCCATAATTGGCACCATTCCCACCAGGGAAGATCAGACTTTTTATAGTCAAAAAAGGCTGAAAAAACAGTATTGAGGACATATTCAGCCAGTATAGAGTAGCCGTAGATTGGACCAGTCTGATTTTAGTGAGTAATGATGTCTCATGTCTTCTATTTTTGATTTTACATGGTATTTATGACTGGCAGAATACTGTCTTAGTTACAGCTCTAATGTATCCTGTGGTTGATTTGAAACTATCGTGTTTCTTGGAGCAATATACAGTGAACATCACACGGTGTCTCTGCATACTTTGAATTTGATATGCCAGTATACCATTACATGTTTTATATGAATAAACCACACTCTGTCTATTTGTTGTTTGATACATTTCATTACTTGGAGTATGAATCTCAAAAACTCCCATTGTATTTAGTGTGATACACGCACACACACATATACACACACACGCATATATATATATATATATATATATATATATATATGTGTGTGTGTGTGTGTGTGTGTGTGTGTGTGTGTGTGTGTGTGTGTGTGTGTGTGTGTGTGTGTGTGTGTGTGTGTGTGTGTGTGTGTGTGTGTGTGCAGGATATGATATGTGCCCATTTTTAGAGCATATATCTCTTGATTCCGAAAAGATTCAGTTTGTTTTTGTGTTGTGACCCATGACATGTATATTACTGTGTCTGTATATTAAGGTCAACAGGAGTCATGTATAGAGGAGTTTGCAACGGCTGATGCTGGCAAGACCTGTGATAAATACTGTAGTCATGTAATAGGTATGTATTCACCAGTCCTTGTCACTAATAATTTTTATATATACTTTAACCTTTTTCTATTCACGTACAACTGGGAACAATTCCCACACATAGTTTAATCCATAATTGTGTTTTTTTGACAATATCTATGACCCTCAGTTTTCTTAAATCGTTTGTTCTCAGACTTATCCGTGATCACCTAGATGTTTTCTTAATGTCAAATGTATTTGCAGGTGCTCAATGTGCAGCCGAGGTGCGGGAGAACATCGTGTGGGAGCGGACACCTGCCGATGTCAACGTCAGCGTGCCCTGTCCCGGCCGCATATATCAACCAACAGACGTCGTGCGTGAGTAACTCACATATATGTACTCTCTTTCAAATTATTTTTATCGTATTTT